>OY992879.1:100758610-100838610 GCA_963921405.1 Cepaea hortensis | reverse complement strand
CTGGTCTAGATCGGTCATCGTTGCACGCAGAATGTGGTCTATGGATATTTCATGGTGGCACGCAGATAATCAATACGTTTGTGGAAAACTGCTCGGGTTTTTCTCTTGCCACTGGAGGCGCCATATACCCGAGCTTATGTCGCGTAAAGAATCTCCAGAAACACAACAGCGCAGGAATCACATGACTCTCTCTCTCTCTCTCTCTCTCTCTCTCTCTCTCTCTCTCTCTCTCTCTCTCTCTCTCTCTATGTAAGAGCAGGCCTTTGTGGTCAATATGCGACACTTTGAACATAAACGTTCGTTCGTTCTCTCCCTCTTCTAACGCCTTCTCACTTCTTCCCTCTCGTATATGTTCTCTCTCTCTCTCTCTCTCTCTCTCTCTCCCTCTCTTGGAAGCATTATTCTCTACCAACCCCCCCCCCCCCCTTTTTCACCTCCGACACTATGGTAGTGAATCGGACGCCTTGCCCTCTCTGAGAAGGGCCAATAATTAGAAGAACAACTTTTCACTATGCGAACATTTAAGATCTCAGAAATTCACACCGGAACAGATTAAGCCGAATCGGCAGCGTCGTGTCAACACTGTGTCCACTCAAAATCTAACCACGGGTAAAAAAAAAAAGAGTCCGTTACTTTGCGTGGAATTTGTCTAGAGGAAGTTAACTTTACACAAATGTAACCACGGGTAAATAGTGTCTGTTACAATGGATGGAATCTGTCTAGAGGAACCAAACCTTACACAAATGTAACCACGGGTAGATAGAGTCTGCTATCTTGCATGGAATCTGAGGAAGGAAACCTTGTACAGATGTATCCCCAAATCGGACAAACCGTCCGCTGAATTTGAGAGGACAACGTAGAGAGGAACAGTCAGTCGCCTTATAAAGCCATGACCTTTAATACATGAATGAACTCACCAACATTGTGTAGCCTTATGGTAGCATGCCATGCGGATACCCTCACCTTATCATTACCCAAATGACGGTGATCGATAAATGTAATATTCACATCATTAGTTTATTACCTATGCGACACCTGGGATTCAGCCATTGTCAGAAGAAAAATATGTAGTACACACATATACTGCCGCTATAACAAACGTCTAGAACCTAGAAAAGTAACGATTTGCACGCGTGCGTGTTTATAGCATTCGCTTCCCTGTTGTTCTAAACTGTTTCTTGCACAGTGAGAAAATAATCAGAACCATGACAGAAAACTGGGGGTGAAGACAATAGCCAAAATAATAACAATATACGGCATGCGGCCAAGCGTTTCTAACATTAAAAAAAAAAAGTTAAGAGATATGACAACTTAACAGCTGGGCTGATTTATATGACAAAATGGTTACATCACAACTTATGAAACGGCAAAAACGTCTAAAATCACAACTTACGAAACGGGAAAAACGTCTACAACTTATGAAACGGCAAAAACTACAACTTATAAAACTTCTAAAACTTATGAAACGGCAAAAACTTCTAAAACTTATGAAACGGCAAAAACTTCTAAAACTTATGAAACGGCAAAAACGTCTACAACTTATGAAACGGCAAAAACTACAACTTATAAAACGGCAAAAACTTCTAAAACTTATGAAACGGCAAAAACTTCTAAAACTTATGAAACGGCAAAAACTTCTAAAACTTATGAAACGGCAAAAACTTCTACAACTTATGAAACGACAAAAATGTCTACAACTTGTGAAAAGGCAAACACGTCTACAACTTATGAAACGGCAAAATCTTCTATCAAAACTTCTTTCGGGGCAACATAAACAAAAGACCAACATTCAGAGCGAACAGCACTGCTCAAAAGGCAAATAGAGACTGTATTTGCCAATTATAGTCTAGAATGGTTGAACAGGATATTACCCTTAAAAGTCTGAGGTTAAGGCGTCTGCATCTGCCTGAAGCAGATGACGTTCGTCTCCAGTCTTGACCGTTTGGGTTTTCACAAATAAAGACCAAGGATGGTAAGATTTATAACACATGCTCAAGATCGGTTTATGGAATCTCTGAGCCATCTGACGGTCATGCACTTATGACAATACCGCGCAAATACACAGGATCCGTGGTAGCATAGTGGTCACTGGACTGTCTGCCAAGATTCTGATCCAGGTTCAATCTCCAGTAGAGGAAGAATTAATCCCTCCGACTAGTACGTCGCTGCAGTCGACACGGTCCTCATACAACTCAGTACCACACAATTTTCTGGGTATTGTCTGGGATGGAAAGAGGATAAGGAATGGACCTGAATACCACACGTAATCTAGAATATGATAAGGCCTAACATGTCATGCCCCAACAACAGTATCTGCTTTGGGACATCCTTAATCTGGTATCAAACACACGGATGTGTACATAAACAAATATGGCGTCATCAACTTCCTGTCACCGAAAACAATACCAGGATGCTCTGAATGTGAAACGCTTTTAGTGGAGTCACTAACGTGAACCTTTTCTCCATTACCCCTGCCCCGTTCAACCTCAAAAAAAGACATTATAATCAGGGCCCATCCCAACCTCTGATTAATAATCCTGTGACCAGACAGGAAATGGTTTTACAGAACCCAACACAACAGCAAAAAGTGTGGTAATGATTAAAAAAAAAGGTTAGCGCGTACATTGCGAATTAAAGGTACAATACTAAATAAATAGAGAGATTTGTTTAACAATCTTGGGTTGATGATAACAATAGACGGGGAAAGCTACAGATAAAATGACAAACAACTCCAGCAACGGCGGAATTTGTATTACACATATTCAATACACCAAATCTCTGATTATTGAAGATAAGGGTTATTAAATGGCAAATAATGTCCATACATAATGCTCCCATATGAGGGAGCAGCCATGGTATGGTGATCAGTGAGCTTGCCTGTCAAGACAGGAGTCAAATTCAATCCCCAGCAGAGACAGGGTTATTTTTCCCACCATTGCGGCTCTGGGTCGACCCAGCCTCATAAACCTTATATCAAACACATTTCAGAATTTTCTGGGGAAGGAAAGGAGCCGAGGAAGGGAACTGATTATTTCATCTCATAAGCCATGACCTAGAATGTGTGAAGGCCTAATACTGCCCATTCCAACGGCAGCATCTGTTATGGGGGATATATGTGCCTGTTTTGTCAAACTATATGTGAAAAGGTCAAATGTATATGAACACGTTATGAGAAAAAATAAACTAGAATACTTGGTGACAACTGGAAAGATTGAGGGGAAAAGAACAAGGGGAAAGCAGAGAAGTAAATATCTGGATGGCTTGACCACATGGAATGCTAGAGACAAGAACATAGAGCTGATCCACGACTCTGGTGATCGGGTAAGCAGAAGTAAATATCTGGATGGCTTGACCACATGGCATGCTCGAGAAAGAACATAGAGCTGATCCACGACTGTGATGATCGTGTAAGATGGGGAAACATGACCGTCCATGCTTACTGGCATAGCACATGATGATGATATACGAAGAATTATGGACAGGCTATACAAAGATTAGAAAGAAACTGGAAGTCACAGAGACGTGGGTTAAGCAACAAACACTCAGAATCGCACGGCAGATTGATATCAACGATCAAGTACTAAAGGAGGCAGTTTTACAACAGCAGACTAACACCCACGTTAGGATAAAACAACCGAGATTTCTAATCAGGTTATCAAAAGACAGGGTTATAGTCCCCTGTGACAGCTGGGGTAAAGTGTCATTGAAATTGGTAAACTGTGAAATGGACCGGGAAACAGGTGGTCGTGAATGAGCTGCATGCTAAGCCTGATGTCAGAAACACTGCAGCAAACGAAGACGGTTTAGTGTACCACCAACACAACGGCTCAGGATCACAACTATGGACCCTGAGGTGGTGTGGACATCATCTTAGCCAGGATGCGCCACTCTATACAAATTACGGCTAGGAATTGCCACAAAAGAACAACGGAAAATATTTCGACCACAATCATATTCAGTGAACAAAGAAAACGGAGAACAAAAACACTTAGCAAACCATTCGTTCGTTCGTTCGTTCGTTCGTTCGTTCGTTCGTTCGTTCGTTCGTTCGTTCGTTCGTTCGTTCGTTCGTTCGTTCGTTCGTTCGTTCGTTCGTTCGTTCGTTCGTTCGTTCGTTCGTTCGTTCGTTCGTTCGTTCGTTCGTTCGTTCGTTCGTTCGTTCGTTCGTTCGTTCGTTCGTTCGTTCGTTCGTTCGTTCGTTCGTTCGTTCGTTCGTTCGTTCGTTCGTTCGTTCGTTCGTTCGTTCGTTCGTTCGTTCGTTCGTTCGTTCGTTCGTTCGTTCGTTCGTTCGTTCGTTCGTTCGTTCATTCATTCATTTATTCATTCATTCATTCATTCAGTAGCATGTCCTTTGCAGAACCTCGCTTCCATAACAAATTTCCGGAAAACACTTTGATCATAAGCAAGTGATCCCGCTTCCAATGCACCCATCTGGAGATCATCCGCCACATCCTGCACCGATCTTCTCTTTGGTCTTCCTCTTCCTCTCTTCCCAGGCCTATTTTTTCGCATATCCTTCTTCTTCTTCTTCTGCGTTCATCCGGATTTTTTTTTCGGACGAGACTGCGTCGTGCCTGTTTACAGCAGAGCTGCGTTCTTGCGCCGTTAGGCCGTGTGGCATAACGCAGCCAACATTATTCATTCATCAACTCATGCCGCAAAAAGAGGAAACAACATTGAAAGAAATTGACTTCACAAACGCAATTGGAGATTGGGACTTAAAACTTAACATCAAAACTGGAACTGAACAAGTGACAAATGACGTGGATTCTTGGAAAGATTTCATCAGACCAAGCTCAGAAAACCATTGGATAGGAAAACCACATGACCGCCTTCGCGCCAGTGCATAAATTAACATATATTACTATTTCATCAGAAATGTTAATAAGCCCGCACTTTTGTCTGAACTCGCTCCATGGACGGATGTGAGAAGAGTGTGTGACCAAAAATTCAATGGGCAAAGCAAAAGTCTGGATCCGAGGTACGTTTGTTAGCCCTTGATTAGACTAAGAACCCGATGTATCAAGTAATGTAAACCCATGTTTGTGATGTCAATTGAAATGTATGATTATTAATTAAAACCTCTGAAATGTAAAAATGCTCGACTGTAGATTCTAACGACGCAAAGCCATTCCCGGGCAGAATATCCTCTTCGATGAAACTACAATCTCTGATATTCTTAGAGATAATTATTAACTTTAAGAAGTGCATTCCACTACTATATTCTATTCTAAACAACTGTGAGAAGTGATGATTCGAAAGCAATCTTGTGCATTTCACCAGAAACATTGCTAAAGATGCACCACTATCTACAGCTGAAATGACAGTTCGTGTACTAGAACAAGTGCCTTGTTCTAAAACAGACTTATCTATGCCTATTTACAATCTAGAAAGCTGAAAGTGAAATCAATCTTTCCTTTCTCCTTTATCTATAGAATTAATAGGGTTTGGCGAAATAAATATTTATATTTATGTCAAATTTAATTAGATAAGGGCACACATGAACTGCAACACATGAGAAAGTTGTGCTTCGCGGAAAAACCATCACGCGAAGTGAGCTTAACTCATTACTCAACATAACTTAAAACACAACACCACTCCACACCACTCATCACCACACAACCCAACACTCAACATCACAACAACAACAGGTAATGGAAGAGAGTTATTAGACACAAGAAGAAGAAGTAGTTAATTGGGAAAACACAGAGAATTATTTATACACATTGTAAACACCATTTAGTGGAAGAAAGGTTCTAAATGTATGTCATTTATTTACATGCATCTTGACACCTTCTCACTCTTGTCAATGTCTTACTGTACACGTTCACTGACCCCGGTCAAATGAGAATTTACATACAGCAGGAACAAGTTGATACAAGGCGTACACCGTGTGATAATCTCTGACCACCCCAACTTAACCCAACACTAGCTCAGAGAGAAAAGGAGGGGAGGGGAACTAGTTCCTACTTTAGGAATTTAGATTTCTTCCGACCTACTTCTTATTTATTGTATTGGTAGGAATGTATATATTTATGCGAATATTCATCAGTGATCTTGGTGGCTACATACCAACAACCACCCAACACATCAGCAAATTAACCACCTAAATCAGACCTGAGGGAGGGAAGCCGAGAGAAAGAGATGAACCACAAGTGAGAGGGAGGATGACTTCGCTATGAGCAGAGCATGGGGAGGCCTTCAGAGGAGCTATACGGGCAGACCTGAAGTGGATCCATCAGTCAATGGACCCTGGCTTACCTAATCCTCCAGTCACCAGGTTACTTTTCTCCTAGGTAGAACCCACACCCAATTTCAGGAAAACTACTGATATATTTATGGTTGAGACACCACTATCATACTTAATATGTACAACATCAAAATGTTTACTATGTTTTCACACTTGTTGACATCTCATATATTGATGCTTATTATTGCTTGTCTGGGACAATGGTCCAATGTGCAACTGTTCTATTACTTTGTGTAAATCACAACAGAGATGTATGTACTGACCAGAAGGCTCAGGCCAGTCAATAAATGATTAACATGAATTGACCTTCTGTTAATTTGTCAAGTTCAAACCTATCTGTGCCAACAACTTCTTTGTACATCATGTTGTCAAAATCTAATGTGTTTGATTATGTGTTTGATTGTTTAAAGATAAATTAACTCATAATGACTTACTGAATGGGGAAATAAAAAGACTCTAGATCTATCAACTGCTCAACATCCATGTTTTCTTCATCTAAATCAGGCTGAGAAAATTCTACAGACTTTCCTCAGATTTGATAAACAATAAGGGGCTCCAGAGCTATCAGAATCATTGGAGAAGGGGCAGATTCCCAGTTAGTAAATTACCATTCTTACCAGGGCCATAATCTATATCTCATAGACAATACTTAATAGAACGAGGCCTGCAGATAACTCAAGGTTCATATTCTGGGGTTATTGAAGATAGAAGAGGATGGGGCTCTACATCTTTTGTTAGAGATGGGGCATGCACTACAGTGATCTCCCACTCCCTTCAAAAATATATGACAGGCCGACACATCCACTTCTGCGGGTTTTCGCATATCCTATTACAGGACATCGCTGTCAACACCAGTATTTTACCGCTGTTGTTGATTTCTTGGCAAGATTACGCTCAGTAGTTTGCCATTGCTTTCTGAGCGGCCGGCTCACATATCCCGTAAGTAACGGGCACGGCGAGAACCGCTACCGATTCTCGCGCAGCTGCGTTTGCTCATGTGGATAAACGGGATTACGGAGAAAGTCGTTAACTCTTAGGCCAGGGAGACCGGCTCCCAGGCATATAGCCCTCCATTATTGTTCTCTCCAAACTTTCGTGACGTTTCAAGTAATCAATTGTGTGTGTGTGTGTGTGTGTGTGTGTGTGTGTGTGTGTGTGTGTGTGGGGAGAGAGAGAGAGAGAGAGAGAGAGAGTTATTATATCGTCTATAATAGCCAACCATCTTCAATATTCAGCTCTTGAAGTATGGATGCATTTGTTCTTTTTTTTATCCAAGATATTCTTAGAACTCGTCTACAACATTTATATTCAAAGGCATGTATGCGCTGTTCAGCTTGTTTAGTAAGTGCCCAGGTCTCACAGGCGTATGTTGCAATGGGAAAGGTGCGTGCTCTTAAAAATCTAATTTTTGTAGTTCTATCTGTCCCACTCCACAATTTATGCAGTTGTTTTAGTCTTTGAAGAGCAATAGACATTTGTCTTTTAATTTCTTTCATTGTATCACCATTGTTAGTAATCAATGACCAAAGATATTCGAAATGTTCCACAACCTCCAATTTTTCCTCATTGACACATATTTCTTTCTCTATTGTAGTTTTATCTATATGCAATCTATATCCAAGAATATCTTTGTTTTTGCTATGTTACGATATAAGTTGTGATTTTCACTATTCAATTGGGTAACAACTACAATGTCGCAATACACACGCGAGAAATGGACAGAAGAACACCAATTAGAATAGGAATCGTGAAAACCTGAGTTCACAAGTGAAACAAGAGGCGACAAAGAAGCAGATGTGATGCAGTCGGTGATAAAACCCAATGTGGTAACGAAATTAGAGTCGAAATATGGCAATGAATCTCGATAACAGAACGATACAAACTTTCAAGCAAAATTGTATGCAAAGAACAACAAAACGGCCTTGGAAAGGGGGGGGGGGGATACTTAGCTAAAAACAAGTGCATGTGACAATCCACACACACAATAAATTAATAAAAACAAGACTGCTAAGGGCAGTGGGAATCGCGCAAACCTAAATTCACAAATAAAACACAAGGCGACAAACAAACACGTGGAACGCAGTCGGTGAGAAAATGCAATGTGGTATCGAAATTAGAGCTGACTGGTGCTATCGAACTGATGCTGAAAAAGAATGAACGAAAACATTACTAAGACGATCGAAAAAAAAAAAAGACAGACAGACAGAAAAACAGCGGGTTTCTAAGAAAGTTTTCTTCAACTAAAAAACAGCTGCGTGTTTGATTTTTCTACCCCAGGATTCAGACGTCCTCGGGGCCTCAGCAAAGTGAATTTCTTTTTAGGATTTTAATGTAGTTGTGTCCGCGTTTTTGGATGCTGCTGAAGGTTTTCTAGCCGCAACTTCCATTTTGTCATTTGTGATGGTGTTCTTGTAAAGCTGGCCCATTCTACTTCCAGTTTTTGTTGATTAACTCATTCAACTAACACAAACGGGAGAACAAGACAGCAATTATTATTATTATTATTATTATTATTATTATTATTATTATTATTATTATTATTATTATTATTCCTGTCGCTGTTGACTTCTCATCGTGTGTGAGTTCTTAAAGTTTAGTTTTATGGCTAAGTATTCTTGTGTCTGTAGAGAAAGATTTCCATTTAAACGTTGGCTTTTATCTTTGTGCTGTCTGATCTTCTAGTCATATTTTACAATCAAGCGTTTTCTGTACCAATCAACTCACCGATTGCAGTATAACGATCATTCCCAACCATATAATGTATGGACTCATACAAGGCAAACAGTAAGTCAGTCAGTCAGTCTCTCTCTCTCTCTCTCTCTCTCTCTCTCTCTCTCTCTCTCTCTCTCACACACACACATACACACACCACACACACAGGCTCTCTCTCACACACGCACGCACACACACTCTCTCTCTCTCTCTCACACACACAGACTCTCTCTCTCTCTCTCTCTCTCTCTCTCTCTCTCTCGTCTCGTCCTTATCCCACTCATGAGCAACCAACACACCCCAGCCGTCCTATCCTTAGCCATCCCATGCAACTACGCCCATGTCTTCCCCACATCTTTCATTTCTATCTATACTTCTCTTCTCCGTGTATTTTAAGGTCTTCCACTATTTCTTTCGCCCTGAGAATTCCAGACAAAGGCCTTTCTAATTACACTATTCGAGAATTTTCTCAATATATTTCCAACCTCGCGCCAACGTCACACACTCACGGTTTCTCCAAAATTCACTGCTCGTAGTAGAAGATCAAAAGTTTGATGGTAAAAGTCCTTTGACTGTTTACAGGACATTCTGGTTTATTCAGCCACGGGGAAATAACGCAATGTTAATGCGACATTATGGTAAATTTATAGCATTTTCATCGACCCAGTCGCATAAAAGTGGATACCAAAC
This sequence comes from Cepaea hortensis, assembly GCA_963921405.1. NCBI lineage: Eukaryota > Metazoa > Mollusca > Gastropoda > Stylommatophora > Helicidae > Cepaea > Cepaea hortensis. The sequence continues at coordinate 100,828,958 of OY992879.1, read as the reverse complement.
AATTTGCAGAATTTTTTTTAGAAATTGTCTGTGAAGGAAAGGCGGCGTGGAAGGAACTGGTCACCCTACCTCATATATCATGGTCTAGAATATGTGACTTCACACCCCAGAGGCAGTATTTGATATAAGCATACCTTTACTTCATCACGTACCAGAATATAAGACACACCATGTCTTAATCTGTGGTACTGCTGCTTTGTTATTCTCCTGACTGAATTGGCCAAAAAAAGTAAGGTTTTTTGGTCCTGTATGGAGTGACAAACCCATAGTGTGATGATTTACTGAGTATAGAACTGGTATGGAAACAGACCGCTTCATAAGCCTGTGTTATGGGATATTACATGAGCGTACCCAGCTACAATGCTTTAGGGAAGGGAGAGAGAAAGAGCGAGAGAGAGAGAGAGAGAGAGAGAGAGAGAGAGAGAGAGAGAGAGAGAGAGATTTCTATACTAATGACAATTAGGTATTCATGCCCATGCATCAGTGCAATATTCAACAAGAACCCACAAAAACTTTCTTTTTTGAAGAACATTACATGCACACTGACATGTCTGTATTCATGTACACAGTTTTTCAGTTATTTTACAGAAATTCTACAAACATGGAATTAATGTCAGAGCTTGTTTAAATTACAGGAATACAGACAAACGAAACAAAAGGAAGGAAAAATAGAAACAGTGTAAATGAAAAAGAAAGAAAGAAAGAAAAGAAAGAAAGAAAGAAAGAAAACAAATGTTAAAATATAAAATGAATGAAAGAAACAAATTACAAAGAGGAAATGAGTTAAAAAAAAAAAAAAAGGCAACATTACAAATGTAAAAAGAAATAGAAAGAACAAACAAAAAACATAAAGACAGACTAGCAGACGGACAGACTGGCATTAAACATAAATTAAAGAAAATAAAATGAAAGACAGAAACAAATGACAAGGAGAAAATACGTTTTTTTAATTAAAAAAGAAAGAAAGATAATATAATAAATGCAGACAGACAGACAGACAGACAGACAGACAGACAGACAGACAGACAGACAGACAGACACGGGTACAACAACCGAAGCACGCCTACTCACAGATGAATATCTCGTCGTCCGTCAGCTGGTTGCCTATGCACTCAAACTTGAACTCCATCAAGTCCTTGGCAAGAGCTTTCTGCGCTTTGGAGAACTCTAAAGCGAAAAACAAAATGCGTGTACAAACAAGGTTGAAAAGTGAATCACCTGATACTAGAGACACTGAACTGTTCTTTATGGCTGTTCAATCACAGGAACTACGCTTTGTCGTGGTTTTTTTTTTTTTTTTAAATCTACAATACAGAGGCGAAGCGGTTACAGTGGCGAAGAGGTTATGGACACAATTCGTAATCCCGCATACCGCGTTCGAAACACAGCTGCGGGCGAGTTGGAAGCAGACCGTCTTGTGTTGGTTCCCATACAATGGTATGAGTGCCGGACGTTCATAAAGCAATGGCAAAGTATTGAACGTAAATCTGCCAAGAAATAACAGTCGGAAAATGCTGGGGTTGACTGCGATGTCCTGTGAAGGATATGCAACTAACGTAACTTAACAATACAGAGTGTGGCTGGGGGCCTTGGTAGTGCAATGGTTAGAACGATTACCTGCTGGCCCGATAATTATGTGTTTGGATCTCCTTCGAGGCGGCGAGTTTTTTTTTTGTTTTTTTTTCCAGTGCTCTCCCGGGCTTCCAGATTGTCCCAGCATAAGATGGGTACCGGGAAATTTAAGAGGAAGTAAAAGCTACTGGTGTGATACTAACCATATTACACAGTGACGATTGATCGGTCTAAAACGTATGGCACGAGAGAGTATTGGTTATATTAAAGTGTATCAAGAAGTAAGAAATGACGCTGTAGCTGGATAGGACACACACTAAGAAAAGCAGAGGATAGTGTAACCAGACACTCTCTAGACACAAGGCGAACAAAATAGCAAGACCTGAAACACATGAAGAAGAGAATTGCAGACACAGATGAACTATACTAGGCGGACATGGGAAAGCTGTAGGAGACAGCAATATATAGGACGGCCTGGCGTTGGATTGATTGAGGGCCTGTGTCCCAACGGGGGATAAAGTGCAAAAGAAAAATAATGTTCTTCTTCTTTCGTTCGCTTTCATGGCGTAGTTGCGTGGCATCCTGATTTCCGTGGTGAGCCTGCTGACTGGTTGCCTCCCTCTTCAGCACCTTTCCTTTACTAGAGTGGACTGTGGACTAACTCGAGTTTAGATGTGTATGTATGTACACACGCGTCTGTCTGCGCATGTTTGTACGAACATACATATCTAGAGCATTCTGGGGTTTTCCTTTTTTTTACGGCACCAGAGACTCGCCTCCGCCCCTTCTTCTGTTACTTAAAATAGTTACGCCACGTGAAGGCCAGGAGTTGGACTTTTGCTGCCAGGGGTGATGAATGCACAAGCCGTGGGGTATTTTGCAAGTTTGGGCGCTCACCCCAACTCTGCTCCCCCGGTTATATAACAGCAATTTGAAACCAAGAAGAATAACGCATTGGTTACTCGCAACAGAAGAAAACAATCCGCATTCTTTGGGCACAATATAACATTTTATGTGGATGGTGAAGTCAAGAAGAAACCACCCCATTAACTCCCAAAGAAAAAGCTTCAGGGCGGTAACAAAGCTAGATTTAAGGTTGTGTTGCATGTTTAGAACTCTTTATACAATGCCAGCCTTCAGTCAGAACAATCTCACATGACATGTACAGACAGGAGTGGATGCCTTAAGGATATTTTATGAGATGCAATGAGTTTCACAGCTATCTGCACTCTAAAGTATGATGAAATCTGCAACAGATTTAGCCCAACCTTATCTTCCACTTGCTAGTAAACATTACAGAAAGTTCAGTGTTGTTTTAGTTTTGTCTTCGACCATCCGTGAAACCAATTTTGTTAACATGAGTTCCTGTTATTTCTTTAACACGCTTTTCAATGTTATTTTCCCCGTTATTATTAGTCCTCCTCTGAACTGAACACCTTTGCTACTCATGGTGATGAATATTACATATACCCACTCCCAAACTGCCCCTTTTCTCTACTAACATATACATAACATCTAAGAGGCCTGTTAAGAAGGTATGCGCCAGTTGGTTATTCCTTTCTTTAAAATATACAAAGGATACATTATATAAGGCACTGAGGCATCCCTCTACTTATCCACACTTTCCTGAAAGGGTTTGGAATGCTTGGTTGTGGACCAATACTCCACTGGGAGTTTATGAGGCATGAGAAGAAGAAGGAAAGGCGTTTTGTTAGAACTGCCCAGCTTTATACACGCTTGCAGACGGTAAAGATGATACATTAAAGAGGCAGATCACCGAACTGACAAAGCCACGATCTAATATGTAAAATTATTTATTTTTCTTCTACAATTATATTAACCCTTTTCTTTCGTTTTAACTGTACCTATTTTCTGAATGAAATTTTTACAGTAACTCAAAAGACAGACATTCTTATTTCCCAGGTTCAATGAACGTATTGGAGTTAACTCAAAAGACAACATACCTATACTCAATTATACTGACAGTTCTTGCAGTCTTCTTCTTCTTCTTCTTCTATTTCTTCTTCTTCTTCTTCTTGTGCTGCTGCTTCTTCTTCTTCTGCTTCTTCTTCTTCTTGTGCTTCTGCTTCTTCTTCTTCCTTTTATCTCCCATTGGATCATAGCCCCTCCCCCTCCCTCAAATCAGCTCGGGCAAGCCATCCTGTGCTATCTCTGTCAGCTACTTTTACGTCCTCATCATATAATTCATCTTTGTCCCTAATTCTCATCTCCTTGTCTTTTTAGGTCTCCCTCTACTTAATGTCAAACTTGCCAACAAATCACAAACAACCAAAACATGCTAGAGTTGACTGCGACGTTCTGTAAAGAATATTCAGGCCTTAGAAAATGTGCCGGTTTTAACATTTCTCATAACCAAGGCATGTTCCCGCTACTAGTTGGCCCTGTGCGTTATAGACAAAGCACTTTCTAGTTATAACTGTTATCAGGTTTTCTCCATGCGTGCCTCACCTAGCAGTTGTCCTCAGTTGTGACCCACTGGTGTTTGTTTAGTTCTTGTTGCGCGACAGTTAACAAAGAAGTTAGTCGCATACTAACCCCAGCTTTTTTGGCTGCGTGTGATTTACTAGGCAATTTTTACATTCGGTAGTTTGCCATTGATTTCTAACGAAACGCGCTCATTCAATAAAAATACACGCAAGTAGGTCGGCTTCAAAAACGTCTGTGACTGATTGTGAACCCTCGACTTGGTATGTCGAGTATTGTGAAATGCGTTTACTGCACGTAGGCCACAGTGCCGGCTGTTGCTACAGTACCTGTTAATAACTGACAGGAGCATGATACGACCAACTTCATAGTATGTCATACTGAGATGTCATCCCCATATCGCTAGTCTCGGCGATACACGAAACACTTAAACTTAGCAAACTAAATTTTCAGCAGCTACTCGAAAGACAACGACAAAGAAGGATTACAACCAGTACGACAACAAACAGAAAACAATGTTAACTGATTAATTTTCCAAGACACAAATGTGCTGGAAACTAGCAAACAGCTGAAACTACAGACACGGTTCTGGTTGAAAAGTTAAATAAATTAATTCTGCCAGTCTATCAAAATATGGGTCTAGCATTGTCTTTCCAGGTGCGCTTTAACTGACTAAATGCCATGGGATAATTAATCGTCATAAGCGAGTTCCTGTATCTGACATGGGCGTATATACACCTTTTATTTTTAAAGTAACCACCTTTAGCCGCTCTCCCTGATCTAGGGGTTACACGACTTTCTCCGTAATCCCGTATACTCTCTGAGTAACGTGACGTTGTGCGAGAATCGGTAGCTGTTTTCTCCGCGTCGGTAACTTACGGGGTATGTGAGCCGGTCGCTTGGAAAGCAATGGCAAACTGCTGAGCGTAATCTTGCCAAGAAATCAACAATCAGCTGAAAGATGCTGTTGTTGACAGCTATGTCCTGTAAAGGATATGCGAACAAACAAACAAACAAACCTTTAAGTTGATATACAATACAACATGTCTGCTACAACGTTAACAACGTTTAAGCCATAACTGTGACACACCCCTACTTCCCATTCTTCGCCATCCGTTTGTGCTTGGTCAAAACCTACTTTCTGTTTGACAATGAATCTGTTAGGGTGTGTAAAGAGATTCTTTAGTCTTTACTTACTTTTTTCATAAGTGCTATAGTTGCAACACTCACGACGAACGCGAGGGAAAGACAGAGGCGGGGGAGGGGGTGTATTTTAATGACTATTTGAAAAGTGCCAGTAGTTGGAGCACTCAAATTGGACAAGGAGGGTATTTTGAAGGCTGGCTATGAAGACTGCTGGGTGAAGAAACAATAACAAGCTGTTTGAGATTGCTTGTGTTTGGAATTAAGTGTGGTTGCTACTAGTAGGGAAGTATGGGAGGACGAATCTGAAGTGTTTACAAGCTGTGTGCTGCTGGTATGATCAGCATTTCCATTTCTACTTTGCAATAAATTCTGAGATAAAGCAACTACGGTTTTTCCTGGAATGCTATGATGTCCTTCAATTGTAACTTAACTTCCTTGAAAGTCCTTTGATCTTGTAGGGAGTAGCTATTATAACGAAATTTGAAATTTAGTTTCTCTGTTATGTCACAGAACCATCATCTCAGATTCGGAAAATCCCGTTTTGTTTACTCATCTACCATATCATCCAATTCTCGGTTGCCACAGAACCATCTCAGATTCGTAAAATCCCGTTTTGTTTACTCACCTACCATATCATCCATTTCGCGGTTGTGTCACAGAACCATCTTAGATTCGGAAAATCCAGTTTTGTTTACTTATCTGCCACATCTTACATTTCTCCCTTACCACAGCAAGTGATACAGAATGAAAATGCAATGGTGCAAGCGCAATCGCGAAAGCAAGGCTTTCACCTAGGAGCGACCGGAAAATAAATGACAAAGCGCAGGATAGCTAAGGGCTCCATAAATAAAACACAAATGGGAGATAATCCAAGATGATATCATTCGTCATATGATGCAAAGTCATATGATGAAAGTGCATAAGGCTTGGTGAGGCAAAGTTTGGATATTCATTTGATGCTGGAATGATGCAACAGAAAAAAAAGACTTTCAGCTAACACGGCAGAAAGACATATTTCTGATATAATTTGGAAACAAGCCTGCTAGGACTAGAGTTCTCCCGATCTTTCCGGTGGATGAATGGGGAACTGTGGATCAATGGAGAACTGTCAGAGGCACAGCAAAATGATATTAGTCATTGTATAACAATTACATTGTGGTGGTTTAATTCCACAACAGATAAATGAGCTTCGCCTAGATATTCAGGATGTGTGAAATGTTAGGTAAACTATTTTCATTTTTAAAGTCTTAACTACTGAACATTGTTTGTGTTTCGAGCCAATCATACTTTCCTAAAAATAATAACTTAATAACTATATGACTGCTTTTCTTTATCACTCTGAAATTAACTTTATTTTACTGTGTCAGTGTTATAACATTGGTGATATCATTGTCATTAATTATTATTACATTACCCGTTATAACTAATGTTTAAATGCAGATAGAAAGGCTATCACTACAACAAAATCATGACAGACAGACAGACAGACAGACAGACAGACAAGACAGACAGGAGGTGCAAGGTCAAGGTGAACTGACAGAAATGGTAAACATTAAATTATTTCCAGATGACTATTTAGCATATACCACAAGGGGCAAATGAAAATGCTGTGTATTGTGTGAGAGAAATACACGCTCATTAATTCCAAGCTTATATAATTTAATGTAAAAAACATTACCCAGGCATGAGCAATATGTATAATTACAATATGATTGAAGGGAAATGATGAATAATGTGCATGTATTTACCAAGTGGGAAAGTCTTATTAAGAAATATGTTGCTCTACAGTCACTGAAGGTGGACATAAGGTCTCAACACTTGGCAACACTTAATAAAACTCAACAGAAACCAACCAGACTGCTGCAAGAGAGTCAATCATCGTCCAAAGGAGACCCATAAGAGCTAAATGGGTGAACAACTCCATTCAAATGCAGAACCAGCAAAAGAAGCTAACTTCTGAATGTTTATTCCAGATTAGGATGGATAAGCTTACGATTTGTGCATGTGCAAATTGTAAAGGCCGGATATTACTAAATAACTGTCAGTGAAACTTAAGCAATGCCAGTATTATTTTAAACGGCACCAGCTCTGTTTACTGCCTCATGCCAGTTTTTCAGTGAAACATCAACACTCTGCTAAGGCTGTATTGGTAAGTTTCTCTCTGCCAATGTTTACATAATCCATTTTAAAACAGGTACAGGTAAATCTAAAGATAGAATGGCTTAGTGTGAGTTTATTGAGGGCCTATATTCCAATGGGGGATTCAGGGCAGAAGAATAAAGGCAGTTCTATTGCAGACAATGTGTATGCCTGTGAAATACTAAGGCTTCGTATGGACTAGGTCACAGTATACTGAACTGGGGTGATCAGTTTGCTTTTTTGCCTTTGCGTCAGTAGCTTTCTGAGGTCAGGTACAAGTTATATACATAGGAATATGTAGAAATACGGTTACACATACAGATATTCATAATGAGTAATCTAAATGTTTTTACTTTAAAACTTTATATATATATATATATATATATATATATATATATATATATATATATATATATATATAGTCAACTGGCAAAACTGATGGAAAATTAGCAAGGAGACGGCAAAGAGATAAATACCCGGGTGACTTCAGGCAAATGGCTTACTTAATCAAGACAAGAATACAGACATGGTGATAATTTGAGATGGCGAACCATGACTGCCAACGCTCACCAGCATAGCACATGAGGCCAAGACAATCAAAATCATCACAGATATCAGAAAAAGGCAATCAACATCGTTGTTGGTCACTTTATGAAACGACTGGAGCAAATTGTAATTACCGGTAAAATTAATGACAAAAATACAGAGGAAGGCAACAAGAGAACATTTTGGATATCCTTGTATAGTGGTATGAAAAGGCAGAACATGAACAGAATCCTTTTGTTGAAGAACTGGAGCTGTGGAGAAGCTTGACTATTCCATCCTGATGCAACAACATGTTGAATCTTACTTGGTTGTCTCTTTTAACTGGAGATTATCATACAGCTGATGAATACCTACAGGTCAGGCATGGAGATACTCACTGACCTGGCTGGTTGGCTCGGGTCCAGGTTTGTTCTAATTAGCTAACAACTAGGCCCAACAGGGTGCTAAAGAACAACAGTCAACCACTATAGTAACCAACTCAATGCAGAGTATGCTCAATGCTCCCCTGTGTTCAGTCATGGACATCATACTCTATACTAATGACTGCCGCTCACTTTTCACCCTTTCCCAAAAGGACTAACCAATTCAGACCTATCAATATAAATTACTAAATAGTTTCTTTATAAATGACCAATCAGTTTAGGCCTATCAATGTAAAATAAAAAAATATTTTTTAAATAAAAAACAACCACCCAATTTAGACCTATCAATGTAAATCACTAAATGTTTATTTATAAACAACAACAAAAACAACAGCACAATTTAGACCTATCAATATAAATCACTAAAATTCTTGTTTATAATAATGACAAACCATTTCAGACCTATTGATGTAATTTACTAACTCTCTTGTTTATAAACAATGACTAATCAATTTAGACCAATCAATATAAATCGCTTTTCTGTTTATAAACAACCACCGCCCAATTAGGACCTATCAATATAAATCACTACATGTCTTGTTTATAAACAACAACCATCCAATTAGGACCTATCAAAGTAAACCATTCAATTACTTGAGCACAAACAATGACAAACCAATTCAAACCTATCAGTATACATCACTGAATGCCCTCTTATCTTCAGCTCCAGTCATGTCTTACACAGCTGGAAATGTAATCTTTCCATTCACTGGTTTTCACCATCACATTAACATGGTCCTGGTGCTGTTAATTTGTGCTGTCAAGGAGTGAATGATTTAATTTCTCCCCACTGTCAAGGAGCCATATTGTATCATTATGTTGTATTTGTGTTGCTTTATCCTTGCTTAATACTGGATTCTGTTTGTCTCCATTTACATTACAGTCTTAAACAATTGATGTGACAACCAAAACAGCTTTATTCATTTGGCCATTGTATACAGTGAACAACTAGGGCTATGATTAAATTGTGAAGAAGAAAAAAACAGATAATGCTTGTCTCCAAGAAAAAAAAATACCACAATGTAACATCCAAGTAAATGGGAAAATTCTGAAACAAGTGAATCAGTACAACTATTTCGAAACTGTCATAATGTCTGATGGAAGGTGCCTTCCGGAGATTAAAACAAGAATCATTATGATAAAGGTAGCCTTTTGCATAATGGAAAACATACCGACTAATTAAAAGTTGTCAACTTCAATGAGAAAAAGAGTGTAGAAGTGCTATATAGAACCTATACTGTTATATGCATATGAAACTCAGACAAAAAGCAGACGAGCTGAGAAATATCTAATGGCAGTTGGAAATATGGTGGGACAATGCAAAAAATACCATGGACGGACAGAAAAACCAATGCTGCAAGAAACAAATGAAAACTGTAAATTGATTCAAGAAATTAGGCTTAGATCATCAAGATTTGTTTGGGCATGAAGAAGGAGGAGGAAAAAAAAGAGGAAGATAAGAACAAGAAGATACTAAATGATTTTAACCCTTAATGCTGATGTCATAGTATAACTCACTGAACTTGCTGCAGATTTTCTAAGAAACTGTATAGTTTCATCAAAGAAGTAAAAATCAATAACACATGCCTACATACTTCTATTGCTTAACATAACACCGGATGTAAAGCAACTGCTTACAAAATGTTGCCTATTCAGAACTATTGGATCAATTAAATACAGGATCCCAGAAGTCACATTATCATCCAGTGCAAAACATTTTCCTGTTAAATTTCAGATTTTAACTCCATTATGTACAGCTCGCAACTTTTCTTTTGTTCTCTCCGTGTCGTTACTGTACATTTTTTGTTTTCTTGTTTAGCCTCTCAGTTTTTATCTTCTTCTTCTTCCTCTTATTCTGCTGCTGCTGCCTTTAACATCAACTAGAGCAGAGGCCCCCACCAACATGCAGCAAGCCATCCTTTCCTTTGCTATCTCTGTCAGCTCCCACTATGTATTCCCCATCTCTGTCACTAATTCTCTTCTCTGTGTGTTTAGGATCTCCCACTTTTTTGATGGCACAGTGGGCTATAGAAAAAAGACTAGTTTTATTATGTTTTTTTTGGCACTCGCTCGCTTTGAACTCAAGTGTAGTCTATACACAACTACTACTGGCAGCACTGGACTGAATTTTGCATGTGGATTAGCTTTCTCTATGACCAGTGTTCCTTGCTTCAGGCAAACCCACTCTGACTTCAGAGGTACTTGTAATTTACGTCCCCAAGTCAAGGACGAGAAGTCAGCATGTTAGTCCAACAGTCCGGGCTAGGGGTTGAACCCCTTACCTCGGCATAAGCACACCAGATGTTTAAGAACGCGCTTTCTTATCCATTCTGCCATGCTGACCTCCAATAGTATTTTGAGGGTTCCTCAATGTATGTCCTATCCAGCATCTTTTTCTTACCTCTTCATTCAGTGGTTTTTGCTTGGTTCCCTCAATGAGCTGTGATTCTGCCATACCATTTTAGTCCTTCTATTCTGTGCAGGCATAAATTAATGAATGTATGATGTTCATTAATAATTGTTTCCCCAACAAATGGTCCAATACTTTCTGAACAGCTCAATGCTTCACTCTATTATATGTAATGTGGCTATCTGGTAGTCTTTGGTCGAAAGTTTGCCTATTCATCTTTAAGTTGTTTGTCAATGGCATTTCTTAATCTCTCCAGAATGATCCTGCTTAAAATTTTCCCAGGAACTGACAATAACATTATTCCTCTGAAATTTTTACATTCACGCAGGTTTCCTTTTATGGCATCTTTACTAGATTTCCTTCTCTCCAGTCTGCTGGTATTTGTTAGGTGTCTCAGACTCTGCTAAATAATGTGTGCTGCAGTTCAACTGAGGTGTTTATTTTGGCTTTAATAGCTTCTGCTGGGATACCATCTGGACCAGCAGCTTTCCCATTTTTCAGAAGTTTGATAGCTTTTCTAATGTCTTCCTTATATGGTTTCTCACAGCAGATATCCAGCTCCACTTCTGCAAGCTGGATATCTGGAGGGTCATTTGGATCTGTCTATTCAGAACCTCCTCAAAGTATTCAGTCCATATGTTCAATTGATCTGTAATATTTGTAAGAATTTTCCCATTACTAATTTTGATAAGTCCACTTGGCTGATTATATTGTGTTACTATTTATCTTGTGGTATCATAAAGGTTTCTTATGTGTCTTTTGCTGCTGCATTGCATGCCTCTTTTGCTAGGGCATCTAAATGTTGTCTTAAGTGCTTCCAAACTTCTTTGCTTATTCTCATTTTTTTTTTTCTGGGCTAAGACTTAGAAGCTCTAGTTTTGCTATTCATAAAATCTTGTTCCCCTTTCTTTTAGTTTCTTTAAAGTTTCTGGCATTATGTTTGCTTTATGTTTTCATTCCTTTTTTCTAAGGACTTCCACACATAAGTCGCACCAAATGCTATTAACCAAGCAGTCTTCAGTGCTACTTAGTCTACTAACTGAACTGTTGCACAACCTGGCATTTATTTGAGACTGATAAGTTTCTTGGTTTCTGAGACATCCTACATTATATTGAACTCCATGTTTAAAGATTTTATGTGTCTCTTGAGTTTCAATTTCATTATATTTATCATCAAATAGTGATCTACATTTACATCTGCACCTCTAAAAACTTTTACATCATGTAGTTAAGTTAGTTGCATTTCCTTTACAGAACATCACAGTCAACTCCAGCAATTTTGGCTGTTTGTGATTTCTTGGAAAGTTTACATTCAGTAATTTGCCATTGCTTTCTGAACAACTGGCACTATACCATTTTATAAAAACCAACTCAAGGCATTCTGATGCCAAATCACCCGCAGCTGTTTCGAACATGGTATGCAGGATTTGGAACTGCTTTGATCTCTTTAATTATTACTTTGCTATGGAGAAAATCGTAAGCCACAGTAGGGCAGTGACTAGCTCTCTTGCCTGTTGACCTGAACTACCAGATCAGCCCAGCCTGAAATCGGTACCAGAAAATTTATGGGAAGTAAAGGCAAGCAGCATGATACTGACCACATCATCCATCAAGTGGAGATTGGTCTCAAAATATGAGGTAGCTCCATATAACCAACACAACTGATGGCGTGAATAGATGCTCTTAACTTTAATTTTATATATATATATATATATATATATATATATATATATATATATATATATATATATATATATATATATATATATATATACACACACACACACACACACAGACAGTGAGAGTGCCAGAGAGAGCGAAAAAGAGAGAGAAAGAGAAGAGATCCAGTGATAATACATATCCTTGTCTTACTCCTTGCTTTATATGTTCATCATTGTGAACTTCATTTTCCATTTTAAATATTGCTACTTGTTTCCAGAGAATATATTTTTATCATTCTTAGAGCTTCCAATCAATTTTAATATTTTCCAATATATTATCGTGCTTTACTTTATCAAATGAATTGTGTAATTTATAAAGCATGTCTTTCTGTGTTTCAATTGATCTCTCTATTAGTGTTTTGAATGTGTACACTTAATTATTTATTCATTTTCCTTTCACAAATACATACTGCTCTTTAATCATCTCCATCTTTACTTTTCTTCTTGTTCTTCTCATAACTCTGAGCAGAAGTTTGGTGACATGCTTTATGGGGCTAATTGTACAACATTCTTCAAATTCAGTTGCTCCTGGTCTCTTAGGTAAAACTATAAATAAACATTTCCGGATATCACTAGGTATGTATCCACTGTTGTAAATATCATTCAACAGTTTATTCAACAATTTCTTATCCGAATTCTCCCAGTACCAACTTCTATACAACAATTGTATCTGGCTCAGATATTTTCCCCTAATTTAATGTTTGAGAGCATCAGTGCCTTCTTTACTTAGTATAGGTGGACCTTCTAAGTAACTTTCTCCAACTAATTCTGCTCTATCTCAATCATATAACTCTCTTATGTATTCATTCCAGCTCTTTTTTACAGCATCTTCTTCCTTAAACACATTTCTTGTGTTTGATTTCATTGCAGCCAGTGTTTCATCTTATTTTTCTAACTGTCAAATCAGTTCTTTGTCTATGCAAATAATTATTATTGTATCTTTAATATTAACAGATCTTAATTCAGTTTTGCTGTACTCTTCCTTTAACCAATCTTCTTCTGCCTTTATGCATTTATCTTATCACACGCTTCTTTGTCATTTTTTTTTGTCCCTCAACTTTAACATGTTTTTAGTAATAAATTTCTTAGCTTTCTGTTTTCTTTCTGGTAATACCTCTATGCTTGTGTGATAAATTTTTTGACAGATGCATTTCCCATATTTTGGTCAGTTAAATAATGTATGTATACCATAACATTATGGCACTCTTCCGAATAACGGTCCCAAATTATTTATTGTAAAAAGCATCCTTTACAGGGCCTCCCTCATTAGGTGATATAATAAAAAAAATATTGTACACTACGAACTAAAATATAGACCTGAGAAAATGGAATTACATACCAATAATATTTCACAGTTATATGTGGAAATTGTGGCACAAAAGTTGTAAATACCGCCCGATAGCATGTTCTTTGTGAAAAAATTGTACATATCGGAATGAGCATTGAATGTGTTGTCGATCACTTCCGGTTGAGTGTGTTGGTGGACTGCTAGACCGATCGGTGGATGCAATAAATGTTTTTGGGTCTGGAGGGCCCTCACTGTCGTCGGAGTGTATACCTAGCAGATATATTTGGAAATAGATATACACTCCAACGACAGTGAAGGCCCTCCGGGCCCAGAAACATTCATTGCATCCATCGATTAGTCTGGCAGTGCACGACACACTGAACCGGAAGTGATCGACAACATCAACTAATAAGGCCCTGTAAGGGATACTTTTTACACTAAATAATTTGGGGCCATTATTCTGAAGCATGCCAACATTATTCGTCTTATATTCATTATTCGTATTATAGGTCTCTTCTATCATGTCAAATTTCGGCACTCTTCCGAATTCCGGTCCCAAATAGTTCTGCAGTGAATAAGTGATTAGGGTTAGGGTTAGGGTTAGTTATATAAAATTATTCACTGCAGAACTATTTGGGACCGGAATTCAGAAGAGTGCCCAAATTTCCTACCATATGACTCACTTGCACATTTATTTCCGCAGAATATTAATTATCCTGACCTCACTTTGTATAGCTGCCCGGTACTTAAATTTTAATTCACCGCAAACAAACAAGTATTAACAAGTATCCCTTAGAGCCTCATTTGCATCGGTCCAGCAATCACTTTCCGGTTTAGTGTTCGGTGGACAGCTGGACCGATTGATGGATGTTTTTTAAGTTTTTGGGCCAGTGTGGGCCCTACAGGCCCAAAAACTTAAAAAACATCCATCAATCGGTCCAGCAGTCCACTGAACACTAAACCGGAAAGTGATTGCCGGTCCGATGCAAATGAGGCTCTAAAGGGATACTTCTTGTTTGCGGTGAATTAAAATTGAAGTACCTAGATGCCCTCCTAATTTTAATTTTCAGTGTGCGTTCTATTGAGAAGCGTATCCCGTACAAAAAGAGTTAAAATTTAAAAAGCAAAACATGAATGTGACTGTCCGTCACCACTGTTCTTCTGTTGCCTTTTTTTAAACTTTAAACTAAACTTAACTTACTTAAGATAGCGAATGACGATAATTTCCGAGACAAATAATCACTCTGTGCAAAAGGGCGTTACTATTAATGAATACATAAAATGAAACCGACAGTATAAGTAAATCATTGTAATTTACTATATACTAATTTACTATAAGTGTATAGTACTATATATACGTACGCTTAGCTGCACTATAGACATCCTTCCCGTGATGGATCAATTGTTTTATAAACTTGCTCGTACAATCCAATTCCCGCTCGTGTTCTGCTAATTTCGTTCGGAAAAACGGACTATCCGTCAGACAGTCTGCGAACTCAAGTGGTTGGAGTCCCATTCTGAATGTAATTTCACAAAACAGTTCTAAATACTTGACAAGTAAAGGAAAGAATTCATCGCAAACCAAAACTGTAGCAGAATGCGTATCTTCTCGCAATTCTAACAACAGTATCGCTGCGCATGGGCAGGCGGAAGTAGTCAAGTGCAGCAGATGAGATGAGATACCCGATAGAGTAAAACTAAAACTAAAGTGAACTAGGAAACCCAAGCCACCCACAACAATTGGGGACTGTTAGCGGTAGTCAGAAATGGACTGGCCATAACAAAGCACAGATTATATCGTATTAAGAGTTTATGAAGAGCATATACAAGATTTCAGAGCAAACATGAAACGGTGGTGGTAGTCTGGGATGTAGTGAGTGCACCCTCCTTCTCCCTTCAGCCTTTCATATCGAAATGGAGCCTCAACCAGGCAGTCAGTTTTCCATTACCTCTACGCAGTACAACCCTAGGGTCCATCCCAGCCTCAGATTAATATTCCTGTGACCAAGTCAGCCACATTTCGGAAATTAATTTTAAAGGGATTGCTGTCCATAGGCTGCAATGGTCGATCACTTCTGGTTGAGTGTGCTGAGGTTGGGGACGGGGCGCTTATGGGAATGCCCCAAATACTGTGATGTCGGTTCTCAAATCAATCAATCAATCAGTATCAACTCCTGTCTGTTCCACTTTTCACATTGGGCAGTGATGGGCATTTTGTATAATATTCACTGGCACAGGAACGTTGCCGTGAAGTTGGAACCGCGACTAACTAATAGTATCAACCAACTTATGCAAAGCCATTTAATGGCATTCATAGACTTCATGATTGGTTGAATTTTACAGTTAAAGTTTTCTTCGGGTTGAGGGAGCAGTCTCACTCCCAACTTTCTACGTCACCTCTTACGGCATATATAGTAAGTTACTGCGTTGTTATTCTGCTTCCCCCGTGGCCCCGGTCACACACGGGCGAGAGGATGTATACAACAGAGTGAAGAATGACGTTTTGATGCATAGATGTTGCATGTCCTTTGAAGTACGTTCCTATCAATCCCAGTTGATTTTCTATGCATTTTTACGTTCAGCAGTTTGCCATTGCTTTCTGAACGAGAAATAAATGTTTCAGCCCAACTGACCGGGGTAGGGAATAAACCCCCAACATACATACGATTTTGGAAATGGAGGTCTGTTTCTGGATGGTAGACAGGATTGCAGCAGTACTGAACGTAAGGTAGCTCTTTGTATGGATTCTTTATGCTCCTAACGTGCTCTATTTTACTGGTTCCACCAATTTTAATATAAACAAACTAGTTACACTAATAATATAATCCAATGGGAGATAAAAGACAGGAGAAATAGTGGAAGAAGAAAGTGAATGCGCCTTGAAACATCTAATCGCTATGGAACCTTGGATGCCACTGAAAATAGCATGAAAAATAAGTTAACATGTATTGATGGTCATTCACTGAAGTAGAGAAAAGAAATAGAGATTAGACCACACACCAGACAATATAAAAAATGGAAGCTGTGTTAATCACACCAATTCGAACATGCTACTGAGAAATGACGACAGCGCCTCGCTGAGGAATGTTTTGCGATGCACGGCCAACTATGGAAGAAAATGACGGCATTTATGAGTGGAATAAGCAGCATGCCCTTTAATATTCCCCTGCCGCCCACACAATGCTTCCTTTCTGCGATCTTTGGATTTGTGCAAGAGGCGAGCATTTTTGCACAACAACGCTGATTTAAACAAAAATCTATGTTGAGATAATTTTTGTCAGAATAAGTGTCGGTGCCTAATAGTTTGTTGTTTGAAACTATTTGTATTACTAAGCCAAGTATCACCGTATGTTGTATTTGTGTGTGACATTTTATACTATATTATCTGTTTCAACGTTTTACTTCACAGCTTTCGTGCAGTCATTTATAGATTTATATCGCAGCGTGTCATCTAAAGCGCTAGTAAGTATGAGAAATGGCAGTGTGGTAAAATCTCCTCGTCGTCGTAAGGAAACTCCCATCTGCATTGTTAGAGGACGAGCGGTGCACACACTTGAGGAAAATACAGTTCAGTGGACATAGTATCCACCTAGAGAAGAGACCATGGACTTTTGGGTATCGTGGCACGGAGGATCATGGGTATTGGCAGTACACGAGCTAGAAGGCTGTGGAAAGACATGATAACCAACGATATACTCGAGTGCAGGAAATATATACTACAAATATATGATAACCAACGATACTCTCGGGTACATGGAATATATACTATAAAGACATGATGACGAACGATACACTCAGGTGTGGGAAATATATACTACAAAGACATGATAACCAACGATATATTCGGGTGTAGGAAATATATACTACAAAGACGTGATAACCAACGATATATTCGGGTGTAGGAAATATATTCTACAAAGACATGATAACCAACGATAGGGAAATGCATACTACAAGCAGCGCGAGAAACAGTACCAAGAGGAGCCCGTAAACAATATAAACCCTACTGGAGTAGTGAACTGGAACAGTTGCATAATGATGTTAAAGTGTGTAGAAAGCAAGCAGAGGCCACACCCAGCCAAGAGCACCACAATAAATTCCAGCATGCAAAAGCCAAATTTCAAAGGGCCAAGCTGCAGGCTAGACGGAAAAGCTGGCAGGAGAAAACGGAGTCTCTGAACTTTGAAAGAGACACAAGGAAATTGTGGAAGCTAATAAAACAGCTTAATGACGAGGGCACAGGGAGAAACTCAAAAATTGCACTACATAAAGATGGAAAAATCTTAACAAGAAAGCAAGCAGCTGACCATTTTGCGGACTCGTTCGCACAAGATAGCAATATCAAAATTAGTCCAGAGAAACAACAAGAGATTCGAGAGAAACGACAACATACAGGACAGAAGGAAATAGTACATGAGGTTCTGGAGGCACCCATCACAATCAGCGAACTGGAGCTAGCCATATCAAAACTGAAAATGAGAAAGTCACCAGGAGCTGATGGTATCTCCAATGAAATGATCAGGAACCTAGGAACAGAGGCCAAAACAAAGCTGTTACAGATCTTCAATAACAGCTGGACCTTAGGCAGTGTTCCACAAGCCTGGAGAGAAGCAATCATGATACCCCTCCTAAAATCAGGGAAAGATGGTTCCATTGCCTCTAGCTACAGACCAATTAGACTCACCAGCTGTCTCTGCAAAACACTGGGGCGCATCATCAATCACAGACTGCAGTGGTACATTGAAAGTAAAAACATCCTTGTGCCACAGCAGGCTGGCTTTAGGCAGTGCTACTCTACGGAAGATCAGACAACCTACCTCTCTCAAGAAATTGAGGATGCATTCCAAGAGAAGAAGCTGGTGCTTGCGGCATGGATAGATCTGAAGAAAGCCTTTGACAAAGTCTGGAAAGAAGGTCTGATGAAGAAACTGAGAAACTGCAAAGTCAATGGAAGAATGTACAAATGGGTGAAAGCATACTTGCACAACAGAAGAGCCCGAGTACAGATAGACGGACTCAAGAGCAAGAAAGTACTACTGCGTCACGGTGTCCCCCAGGGCGGAGTCTTGTCCCCCACACTTTTTCTAATCTTCATCAATGATCTTGTTGCTCACCTACCGCATGGAATTAAAGCGGCAATGTACGCCGATGACCTGGTTCTATGGAGCACAAATGAATATGCATCAGTGGCCACCAGATTGCTACAAAGAGCTGTAGATACATTTGCTGCATGGGCAAATAGATGGTGTGTCAGCATAAACACTGACAAGTGCAGCACCACCCTATTTACCCTCTCTCCAAAACAAAAGGCAGGGATCATCAAGATAAATGGAACACCCCTAAGAGAAGATAAAGAACCAACATACCTTGGAGTAACATTTGATGGCAAGCTGACATGGAGAAAGCACATCAACAAAGCAGTAGCAAAAGCCAGAAGGAAAATAGCCATCCTGAGAAAGCTAAGTGGAACCACATGGGGAGCCAGTACGAAAATACTTAGCAAAGGTTACCAACAGAGCATACGACCACACCTGGAATATGGGTCAACTGCGTGGTGTTCAGCATCAAATACCACACTACAAGAGCTGGACAAGGTGCAAAATCAAGCACTTAGAGTCACCACAGGAGGGATGAGATCAACCCCTATAGTGGAAATGGAGAAGATGGGGAGGACACAGGCACTGAGTGAGCGCAGAGATACGAAAACGCTAATACAAGCAGAAAAGTTCCTCAGCTTGCCAGGCCACCCTATGAAGAACAGATTTGAAAACCTAGCTATGGGGCGGTTGAAAAGAAGTAGTTTTATCCACCAGGCCAAACGACTCTGCAGAGAAACCACTGATCTGCCCACAGTTGGTATCCCCCTAACAACTATTCCAGAGCGAACTCCATGGAAAGATGAGCATAGACTATCGTTACAAATCCAGACAAAAGTGAGAGGAATATTTGACAAGGAAGAACAGAACAGTGTGCAGCGCAGAACAGCCACTCTCAGCTTCCTTGATGAAGAATACCCACAGGACCTCTGGATCCGAGTCTACACAGATGGGTCAGCACAAAATGCTGTTCGAAATGGAGGAGCGGGAGTGTACATAGAATACACAAATAATACTAGGGACACAGCCAGAGTACCGACAGGAAAGTACTGCCATAACTATGATGCCGAAATTGAGGCAATCAAGATAGCAACAGAGAAATTACTAAATAACAGCAATGGTACACAACCTGTGGTGCTACTAACAGATGCAAAATCAGTACTCGAGGCGCTCCTCTCTGGGAAATTGCCAGTACTAAGGACACTACTTTCTGAACTTAGCAGTCAGCACAAAGTCACCATACAGTGGATACCATCCCACTGTGGAGTACCCGGAAACGACAGAGCTGATCAATTGGCTAAGGAAGGAGCCAAAGAGGAACAGCCTGATGTGCCCGTTACATACCACCAAAAGAAAAGAATGATCAAATCAGTCAGAAAGCCACCAAAACCTGCTCAAGATGACTACCACATTATGGACAGACCAGAACAAGTCATTATTCTGCGCCTCAGAACAGGACACAATAGATTACGCAACCACATGTATACAAAATTCAAGATTGGTGAAACAGCCATGTGCACATGTGGATTGGCGTCGCAGACAGCAGAGCACATACTCCAAGACTGCCCAAAATATAACATATCTAGGCAAACCTTCTGGCCTAGAGAGTCGACAGTGGAAGATAAACTCTATGGACCACTGTGTGAACTGAAAAAAACAGTTCAATTCATGCAAGAGACGACATTGCAGATATAGACATATTTCAAGCGAACGAAAGAAGAAGAAGAAGAATAACCAACGATATATTCGGGTGTAGGAAATATATACTACAAAAAAAATAAAACACTCAAAGAGTAGAAGTAGAAACCAGCACACTATCTTTCTAAGAATGTGTTTATAAGCATGCCCCACACGTGGAATTGGAAAGTGACATTTACTAAAACTCCCCACCAGGCCTTCGCGCCCTACAACCTAGCACATGACAGGGTGACGCAGGGTCGGAGACAAGTGGCACAGACATGGCGATCTATGAGACAGGTGCCACCGCAGGTCTCCACAAATTTCGCAATTGCTCGGGAGTTCAGTTTAGAAGAGAATTTTAACTATGTACCAGGTAATTGTTTTTCTTTGTAATAATACTAGCAATAATAATAGATGAAACAGAGAGTGCATAAATATAATAGGTATTGAGTGGGTTACGAAGAAAAACAGGTGGTGGTAAAGGTAGTTTATGCACGTAAGTTCTGAATTAGTTGCTTGATTTGTATTTTATTACAGCAAGATTTAATTGACATCTGTAGTTTAGGGATAGTGAATGCAGTTACACAATCCCGATATGCCGGACTTGAAGTCAACCCCAGGCGATGTGGGAGCAGATTGATTTGAGTTGATTTTCACAAAGACATGAGCGTCGGCCGTTCAGAAAGCAATGGCAAATTATTAACAGATTCAGTGCCAAACAAAAAGTTGGTAGGGACCAAAGAAAAATGGATGCCATATAAATGGGGTGTGTCACAGTTATGACTTAAAAGTTGATATGATAGCAGACTTGTATTATATATCAAATTAAAAGATTTTGTTTAGGGAAAATTAATGTATTTATATTTGAATTGAGACATTTCGCAATGACAACAATTCGGCGATATATAACCCCATGGCAGATATGGGAAGTTGCTTAAGACGATTAATCATCCCATAGTACTTAATCAGTTAAATGTAAATTGCCTAGAAAATCTACATTGTGACATCATGTAAAAAGACATGCAATTAACTTACATAACGTATTACATTATTTATGACATGATCGGTTAGGGATAGAGGTGAAAGCAAAATGTTGTTGCACAAAATAACCTTGCAGGCGTGCGAAGACGATAAGAGAAGTAGCATTCATCACCAAAATCATCGCCGACGTCATGGCAGATAGCAATAAGAGTAGCTCAAAGCAAAGACAGGCGTAATATTTTAATAAATGAAAGACGTAATGTACTTATTATTTAGAAAAATACGTATATCTGTTCAACCATCCTGAAATATAATCGATATATATATATATATATATATATATATATATATATATATATATATATATATATATATATATATATATATATATATATATATATAATAAATATCCTGCAGTGGGGCTTTGTGTACCTTATATATCCATTAGCAGAACCAGTCAGTAATTCGATCAACCATTTATCCAGCCAACCATTCATGCAATTAACCAGTCATCCTACTAATAAATCATCTAAATAACCATTCATCCCACTAACCAGCCAAAATCTACCCAACAAACCAATCACCCGACCCACCATTATCCAGCCAGCTGATCGTCCAACCAGTCATTAATCCAACAACTAGTTACCCAAACAACCAATATACCATTTATACAAACAAGCATTCATCAGGCCTACCATTTATAACATTAACCATTCATCCAGTCTGTCATTTATCCAACTAACCAATCTTCCTACCAATCATTAATCCAATCAACCATTCACCCAATTAGCCCTCCATCCATGCAATCTACCATTTATCCAATCAACCATTTACCCAACCAATAATCCATTCAACTAACCAATAATTAATCGATCCATCCATTCATCCAACGTTTCATTTATCCAACCAACCGGCCATTCATTCATTCAAACAGCCATTCATTGTACCAACCAGCCATTCAAACATCCATTGATTCAACCAACCATTCATCCAATCAGTCATCCATCTAACCAACTGTTAAATCCACCAACCATTCAACCACCTATACACATACCTATCTATCGATACGAATTTTTTATCTGCCTATTCGTTCGCCTGTTCGTTCGTTCTCTTCCATTCTCTATCTCCATATTGGCCACACCACTGTTTATTCGGAACTCTGGCATTCAGACAAACGGCGTTTCTTACGAATTGTGACAAGTCTCGTAAAATATCTCTATTCCCGTGCCTGTAAAACTGAGAAATGACCACCGCACAAGGGAGTTACTGGCGCCCTGCATCATAAGCATATCCTTCGTGCATACGGAATTACCATTTTAATCAAGTTTCACATGCAATAAAATTACGGCCTTATCCTCAGGATGCATAATAGCTCTGTTACAGTAGGTTATTATTTCAAGATAACACATGTCTGGGTCATACTGGAATAAACTCTTCACATTTTGAGCCAGAAGATGTAAAAATAGCACTAGGCGTAGAGTGGTGGAATGTAAACAATCCACAATCGCTAAAGTAGTTAAATAGTGGTAAATGTTCCTGACCAATATAATCGAGTTTCTGTTAATTTACCTCCGTGCTACTGAATTGGTGTTTCATGGGTGATTATTGTATGTTTTATTTAAGTAAAAGTTAGTCGTATGTTCTTAACTGGTTCAATGCAGAAGGATAATAACCTCTCATGTGGACAGAAGGAGGATATATCGCCATACTAGGGTCATCGTGTTATTTGCTTTGTTTTGTAGTATCCTCCGCAATGTCAATGATCTTTGAATGGAAATTCACATTGTAAGGATATAGGTATGAATGGATGTTTCAGCGTGGGCGATAGTTGATATTAAAGCGCATTTGCGTTTTGACATCTGATGTCGATTTCTCTGTCTATTCTACTATCCTAGGCGATCATACTGCTTAGGTATTTAAATTCTTTAACTTGCTGCAGTGGTGTAATATTTATCTGTACATTTGATGAAACAGGAGATCTGCTAACCTCCATTACTTCGGGTTTGTTTGTATTTATATTAAAATTGTATCGTCTGCATGTTGAACACAGCTTATTAATATGATTATTTGTAGTCTGCCTTCGTCGCTGTAAGAGAGGAATTGATGTCTACAAATAAACACTAATGTATTACCGGTGGATATGTTGTTTCGTCTAAAACTGTGGTTTTCAACCTTTTTTGGCAAATGCCCCCCTTTACCATATGTTCAGAACGTCATCCCCCCCCCCCCCCCTATCGAATGTCCTCCCTATAAATCCCCCACCCTTACACAGTATATATAAAAATGGAAGATAAATTTAATAACACATACTAGAACAAGTCTTCTCCCTGTCTAGGGGTTACACGACTTTCTCCGTAATCCCGTATACTCTCGTGAGTAACGTGACGTTGCGCGAGAATCGGTAGCGGTTCTCTCTGAGTCGGTAACTTACGGGGTATGTGAGCCGGTCGCTCAGAAACCAATGGCAAATTACTGAGCGTAATCTTGCCAAGAAATCAATAATCAGCTGAAGGATGCTGATGTTGACAGCGATGTCCTGTAAGGGATATGCGAACAAGGAAGGAACCGATAACAATATCGACATTAGTCAAGAGAAACAACAAGAAATTCGAGAGAAATGGCAACATACAGGACATAATGAAACAGTGCACGAGGTTCTGGAGGCACCTATCACAATCAGCGAACTGGAACTAGCCATATCAAAATTGAAAATGAGAAAGTCACCAGGAGCTGATGGTATCTCCAATGAAATGATCAATAACCTAGGAACAGAGGCCAAAGCAAAGCTGTTGCAGATCTTCAATAACAGCTGGACCTTAGGCAGTGTTCCACAAGCCAGAAGAGAAGCAATCATGATACCCCCTCCTAAAATCGGGAAAGATAGTTCCAATCTACAACCAATTAGCCTCACCAGCTGTCTCCGCCAAACAATGGAACGTGTCATCAATCACAGACTACAGTGGCACATTGAACGTGAAAACATCCTTTTGCCACAGCAGGCTGGCTTTAGGCAGTGCTTCTCTACGGATTATCTGACAACCTACCTCTTTAAAGAAATTGAGGATGCATTCCAAGAGAAGAAGCTGGTGCTTGCTGCATGGATAGATCTGAAGAAAGCCTTTGACAAAGTCTGGAAAGAAGGTCTGATGAAGAAACTGTGAAACTATAAAGTCAATAGAAGAATGTACAAATGGGTGAAAACATACTTGCACAACAGAATAGCTCGAGTCCAGATAGACGGACTCAAGAGCAAGAAAGTACTACTGCGTCACGGTGTTCCCCAGGGCGGAGTCTTGTCCCCCCCCCCCTTCCACACACACACTTTTTCTAATCTTCATCAATGATCTTGTTGCTAATCTAACGCATAGAATTAAAGCGGCAATGTACGCTGATGACTTGGTTCTATGGAGCACAAATTAACATGCATCAGTGGCCACCTTTTCGCTACAAAGAGCAGTAGATGCATTTGTTGCATGGGCAAATAAATGGTGTGTCAGCATAAACACTGACAAGTGCAGCACCACTCTATTTACCCTCTCTCCTAAACAAAAGGCAAGGATCATCTAGATAAATGGTATACCCATTAGAGAAGATAAAGAACCAACATACCTTGGAGTAACATTTGATGGCAGGCTGATATGGAGAAAGCACATCAACAAAGCAATAATAAAAGCCACAAGGAAAAGCCATCCTGAGAAAACTAAGTGGAACCACATTGGGAGCCAGTGGGAAAATACTTAGCAAAGTTTATCAACAGCGCATACGACTACACCTGGAATACGGGTCAACTGCGTGGTGTCCAGCATAAAAAAAAACCCACACTATAAGAGCTGGACAAGGTGCAAAATCAAGCAATTAGAGTCACCTTAGGAGGGATGAGATCAACCCCTATACTGGAGATGGAGAAGTTGGGGAGGACACAAGCATTGAGAGAGCGCAGAAATACGAAAACGCTAATACAAACAGAAAAGTTCCTCAGCTTGCCAGGCCACTCTATGAAGAACAGATTTGAAGTCTTAGCTATGGGGCGGTTGACTGCACCTGCCTGGGGGTCCTGGGCGAGCACTATAACATTTAGCAGTAGTCGACATATTTCATTATGCGTGTTTGTTTGGCATCCTGATTTCTGTGGTGCGCCTCCTGGCTGGTTGCCTCCGTCTTCAGCACCTTTCTTTTGCTAGAGCAGACTGTGATCTTACTCAAGTTTAGGTGTGTAGGCACGCACACACGTGTCCGCGCCTGCATGTATGTGCATATACAGCGTTCTGGTTATTTCACGGCGCCAGTGACTCGCCGCCGCCCCTTCTCCTGTTAGCTAAAACAGCTCCGCCACTAGAAGGCCAGTAGTTGGACTTTTGCTGCATAGGTGATGAATGCACGAGCCATTTGGGTATTTATGCAAGGTTGGGCGCTCACTCCAACCCCGCCCCCGGCTACATACAGCAACATTTGGAACCAGTATGAGTTATCATCCTCTGTAACCTTCATCAGGAAGCCTGGAAACGGCTCGTTTACCCCCACGCGAGGACAACTACAGATAAAGCAAGTTTCCTATACGAATTTTATAACTATAGGTTCTTTTTGAAGGCGTGGAGACCACGGAAGTTTACCATTGACCAACGAGAAAACTGCCCCCTCTATAATATAAATTAACCAGTGTGAGTTTCTTCGCCCTCATTGGATTTCAAGCAATCTATAACAGGGTTATGTATGAATAACAACAAACAAATGTTTGAACAGAATATCCAACAATATATCAACCGAAGTCCTGATTCAAATACAACACATATATTATGGAATCAAAGGATGGGGTGCGGGACGTTCTATGAACGATATCTGCTCAACATGAAATACCACATGCTGAACCATCCATCCATCATGTGCCATGCCGGTAAGCGTGGGCGGTCATGTTCTGCCATCTCACTCGATCAACAGAGTCGTGGATCAGTTCCGTGTTTCTGTCTCGACCATGCCACAAGGCCAAGCCATCCAGATACTTGTTTCTAGGTCTTCCCCTTGGTCTGTTCCCCTCGATCTTACCAGTTGTCACCAAGTTCTCCAAATCATTTCTTCTCATAACATGCCCAAAAAATTGTGACGGTCTACGTCTAATGTCTCTGATCAGTTTACGATCTTCATTTGTTTCTTGAAGGACTTGTTCATTGGTCTTTCTGGCTGTCCATGGTATTCTTTGCATTTTCCTCAGAAACCACATTTCTACAGCCATCAGATGTTTTTCAGCCTGGCTGCTCATTGTCCAAGCTTCACATCCATATAAAAGTACAGGTTCTATGTAGCATCTCAACACTCTTTTTCTCGTTTCAATTGACATCTTTTTATTGGTCAGTATGTTTTTCATCTTGCTAAAGGCTACTTTTGCCATGGCGATTCTTGTTCTAATCTCTTCAAGGCATCTCCCATCAGATGTTATTACTGTTCCGAGGTAATTGTACCTATTCACTTGTTGAAGAATATTCCCATTTACTTGTATATTACACTGTGGTATTTCGTTCTTCTTAGTGACGACCATAATCTGTGTCTTTTTACAATTTAATTCTAACCCTTGTTGTTCACTGTGTGTAACAACCGCATCTACTAAATTTTGCAGGTCCTGTTCATTGTCTGCAATCAAGACTGTATCATCTGCATATCTAATGTTATTGATGCATCGTCCCCCAATGTTGATTCCTTCCATATTTTCAATATTTCTGAAAATATTTTCACTGTACAGGGAAAACAGATCTGGAGACATTACACATCCCTGTCTCACACCTCTCTTAATAGGCTGATATTGGCTTACTTGATTATCAACTCTTATGGCAGCTTGTTGTTTCCAATATATGTTTTTTACAAGTCTGCTGAACACACACACAAAAATTGGTGATAAATCATTCACAATCACCACAGTAATATATATCTATGTATATAGTCAGATAGATTTCTGATAAACTATATGTGCATAAAAGTGTCCCTCTCTCTCCTCTCTCTCTCTCTCTCTCTCTCTCTCTCTCTCTCTCTCTCTCTCTCTCTCTCTCTCTCTCTCTTGCAGCTTTTACTACGAATGTAGTGCACAATAAAGCTTCTGAACCAACCATGCGTTCATTTTTTAAACATAAAACTTAAAGTTTGTCCACTTGGTTCTGATTTTATTCAAAGTCCACATCCAATGATGAGCAAGGCATGGTAGGGTTCGTCTTGGGGTATCCCACTCATTGGTTTCCCTAGTGTTGAAAAAATGGTCCACGGTGACAGTCTTTTAGCGGATGGGATGGGATGCCTGGTAATTACTGGAATACTGAGTACAGCTGAGATTGGCAGATCCTTCGAAAATAAAGAGTATCTTCCTTCATGGAATCAGGAAGGTAACTTCTCAAGTCATGGTAGACATTGTAATAGTGAAGATCATAGCGTAGTTCATGGACATAGATCAGAACATCACTATGGCATTCAGTAAAGTGATTCCGCATCACCAGGATTGAATGAACAGCAGCTCATATTGATGGGCCAATAAAACCGCCCATCTACAGTAAAAACAAAATACCAATCGCTTATGTATTTGATAAAAATCATATGTCATCATAAAATAAACATGTAAAGGGGGAAATAGGAAGAGGAAGGGATGTGGTTCCACTCAAAGGTGAGATCACTAAACCATCTTCTCCCTAGATGGAATGTATTCAAACATCTGATGGAGTGTGGCCAGTATCTGCTTAGGGATCAACATTTATTCTCCACTTATGCTATAATGTCCTGATGAAATAAACTCGTGATGAAATGAGGACAGTAAGATAAGAAAAGGTCATCAGGATGAGACCAAGTTGTCCTGTTGTGACAAAGTCATCAGCTTGTGACTAAGGCAGGTTGAGACGAAGTCATCATATTGAGACAACGGCATGTTAAGACAATTGCATGTTGAGACAATGGCAAGTTGAGACAATGGCATTTTGAGACAAAGTCAGCATGCTGAGATGACAGCACCATGTTGTGACAAAATCATCATTATAACATCTCATCAGCCCACGTTGGTAATGCAAGACCGGTCTTCATTCTTCTTAGGTTAGAGTCGGCTCTCAATTGCCATTTTCAACCTCCATCATCATCATTAGTTAATTTGCCTTTTTATACTGGGGTAAAATTCGAACTCTCCTCCAGTAGTGAAAGTAATAATCATGAAACAATGTTAAATGTAAAACACTCACAAATGAAAACATATAAATCATTTCATAAAATAATGCGAGAGCCTTTAGATAGATATGCATCCAGCATAAGCAATGGTTGGAACACAATGGCATATTGTCCCTCCCAACCTGTCTCCTCTGAGAAAGGGGGATTGAAGACGACGTTCGAAAACCCACCCACTGTTGCAAGCAATTTCCGTGAATACATTTCAGTAACGGACTGCTTTATGGCCATCTTTCAGAACGCATTTGGCAGAGCACTGAACGTAATAAATCACCAAGTCAACAGCAGCATTTGTGCGATGCTGGCAGTGAGTGCAACGTCTTGCAAATATTTGGGTATATGGTGCATCTATCTGTCTTTATAAATGAGCAATATTTCTCATGAAAAGAACATGGCAAATTCACAGAGCATATTCATGAAAGATGTGAACAGAAGAATCACATAATATATATTCAGAAAGATGTGAATCTGTGCACAAAGGTTTTAAGAGATAGAATCTTAGCAACATTTTCACTGCAGGAGCAATAATGCATAGAATGTGCATTTATAGGGACATTTCCATTGCATAGAGAAAAGTTTTTATCATATACATTTAAGATGTGATAGCATTCTATAGCATATAGAAATAGCATTTTTAGCAGAGAGGCTTTAGCATGGCAGATTCAGGGATGGAAACAGTATGGCGCTTTGCAACATTTCTCTCTCCACCCCCCCCCCCCCCCCAAAAAAAAAGCATTTGTTTTGATCATCATTATGAAGCGTAAATATCACAATTACACCATTATACAGACAAACACCGTGTTACCTTCTTTTCAAAGGTCGTCTTTGAACAATTATTTGGCAGAGCTTACCTGGATAACGCCAAAATACCGGACACATACACCACTGAACTAAAGGACCTAGTGTCTCTCCTAAGAGTCCGGCGTGGAATGAGATAGCTTTCTACCGCCAACTCCGTCCGGTGGATTTTGGCCGGAACCTCAGGTCCATACTACCAATCGTGTTTCTTTATTGAAACACCAATTTGTTCCTCATATGTTGACATTTCTATATTTAGTGCTGACTGAATTTCTTCAAGTACAGTGCTCCATCTGTTTCTTGGTGATCAAATCTCGGAAAATCTGAGAGGACAGTGAAAATATATAACATTTTTTTTTGCTTATCCTTTGTAGGATATCGCTGTCAGCACCAGCATTTTACCGCTGTTGTTGATTTCTTGGCAAGATTACGCTCAGTAGTTTGTCATTGCTTTCTGAGCGGCCGGCTCACTTATCTCGTAAGTCACCAACGCGGCGAGAACCGATATAACATCTACAAACACAATATTCTACTGATCATTGTATCCTCCCCCCCCCCACCCAGCACAAACACACAGAGACACGCACGCGGCGCGCGCGCGCACACACACACACACACACACACACAAATACACACATATTTGCCTTAGTATGCCTCCGTCCAACTTTTACTTTTCCTTAAACTAAAGTGCGATTTGCTTAACGGTTTTTCGACTATGAATCTTTTGGTTCCAATAGTTTTGCATACATTGCCATTCTTCTGGAACTTTTCTTTCTTTTCATTATATTATTATTATACAGCCGTGTTAGCCATTGACCGACTGGCTAAGAATGGCGGGTTCTCCTTCAGGTGACCAGGAGTCGAATCCTCGGTAAGGTGTGGATTTGTTCTGTACGGGGCAAAAACAAAACCCTACCTAACCTGCAAAGTTCGCGGTGACTGCACTAGCCAGGCGGCCTTAATTCCTCACGTTCAAGACCCACACCACCCCCTCCCCCGGCCTACACCACCAGGCACTATAGGCATTAGATGACAGCCATTCGATGCCTGTTTTTCTACAAGTCTGAATAGCTTCTGTAGTTATTCTATCTGTACGCGATGATTTATTTTAAGACTTTTCTGTATAACTGATTTTACTTCTGCTGGTAAGAGGTTTGGTTCTCGTTGTTCTCAGCTTTTTGACACAAAACTAGAGTTTTCTATGCAATGTGTGAGGGTTATATGGCCCTTGAAAATATCCTACCCACCTTGCTTGTCTCTGTTGTGAATTAAGGCATGCCTCTTTAGTTATTTATGACGGCGTTTACGTTGTAGCGTGCATCTGTTTCTCATATTTGTAACAAGCTTATAAAATTCTCTTAGGTAATCTATGCTGAGATTCGCCTTCTGTTCACCGTAGATTCTCAAGGATTCATCTTTAGATGTCTTAATTGTTCGTTTGGCATTTCTTCGAGCTATCCTGTACTCATATCAGAAGTAGATGATCCGCATTCTTTGGAAACGCCATAAGAAGAGATAAACTGAAAGTTATCATGGCAGCAGTAATGTTGGAAGAGGCGGGAGACAGGGGAAAAAGAAGAGATAAGAGCTATACAGCTTGACACTATGGCATAGGGAAACATCTGTACGCACAAAAGATAGTTTGACCACAACCTCCATACATCATGGGCAGGGGCGGATTAAATTGTAGGGCATCAAGGAAAACGGGAAATTCTCCATTGCCGGATTTACCATGTACCAAATGGTTGCTAATGAAGTCGCAGTAGCGTATTGGCTTGACGCTCGCCTGCCGACTCGGTAGTTTTGGGTTCGATCCCCATCGGTGAGTATTTGAATGTTTTAAAATGACCAGTACCCCCAGGTCGACTTAGCCTAAAATAGGCACTACGATTGTCTTGGGAAGTAAAGGAAACCACAAGACCTCCCGAATCCCGCCGACTGATCTATAAAAATATGGGCCCGTTACTGAAGGAAGTTCCACAAAAAAGGGGCTCCCCCAACGAAAACTTTTCAAATATCAATAAAGTTGAAGTATGCAACAACCTACTTTCTTTCCGAAAAATATAATAGTTTATTATTGTTTATAATTTGAATTATACTTAGAGAAGCCGATGAAATGATATGCAGAATATGAGGTTAATGTACTCAGCGAGAAATTATGGTATGAAATGTGTTGTAAGACACGAGAGATTATGGTCATCTCCAAGACGAAAGAAATATATCACAATATTTATTTTTTTTGGCATATCTTTTTTACAGGACATCGCTATCAACACCAACATTTTACTGCTGTTGTTGATGTCTTGGCAAGTTTGCATTCAGTAGTTTGCCATTGCTTTCTGAACGACCGGCTCCTATACCAATTCGTTAAAACTCAGCGCAAGGTGGTCTGCTGCCAAATCGTTCGCAGCTGTGTTTCGAACGCGGGTAAACGGGCTTACTAATCGCGTCCGTAAGTTCTTCGCCGTGGAGATCGGCATGCATCAGCCTACTTTCTATAAAACTGTCAGTTTTCTTCTTCTTCTTCTGCTGCGTTCATCCGGAGTTTTTTTTCCGGATGTGACTGCGTTGTGCCTGTTTACAGCAGAGCTGCGTTCTTGCGCCGTTAGGCCCACACATCCGACTTCTGCGGGCATTTGTTGACCGGGTTAACCTTCCCGGGGAAACTGTCATTTTTGATTCATTTGGAACACTCGCAACTGCGGAGCGCTATCGAGAAAAAGTCACCCAAACTGTTAAAGAAACCTGATACGGGGGAGAAAATGGCACGTGGCAAGA
This sequence comes from Cepaea hortensis, assembly GCA_963921405.1. Taxonomy (NCBI): domain Eukaryota; kingdom Metazoa; phylum Mollusca; class Gastropoda; order Stylommatophora; family Helicidae; genus Cepaea; species Cepaea hortensis. The sequence continues at coordinate 100,796,754 of OY992879.1, read as the reverse complement.
CTAACACCAGAAGACACCCGACATACAAGATGAGCAGCGTGGAGGGCGCCAAGACATTAAAGAAGACGAGAGGAGAGAACCTGCCTATGAGCTGCAGCAAAGAACCAAAATCTCAAGTAACTTCAAATGAAGCTACCACGAGGAAGGGTGACGACAACCCACCACAGACAAGAGCCAAAACTATACTATTGAGAAGCAGAGAGAGGAGAAAGACACCAGAGTCGGAAACATTGACTTATAGACGATCAGATCAAGCGTGTCCAAGTGGAGCTCACAGATGACCAGATCCTGAAGCAGCTACAACAGGAGAATCTCAATATCAAAATCTTGAGGGGGGGGGGGGGGGGGGGCTTCTGATATGCTCCAAGATTTCCACAACTTTAGCCGTGGTGACAACAGAGGGCAGCGAGATGCCACGCCAAGTATCGATCAACAAGAAAGTACAACAGCCTGAAAGATTCATACCGAGAATCACTCAATGTTCAAGATGTCAGAGGGCTGGCCACAGCAGAACAACATGGCGCAGCAAGACAGAGATCTGCCGATACTGCGCCGAACACCATGCATTCAAGGAATGTCCATTGGCCAATCAGGACAAGGACTTCCGAAAGCCCTCGACAACAGAAAGTGTGCCAACTGCCTTGCAAACACGGAGCAAGATACTTGGGCTGCCCGTACCTCCAAAGGCACAGAAACGCCATAAAGACTGCCATAATCACAAACACTCCATTCAAGGAAGCAAGACGGAGGTGTGAGATAGACAGGGGCATCTCACAATATGATCTCAGCTGCAAGGCCAGACTGACGAGTTGAAGAAAAGTCAAGGCACTTCTGACGCCGATACAAAGTAACAAAACCCAAGAGCAAGACACCGGCAGCAACGAAGAACTACTGGGTGATATGAAGGAAATCCAGCACTGCACTCAACAAGAGGTGGAACGCATGACACAGGATGAAGAGGGAGAACGAAGAAACTCTACAAGTCATGAAAAAAGAAAGAGAACTACTTAAAGCCGAAAGGGAAATAACCCAATACAAACCAGCAGAAGCCACGCAATAAACCAATAAGGAACCACAAACCGAAACCAGCAATTCAGGCACAACGGACATTAAATCCAAGGGGCTGCAGGCTATCACTCGGATACTCCACAAAAGCCTAGAACAGTGGTTCCTAAGCTTTTCAAGCAGAGGGTCATATCTACTATTTTCGGTAGTTAGGCGGGCGACAACGTTATAAAATTATAAAAGTCGTGCAATATCATTCTTCTCTTTCTTAACTTTCGTCAACAAAATTCTAAAACTTTAAAGGCAGTCAGTGTCAGTACTACACTGCGGTCATTTTTTTGGTTTAAAATCAAAAGTTCATTTAACAATACATTTTTAATCAATTTCGAAAATCGCTATTAATGTAATTAATTTACAATTGTAACTGTTCTTCATAACCTGTTACTTAAGTTCAGATGCCAGTTTATCAATGTCTGGGGACAAATCTGTCGTGCCCAAAGTCATAAGCGCAGCTAGGTTACTGTCGGTGGGTATGGAACGTTGCTTGTCTTTTAAAACGGTCATTGCGGAAAATGGAGTGAGACAAGGATGTGTGCTCTCTCCTCTGTTATTTAATATCTACACGGACAGAATATCCAAAGAAGCAAGCCTTGACAGAACAGATTCAGAAAATTTAGAATTATTCTCTCCAGATGAAACAACTGATCCACAGGAAATAAATGAACTTCTATTTGCAAAAGATCAGAGCCTGTTTTACAACGATGAGGGCAGACTACAAAATCATATTAATAATATGAGTTCAGCATGCAGAAGATTCAATATGAGTATACATACAGCCCAAACCGAAGTAATGCAAGTTAGCAGATCACCTGATCACCTCGCGTGCCACTTTCTGACAGCTGGTGGGCCACAAACGGCCAGCGGGCCGTGGTTTGAGAACCTCTGGCCTAGAACACCTAAAGGACAAAGGATACAAAAATATTAACGGGTGGTGCGACAAACAAACCCTTAGGGGAGAAACTCCAACAGATAGAGATGTTTCTCAGTGTCCGCGTACAGGTAAAAGCCATACAAGAAAACCAAGCAAGTCCTTCTTAGGACTACACCTACCAAAAACAGTCGAGCCAGAAGCCAACACTGACAAAAGAAACCACCAAAGGAGACGAACTCAAAGGAGAACCCGCCGGCCAATCCCCAAGCTGACGTCACATGCATTTTTTAGGCATATCCCTTACAGGACATTGCAGTCAAAATCAGCATTTTTCAGCTGCTGTTGATGTACTAGGCAAGATTACGCTCAGTAGTTTGCCATTGTTTCTGAGCGACCGGCTCACATATCCATTAAGTTACCAACGCGGCGAGAACCGCTACTGTTTCTCGCACAGGTTACGTTACTCACAAGAATATACGGGATTACGGAGAAAGACGTTAACCCCTAGACCAGAGAGACCGGCATAAAAACTTCAAAATCGATAAGCCAGCCAACACTGGCGCAGAAACCGAGACAAACTTATCCCTCATCATGAACAACCACAAATATAACCAACAGCACTGAGGCTGGTTGAAAGGGTGGACAGTTCTCTCTCTCTCTCTTCTTTCCCCCCCCCCCCCCCCCCCCCCAACTAATCGGAATCGGAAATGCATTTCGAAAGACTACAATAGTTTATTTTTGTTTATAATTTGAAATAGACGTATAGATGCCTCTGAGCAGCATATACAGTAGGCTACGGTTGATGTACTCAGCGAGCAATTTTGGTTACAAATTTATTGTAAGACACCAGAGATTATGGTCGTCTCCAAGACAAAGAAATATATCACAATATTAGATCAAAGTAAATGAGAACATTCTTAAACAAGTGAAACGGCAAAACTATCTGAGCATAGTCATAACATCCTTGTTAAGGTGTGGCTTCTTTTCTGTCGGGGGCAAAACGAAAACCTTCACAGTTTGCAGCGACTGAACAAGTCTTAATTCCTCAAGCTCAAGACCCCCCCCCCCCCTACACCGCAAGGTACTATAGGCAGTAGATGACAGTTTTTATGACAGATTAGAGAAAATTACTGTATATAAGCCCATGGCAGATACGGTAGATCGCTTAAGACGATTAATCATCGCATGGCACTAAATCAGTTAATCCGACAACGGATATGGGTTATCACATAGACGTCTGTCCACCAGGAACTAAAGTTCAGATTGCTGAACAAATCCTCTAGATTCATTCATTCATTCATTCATTCATTCAGTTGCATGTCCTTTGTAGAACCTCACTCCCATAACAACCTTCCGGAAAACATCTCGATCATAAGCAAGATGTCCCACGTCCGATACACCCATCTGGAGATCATCCGCCACATCCTGCACCCATCTGCTTTTTGGCCTTCCTCTTCTTCTCTTCCAGGGCATGTTTTTTTTTTGTTTTTTTTGTTGCATATCCTATTTACAGGACATCGTTGTCAACACAGAATTTTATACCCCTCCATTATTGTTCTCTCCAAACTTTCATGACGTTTCAAGTGACCAGAATATTTCAATTTTCTTTGTTTTATCATCTTTAATAGCCAACCTTCTTCAATATTCAGCTCTTGAAATATGGATGCATTTGTTCTTTTCTTTATCCAAGATATTGTTAGAACTCGTCTATAACATTTATATTGTCCAACTGACATATATCTGCGATGGCACAAGGGGTGTAAGGCTGTATCAGACGTTATAAAGCGTCCGTACTGACCTGGAACAGACCATGGACTTCATCTTGGCAAAATAGCTACATCGACGTTGAACGTTGTCAATGGCTGTTCCTGTATAGGCATTGTCTCCCCATAGTTCTTTCGTTATTCCTCTCTGTCGTAAGACAAATGTCCAGCCTCTATCATGTGCACATTATCTACGAAGGAGCTTGAAATGAAAAACTGAATTTTTTTCTGAAAAAGTAAAGAACAAATGTATCATATTTCGATGTAGTCACCACTGCGTTCAACACAAGTCCTCCAGTGCCGATATAGTGCTGGGATTCCTGAAGAAAAATAAATTCTCTTGGTCGCGGGTGTAACCATCTGCTGTTCATTTACATCGGACCGAAAAGTTTTGAAACTTCCTACTCCACTCATATACTGGTCCTCTTTGGTGCATGTCAAAAGTGGGGCAGCCATATTTAAACTGTTCGTCTGGGCTTTGATGTCACGTAATTAACACTCTTGACATCCTTAACAACAATATTGACAGGTTATACAACAGTGATATAGTTATTGTAATTTCTAACACACTTTTAAGGTTTTCATTTGAATCCTCCTCGTAGAAACTCACAAAGTCGAATATATGTACACAAAACCCCATAGCTTAAACGGGGCAGTCTTCGAGACAGTAAATGTAAATATGTGCACATTATCTATCTCCTATCCCATCTACGATGTGGTTTTCTTCTTCTTCCCTCCCCTAGTTCGACTTCCGCAATGCCTTTTGCGGGCATTCGTGTCCCTTTACATATCCCAAATATTTCATCTTCCGCAATGTTATTTCTATTAATAACCAGTCTTTGTCAACACTGAGTTCTTATTGGATAGATACGTCTTATTTTTATTTTTACTTTTTCCCCTTCAATGAATTTTTATGATTCTTCTGTAACAAATATAATGAAAGGGACCAATGCACTGTTCAGCTCATTTGTTAACTTGAATAACGAAGATACAAACGATTTATTGCCTGGTATATTTCGCTGCATCTCGTCGGGTTCATACTGCAGAAATCACACCACAAAAACTTAAGCAATACAATAAATCCGTCAAGCTAAAATATACAACACATATATTCACACAGTCTTAAGGAACCTAACTCGACAATCCTGAACCACTATGTCCAAGTTTCACACCCTATGTCTCTGCCACAGGAAATATGCATGCTCCTGGCCCTCTGAATGTTGTTCCATGCGGGTTTTGTTTTAACTTGTGCAGAACAATACTTGTTCTTGTGGTAATTTCTGTTGTCTACTCTGCACTATATAATCTATTTTATAATCTGTTTGTTTCTTGTTTATAATCTCTGTGACTCTTGTTTTATAACCGGTTTGTTTCTTGTTCTGTTTACACGAAACAATATCATTGTTGATTATTATACCGGCACCCACACATGGTCTCTGTGGCTAAGGGCTTGCGAACGAGGTTTGTGAGCCCTGTATACCCGGGCTCGAAACACAGTGGTGCTGGTTTTTTTCGAAAAAGGTATAGGAGCCGGTCGTTCAGAAAGCAATGGCAAACTACTGAACGTAAAATTTGCCCAGGAATCAGTGAAAATGCTTGGGTTGACTGCGATGTCCTGTGAAGGACATGCAACTTATTTTTTTTAATACCCACACGTGCCAAACGTCTGATGGGGGAGACATGGGGTTTCTCGGCTTCTGTTTGACGTACTCAGTAACAAGTAAAAGTAGTTCCACAGCTGTAAAGAATACAATAGTCAAACACAACGAATGAGAAAGTGCAGGGTGTATTTTAACGACTGTGCAGTCTTTGAAAATATTGCCGGTCCAAGTTTTGTATTTACCTATTATGTTGCATGAACTTACAGAGGTGAATACTTGGACCGGCAATGTTTTTCAAACACTGCACAGTCATTACAAATACACCACATACTACAAGACAGTGATTTTTAAAAAGGTGTTGAGAGATAAGATGATCAACTCCATTGCATTGAGCTGTATCCCATATAGCTCGGTCTCTTTCCGCAGGGTGGCCCGGCCGGAAGCGTCGCACAAAGCTCCAGCCACGACCACTAGTACACGAAAGCCTGTTTTGATGCTCAGATGCATGAGCCTTAACAGATTCAGCGCCAAACAAGTCGGTTTAAACCAAACAAAAATGGAGGGCAGAAAATGGGAAGTAGAGGTGTGTCACAGTTATGACTTAAAAGTTGTTAATGTGGTAGCAGACATGTTTGTTTTATTATAACACACCCCCCCCCCCAAAAAAAAAAAAAAAATTTCGGTGATATATAAGCCCATGGCAGATAGGAGAGTCCCTTAAGACGATTAATCATCCCGTTGCAATTAATCAAGTTGAGATTCAGTCTTTCGGAGGATTCACCAAACAACCAACAACGGACACTGGACTTCAGAATGATATATTTGAGAGCGGCTGGCCTTCTCATTACAGTTTTGGCCAGACAGCAGTCTATGCATTGTGTTTCCATGACCACTACTTGAAGGTGTGGTAGGATAATGGTCAGCTCTGGTTCGCTAAGCTTGACCTAAGCATGCATGCTGTGAGTCTATGACAACACACTGCCGTTTTGATGCGTCATCGATCCCGCAAGAAGGTCAAGTAATTCCAAGGAATATTCTGTTGTAGGCTTGTGAAGTCTTCATATATACTAGCTCTCGGCATAATGAATCAGGGTGACAAGATTCCTTATTCGCCGAGTTTTCACCCAATAAAATTATATCATAATTATACCGGACCGGTTACGCGGTGAAGGTGTTACGGATGTGGTTCATAATCCTACATACCTGCGTTCAAAACACAGCTGTGGGAGATTTAGCAGCAGGCCACCTTGCGTTGGTTGTTTTACGAAATGGTATGGGTGCCGGTCGTTCAGACAGCAATGGAAAACTACTGAACGTAAAATTGCCAAGAGATCAGATCACAATAGCAAAAAATGCTGGTGTTGACTGCGATGTCCTGTAAAGGATATGCAACTAAATTTTTAACATAATTATACCATCACCAGCTTAAGATGATTACTACTTTATGGACAGACAGAACAAATAATTATTCTGCCTCAGAACGGGACACAGTCTATAAACTTTAAGGAACCACATGTATACAAAATTCAAGATTGGCGCATCAGCCATGTCCACATGTGGACTGGCGCCGCATACAGCAGACCTCATACTCCAAGACTGCCCAGAATACGACATATACATCCACTGGGGCACTCCTTAATTTGTACTCTCGGACCACTATCACATCTCCATTGCTTCATTTCCCACCTTACCCTCCTCCCCCTTTTTTCATGTACCACTCCCATTCATTAACCTCGGATCTTCCTCTCAGTTAACAATTCTTTCTATATGGAAACAGCGTATCATTCCTTATATTAGAATAACCCTCTTGTCTAAGCCATAACTAATCTGAAGAGATATCAGTAGTCTCTCTTTGACTATGACTGGCATTTGATGCAGTGATCTGTGTACACAGGGTCAGTAAATGTCCCATTATAGTCTTCATTTATGTTTGCTTGGATTTACCAAGATAATCTTTCTTTGCGATTACCTAAACATCTTTTGTATGTGTCAAAACGTGCATGCTTTTATATGATTATTCTATATATACTTTTATGAATAATAATCATGTGGTGAATTTTTTTGATAATATACTATGAAGAGGAAATAGACCAACAGGTAATCAAATATACTACTGAGTGTGATGCTCGGTGCACGAAAGGGATGAGACATGTCTTGCAGACATGATAGAGGGATGCCTACCATATTTTTACGGACTATAAGACGCTACGGACTATAAGACGCACTGTAATTTTTAAGCAATTAAAAAAAAAAAAATTTTTACCATTTTTATTATTAGATTGCAAAGCTAGACTAAAAAAAAAAATATTCTTAGTTTATAAAACCAAACTGACCTTTAAAATCCCTGAAAATCGTCATCTAAAGTTTCTTCTTCTTCATTGTTGTCCTCTTCATATATAAGATGGTCTTCACTGCCATCGAGAGCGTTACTTATGCCGCACTTCTTGAAAGATTTAACAATAATATCTTCTCTCACTCTAGACCACGACTGTTTTGTCCACTGACACACTTGTTTGATTGTAGGTCGTTTTAAAGCTCCCTTCGGCGTGAATTCATGTTGGGTTTCATCCATTTGTTCCATTCCTCTCTCATATACACTTTAAATGGTTTATTTATCGAGACATCAAAAGGTTGAAATTGTGAAGTAAGTCCTCCCGGAATAACAGCAAGCTCTGTATTTCCCTGTCTCAATTTCTCTTTAAGACTGGCAGGAATTTTAAATCAAACACTGGACATTTTTATATTAATTTCGAGTATAAGACGCACCTGAATTTTTGAGGCAATTTTTTGAAGAAAAAAGTGTGTCTTATACTCCGTAAAATACGGTATGTCATGTGGCTATATGTGTGGGACAATGGTCCCGTCAGATCATGAAAGGACAACACATAGCTGAGAAGGGTCTGGCTGGGCCTACTCCTGTGATGGCCTACTCTGGCCCCTTTTTCTTTTCTCCCAATTATTTTGTGAAGATGGGAACATGGTTGTGTTCGTGTTATTGACAGATGATGTGTGGTGGTAACTTGGTACATATGGTGCTCTTAAATTTGGAACATCCACAGCCTGAGTGGTGCAATCCTCAGTGAATGAGAAGAGCCTTCGCCTTTATATTGCCATGAAGAGCAGAGTACCATTCATCAATATTGCCACTCAAGACTGCCCAGTACTACCATGAAAAGAAAGCTAAGTGGAAACCCATGTAACCTCAATACTCATTGAAGACCACCGGCCAACAACAGTATAGCCCCCAAAGAAGTATCCATTTCCTATTCAAACAAAAGGACATAAACAATAGATACCCAGGAAGAACATTTATCCACAGCACTTACATTAGCTGAAGACTTGAGGATATTCACCATTATTAGATTCAACCAGAACTTTAAGATAGTCTAGATGTGATTGATATATGGCCAAAGATATCAGTTGTGTAATAATTATGTAATATTGTGATGCGCATGGAGCATATTCTTTTCCACTGTTTATTATTACAATAGTATAATCTTCTTCTACGGTGTTATTCAGTTTTTTTTTAGTTGGAGAAGTGTATGTCAAGTGTTCAATAATAGTGTGATAGTGATACTTTATCTGACATCCAAATCCAGAGAGCAGGTGGAAGGGATACTACTAGTTTCCAATCTAACCAGCTTTAATTTCTTTGAAAGCAGTGACTTCCATGTGCTCTCCTGAAATTCTATTAGAAAACCTGACTTATACCTAGTGGAATCTTATATTATATATCATTTTTAGCACTAGGCAGTCTTATGAGCCAATTTCTAGTTTTCCTATAATAGCAGCAACTGGGATTTGGGGATATTTCTCCCCATTTCTAATTAACAAACCACGGTGGTATGCTGACAAGACTATTTCTGCTGTTTGTGGTATAGTGTGGGCCGTTTCTGCCATCTCAAAATGTCAATGTTTCTGCTGTCTCTACACGCAATGCTGTTTCAGCGCACAAATGCTGTTTCAGTGCGTCAATGCTGTTTCAGCTGTCTCTGCATGTCAATGCTATTTCCGCAGTCTCTACACATCAATGCTGTTTCCACGGTCTCTATACGTCAATGCTGTTTCCACAATCGCTACAAGTCAATGCTGTTTCCAGTCTCTACACATCAAAGCTGTTTCCAGTCTTTACACGTCATTGCTGTTTCAGCCATCTCTACAAGTCAATGCTGTTTATATTCTCTGCATGTCAATGCTGCTTCCAGTCTCTAAACGTCAATGCTGTTTCAGCCATCTTTACACATTGATGATGTTTCCAGTCTCTACATGTCAATGCTGTTTCAGCCATATCTACACGTCAATGCTGTTTCCAGTCTGTACACATCAATGCTGTTTCCAGTCTGTACACGGCAATGCTGTTTCCAGTCTTTAAACGGCAATGCTGTTTCAGCTGTCTCTACACGTCAATGCTGTTCCGTCTCTACTCATCAATGCTGTTTCCAGTCTCTATGCATCAATGCTGTTTCAGTTGCTCTACACTTCAGTGTTGTTTCAGCTGTCTCTAAATGTCAATGCTGTTTCTGCTGTATTTAAATGTCAATGCCGTTTGTTGTCTTGACTGTTTCCACTGCATGTAAATGTTATTGTTGTTTGTGCTCTATAAAATCAATGCTGTTTCTGCTGTTGCTAAATACCAATGTTGTTTCCACTATCTCTAAATATCAATGATGTTTCTACTGTCTCTAAATGTCAATGCTGTTTATTGTATGTTGTCTTGACTGTTTCTACTGTCTCTAAATGTCAATGCTGTTTGTGGTGTTGCCTGGGGGATGTTTTATCTGGCCAAACCATCTGACTTGATCTCTTTATTGCATGTACAAGTATATGAATGTATGCATGCATACACATATACACATATGTACACACCAGTATGATAATGATTGTATCATCCATTGAGTGCCGATTGCTCTAAAAATATGTGGTTAGCACCATATAGCCAACACGCCTTGAAAAAGAGTCCTTTATTTACTTTCACAATTGGATTCATCATCAAGGTCTTCAAACATGATAGTGTTATAATACAAAACAATAATAGCATCCAACAAGCAAAGTTCCCAACCCATGGAGACGGAACACTTGATCACACAGCTGCCATGTCAGTCCACTACTCATGATCCTATCTGATGGTGATGGATCTCAACTATCTCATTTTTAAAAAAATGGCTATCAATGAAGGAATGAGAAAACACAAAGCACCATGTATCACATGTTTAATTATAGGTGAATCAAAGTAACATTCATAAGCTGAATTTGATTTGATTTGGAGTCTGTAGCAGCTGTTAATTTACAGACGTGAATTAAGGACCATTTCCCTTTCACTCATTGCATCTTGTTCGTCTTGTACGTTGCGGTGTCGAGGTGAAGCATAAACAACGGGAGAGTGCCCATTTATGGGTTTCATGTATCGAAATTCCCATGAACTTTGCTATTCCCACTGTCCACCGTTTACGTGGCTGGCCTCTTCTTCTGCTTCCATTTGGTCTGTACATCATTTCATGTTGTGGTATATTGTTAACTGGTAATCTAGTTACACAGCCAAACCATTTAATTTGCTGTTTTCTGATGAAATCTAGAGCTGCTATAACCCCCATTTTAGTCCTGATTTCTTCATTTCTGATTTTCTCTCTTCTTGATACGTTGAGCATTCTTCACAGGAATCTCATTTCTTCTGTTCTGATTGTTTTCTTCTCTTTTTCTGTCGTGTTTACAATCACTAATGAAGAAAATGAAGACTTTCTTTTTTCAAAGAATGCCATGGGCCAAGCTGTTGAAAAATACTGACATTCTACAAAATCTGAACATTGAAGAAAACTTGGCTAATAAACAACTTCAAATCTTGGAAAGTGAAATACTTTGGCCACATTCAGCATCCCAGTTGTTTGAAAAGAACAGTGATGGAAGGCATGGGTCTTAGAAGAAGAGACATGGGTGGACCAGCAAGATGGACACTGGTCACTGAAGACACCCCAGGGATGAAGGTTCAAGAATCGTTTCTGCAGGCTGTGATGAGAGCATCATTCTGCTCAGAACCTCCTACATGATGAAGATGTGCAGCTGCTATGTTTGTGATGTGGTTTTACAATGTACTGGAGTATAAGTAATCCTATATACATGCTATCATTGCATATTAGGGCTGTAAGTTGTGAGGTCTATGACTTCCATGACCAAACAGCACCAAGAACATGATGGGTGCAGAAGCACTGACCTGCAAGGTGGGGTTCATACTAACCAAAACCTCTCTGTGAGGCACTCTAGGCAGACATTTATCTGGCTAACAAAGGGAGGATTGGCTATGACAACTGCTGTGATGAAGCCTGTTGAGGATGGCAAACTTTACATGCTATGAGACTGCAAGAGAGTCACAGTAATTCCTCACAATGATGGTAGACAAGCAGCACCCACATCTACACATGCTACTTGAAAATCTGACAAGTATTCTTGAAATGAGCGAATAGCATGTCCACCAGGACTGAACCAATTTGTCACCAGCCTCCAATCTTTCGATCACAGAAGAGAGGTTAGAGGTGAGAGGATCAACTCCACAGCACCAATTTGACCCCATAGCCTAAGTTTCTCTATGCAGAATAGCAAGCTGCCTGGTGAGAGCATCGCACAAAGCACGAACTCCAGAGCTTCAGTGATCATTACCAGGGATCTCTAGACAAACTGCACTAGTGGTCTAAACAAGGCAGCCTGAAACAAAACCTCATAACTCAGATGGCATGACAGCTTCACCACAAAGTACCACTTGAGTGAACCACTCAAACCAATGAGGTTCTACAACATTAGTATCACGCCAACCACCATTATGTACCCCCATGGCATGTATGGTACCCTTTCTATGAGGCTGGGAAATGTGCTACAATGTTCAAGTCAATTAAATAAGTGAATGTTTGACAATAGCAGCAATGTTGCAGCACCACAGTCTCAACATGTGTAATTATAAATGCACACACATACAACTCTTGACAAAACACAGGCATTATATAAATAAATACTTGAAATAAACTACACACCAGAATATAAATGAACATCTCACATCAGGCCACTGTGGTCTCATGACCAAATTTAGGTTTGACATTGGTCAAAACCTAGAGGCTCCACTTCAAGATGTGACCTATATTCCAAGAACCACAAGGCCTTCTAGACTTGAGACGTTCCAGAACGTCTCGTAAACATCTCTGCTTTCTGAACTTGTAAAAGGGAGAGGCTTTGCCCAACAATTCCCACACAGACTGCGCTTTGGTACTGAATCAGCAGGGAAAGTCCACACAAACAACATTTTGAAAGGTGCAAGTCCATTGCAGGACTCTGATCACCCAAAGTCAATGCATCAAACTTAATGAGTTCTAAGCCAGTCTTCTGGAGGAGTCATAACCAACCATACAAGCTAATAGGACTCTTTTACATGCCTTTAGACAGTGGTGTTAGACCCATATTGTTATAGACCAATGAACACTCAGTGGGTCATGTGGCCAGTATCACGCTGGCTGTATTTACTTCCCAGCACATTTCCTGATACCCATTTAACCAACCATACTTCACATACATGAAGGTGGATAAAAACACTGTAGAAGCAAACACTTTCCTGAGTTCCGCATTCTTCTTCTAAAGAACTTTCTAGCTGACACTGATTAGTTGCTCAATCATGTTCTGAAAAACCACCCATCTGACAGTGCTTAGTTCCATTCTTCTTCTAAAGAACTTTCTGGTTGACACTGATTAGTTGCACAATCATGTTCTGAAGAACAATCAATCAGACAGTGAAGAGTTCCACATTAATGTTCTGAAGAATTTCTTATCTGGCATATCAACATCTTCAAATAAATGTTTTCAAATGAGCAGGTAAAGTATTTAAATTATGTTCTCAGACATAATAAATACAGGCGTGTGGATCATATGTCAGTATGGTGTGTGTGGTGATACAGTAAGAATTAAAACAATATAAACAATTCAAATACATCTTTTATAACCATCATGAAACCCCCATTATTCTACAACTCTCTGACGTGCCAGACCTTGCATATTGTTAAATGACTGCACCATTTAATTTCATTAGATCAAATATGTTCAAATGATATGAACTGTAGAAAACATCACATTACTGCCTATAAGACTACTACACTGGCAATGTTTTTTTTAAATCTAAGAGGCTTTAATTATGGAAACCACAATTTTCCAGTACAATCTTGGATGATGTGATTTTGAAAACAAGCCATGTTTTGACGTAACCTGCAAGGTGTGTGGACATACAACTTTCTGGCATTTTTTAAAGGAAATAATAGGATATAATCTTAAGAGGAAAAAACACTCTTCCTGATGCAAAAATCGGAGGAAGTATAACTTAATTCTGAAGCAAACATTTTCTGATAAATTCATATAGGAAATAACTTCCTGATAAAATCTTGATGGACAGACAACTCTCTGATACAATTTGAGAGGACACATACATTTCTGAAATAATATCAGAGGAAACAACATTTTGATACAATCTGAGGAAACACATTTGTTTTATACAATCATGGAAGCATGAAACAATAAAGTAATCATGAAGGGCAGACAACTCTCATGTTAAAATCTTAGAGGTTAAACAACGGATAGATAACACTCTAATACAGGGCATGCAACTCTCTGAAACAATCTAGAAGAGCATACAACTGTCTGACACAATCTTGTAGGAAACTGTCTAATGCCGCCACTCACTAAGAAGCCAACAGTACATTTTAATCATTAGATGCACTGTAAGATGCAAACATACTACACATCTATACTTTCTGAAAACACCACAAATGTGCTCTCAAAATATGACACACACACACAAAAGCTCATTAATGTGTATATATATATATAGTAATATATATATGAACATGATGAAAATTATTTCATTGATGTATATGTGTACCTGACACAAAAATGAACTCATTGATGTATATGTACCTGACAACAGTGAACTCACTGATGAATTTCTAGCTGATACAAAAAGGAACTCACTGATGTATTTCTAGCTGACACACAAATGAACTCATTGATTATTTCTAGTTGACACACAAATGAACTCATTGATGTTTTTCTACCTGACACAAAAATGAAACTAATTAATCTACATTCATATTTTAATACAATGGAAACAACACGTTACACTTTCAAATCTTCAACAACACGCTACACTTTCAAATCTTCAACAACACGTTACACTTTCAAATCTTCAACAACACGTTACACTTTCAAATCTTCAACAACACGTTACACTTTCAAATCTTCTAACTTCTTAGCAGCCTTGTCGCCATCATCTCCTCCACTTTTTCCGTCAGCCTTTTCATCCTCATTTTCCTCCTCCTCTGTATCACCATCCTCTTCTTCATCATCTTCGTCTTCTTCCTCATCATCGTCGTCATCATCATCATCATCCTCCTCATCATCATCATCTTCAGCTGCAATGACATACGAAAAATAAATAATAGTAAAATACATATGTGCTGAAGTTGAGCAGATTAAATGGTTTTCAAACAGATTAAAAATTGATTTTCAATAACTTGATGCCATTCTAAAGATAATGCATACAGATAAAAATACTATAGAGACTATTCTAAAGATAACGCATACAGATAAAACTGCAATGGAGAAAGAAATATATGTTAATGAGGAAAATTGGAGGTGGTGGAAAATTTTGAATATCTTGGATCATTGATTACCAAAAATGGTGACACGATGAAAGAAATTAAAATACGAATATATATTGCTCTTCAAAGACTAAAACAACTGAATAAATTATTTGTTTGGCTAGTAAATCCAAGTGGAATGTCTGCACCGAAAATTTACTGTGTGGGGCTTCGTCAAAGGTGGGAAAAGCATCCCGGTGGCATGAAATGGAATATTGCTTGGCTAGCAAAACCATCAAGTGAAAAGTCTGAATCGAAAGCTCACTTTGTGGATGTCATCTGCAGACTGATCTCTCCTGGCTTCCGGAGGAACAGCCTGTGTTGAACGAGAAGCCCAAAATACGGAAGTGAGGCTAAGCAGCCATGTGCAAGATGTGACGATTCCTTTGGTGAGCCCAGTACCAGAGCATTACATGTCGGCTCTGCAATTATATGGAAGCCCCCTTGGATGGCGGGAAATGCCCATGGTCTGCCCCTGCCTTCTCTTGAGGGCTGACCGTTATATCTCCGGCTGATCTGAATGGACCAGTTGAGATGGGAATGACACCACAACAAAAACAATCCAATACAGAGGTTCTAGAGAGGCTGGGAATGAAAATAGAGTTGATGGAAGAAATAAAAAAGAGACAAGTTAAATATTTTGACCACACTAAAAGACATAGCACTCTTGTAAAAAAACATACTGGAGGGAAGAGTTATAGGCAAGTGAGCATAGGTGGACAGCAATACGAGTGGACAGACAGCACCAACAGGTGGCCAAACAGCAGTTAGTGTATATAAGAACAAGAGACAAAGTTTGGAGATCCACTGCAACCAACCTTCATTGTGGAGAGGGCAATTCATTGATTATGTCAGCAATTCTGGTGCTAACCTTAAAAATACTACAAACCTGAATCCGATGCCAACTGCTAGCTATTGTAATGCATTATTTCAGACTTCAATTGTAAACTTGTACAAGAATTTGCATCAGTGAAGACATTATTACATTTGATTGTTCTGCTTTTGGAATGCTTAATTGAAAACAGTTTTTTTTTTACATTTCAAACTCTGGGTTTCCAATGTATCAAATTGCAGATTTTTTGTGCCAATTGTCAGTCTGAAGTCAATGGTATTCCTAGTTCTTTGTTCATTTAGTTCTACCTGATAATAATCAATGTAATGGTTTTCTTTGCCTTCTGTCTGTCATCTTTCAATGAAGCAGAGGCCCTCAACCAACTTATGCCAAGCCTTGTGTAAGTGACTGATTCATGGTTGGATTCTACAGCAAAAGCTGTCTACAGGATGCATTAGCCAGTCTCAGGCCCACCCTCCTTAGTGGCCTCTTATGACACACATGTCAGATTACAATGTGACTATTCTCTGCTGCCCTATCGAGTTCTAGCTACGTAGGGATACTATGAGATGGTGACACGCGCCTACAACAGCAAGGTGACAGATTATTTAGACTCACTGGGTTCAAATCTCAAGTGTACAAAGTTCTAATACCTGCTTGGCTTACACAAGGTAGTCAGTCCTATGGCAGATATTGTTGTTGAAATGAAAGTCTACACATATCCCAGAGCATGACATCATGAGGTGGGGCAGCCCCATGCCTTCCTCGGCACCTTCCCTTTCCAGAGAACTCTGAAAATTATCCAGTAGCCTTCTGAGGAGGCTGGGCCCATTTCAGAGCCACAATGGTCAGAAGAAAGAACATTACCACTGCAAGTATTGAACCCCGACCACTGTTTTGGTAGGCAAGTGTGTTAACCACTACATCACCACAGCTTTATGTGGCATGGCAGCTTCAACAAATATAGTGTTGTAAGAGTGGATTGTGTAGTTCAGTTACATTCTCCAATGGAACAAATGGTTGTAGCCTGGATTATATGACACTGCACAAATAATGGGTCAATTACATGACATTGGGTGCATTAAAATATATATATCCATTACAAGTTTGATTGACCTGGGAGCCTAGCCAATTTAACAAATTCACCTCAATGGGTATTCAAACACATGACTTCCGATCGCCAGGTAAGTGCACTATCCACTGTGCTGCCTCGACTCCCATATATCAGTGCAGTGCATAATAAATCAGCAGGTGTGTTAGCATAATTGCCAGGAGGTCGCGCTGATAATGTCATGAGTACAGCGGGATCAGTGTTCGACACCTGCGGTCGCTGCCTAACAACACAGCCCCTTAACTGAATTCACTTTTGTTTTAATTTTCAATTTCCCAGTCATGGTGTGCACATTTCAAGATTTTTTTTTCTTTTCATTTCCTCAAACTTCTAAAAAAAACCACAACACTTTATAATTGCCATTCCTAGGTTTCTTTCCTTTTTCAATGTACGCTATAACCCCTGTTCAATGTATGACTTAATCATGGTTTAACAGCAGCTAGCCTCATCAAACAAAACTATTGTGTGGTCTTAAACCAGGTAATGATCAGATTCCACTCACCTCTATAGGCTTTGATACCGCCACGTCCACCCAGGGTAACACCACCAAAGGTAAAGCCCCCAGTGGCACCCGGATAACTGTACTCATCATGTACCTCATCGTCATCCTCATCATCTGCTAGCTGCTGCCTGCCATACTTGTAACCTCGTGCTGCACAAAGCACACAGCAAGGACAGAAAACAAGAAACAATCACAATCACAACAGACATGCAGTAATCCTAAATAACAGCACAACACTAATAGCTAATGCTGTAATTGTTAATAATGTGACACCAATAATCGCCAGTGTGATTCTAAATATCATGCTAACAACAGCATCAATTCTGATTCTAAATATCACATTCATCATCATCATCTTCCACTTCTGCCGTCAATATCACATTAACAGACATAATTGTAGAGGCCACCCAGTACAGTTTATGTCAACATGCAGAGACCACCCAGTGCAGTTTGTCAACCTGCAGGGACCACCCAGTACAGTTTGTCAACCTGCAGGGACCACCCAGTACAGTTTGTCAACCTGCAGGGACCACCCAGTACAGTTTATGTCAACGTGCAGAGACCACACAGTACAGTTTGTCAACCTGCAGGGACCACCCAGTACAGTTTATGTCAACAGTGCAGAGACCACCCAGTACAGTTTGTCAACCTGCAGGGACCACCCAGTACAGTTTATGTCAACCTGCATGGACCACCCACTACAGTTTATGTCAACATGCAGGGACCACCCAGTACAGTTTGTCAACCTGCAGTGACCACCCAGTACAGTTTATGTCAACATGCAGAGACCACCCAGTACAGTTTATGTCAACATGCAGAGACCACCCAGTGCAGTTTATGTCAATGTGCAGGGGCCACCCAGTACAGTTTATGTCAACCTACAGGGTTCACCATGTGCAGTTTATGTCAACGTGCAGGTTCTCAGCAGCAGTTCCAGGGACTCACAGTGTTTGTGGGGAGCAGTGGTAGTAGTACAGAGGCTAAAATACTTGCCTGCTGTTCTGGTGGGGTGGTCATGGGATCAAATTCCTATCAAGGCTGATTCATTAAAAAAAAAAACCTGAGCTGCCAGGTCAACTCATCCTAAAATGGGTACCAGAAAATGTCCAGGGAGGTAAAAGCGGCTGCCATAATATTGATCATGGGGCTAGCAACATATGTCTAAAATGTGTAAAAGGTTATCCTTGACCTTTATATAGTATGTTGCAGACGGCTGTAGTTACTTCCCCCTGACATCTGAAATTGCAGTGTTTAAAGAAAAGGTAGTTGCTGGTTTTATAAGGCGAGAACAATGTCTGCATAAGGGTGCATGTTGGGGTTGATACAGTTTAGATAGCTGTTGATTGTAGCTTTATGGTGAGCAGCATATGGTTGCAGGATGATAACAAACAAAAACTGGCACGCTGACTTCAATCACTTACTGGACATGCTCAATTCCTTCACTTCCTGTGTGTCACTGCCACACTTTGGACAGGGGATGGCCTGCCCTTTAGTGTATTTGAATCCCTTACGTCTGACATGATCATCACAGTAGCATTGCTGGATTGATAAATGAGCAGTTCAATAATTATATTAGAGAATAGATAGCTGAAATATGAAAACAATTAAATGTTATATTCTTGCTAATATCTGGTCAGTAATAAAATTAACTCAGAGAAAAAGGTTTTGTCTCACTTTCAGATAATATATTGAATTATGGCTACATTTTCAGACTAGCTCATCAAATCCTGAGACTTAACTAATTAACTACAGGATTAAAACAACATGTTGTGATAGATGATTTTATATAGATAAAAGAAGAATGAAAACTAATTTTCAATTCATCAACAATTCTTGTGGGTTGTCATTCCAAAGTCTAGAATTTATCCAACCAAGCACACAAATGAAGACCAAAAAACGCTGCCCTGGCTAATTTTCCAATTCTATCAAAATCATGTTGCTGCATGACACCCAAGCTAGTGGTTGTAACCACAACCGCAAGACAAGAAACAGTTAGTTGCATATCCTTTACAGGATGGAGCAGTCAACCCCAGCATTTCTTTTAGCTTTTTGTGATTTCAAGTTTATATTCAGAAGTTTGCCATTGCTTTCTGAATGGTGGGCACTCATACCATTTTATAAAAACCAACTAATGTGGTCTGCTGCCAAATCGCCCGCAGCTGTGTTTTGAATGTGGGTATGCAGGATTACGAACTGCATCCGTAACTCCTTCACCACAGAAGTCAGTGTGCCGGGCTAAAACAAGAAGCTGATACCAAAGAAGCTTTTGGGGTTGTTTGACCAAAGCACAGGGCCAGCTTGTATTTCCCATTGTGGTGCAACATATTCAGAATCTAATGCTGCACTCACAGCTTGAGGAAATCATTAAAACTTGGGGAGAACTCTGTGTCTGATGGCCTCTGTAGCTTGAGGAAATCATTAAAACTTGGGGAGAACTCGTATCGGCCTCGTTAGCCTACTTACTCGAGTTCAAAACACAGCACAGACTGCGTCATGCTGGGTTTTAAAGTGTTGGTATGGGAGCTGGTCATTCAAAAACAATGGCAAACTACTGAACACAAACTTGCCAAGACATCAACAACAGCAGTAAAATGCTGGTGTTGACAGCGATGTCCTGTAAATAGGATATGCAAAAAAAAAAAAAAAAAAAATCAAGGACGAGAAATAAACATTTTGGTTCAACTGACTGGTATAGAGGTTGAACCCGCTACCTCGGCATCAGCACACTAGATATTTAAGAATGAGCGCTACTATCCATTCGGTCATGCTGACCCCCTGTAGCTGAAGTGAAATAAATAGAAGTGAAGAGAGCAGCCAATCAAAGGCTGTGATCATTCCTGGCCCTGAACCAGTGTTATGCAGTGGCTCTGCATTACTGGAGAGCTGAGCCACTTGTGGATAGCAAGGAATGCCCATGTGCAACCCGTCTTCCATAGAGGACTGGGACACTAGCCATACTACATCTGTGCTGAATAAGTTGTAAACATGAGGTAGAGACTGAGATTGATGACATCATCTAATTAATGCTGCAAAAATGTCAGACAAGCCACTACAACAGAATACAGTAAAACTTTGATTAACTGTTACTCATTTAACCACCAGTTTCTGTTACCCATCATCTTAAATTTTTTTTTCTCCCAGCGTCTCATCTCATCTCCCTTGTTCTCCCAGTGAATACAACGCCACTTATCCAGCCTATGAACCAGGCATAATTGAGAATATGAAGTGACGTTACATAAAAGCTTTTACCGAAGACTTGCTTACATCGGACGAAGTCGAAATTCTGAACAATGATGAAATTGTTTCTAGTATAACTACCACTGAAGAAGAGGAAATTGATGATGAGGGATCAGTTCTTAACAAAAAATAAACTACAAATAGCTACTCAGAAGCAGAAACAAAGTTATTAAAGTGGATCAACTGGTTTGAAATGCAAGAGACAAATGCAACACAGATCCTACTTCTGTGTAAGATACGGAACATCGCGCGTAGAAAGCTCGAGCATCAAAGACACAGAAGGAGATGACAGATTATTGTAAAGTAACGTTTATAGTATTACAATGCATTTCTGTGCATTACTACTCTTATACTGAAGTTTATATTGATCTTTTTGGAAAATTAAATACAATACGTATGTATTATTAACTTTTAAAAAGATTTTATTTTCATTTTCGTCCTAAGCCCGCAGTGAAATCACATTACTGTACATATAGATTTCTGTTATCTGTCTATTCGGTTATCCGTCACAGCGCTGGTCCAGATGGTGATGGTTAATCAAAGTTTTACTGTAAGATTTCTTCTTCTTTTGCCCTTTAGTCAGTTTTCTAGGATGCCCCAAAGTGGGAGGTGAAGAGAGGTGTTGGTCAGTAGGATTCATGACACTAACACACTAGCATATTTGCATTTCACAAAATGACGATAAGACATGGAATCAAGCTAAATGCCTATAATCATACCTTGCATCGCAAACAGGAATACTGTCCGAGCTTGTTGCATGAAAGACCTGACAAAAGGAAAGAAAATAAATATTTTTAAATATGGTAATAATAATGATCAGTTAAATGACATGATTGATTAGTTTACTATAGTTATACTATAGCAAAGAATAGCAACACTGTAGCCTACCACGTATGTCGTAAGAGGCGACTAAGGAGGCTATGGTTCCGTCACCCTGCTACTGAGTGAGTGCGTGGCGCGACACTGTGAGCTGTGAGTTTCGTGTGAAATTCTTTTGAATCTGCCCGAGGTCTTTTGGAACGTGACTGCATGTTCGGAGCGATGGCAGCTGGCTATGTCCCAGAGTTGACTGGTTTTTGCCTTATGCAGAAATGCGTGGTTGCTGGGCTTCTGGTTGACTGCCACTGCCATCGACGATGAACTGCATTTTTGTGACTGTGTGGGTGAACATCTAGGAAACATCCAGATGGGAAAAATGACTGCCGATTCCATCAGAGATAAACTTGATGTTTCGTGGGGGACTATTGTGTTGACATTCTGGCGGCGGCATTATGCACAGTGTATCTGTGCGGGCTGTTGTTTGTCGAGACTCCTGTCTTTTCCACTTTTCACATTGGGCAGTGGGGAGCGTTTTATGTGATATTCACTGGCACAGGAACGGAGCATAATGGGGACGACCCGTTGCTGTGAAGTTGGAACCGTGACTAACTAACTAACTATAGTTATTACTTGTTCATTGTTGCCTACCAGGGCCTTCTTGTCAGTCCCAGAGCAGGTTTTGAATTGACTGATTAAATCTGAGACTGGAAACTGTTCGGTAAGAAATCTTCAATCTCAGGGAAACATATATGTGACGATATAAACTCCACCATGAAGCAAGCACTGTACAAAGCTTCTAACCGTCAGAAATCTTCCTTCACAGAATGTTTCGACTTCGTTACCTCCTTGACACTGTCCGAAGGCAGGCGTACCCTGGCCATGACACCCAAGTGTGTTTCTCCTTTCATGTGTCCCTACATTCAGCTTCGGGACATTTTAACTGTCTTTCACACATACCCCACAAGAACACCATTATGTATGCCTACCTAATGTCGTCACTTCTAATTCTATTGCTTCTACAGCAGCTGACAGTTTTTCCCAAGTATTTAATCTCATGTGTGATAAGTTTTCCATCCCCTGCAACTCAGGCAGCAACCATGAAAATCATACACAATTTGTATTTTACGTGTCTAAAAACAAATAGTCAAAGTTTAAAGTTAGTCGTGTCTCCCTTGACATCACAATCAACCCCAGCATTTATTTGCTGTTCATAATTTTCTATAAATTTTACATTCAGTAATTTGCCATAGCTTTCTGAGCTCACACTGCTGTGGAAATCAATGTAAAGCAATCGACTCCTAAATAGTCTGCTGCTGACTTGAAACCTGGCATGGCGGGATTGTGAACATGTGTTCACTACCCTTAAGTCACAGAAGTCAAAGTATCTTATATTTATACTCAGTGATCATTATCTCTGGAATATAATCACTATACCCAAGCCCCTAACTATTAACCAATACACAAATAAGACAAGAGACTAAGCAAGATATTGTATTCAATTTATAAGAAAATGCTGTTGGAACTACATCGGCCATGTACTCAGAATGGACAAGGCAAGACTCCCCAACCAAGCCCTCTTATGGTCACCAGTAGGGAAAAGAAAACGGGGAAGACCAAGAGAGGCCCCGCGCAGAACCATCATCAGAGAAGGCTCATTCAACGGCCAAGTGAACATCCAGGATTTACAACAGATAGCAGCGAACCGCCAGACATGGAGAGCCATGACTTCTGCCCTATGCGCCGCCTTAGGCTCATAAGGAAAGACTAACTAACTAACTAACCCAAGCCCCACTACCTTTAAGTCACAGAAGTCAAAGTAACTGATATTTATACCCAGTGACTATTATCTCAGGAATAAAATCATTGTACCCAAGACCAATTTTTTCTTTCGTTCGCTTGAAATTTGTCTATATCTGCAATATTTTCTCCTGTATGAATTTAACTGTCTTTCTTAGTTCACACAGTGTCCACAGAGTTTATCTTCCACTGTTTCTTGAGGACAAAAGGCTTGCCTAGATATGTTATATTTTGGGCAGTCTTGGAGTATGTGATCTGCTGTCTGCGGCACCAATCCACATGTGCACATGGCTGATTCACTAATCTTGAATTTTGCATACATGTGGTTGTGTAATCTATTGTGTCCTGTTCTGTGGCGCACCCAAGACTATTGATCATGTAAGATTGTGAACTCTGCCAATCAGCTGGCACACGATGGTGATGACTATATTCATAAACTAAAAAAATGATCATACATTTATAGTTTTCAGACTCCAGTACTTGACAGCTGGCTTGATGTTCAAACTGGTCGTCCTCACACAGAAACTTGGAACAATAGCTGCAGGTGAACAATCTACCTCCTGGGGAATGAAACAAGAAAGTTCTAGTCAAATATGTAGCAATTATAAGCTTCCTAGCTTTCTTGTACTGTGTATGCTACATATGAGCTCAGAAAGTTTCAGGCTGCAATGTGTAATATAAGCTACAATTTCAATATAGCCACTGCTGTACATTTATAACATCCTGGCTTTTGTGTGTGTGTTCACAAGACATACATACTTCACATTTAATACCACATTAGAGGAAAAGATGAAAGGCAAACATGCTAAATAAAATAGCAGTGTAAATGAGAGGATAACACAACAAAATTACCAGACTAAAAGACAAGTGAAGAGAATCTTCATTGTGAAAGTGACAACTGATTGGATAGAATTTCTCTACTAAAGTTATGATGCTTTTAATCAGCAGAAGTAAGGCCTTTTCTTCTGTCCTTAATCTATCCCCGTTGGGGCACACTGTCTCAGCCAACTCCTTCCAAGCTGTCCTGTCTTTTATCATCTCCTGCAGCTGTCTACATGTCCTCCCCATATTATTCATCTCCCTTTAATTCTCTTCTTCACGTGTTTAAGATCTACTTCTTTTTCCCATGTGCGTTTCAGTAGGACTTTCTAGTTATGCTATTACCAGGTTTTCTCAGTATGTGTCCTGTCTGGGTCAGGTTCTTTTTCTCATCTCTTGATTCGCTGGACTCTAGTTTTTTCCCTAAGATCTGCATTAGTGATTCTGTCGCACGATTTCCTGTCTAGTTTGTTCCCTAAGATCTGCGTTAGTGGTTCTGTCATACCATTTCCTGTCTTGTTCTTTCCCTCCTAAGATTCACATTAGTCATTCTGTCATACCATTATAGTCCTTCTATTCTGCAGTCACCAGTCAATAAATGTTTATTTAACAGCAAATGTTTTAGGAGCAAGGTAGCTTCACTTAAATGCCAGTCTGGCATACTGGGGACATTTTGTCAAGCAAATAGTTTATGTGACTAAACATCACATGAGGTCAGTTACTATGACAAACAACTTTACTTTTTCACATATCTGATAACCACTGTATGAGACTAGATCAATGGGTAAGAAAAATGCAACCTCATTTAACAGATTAACAATCCCAACACCACTGTGTTCGTAGGTAAGTGCAATAACTACTCCACCATGAAAGTTCCAACTTCTGCTGGAAGCAGAATAACAACAGAAACAGCCTGTAAAACCACATGGTTTCTCCTTTTGTATTCATCTTTCAAGGGGAGTGTGTCACATTTGACACCAGTAGACACAAATGGTTCATGTAATAATTCCCTATTGGATTCAAACCCAGTACCTTCTAATCCTAAGGAAAACACCATAAACTCTCAGTCATGGCTCCCCTGCAAGTAGCATTTAAACCACAACTTTTAACAAGGCCACAGAAAGGGCAGCAAGTGATCTTTATACAGCAGCACAAAACTAACCTCCTTCCTAGAGATACCAGCATTAGTATACAATGCTGTAAATATACTTTAAAAAAAAAAATGAAAGGATCTAAACAAAACAAAAATGGATACAAAGTTTTAAAAGAATGAAAAGATTATGTATGCATATTCAAAAGATTTAAAGACACAAAATAATTGCAGTTCAACATTAAAGTTGAAAGTTTAAATGAAGCAAAAAGATTTATTTGAAAATATAACATAAAGATAACAAGTTTTAAAGAAACAAAAGAATTTCAAGAAAATAAATAACAATAGTTTAAAATAAAGGAAAGAATTTTAAAAAGGAGGAAAAAAAATGAAAAGTTTTAAAAGAATGAAAGGAATACAAGAAAAAAAAAAGCTTTCAAGAAACAAGAAAACCAACAAAAGATGCAAAGTACACAATAAGATAACGAAACCTCAAAAAGGGACCAAAAAAAAAAGACAATACAGATTTAACAGCAATGAATATACCGTGATCCCAGACTGCTCGCTTGCACTCATGGCACACAGCATCAGCCAAGGGACAAGTGCATGCGTGTGTCTGCAGGCATCGTTTGCTATGGCACACCCAAGCCTCACAGAAATCACAGATTGCGCCCTAGATGTAAAAAAAAAAAGAACACAAATTAACATGAAGAAATTATGATGTTTAAACAAAAATATAAGTCACACTGAAGCAAAAGTATTAATCCATTTTATTGTTTCGTTTGCTTGTTCTAAACTTGAGTAGTCCCGACATCTGCTACTGCCATTACTAGTTGCTACTAGTAGCGTGTGCACTGAAAGGACTTTCGCGTGAGTGTTAACTTTCCCTGTTAACAGTGTCCCCTGACATCAGGTGAACCCACTCTGACTTCTGAGGAACTTGTCATTTACATCCACTTGATTCACTTGAGGTGTATATATCTTGTCAAATAGGCATTTGTATACATGCACATATGTATATATGTAGGTTCCCATCTCACTTGAGGTGTATAAATCTTGTCAAACAGGCATTTGTATATATACACACATATATATGTAGTTTAACATCTCACTTGATTCATGTTAGAAATGACAGATAACCCCACAGCAAATAATGCAGCATGAGTGCAAAATGCTAAACATTACGTAAACACAATGGTTTGCAGGAAGGTAACCCATTCCCCCCCCCCCCCCCCCCTCCCCACCACTCTTAGACTGTTTCTTCAGTCTTCACCAAATCAGTGTAAAGTTAGCTATCTATTCTTCAACTCAGTGAGTACACAACTTACCACCAATCCAAGTCCAGTAACATACTGACCAGAATGCTTCACAGCACAGTCACCTCCCTTAGACATACATTTTGTTTTTCCTGTGAAGATAAAGAAAGCCATGTTATGTCACTTCAAACGTTACAAGAGGATATTAAGATGTGAATTACATTACTAAATGGAACGAGGCCGTGTGTATTGACAATTTTTGTTTTAGCCATGTTTAAGCCATGTTATGTCACTTCAAACGTTACAAGAGGATATTAAGAGTGTGAATTACATTACTAAATGGAACGAGGCCGTGTGTATTGACAATTTTTGTTTTAGCCATGTTTAAGCCATGTTATGTCACTTCAAACGTTACAAGGGGATATTAAGAGTGTGAATTACATGACTAAATGGAACGAGGCCGTGTGTATTGACAATTTTTGTTTTAGCCATGTTTAAGCCATGTTATGTCACTTCAAACGTTACAAGAGGATATTAAGAGTGTGAATTACATGACTAAATGGAACGAGGCCGTGTGTATTGACAATTTTTGTTTTAGCCATGTTTAAGCCATGTTATGTCACTTCAAACGTTACAAGAGGATATTAAGAGTGTGAATTACATGACTAAATGGAACGAGGCCGTGTGTATTGACAATTTTTGTTTTAGCCATGTTTAAGCCATGTTATGTCACTTCAAACGTTACAAGAGGATATTAAGAGTGTGAATTACATTACTAAATGGAACGAGGCCGTGTGTATTGACAATTTTTGTTTTAGCCATGTTTAAGCCATGTTATGTCACTTCAAACGTTACAAGAGGATATTAAGAGTGTGAATTACATGACTAAATGGAACGAGGCCGTGTGTATTGACAATTTTTGTTTTAGCCATGTTTAAGCCATGTTATGTCACTTCAAACGTTACAAGAGGATATTAAGAGTGTGAATTACATGACTAAATGGAACGAGGCCGTGTGTATTGACAATTTTTGTTTTAGCCATGTTTAAGCCATGTTATGTCACTTCAAACGTTACAAGAGGATATTAAGAGTGTGAATTACATGACTAAATGGAACGAGGCCGTGTGTATTGACAATTTTTGTTTTAGCCATGTTTAAGCCATGTTATGTCACTTCAAACGTTACAAGAGGATATTAAGAGTGTGAATTACATGACTAAATGGAACGAGGCCGTGTGTATTGACAATTTTTGTTTTAGCCATGTTATGTCACTTCAAACGTTACAAGAGGATATTAAGAGTGTGAATTACATTACTAAATGGAACGAGGCCGTGTGTATTGACAATTTTTGTTTTAGGCGCTCGCTTGCTTTGAACTCAACTGTTGTCCATACACACTACTTCTAGTAGCACTGGACTGATTTTTGGGTGTGGATTAGCTTTCCCTATCATAACAGACCAATGTTAACTCTTAATCCTTTACAAATTCCTATGCTTCATGCATTTTCAAGTACAGTGTGTCATCAATGTCCTTTGTCCATCATCAAGTTGGTCAACCCCAGCTTTCTCTCTAATCCCAAAACAACCAAATAAATCGATCTTCTCCCTAACCTGTAATCACTGTGGCATTTTATATGGCCAAAATATTGAGGTTTCTGACACATGGTACTGTTTATAAGCCAGTATGATGTTCCATGTTCACATCTTGTAGAACGTCTGTATTTTTCTGTTTCCTCTTCTTGATGCATGGCATTCTGAGAATTTGTCTGTAAAATTGCACTTCAAAAGCAATGATTTCCTCTTCAGTGACTGTGAAAAGGTCCTTGACTCACATCCATGTGCTGCCACAAGATCCATCTTCTCAACATTTTTACTTGTAATTTGTTTGTTGGTGTCATGCCATAGGCTCTGAATGTTGTTGAACCTCAGCATAGCTATGGCCAGTCTACTGAATTTTTTGTGACAACCCCGATGAGTTATTAATGAATAAATTACTGCTTATAAACGTTACTGATCGAAACATCTAAACTTAACTTACCACATTGGGCACAGGCTGGCAATCGTTGTAGATTATCGCAAAAATAACAGAAAGCTCTATTTTTCTGAGTTCTGGAATAACAAATATAAAAACAAACATACAATGTTCAGACCTAATGATCAAATTTCAACCATAACTACAAACATATGTGAATAGTGAAGACACAAATAATATGTAGCACAATTTATTGCCTGGCATATTTCACTGTATCTTGCCAGGAAAACACTACAGAATTAACTACTTGGCCACAGGGCTAAATAGGCTGGAACTTCCAGTGCACTGAAGTCATGGCAGAAGGTTCAAGCACTACACCAGTCAGTTGGACTTCAATGTTCATTGTTTGTTAGACAGCAATAGCAAACTAGTGAATGTAAAATTGCCTAGAAAATCAATGTGGGGTTGGGGTTGATTGTGCCATCCTGCACAGGACATTCAATATTATAAATATATATATATAGAACACAAATCTCTGGGCCCTCCATGACAACGTGTTCAAGCAGTCCGCCTCACGCTCTGAAGGTCATGGGTTCGTTGTCAGACTGCATAAATATAATTTGTTCGAATGAACGAACAAACTTTATTTTCAAAGGGTCACAAATTGGGCACACACCGTCTTACATTCTGCCCTTCCAATCACTCATCTTTCGTTCATCAATAGTGCATGATATATTCACACAGGAAAAAAAACATCGTCAAATGAATGTTTTAAAACATAAATAATGCTATGTTATGAGACAGACGTGCACACGTGTAAAAACAAACATACCTGCATACATACTTACAACATTTGCATACACAGTGTTGCACTCACTCGATAATACACAAATACACACTCCCTCGCAAATACAATCACAAACTCAATGACAATGTTCTGAAACTCCAGCAGGTTACTGCTGATGCTACCAAGTTTGTGCTCTGTGTGTTGTTTTTGGCAGGCCACTCTGCAGACAGAGACCAGGAGATCAAGACCAGTGCAATGAAGTCAACCCTCTCACCTTCTAACACCCTTTATAAATACCTCCAGGATTTAGCTGACCAAAAACATTGCAGTACATCAAAATGGACTTACACCATAGGTATTCACGACAATACATACAAATGGTAAAGATAGTCCCATAAAGGATACTGCAATTGGTCTGAAAAGTGTTAGTCCTTCACATATCCTAGGCCATGACATATGAGGTGGAGTAGCCAGTTAATTTTGTTGTTTTCGGACAACTTCCAGAAAATTTTCTGGTACCCATTTTTATGAGGCCTGGATGACCAAATAGTCGTTTCTGGTCAGATAAAATAATTCTGCTTGTACTGGGGAGCAAACCCAGATCATTGTTGTGGCAGGCAAAAACACTAACCACTATGCAACCTCGGTTCCTGACAATACACAGATGTGCTAATTCTTTACAAAGGAGATACCTGTGTGGAGCAAAATCTACTGGTACATTTGAAAAAACAAATCTGCTTTTCTTATGCAACTTACCGTTTGCACTGGTCACATTCCTAAGAGGGAAGACAAGAAAAAGTTACTTGTAATAATGTGTGCACCGAACAAACATTGTATGTACAAAAGGTAAAAGAAAACCAATAGCAGGTATCTTTGGGCAGGCATATACTTTTTTCCAGTGCAGCATGTGGTGAGGTGACAGTTCAATTCCTTGCGTGAACATCCTTCTTCTGCTTCTTTGTTCCTCTTTGAACAAGTGTTACATCTAGTTATACACCTGAGGTCATTATGCATGCATTTGTATACGGCTTGCTACCTCTAACGAGATTCCATCCAAGGTAACGGGCTCTTTCCCCCACTGAACAGGCTGCTGCCAACATCAAATTTCAAAACTGGAAAACCTGCCCACAGATGAATAGTTATGGTATGTGTAATTCTGGTATACGTTTATTTGAACCCTTGGCAGTACTACAGAGTTCATGCACTGCACCAAGATTCTCCTTATGTGACCTACAAGAGGAGACTGGAATACTTATGGACAAATCCATGTGCAATAAAATTGATTCTTAACCAAATCCAAATGCTAAGATGATAGTCACCCTATTATATTTATAAGAAGTAAATCACATAAACTGCTCCTGTACAGAAGTTAGTAACAATGGATATAAACTATAAAATAACATGGGGTAAGGAAGTAAAACATATAAGGGGCTGAATCTGAATGACTTAATTTTTTGGTAACAATTTATTAACTCTGTGGTGCAGACCAGGAAACCATGACCGCAAGGTCATGGGTCAACAGGGCTCTGGCTTGCCAGGGGGGAACGAACCAGCCCTTGGTCAGATTGTTGTCCTAAACCTGCCACTGGCCTAGCAAGCTGGCAGGGGATCTTCATACTGCTCGTAGA
Organism: Cepaea hortensis; assembly: GCA_963921405.1. Classification (NCBI taxonomy): domain Eukaryota; kingdom Metazoa; phylum Mollusca; class Gastropoda; order Stylommatophora; family Helicidae; genus Cepaea; species Cepaea hortensis. Next base: position 100,765,946 of record OY992879.1, on the reverse strand, counting down.
AAAACTATGAAGTATAATCAGAATGACCTAAAAGGATATAGACCCGGCAATGTTAAAGGACTACGAGATAGATCATTAGCGATTAAAAAAATAGGCATAATGAACATCTGCGGTTTTAATAGTAAAGAACTCATAAACACAATGGAAAATAGGAAAACTGTACTGACAGGAATAGCAGACACCAGAATAAAAGGGAGAGGATGCTAGGATATCCACCAGTTATAGTAGAAAGTCCTATGACAATTTTAATTTGAGTATTTACTAATGAGACGGCCACAGAAGATAGGCCTTGAAATTCAAAATCTAATGGTACCTCAATGATGCCTGTATGTCACTTATAAGTGAAGATATTCAAATTTTTGTGAAGGTGAGACGAGTTGCGATTTTTCATGCTATTCACCCGCAAGTGGAACTCTCTAGTGTGTCCATTACCTCCCCCAGCGGGTGTGCATGTGCGTGCGAGATTGTCTCAAATGGTCGTATGAAAATTGACTTCAAAAATATGTTCTGTCATGTTAAATGATTACAAAATAGTACAAGTATACAAATAAATTATTAATAATCTTTAAACTTGTGTTCTCTTTAACTTTGGTAGGTCAAATCGCACGTTTTGTCTGTTGAAAAGTAGCGCAATCGATATGCGGCGGCAGTCATGGCCCATTCACAAAGTCACATCTTCGCAGAAAATCTGTTTTTCAACCACAATTTGAGCAAGTTTAGCGATGAAACTATGCTGATTCAGGGGCAATATTTTATATGGCAATTACAATTCACATTAAACAAAGACATCTATTGGATTAATCGATTCTGATCGCGATCATTCGGCTGCCTCTGTGGGATGCGCTCCCTGGCAGCTTGTACAGATCCATAGAGCACACTGTATTCACAAACTTCCAGTTTCTTAGTTCTATATATTTTAGTTCGTAACGTCATTCATTCATTCAAATCTCATTTGGCAATAACACACATCATCCGGGGTTTTCCAGGAAAGGTATGCTTAATATTCCGTGCACAGCGATTGGTTGAAATCATCGTGACCTTTTATATAAATAACATTATATTTCATACTTACCGTAATTAATTTTTTAAAGGCTCTGATAATAGACAGGCATAACTTTTAGATGAATTTTCAAGTTCTGCATGCAAATTTACATATAATTGGAAAGTTTCATCGCCAGACAAGCTTAACTTGTAGATGAAATCAACATTTTCATTGAAGATGTGCTTTTCATGAATGGGGAAACGCATGGCAATGGGCCATGGCGGCTGCGCATGCGCAAATCGTTCGGACTGGCATGCACTTTCACTTTTTAACACTCAAAACGTGCAATTTGAACTACTAAAGTTAAAGAGAACACAAGTTTAAAGATTAATAATAATTTATTTGTGGTTCCAAATTGCTGTATGTAGCCGGGGCGCAGTGTTGGGGTGAGTGCCCAACATTGCTTAAATACCCCAATGGCTCGTGAATACATAACCTCTGCAACAAAAGTCCAACTCCTGGCCTTCAAGTGGCGGAACTGTTTTAACTAACAGGAGAAGGGGCGACGGCGAGTATCTGGCTCCGGAAAAGAACCAGTGTGCTCTAGATGTGTATACACATGCATGCATGTGCAGACACGTGTGTGCGTGTGTACACATCTAAACTCGAGTGAGACCACAGTCTGCTCTAGCAAAGGAAAGGTGCTGAAGACGGAGGCAACCAGCCAGGAGGCGCACCACAGAAATCAGGATGCCACGCAATTACGCAAAATGGAATATGTCGACTGCTGCTAAACGTTATGGTGCTCGCCCTGCTTTGGACCCCCAGGCAGGTGCAGTGCCGGGCCCTATGTCTCGAAAGGGCCCAACCCCAACTACTGGAGGTCCTTCTCAGATGTCCTGTGGAGCCAGGGGACATGAGAATAGAACAGCTGGCCATACTAAACTAAGACTTTAAATAATGCACTGGAATGCGGAGGGAGTCAGCAACAAAAAAGTAGAATTAGAAAACATCCTGGACAAAGAAAAAGTAAGCATATGTTGCTTGCAAGAGACTCACCTCAACGAAAATATAGCCTTCAAAATCAGAGGCTACCGAAAGGACAGGCGAAAAGGTGGAATACTTACCCTTGTAAAAAATAACATCACTGCTTCCCAAATCGAAGTCTATATGGAAGGGGCTGAGTATCAGACACTTAAACTTAAAACAGGCTATACAGACCTACATCTGATCAATTACTACTGTCCAAGTGACCGTCCACAGGAACTGGACACACTACCATTAACAGAAAAAATGATTGTGTGTGGCGATTTCAACAGCCACTCGCAGAGTTGGGGCTATAATCACATGGACCAGAGAGGAGAGAGACTGGAAGACTGGCAGGATGAGAATAGATTCATCTTGGTTAACAAGCCGTCCGACCCACATACTTTCTACTTGAGATCATGGCACTCTACAACTACACCTGACCTGGCTTTTCATTCACCAGACCTGGAGTGGAACATTACACGAATTGTTGGGAAACAACTAGGTGGCAGTGACCATCGACCAGTCTTTCTAACTGTAGAAAATGAGCCTGTAAGTGAAAGCAGCACCCTCTCGAGGTGGAACTACAAGAAAGCAGACTGGGCAGTGTACAAGCATCGCACCAGCATACTGGTTAGAAACCTGAACACTGAGAAAGACATAAATAAAGTAGTTGAAGAGTTTGGGAAATGCATACTACAGGCAGCGCGAGAAACAGTACCAAGAGGAGCCCGTAAACAATATAAACCCTACTGGAGTAGTGAACTGGAACAGTTGCATAATGATGTGGAAGTATGTAGAAAGCAAGCAGAGGCCACAACCAGCCAAGAGCACCACAATAAATTCCAGCATGCAAAAGCCAAATTTCAAAGGGCCAAGCTGCAGGCTAGACGGAAAAGCTGGCAGGAGAAAACAGAGTCTCTGAACTTTGAAAGAGACACAAGAAAATTGTGGAAGCTAATAAAACTTAACGATGAGGGCACAGGGAGAAACTCAAAAATTGCACTACATAAAGATGGAAACATCTTAACAAGAAAGCAAGCAGCTGACCATTTTGCAGACTCATTCGCACAAGATAACAATATCAAAATCAGTCCAGAGAAACAACAAGAGATTCAAGAGAAACGGCAACATACAGGACAGAAGGAAATAGTACATGAGGTTCTGGAGGCACCCATCACAATCAGCGAACTGGAGCTAGCCATATCAAAACTGAAAATGAGAAAGTCACCAGGAGCTGATGGTATCTCCAATGAAATGATCAGGAACCTAGGAACAGAGGCCAAAGCAAAGCTGTTGCAGATCTTCAATAACAGTTGGACCTTAGGCAGTGTTCCACAAGCCTGGAGAGAAGCAATCATGATACCCCTCCTAAAATCAGGGAAAGATAGTTCCATTGCCTCTAGCTACAGACCAATTAGCCTCACCAGCTGTCTCTGCAAAACACTGGAGCGCATCATCAATCACAGACTGCAGTGGTACATTGAAAGTAAAAACATCCTTGTGCCACAGCAGGCTGGCTTTAGGCAGTGCTACTCTACGGAAGATCAGACAACCTACCTCTCTCAAGAAATTGAGGATGCATTCCAAGAGAAGAAGCTGGTGCTTGCGGCATGGATAGATTTGAAGAAAGCCTTTGACAAAGTCTGGAAAGAAGGTCTGATGAATAAACTGAGAAACTGCAAAGTCAATGGAAGAATGTACAAATGGGTGAAAGCATACTTGCACAACAGAAGAGCCCGAGTACAGATAGACGGACTAAAGAGCAAGAAAGTACTACTGCGTCACGGAGTTCCCCAGGGCGGAGTATTGTCCCCCACACTCTTTCTAATCTTCATCAATGATCTCGTTGCTAATCTACCGCATGGAATTAAAGCCGCAATGTATGCCGATGACCTGGTTCTATGGAGCACAAATGAACATGCATCAGTGGCCACCAGATTACTACAAAGAGCTGTAGATACATTTGTTGCATGGGCAAATAGATGGTGTGTCAGCATAAACACTGACCCTATTTACCCTCTCTCCAAAACAAAAGGCAGGGACCATCCAGATAAATGGAACACCCCTACGAGAAGATAAAGAACCAACATACCTTGGAGTAACATTTGATGGCAGGCTGACATGGAGAAAGTACATCAACAAAGCAGTAGCAAAAGCCAGAAGGAAAATAGCCATCCTGAGAAAGCTAAGTGGAACCACATGGGGAGCCAGTGGGAAAATACTTAGCAAAGTTTATCAACAGAGCATACGACCACACCTGGAATACGGGTCAACTGCATGGTGTTCGGCAGCAAAAACCACACTACAAGAGCTGGACAAAGTGCAAAATCAAGCACTTAGAGTCACCACAGGAGGGATGAGATCAACCACTATAGTGGAAATGGAGAAGATGGGGAGGACACAAGCACTGAGTGAGCGCAGAGATACGAAAACGCTAATACAAGCAGAAAAGTTCCTCAGCTTGCCAGGCCACCCTATGAAGAACAGATTTGAAAACCTAGCTTTGGGGCGGTTGAAAAGAAGTAGTTTTATCCACCAGGCCAAACGACTCTGCAGAGAAACCACCGATCTGCCCACAGTTGGTATCCCCCTAACAACTATTCCAGAGCGAACTCCATGGAAAGATGAGCATAGACTATCATTACAAATCCAGACAAAAGTGAGAGGAATATTTGACAAGGAAGATCAGAACAGTGTGCAGCGCAGAACAGCCACTCTCAGCTTCCTTGATGAAGAATACCCACAGGACCTCTGGATCCGAGTCTACACAGATGGGTCAGCACAAAATGCTGTTCAAAATGAAGGAGCGGGAGTGTACATAGAATACCCAAATAATACCAGGGACACAGCTAGAGTACCGACAGGAAAGTACTGCCATAACTACGATGCTGAAATTGAGGCAATCAAGATAGCAACAGAGAAATTACTAAATACCAGCAATGGTACACAACCTGTGGTGCTATTGACAGATGCAAAATCAGTACTCGAGGCGCTCCTGTCTGGGAAATTGCCAGTACTAAGGACACTACTTTCTGAACTTAGCAGTCAGCATAAGGTCACCATACAGTGGATACCATCCCACTGTGGAGTACCTGGGAACGACAGAGCTGATCAATTGGCTAAGGAAGGAGCCAAAGAATTACAGCCTGATGTGCCTGTAACATACCACCAAAAGAAAAGAATGATCAAATCAGTCAGAAAGCCACCAAAACCTGCTCAAGATGACTACCACGTTATGGATAGACCAGAACAAGTCATTATTCTGCGCCTCAGAACAGGGCACAATAGATTACGCAACCACATGTATACAAAATTCAAGATTGGTGAAACAGCCATGTGTACATGTGGATTGGCGTCGCAGACAGCAGAGCACATACTCCAAGACTGCCCAAAATATAACATATCTAGGCAAACCTTCTGGCCTAGAGAGACGACAGTGGAAGATAAACTCTATGGATCACTGAGTGAACTGAAAAAGACAGTTCAATTCATACAAGAGACAGCACTGCAGTTATAGACATATTTCAAGCGAACGAAAGAAGAAGAAGAATTTATTTGTATACTTGTGCTATTTTTGAGCATTCCGCCTGTCCTGCGGGAGACACCGGGGTTCTTTTCCCGGCTGGGCATGTTTTTTTTTTTTTATTTTTCACAAAATTATTAGGTGATATAATAAACTATTAAACATTACAAACTAAAATATTATATAGAACTAAGAAACTGGAAGTTTGTGAATAAAGTGTGCTTTATGGATCTGTTGCAAGTTGCCAACTGCCGGGGGAGCGCATCCCACAGAGGCAGCGGAATGATCGTATCGAAATCGATGATTCCAACAGATGTCTTTGTTTAATGTGAATTTTAATTGCCATATAAAATATCGCCCCTGAATCAGCAAAGTTTCATCGCTAAACTTGCTCGAATTGTGGTTGAAAAACAGATTGTCTGCGAAGATGTGACTTTGTGAATTGGAAACCCAAGGGTCATGACATGACGTGACTGCCGCCGCATATCGATTGCGCTACACTTTTCAACACACAAAACGTGCGATTTGACCTACTAAAGTTAAAGAGAACACAAGTTTAAAGATTATTAATAATTTATTAGTATACTTGTACTATTTTGTAATCATTTAACCTGACGGAACATATTTTTGAAGTCAGTGTTCATATGACCGTTTGAGACAATCTCGCACACACAGACGCGCAGACACCAGTGGGTGTCGCTGGAGGAGGTAATCGGACACACTGGAGAATTCTCATTACGGGTGAATAGCATGAAAAATCGCAACTCGTCTCACCTTCACAAAATTGTGAATATCTTCACTTATAAGTGATACAGGCATCATTGAGGGTGAGGTACCTTTAGATTTTGAATTTCAAGGCCTATCTTCTGTGGCCGTCTCATCAGTAAATACTTAAATTAAAATCGTCATAGGACTTGCTATAAAATATATATAAAAAAGAATCATAACAGTAAGAATAAAAGAACAAACAATTACTATAATATAATATTATAAATAATATTGCCTGGCAGAGCCCACAAGACAGGGAAGGCAATCTGCCTCTGGGAGAGAAGTAATCCAGAAAAGAAAACCCAACCGTCAAAATCGGAAGCAAGTGAAGTGGCAAGGGACTAGATAGCGAACATCTACGAACTACGCTAAGCTCCGGGCATCAAACGTTGATCGCAAAAGAAGAAATATTAACTACGCCATCTTCTTCCTAAGTTCTACAAGACTAAGAACTAAGAGTAAGAGGTAAAGAATCAGTAAGAAAAGAACTGACCATCAGTTGATTGCAAGGACGCTGATCAAGTCCACGCTCATACTGTGCGTTATTAATTGCCTTCTGTCTTTCTTTCTGCTTCTCTGCCTTTTTTCGTTGTCCGGTCTTCTTCTTCGGCATGTTTGTTGTTCGTGGTTGTATCTACTTGTTAATAAATAACAAGTCAGCCAATGTCTGATGTGTGTTTGATGACAAGACACTCGGTGTCAACAAGAACACGAGGCCATCTTGAGAAGGGCGATAAATCACAAAAAGAACGGTGATTTCTGTTTTCCGCCGTCGTAATAAACTTGTTCCTTTAACTCCAGAACCAGAATTAAATTCAGGTGTATTGATAGGCACTCATAAAAGACAAGGGTAAGAAGTAGGAATCATAGATCACAACGTATCAAATGAATGGGTAAATTATATTAATAAATATTGATTGTAACTGGTCTTTACTTGTCAAATAACGTGAGTTTAATAACAACAGTGAATGAAAAGAGATAGAAAGAAAGCAGAAGGGATGAAGAAAAAAAAAGAGGAAACAGAAGAAGAGGAC
>OY992879.1:100528610-100753610 GCA_963921405.1 Cepaea hortensis | reverse complement strand
CGTGCGTGCGTGCGTGCGCGCACGCGCGCGCGTGTGTGTTACCCACGATACTCGAAGGACATTTCAGTAACATTTCAGTTCAAAAGTTCCGAGTTGTTTCGGTACTGATTGCGAAATTGTCAATGACTCACGTCTTCCTGACACAAAGCATTATTATTTTGAGATAACGATTTTGTCTGGGACCACACAAATAAAACATAAATTGTTTGAATAGTCATAATAACGGCCAAGGTGCTTGTGTGTTTGTTTATGTAACCTATGTTTAGTTATAGACGTTTCTGAAATCCATAAAGATAGGAAATGACTGGGTACGAATTATGTCAATATTCCACAGTGTGGGTTAGCTCGGATGATAGACTTGGATAATGAAGACATTATATTCAGACGTGTCTAGGTGGCCGTGGGTCGTAGTCCATTTATGATAATGTATTTTTGTCATTTGGAGTCGGCAAGGTCAAATTCCTGTTCGAATACAGCTTTTATATTTTATATTCTCTCGTGAAAAAGTCGTTTAAAAGTGAACAGGATCGACTGCATTGCGCCGGGTTTTTATCCCATATGGCTCCGTCTCTTTACACAGCACGGAACGTTTCGCACAAAGCACTAACTCCGTAGCTCTAGCGACGACCCTCATGAGTCTCTGAAAAAATGCACCTGCGAACCGAAGGACCGAAGGAATCTAACCCACATACGTCGGATTCCGAGTCAGAAGGCTTGACTACTTCGCCACGGAGACTCCCTATTATATTCTCTCGTATGTCCTCTATTGTCTAATTCTTTAAGTTACTTTTAGGTCTGTCGATCTCTATAGTAAAGTAAGAACAGGAAACCCTTTTACGGGCCTTATGGCGCAATAGATCTATGGTGCAAGACCAATATTTTTATAGGACAACAGTCAGACGCTGGGAGATGTCATCAGTATCAAGCCGGTCGACTTTACTTCCTAAGACATTTTCTGCTACCCATTGTAAACTGAGCTGACCTGGGAGCCCAGGTTAATTAACAAATTGGAATCCGCCCTGATGTGTATCGAACTGATGTTCACCTGATCGGCAGGTGAGATACCGCGGCTTCCGTCGGTGGCTATACATGATTGATTTAGTTAGTTAGGTCGTCGACTGATCATCCTCATTGCACATCGAACCATTCAGTCCATAAGTGCTCGGATCCCCTCCTCAGTAAATCCCACAGCGTGTCGCGGCTCACAACACAAGTTCTATATTGGTTTATCAATCTTCTTTGACTTCCTGCATAGTGGGCCACACCTCTTTTAACTTCCTATTCTCGCAGTCTGACTATGGTTGTAGACTCACAGTCATCAATTGGTTCTCGCAAATGTCGTACTTCTCGTAGATAATTCAGTAAATCAGCCCGGTCCATGGCTCGCCCGCCCGCCACATATCTTTACCTGCATGCCTGTCAGCCTGCTCATTTCCTTGTACAGCATTCCCTGGCGCGAAAATAGAACTAATATTTGCCAGCCGTGACAACCCCAGAGACACCAGCCACTGTCTTCGGACCCAACCCATCTCTGTCTTCCTGAGCATACTCATTGAGACACTAAGAAAACATGCCCGAGTGAAGGTCTGTGTCTCGAGCCATGTAATAGCTTTACTTACTGCCATGATTTCCATAGTCAGACTACTTGTCTTCTTCAGCGTTCCGAGCCATTGAGGTTCTTTGCTGCAAATACAATCCGTCTCCATTCGTCTCTCTGGTTGACCTTCTCTTGCCAGTCGTTGATTCCAAGTGCTTGTAGGTCTGTACATGTATTATCTCTCCACCGCCTTCTTGGTCTACCTCGGGGTCTACGGTCATTTATTTCCTGAGTGTAAGCGAGTTTTGTTTCCCTATTATCTTCCATTCTTTCTATATGCCCCAGCCATTGTAGTCTATTAGCCTTCATGATACCAGTGATTAGCGGGGACTTAAACAGATCATAAATGTCTTTGTTACTTCTTCTTTTCCACTCTCCACTTTGTGTATCCCTAATGGGTCCAAAGATGCGTCTTAAAATTTTGTTCTCAAAGGTTTGTAACAAGGCTTCGTCTCCTTTCGTTGTACTCCATGTTTCAGAGCCATACAGCACAACTGGTCTGATCAGTGTTTTGTATATTGTGATTTTGGTGTTACGAGATAGCGCCTTTGATTTTAGTAGATGTTGTAGTGCATAGTATATCTTATTTCCAGAGTTGATTCTAGTTTGTATTTCTTCCCTTATGATGTTGGAGCAGTTGAAGATTGTACCCAGGTATTTGTATGTTTCAGTTCTTTTAATGGTCATATTATCTATTTGTATGTGGCCAGAGTTTCTAGCCATTCCGTCTCTTGAAATTACCATATATTCTGTCTTATCTTGGTTGATAACCAGCCCCATCTGTTGGGCTTTTCCCTTTAAGTGAGTCAATATTTCCAATGTCTTTTGTTCACTTTGCCCTATAATATCTATATCATCTGCATAACCAAGCAGCTTGGATGTTCCTCCAATATCACATTCCTCCTTTACCTTCCTTACAACTTTCTCTAGAGCCAGATTGAAGAGTAGCGGCGATAGTGCATCACCCTGTTTCAAGCCAGATGTTATTTGGAAGGGGTCTGATTTCCTGCCTTTATATGTTACTATATTATAAGTATCTTCCATGCATAGTCTGGTCATGTTGATTAACTTCCTTGGTATTCCAAATTCCTGCATAGCATTCCATAGACTATTCCTATGCACACTATCATAAGCCTTTTTAAAATCAACAAAAATGTTATGGAGATCTCTTTTATATTCCCAATGTTTCTCGGCTATTTGTCGTAAGATAAATATCTGATCTATTGTTGATCTGTTTTGTCTAAAACCCGCCTGGTAGTCACCTAATATGTCTTCTGAATATGGTTTTAGTCTATTTAGTAATACTGCGGATAGTATCTTATAGCTTGTGGACAGTAGTGATATTCCTCTATAATTTCCACATTGGAACTTGTCTCCTTTCTTAAAGATAGGTATCAATAATGACTCTTTCCAGTCATGGGGTAATTCTTCTGTCCTCCAGATTTTTATTATTAGTTCGTATAGCTTTAGATGTAATGCATGGCCACCTGCCTTTATAAATTCAGCAGCAATTCCATCAGTCCCAGTTGCCTTATTGTTTTTAAGTCGTGTGATTACATATAGGATTTCTTCAAATGTAGGTTCTTCAATTTGTGGTTCGCATGTTAGAACCTCTTCCTGTGGGAAAATGTGACTTGGAGCTTCACAATTTAGTAATTCAATAAAATATTCTTTCCATGTGTTGCACATTTCCTCATTGGTATTTATCATATTCCCATTTTTGTCTTGTGATCAAGGCAAAAGCACAAGAAATTTCCTTCATAATTCCTAAGCCGTAGAAGCCCATAAACTTTTCACGCGTCTAACGACCGACCCATCTGCGTAAATGACAGCATCACCGTCTAACGAATTCTCAAAGATCAAAGCCTGTACTTTCTCCTTCACAGCAGCCATATTTTTTTGTCTGCATTTTCTGTCTAGTTGGATGCAAACTGAAAAGGACGTACATAACTCTGTTGGCGCTTGTACCCCCTCCTCGTCCGGTTCTATGTCCTCAAGAGAACACACTGTTGAAGAATGTCTTCTGCTTGACCCATCCACGACTTTTTTTTTTTAAAACCTACTGCCCTTTACCTTCCAAAATTTCAACATGCAGTGGATGTTGTGTTTACGTTGACTCTGAGATTGGCACGTGCTCAGCAAATTTGTATTCTGTCCCCCATGGTTGGAAAATCAAGAAGGTAGCGATTCGCCCTGCATGCTGTATCTTTTGTACACCCAAGTATGATAAGCAAAATTCGTTATGTACCCTCTCCGTCCTTTCTAACCGCTTATGGCTGAGAGTCAGGATCGCCATCGCACACTCAAAATCAGAAAGGACCAGACCCTCGTATAGAAGACATAGATGCGCTGCTCATAGTTTGTCATCCCATCACCCTAATCGTAGCCAAACCACGCTTGGCCTTTGTTATCACCTGGTCTATGTGCTCAGTATAAGCAAGACTTCGATCAAATCGCATCTATGACTAAAAGAGTTACAAATATATTTCGAAAAGAAAAGTTAAAAAAAAAAAAAACCCTCAGAAGTCGGAGTGTGTTCGCCTGATGGCGAATAATGGTGCCCCTCACTGGTAATAATGAAAGCTACCCCACATGCAAAAAATCAGTCCAGCGTGGCCTACGCTTGAGTTGAAAGCGAGCGAAAAAAATACTGTGAAAACAAAGCACCTCATACCGTGTTATACGCGAAGTCTAGTCCTGTTGTTTATAACCACTATACATTTGCACTCTGTAGGTCAGCGTGGCTGGATGAATAAGAAAGCTGGCGCTCTTAAACTTCCGGAGTGCTGATGGCGAAGTAGTGGGTTCAGCCCCTACATGGATCAGTTGGACTAAAATGTTGACTTCTCGTCCTTGACTTGGGGAGGTAAATTATAAGTACCTCAGAAATCAGAGTGGTAATAGGGAACGCTAGCTTACCCGCAACAATCAGTCCAGCTTGGACCCCGCTCAACTTCAAAGCGAGAGAATGAAAAAATAAATGTGCAGTCTGTTAACTAGCATCTACTTAACATATTTCTGAACTGGTCTAAACGCGAACAGAAAGCATATGTCAAATGGTTGAAGCAATGATCAAAGATAATACCTTTTTGGCAATGAGAAGTTGATCACCTTTTGACAATGAGAAGTTGATCACCTTTTGACAATGAGAAGTTGATCACCTTTTGACAATGAGAAGTTGATCACCTTTTGACAATGAGAAGTTGATCAATGACTGTCTAGTCAAAAGTTACATATTTTAAGTTGCATGACCTTCACAGGACGTAGCAGTCAACCCCAGCATTTTCGCTGTTCGTGATTCCTGGGCATATATTACGTTCAGTAGTTTGCCATTGCCGGCTTCGTGGCTTAGAGGTTAGCGACTTCTCTCCGTAATCTCGTATACTCTCGTAGGTAACGTGATGACGGTGAGAATCAGCAGTGGTTCGAATCGCATCGGTAACTTAAGGGGTATGTGAGCCGGCCGCTCAGAAAGCAATTACAAACTACTGAGCGTAATCTTGCCAAGAAATCAACATACAGCTGAAAGATGCTTGTGTTGACAGCGATGTCCTGTAAAGGATATGCAAAACAAAAACAAAAAAGTTTGCCATTGCTTTCTGAACGACCGGCTCCTATACCTTTTTCGAAAAAAAGAGCACCGCTGTGTTTCTGTCGCTTGTCGTCCCGGGAGGAACGTGGAATCAACAAGCACACCTTTAAGCTTATTATACGTTGGGATTATTGACAGACTTCTGTCTACACTCCTCCCTTCCGTCTTCTATTCCATATCTCTCTCTCTCTCTCTCTCTCTCTCTCTCTCTCTCTCTCTCTCTCTCTCTCTCTCTCATTCCTTCATCACATACTCCGACAACAGTTTCCTCCAACAATTAATAAAATATTTATTAATTAAAACTATGTCTGGTGTATGTATGGACTGTGTATATGTAGTTGGTAGTGTCTTCTATTGTGTTTGCAAGATAGGACTCTGAATGTCTAGTCTCCATATCACATCTATCAGCTGCATACGGCCAAGAACAAGACTGCACACACATATGGACAGCTCTCATCCTGGATGCTCCGCTCCGCTTGAGTCTGGACGTAATCCAATTATAGAAAACAAATGTTCAATGTCTATCCCCAGACATTGAATGCGATTAAGGTAATCACTGAAAAAACACATATGTCCTGGTTTTGGAAGTTTTACCATCCATCACGAAAAAACACATCACCATTGTCTATCAATGTCTCTAGATCTACTTAACAGTTTTTGAATATATGTAACCTGTTCTTGAATTCTTCAATGTTTCTTTTAGGTGATTATCCACTTCAAATATATTTAGCCTATGTTGTTCTGCCTTTATTGAATGAAAGTCCTTTCCCTGGTTTTCAAAAACCTGTTATTTGCCATTAGTTATGCCGGCCCATGATTAGTGAATGGCTATGTTTACGTTGTTCTAGTGAAGTACTTTCACTGCAACAATGAAGTAATTTTTTTCTTGTTTTTTCATCTTCTCTGAGTAGGTCAGGAGTTTTAGTAGAACCTGTGGGAGATATATTTAATCAGGTGATATGAGTCTGCTTCATACTATTTCTTATGTGAGAGCCTTTCTCTAGCCGTACTGAGAAGCTTCCGAAAGATACTCTGACATAAGACAGATGAATACACTAAAGTCTAAACGATTAGCTAAACGAAGGAAATGGTAATAGCCAGCACAGACACCTTGTTCTCTATACTAGACTATTAAGCTAAAGCTAAATTACCTTATATCATCTATGTTAGTCCATGAATTGAAATATATATATATAAGCACATATGCACTAATATCCCATCGCCTTTAAACAATAAGGGACTATAATTTCTTTTCTTTATTAAGGACACATAGATATTCTCCGTCCAGTTTGGGAGCACACACTAACTACAAAAACAAGTTTAAACTATTTATACGCAGTTTCCGATTCTCCGTTATTGTTTGATGTTCATACATCAACAATCAACTTTGCCGTGATTCCCCCATCAAAGGTTTGTGAAGTCACGTATTCGTTCGTTGCGCTCCGTGCTCCTGTCCGCTCCGTTCTCCCCGCTTCTCCATACGCTCGTACATCAATCAGTTTTAACTCTTTGATCAGCGTCTTTGTGTGTTCCCCAACCCGATGTATCCGTGTCTCCGTTGCTCGTCCGATAAGATCGTCAGTCACTGACCCCTTATCTCAACTGTATTTTTCTTCTTTATCATTCGGTCAATAACCCACACTTTGTCCTCGCTCAAGACTGAAGGCTCGATTGTTATTCTGACTCACGGTCCATAATTTTCCATCTTCACATATTTTGCAATTAATTTTTATATTCCAGTTATCAAGGAATCACTAAACTCGCAGTTTCCCTGACATAGGCCCTCTCTTAAGAGAGTTGACCGCGTCGAATCTTCCTCACTGTAGTTTTGATTCCTATGATCTACCAACCTATTCCTCTTCCTCTGGAGTTGGATGTCTAGATAGGAAATCCGGTCCTACATTCTCCTTACCATATGTATACCGGATGTATTCCAATGTGAAGTTGTACGGCTGCAGTAACAACGACCATCGCATCAACCGTGCGTTGAGCTTCTGCGAAGTAGCTAGGAACATCAAGTGTTGATGATCTGACTGTATCCTCACAAGGATCACCTCCTCATCCAGTAGGCGACCTCATTGACAACCTACTATACTACTCATGATAGACACTAGTGTTGGCACATCGCCCCTGTACGTTCGGTCGACCTACTTTCGACTGGCGTAAGCGACGGCTCACAATACAGACGGATCGTCCCATCCTGACTGTAACACTGTCTCCATATCCTCTTAGTTTCCCCAGACTTTTCATCCTGGGATTTTCCGCCTCGTCCGCGTTGGACAGAACTGTCTTCCCCAAAACTCCTGGACTTTTCCTTCCAGGACCATCTTTGGCGATGCTGGATCTGGTCAGCCAATCTTCGGTTGGAGTCCTGGGTATCCCGCGTCTTTCCCGACGTTACCCACCCCTTCTGAACTGGGTTACTAGTGAAGGATTCACTCTTGTCCTTTCCCTGACGTGTGATTTCCCTCCTCCCTTCGTTGGGCAAATCTGACCTATCACGTACTTTCCCATATGCCCTCCTATGTAGTACTGGCGATCTCTGGTCTTCGTCTGGACCTGTAACCTTCTTCTTAATGGCTGCCATCACCATAAGGTGCGAAGTTTTGCTCACGGATCTCTCCTCATATTTCTTAATGAGATGCCTAGGGAGATTTTTCAGTTCTTCCCCGATCCGGATTTTGTAGATGTTTTTGGACACCACCTTTACCACAGGATAAGGTCCTTTCCATCCTACTTGGAGTATATTGGTCTCTGCTGGACCCCATACTTCCACTTTGTCTTCCACCTTAAGAGCTATGTTACTCTTAGTCCGATTGTTGGGTGGTGCTTTCTGGCACTCTGAACAAGACTTAACCCACCGGCGTACATCACCGGTCATTCCTGGCCAGTAATAATGGCCGGAAATCTGCTGCAATGTCTCTCTGACACCCATATGTCGATTCTCGGCTATGGTGTGTCCACTCTGAAGAATGTGAGGACGGTGGGTCTCTGGAACCACCCACTGCTCGTGCAGGTTGTCTCCTCTTCCGGCTCTCCTGTAAAGCAGCTGATTCCTCAGAAAGTACTGTCCCCGTTCTGGTGGCTCAGCACTTCTTTGTAGCTTCCTGTAGCAAGGACGCAACGTAGTATCCTTCCTCTGGGCAGTATGCAATTCCCCTAGCACAGAGTTGTCGCATAGTATCTCTGCCTCTTCGTTCTTCCCTTGAGATCCACTGGCTACTGCTCCCCTGTGGGCTGGCTGTTTGGGAACCCCCAAAAACACATATTTCGTACCAATGATCACTGGATATAGGGAGTCAGCTAATACAGCTGCAGGAATAATGCCCGTGACGTACCTGGACTTAATCTCCACCTTGGCGATTGGCAGCGTCATGGTAACCGCACTCCTCATTGCAGGCTGTATCTCTATGGTCTCCCCTGTAAGTTGGTCTGGGCGTACCAGGCTAGCGTCTATCACAGCTTCCCCGTCCAAACCTGTATCGTAGAGACAAGCAACCTGCTGGCCATTGACTTCAATCAGTTCAACCACAGGTGGCCTCTCTTGGTCCGGAGGGTCTTCCACCTCCTCGACCTTTCCCTTGCATCTGCAGTCCGCCGTATTATGTGTTTTCGACCTGCAGTGTGTGCACCCTTTTCCCTTCCAAACTCTCCGTGTGCTTTCTTTGTTCAGAGCTTCTTCGCCGACCTCAGCCTTATCTGTGATCACCTTCTTATGAATCACTTGGCATGCCGCGAAGTGATAGCTTTTCGGTTTCGATCTGCAGTTTTTGTGTTATGAGAGGGCGACTTGCAGACCGAACACCACTTCTCAGACCACGGTCGTTTTTCTGGAGAGTTCGAGGTGCTCTTGTTTCCTTCCTTCACCTTCTCTGAACTCTCCATTGACGTCTTCATATAAGGTTCCACTTTTTCTCCATCCCAAGTTTTAGATTTCTTTCGGTCTTGTTTCTCCTGACCTTTTGTGGTGGGTATATTGGTTTCTTTAGCTTCCCCATGGACTTCTACGAATCTTTCCGCCAGCTTATTCACAACATCAAGCCGTTCCGCCCCTTGTTCTCCTAAAAATGTCTTAAGTGGTTCTGACATTTGCTGGCGCATCTGGTCGACCACTATGAGCTCTTCCAGACTCTCATAGTCCCGCTTGAACTCTGCCAAATCTATCCATTTTTGGAGGTATGATTTCAGCCTTAAACTGTAGGCGGCGAATAGCTCTCCCGTCTCTCTTCTGGACGATCTAAACTTCTTCCGATACGTTTGTGCGGTGATCTCATAATGCTTCATCAAAGCGGCTTTTAATTCCTCGTAGTTATTTTCATGTCCTGGTGGTAGGCGTGTGTAAACCTCGTAACCCGAACCACGTAATCCATGGGATAATTTAAGAGCCCATCTGCTTCTATCCAGTCCCATGGCGACTGACATTGCTTCAAAACGATTCACGTATTGGTCAAATTTTCCTGTAGATTCGTCATAAACAGCTACGGGAAACTTCATTGCATGGTAGCCAGGTCCACTCAAGTTGGTTGAACCATGTGAAAATGATCCTCCTTCCGCTCCATCTATTTCTCCCTTAGTTTGTGTTTTGAGTTCTAGCTCTCTCATGCGGTATTCATGTTCTCTTATCTTGTTGGCCTCTTCCGCTTCCAACTGGGCCTTTCGATCATCCCTTTCTGCTTGGCGAAATTCTCTCTCCCTCTCTTGAATGTAATCGGTTAGGTCCGAACCAGATAAACCAATTTCTTTCCCGTTGGCCCTTAGCTCTGCTTTCGTTAGTTTATGAGTGGCCATAGTTAAAGAAGGTGAGTCAGCAGGTAGAGTAAAGACACCTCAAAGCAGTAAGTACTTACTAACTATAGAAATATAATCTATTATATATATATCAATTTATCTAGGTCTATCTAAATATAAATATTTATTTATCTACGACACCACACAGTACAGCACAACCAATCTCTCAACCACTAGAGAAGATATAGGATAAAGACTTATCGTAGACGTGTCAAGTGTGAACAGGTATGTACTGTGTCTGAACATCTATCCACATTCACCCTGTCTGGAACGTGCTTCCATTAAAAGTCATCAATATGTATACTTATATGTATATCCCAATATATAGATACCAATATGCATGTACCCTGCTATGCATCTACCATATGCAGGTACCCCGCTACGAAGTTACCCTGCTATGCCTGTGCCAATATGGAAGTACCCCGCTTCAAGTAACTCGCTGCTCCACCATTTAATTTCGCTTGTCGTCCCGGGTGGAACGTGGAATCAACAAGCACGCCTTTAAGCTTATTATACGTTGGGATTATTGACAGACTTCTGTCTACACTCCTCCCTTCCGTCTTCTATTCCATCTCTCTCTCTCTCTCTCTCTCTCTCTCTCTCTCTCTCTCTCTCTCTTATTCCTTCATCACATACTCCGACAGTTTCCTAATACAATTAATAAAATATTTATTAATTAAAACTATGTCTGGTGTATGTATGGACTGTGTATATGTAGTTGGTAGTGTCTTCTATTGTGATTGCAAGATAGGACTCTGAATTTCTAGTCTCCGTATCACATATATCAGCTGCATACGGCCAAGCACAAGACAGCACACACATGTGGACAGCTCTCACCCTGTATGCTCCGCTCCGCTTGAGTCTGGACGTAATCCAATTATAGAAAACAAATGTTCAATGTCTATCACCAGACATTGAATGCGATTAAGGTAAGTCACTGAAAAAACACATATGTCCTGGTTTTGGAAGTTGTACCATCCATCACGAAAAAACACATCACCATTGTCTATCAATGTCTCTAGATCTACTTAACAGTTTTTGAATATATGTAACCTGTTCTTGAATTCTTCAATGTTTCTTTTAGGTGATTATCCACTTCAAATATATTTAGCCTATGTTGTTCTGCCTTTATTGAATGAAAGTCCTTTCCCTGGTTTTCAAAAACCTGTTATTTGCCATTAGTTATGTCGGCCCATGATTAGTGAATGGCTATGTTTACGTTGTTCTAGTGAAGTACTTTCACTGCAACAATGAAGTAATTTTTTTCTGTTTTATCTTATCTGAGTAGGTCAGGAGTTTTAGTAGAAGCTGTGGGAGATATATTTAATCAGGTGATATGAGTCTGCTTCATACTATTTCTTATGTGAGAGCCTTTCTCCAGCCGTACTGAGAAGCTTCCGAAAGATACTCTGACATAAGACAGATGAATACACTAAAGTCTAAACGATTAGCTAAACGAAAGAAATGGTAATAGCCAGCACAGACACCTTGTTCTCTATACTAGACTATTAAGCTAAAGCTAAATTACCTTATATCATCTATGTTAGTCCATGAATTGAAATATATATATAAGCACATATGCACTAATATCCCATCGCCTTTAAACAATAAGTGACTATAATTTCTTTTCTTTATTAAGGACACATAGATATTCTCCGTCCAGTTTGGGAGCACACACTAACTACAAAAACAAGTTTACACTACTTATACGCAGTTTCCAATTCTCCGTTATTGTTTGATGTTCATACATCAACAATCAACTTTGCCGTGATTCCCCTATCAAAGGTTTGTGAAGTCACGTATTCGTTCGTTGCGCTCCGTGCTCCTGTCCGCTCCGTTCTCCCCGCTTCTCCATACGCTCGTACATCAATCAGTTTTAACTCTTTGATCAGCGTCTCCGTGCGTCCTCCAACCCGATGTATCCGTGTCTCCGTTGCTCGTCCGATAAGATCGCCAGTCACTGATCCCTTATCTCAACTGTATTTTTCTTCTTTATCATTCGGTCAATAACCCACACTTTGTCCTCGCTCAAGACTGAAGGCTCGATTGTTATTCTGACTCACTGTCCATAATTTTCCATCTTCACATATTTTGCAATTAATTTTTATATTCCAGTTATCAAGGAATCAATAAACTCGCAGTTTCCCGTGACAGTTTCGAACCCGGGTATACGGGCTGACAAACCGCGTTCGCAAGCCCTTAGCCACAGAGACCGGTAACAGTTACATTAAGAACAGTGAAAAGTAGTTGAAGTATTTTACAATTGTTTCTCCAAACTTCTCGTTAACGTTGTGCAACGTTTCGGTGTCTATTTACTGTGATAAGGGGAAAACAGTTAGTTGCATATCCTTTGCAGGATGTGACAGTCACCCCCAGCACTTTTGGCCCTTTGTGATGTCTTGACAAGTTTCAGATCAGGAGAGATAAGGAAAAGTTTCTAATTCTTAGCACAAACATTTATCACCGAAGCGTTTGCGTCTATGTAGTTGCGGTAACCTACTTTTCCGATGCTAATGTGTTCGAATCCTCATAGATGAGGAGATTAAAACATCGCTTCTCGGTCTTTTGGATACGTATCTGCACTTGATCTTCCAGGGCCACCAGCAGAGCGTTCATCCGAATGACATACAGGGACGTGGGGACTTGAAGTGGCGTTTCCGGCCCCTGGGGGAACCTCAAGACTTTATAAAAATGTTTTTTAAACATTGACCAGGGCTCACATGTCGGTCAAACCTAAAATGGGCATTATAATATTTCTGGAAAGTAAAGATAATATTAATCACATCAAACACACTGAGTGTCGATGTGTCTATGCAAATAATGGCCCACCAACATGTACCCAGTTAATCTCAAGACGGGAGAAGGAGTACTTTACGGCACTCTTCCGATTGACGGGTCTAAATAGTTCCGCAGTGAATAAGTTAGGGTTAAGGGTTAGGGTCAGTGTTAGTTTAACACTAACCCTAACCCTTAACCCCTGACTTATTCACTGCGGAACTATTTTCTTTACTTTTACTTATGCGACTGTAACTGCATAGTTTTGTTTTTAAACAAATACAACACAAGGAGAACTGGGACTTAGATAGAGAGAAAACGGGGTCGGGGGAGGGTCATGTAAATGATGGGTTGGAGGAGTGTCGGCGACAATGAGTTCCGACTTTTACTCTGCCTACATAAGGGCATTGTCCGGAACCCTCTTTCTAAATTGACGCTGAAAGGTATAATGGTGACAGTGTGATAATGAGGAGGAAGATGGGGTGGAAGAAGAAGAAGAAGAAAAACGAAGAAGAAGAAGAAGAAGAAGAAGAAGAAGAAGAAGAAGAAGAAGAAGAAGAAGAAGAAGAAGAAGAAGAAGAAGAAGAAGATCTACAGGAGGAGACTCTAGTTACCGAATGTGCAATGAAGGTGATATTGTGCACACCAAGACAGAATGTCAGGAATTCGCATGTGAAATGAAATCTCGACATGCAGATTACTTTTGGAAAACAGGTGTACATTGATTAAGTGCAGAGACGTGCTTTCAGAATTCTTTTGTCTCACAAAAGATTAACAGCGCTTTCTGGAAGACAATTTAAAAGACCGCGAGGCGTGAAACAAGTGGAGGAATAAAAATTTCTAACAGATCTTGATTTTATGACTGATTTAACTCAATGCCTCAATTAAACGCTGAACACATTGTCTGGTTAAGTTCACATTGTCTCAGAGCTGATTGGGCCCATCGATTGGCTTCCAAATAACTTGACAGGTTTTTCAGTCATGTTAAGCCGAAAATGATTTGGCATGTGTCTCGTTTGGCCAAGCAATTTGAGAAGAAATGCAAGAGGGAGAGCGGCTAATTTTTGTGAGAATATTGAAATAATGAGTTAAAATTGGGATCGATGTGTGCGGAATTTGATGGCAATAAACATATACTAATCTCTAAAATGATATTTCGACTGTAAATATCTAAATTGAGTCAACAAAGTTTCAACCTTAGATTTGTGAATGTTTAGCAGATCCATTGTTGAAGATGAAACAGAAAAGCGAAAGAACACTTGTAAGCTGCATACTTCTGACGTCGGCACTCTGGCGAAGGATTTACCGACGCAATACGTGATCTCGCACACCCCGTTCGAAACACAACTGCTGGCGATTGGGTAGCAGACCGCCTTGCGCTGGTTTTCATCAAATGGTATGAGTGCCGGTCGTTCAATAAGCAATGGCAAATTACTGAACGTAAAGTTGCCAAGAAATCACAAACATCCAAAAATTGCAGAGGGTTGACGGCGACGACCTGTAAAGAATATGCAACTAACTTGTTACTTCCAACAGCTAATAGACTTTAGAATGGAGTCAACTCAATGTTCGGAATCATAATGGTTATTAACTCATGATTCAACAACCAACAACCTGTCAACTCTGTCGAGAAACAGAGTGTTAGAGTACTCTACAGAACCTATACAGTAGTATTCGTGTAAAACATGGGCAATACGCAGACAAGTGAACAACATCTAATAACATTGGAAATGTGGCTTCTTCTAAAAATGCAATGAATATCAATGACGGACACCCCCCCGCCCCCCCCCCCCCCCCCAAAAAAAAAAAAAAAAATGGGAGTCTCTCAAGGAACAAATAAAAACCTTAAACTGATTTTAAAAACTAGACATAGACAGTGAAGAATTTGTGTGTGTCACGTTATAAGAAGGAATAAACTTGTAAATTTAGCGCCAACTAGAAAACTTTATGGTAACAGAGCAAGGGGAAGATGAAGCGATAGATACCCAAGTGGCTTGGTCACGTGGAATTTGTGTGTGTCACGTTATAAGAAGGAATAAACTTGTAAATTTAGCGCCAACTAGAAAACTTTATGGTAACAGAGCAAGGGGAAGATGAAGCGATAGATACCCAAGTGGCTTGGTCACGTGGCATTGTCGGGGCCAGAAGTCTACCGGAATGGCACATGATGATGATGATGCTTTCTGTAAAATTACGTTTTCGAACATGAAGTTCACACGGAAAATGTGTGCATGCGCCTAACAAATATTTGTTTCTTACGTATATTGAGACCTTCTACAGCGCCGAATTAAGAGCTTTTCTTCTTCCTCTTCTTCGAGCCTCCTTTGGGGAAAGTGCATCACATCTTATTATGTTTTATCCATCCATCATCCATCATGTGCCATCCGATAAGCGCGGGCGGTCATGTTTTGTCATCTCATTCGATCACCAAAGTCGAGGATCAGCTCCGTGTTTCTGTCTCGACCATACCACGTGGCCAAACCATCCAGGTATTTACTTCTCGGTCTTCCTCCTTCGATCTTGTCAGTTGTCACCAAGTTCTTAAATTCATTTCTTCTCATAACATGCGCAAAAAATTTTGACTGTTTACATCTAATATCTCTAATCAGTTTACGGTCTTCATTTGTTTCTTGTAGGACTTTTTCATTTATTTTTCTTTCTGTCGATGGTATTCTTTGCAGTTTTCTCAGAAACCACATTTCCACTGCCATCAGATGTTTTTCAGCTTGCCTGCTCATTGTCCACGCTTCACATCCATACAAAAGTACAGGTCCTGTGTAGCACTTCAACACTCCTTTTCTTGTTTCAAATGATATGTTTCATGTTTTTACCTAATTATGAATGACGACTGTATGGCACGTTTTGGAAACCGGTCATGTGATTGATAGAGACAGTGCATTTCACATGTTGTTTAATACACACAATAGTCGCTTGTTACAATTTGCAGAAGCCATCATGATTAATCTACATAGGCCAGTTTTGTGCAAACAGAAAGACATGATAGTCACTTTAAAATTACCGTGGTAGACAATTGACATTTCTGTGCGAACATGTGTATATTTCAGCTTGAAGGATTTATCTAGTTATTTTACTTTGTTGTGTGAATTCTGTAATATGTGCCTGACAAGATGCAACGAAATAAATCGTGCAATATATTGTTTGTGCCTTCGTTATTCACAACCCTAATTATGACCCTTGAAAGCTGTGACTGGAGACATCCGGTGGTTGAGGGAAGTGCGTCACACCTAATTATGCACCTTGACGGTCAGCGTGTGTGACTTGGGCATACTTCCTCTAAACCTCTTGCTCTTGCGTCCTCTAGACAGGTTCCATCCAAGATAACGGGCGCAGGTTACTTTTTCTTACCAATGTTGCCAGAAAAATAGTATCCACACACACACACACACACACACACACACACACACACACACACACACACACACACACACACACACACACACACACACACACACACACACACACACACACACACACACACACACACACACACACACACACACACACACACACACACACACACACACACACACACACACACACACACACACACACACACACACACACACACACACACACACACACACACACACACACACACACACACACACACACACACACACACACACACACACACACACACACACACACACACACACACACACACACACACACACACACACACACACACACACACACACACACACACACACACACACACACACACACACACACACACACACACACACACACACACACACACACACACACACACACACACACACACACACACACACACACACACACACACACACACACACACACACACACACACACACACACACACACACACACACACACACACACACACACACACACACACACACACACACACACACACACACACACACACACACACACACACACACACACACACACACACACACACACACACACACACACACACACACACACACACACACACACACACACACACACACACACACACACACACACACACACACACACACACACACACACACACACACACACACACACACACACACACACACACACACACACACACACACACACACACACACACACACACACACACACACACACACACACACACACACACACACACACACACACACACACACACACACACACACACACACACACACACACACACACACACACGCGCGCGCGCGCGCGCGCGCGCGCGCGCACGCACGCACATGCACGTACGCACGCACATGCACGCACATACACACATGTTGTTCGTCCATCAAGAATGATGATGACCTTTTACTTCATCCAGTGGAGTTGAAAGTATGGAGCTGTGAGTTCTAAGATGGCTGGTAAGGCCTATTTTGGCTCGAAATCTTCTTCGACAATGTGGGCAAAGAATGCTTGACGTTCCAGGAGGAGGATCTCCTGCAGTGGTTTTTTTCTGTCCAGCCTTTTCTTCCGTGTGGATACTGGGCATGGACGCTCTTTCTAGAACTTCTGTGACTGGGACCTTGTCTTGCTATTTAATCTTCAGTAGCTTCATAAGGCAGACTGTGTGGAAGTGATTTAATTTCCTAGCGTGTCGCTGGTAAACAGTCCAGGTTTCACAATCATATAGCAGTTTGGATAATGCGACTGCTTTGTAGACTTTCAGCTTTGTTTGCAGGGCTTATTCTATTTCTGACCAACACATTCTTGTACAGTCTGCCAAAGGCCACGCTGACCTCGGAGATTCTTGCATTCACTTCGTTTTCAATTGTGGCAGCTTGGGACACAGTGCTGCCAAGATAGGTGAATTTGTCCACAACACTTAGTCTATGACCATTCACTTTGATATTCGGCACGGTGTGAGAATCCCTGGAGCTGGCTGGTACATAACTACAGTCTTCTCCAAGTTGACATTGAGCCCACAGTTGGCATAGGCATACGAGAAAGCTGAAACATTGTGTTGCATGTCCGCCTCTGAGTTGGCATATAGAGCGTAATCATCAGCAAACAGGAGCTATCTGACGGTGTCGCTGTTAATTTTGGTTTTAGCTTTCAGGCTTCAGAGATTAAACAACTTTCCACCCATGCGGTAGTTGATGTCTATTCTAATGTCGTTGTTTTCGAAGGCATTAGTCAGCATAGCTGAAAACATGAGGATGAACAGTGTTGGTGCTAGGACACAGCCTTGCTTCACTCCATTGGTGACAGGAAAGGGCTCAGACAGTTCACCATTGTCCAGTACTCTTGGCTGAATATACCATCATGAAATAACCGCACTATTTGGACAAACTTTCGTGGACAGCCATATTTCTTTATAATCTTTCAATGTTATTCTCTACTGACTGCATCAACAGCCTTGGTGATATCAATGAAAGTGGAGAACATTTCGGGGTTCTGTTCCTGACATTTCTTTTGCAACTGCCTTGCAGCGAAAATCATGTCAACAGTTCCTCCTTCTTTTCTGAAGCCACATCGACTCTCAGGAAGAAGACCTTTTACGAGATGGGCTGTGAGACGATTGAGAAGAATTCTGGCGAGTATCTTCCGTGCAATTAACAGTAATGAGATGCCTCGGAGATTGTCACCACACACAAATACACACACACATACACAATACTCTCTCTCTCTCTCTCTCTCTCTCTCTCTCTCTCTCTCTCTCTCTCTCCCATATACCTTCCTTCATATATACTGTAAGGCACACACATACACTCCTTCCCATACACTCATAATCGACGCATACACACTTTCACACACGCAAATGCACAAATACTCACACAATCACACATCCACACAGTCATACATCAACACACACTTCCTTAAATACACACACATATACCCATTCACAATCACAACCACTAAATCATTCACTCATTCATACTGTCTGTCTGTCTGTCTCTCTCACCCACTCTCTCTCTCTCTCTCTCTCTCTCTCTCTCTCTCTCTCTCTCTCTCTCTCTCTCTCTCCCTCTCTCTCTTGGTCGGAGTGTGGTAATCAATTGAGCAGCCACCTCACTGCGAAATGTTGATCCAACAAGAACTCAGCAGTGAAGAAGATTGGTTTTTAAAATAAATAAAATTCAGGAACATGACATTTTTTGGGCATATAAAGAAAACATGAATGTCCGGAAAAGATAATTATGGAATGAGGTTCTCCGGGAAGCGGAGACTAGGAAGGTTCTTAAAATGGATGCATTCAAGACATGACAGATAATTGACAAATAGTCAAAATTTTTTGGTCACGTTATTAGAAGAAATACGTCACAGCACGTTATAACACAACGCGACACGGTCTGCTGCACAAATCGGTCGCAGCTGAGCTTCGAACGCCTGGTACCCGGCTCACGAACCGCGTTCGCAAGCCTTTGGCCACGGAGACACAATCCGGATCCTGTCAAGGATATGCACTACTGATGAGCTCAAACGAGAGCGAAACTCGAGTTTAGTGCTTCCGCATTGACGTGGATAGGCCTTAGGTTCATACCAGAATACGATCAGCGTTGCCAGTAGTGGGTTGTGCTCAATATTTAAATCTCAAATCCCGAAACAACCAAAAAAATCAATTAGTTAACAAGCGAAAAAATCCCAAGAAGCCTTGGAGATGTGGTTTTATAGATGAATGCTAAAATTTCATAGGACAGCTAAAATAAGTAATCTGGACATTTTGAGGAAGACTAAGTCCCAAAGACAACTTATCACAAACATCAGGAAGATGTAGTCATCATATTTTGGCCAAATTATGAGAAGACAAAATCTGGAACATGTGACAACAAGAAAAAATTGCCGAAAGAGAGTTAGAGGAAGACAGGGAGAGCAAATTCTGGACAGTCTTGTGTCATGGCGAGAACGGGAGTCAACACGCCAGCTGATAAAACACTTGATGATGATGATACTACAGGGGGAAAAGTTCTTTGCAGGCAGGAACAGCCATTGGAGGATAATGACGCTGGGTAAATCAGCTATGTAAGAAACAGCAAATAATCCTTTTCTACGAGCTATTTGCTTGCTTTATTAGACAACCCAGAACGAGGATGAAGTGAAACTAAACTATTCAAGATAAAGCAAATAATCATTTTCTACGAACTATTTATTTCCCAGAATGAGTGTGAAGTGAGACTAAACTATTCCAGACACATCAAATAATCCTTTACAACGAACTATTTATTTGTTTTACTGGCCAGCACAGAACAAGGGTGTGGGGAGACATTATTATTGGCCACAAAGTTTGTTATTAGTTTGCCAGTCCGCGGGATGTCGATAAGGGCTTGACACAACAACGGGCGCGTTAGTTCGCGCGTGAGAAAATCTGGCGGGAAAGGGAACACTGGCACTGTGGGGACAGTATAGTCTAGGACAGTGGCAAGGACTCACTTCTGGAGAACTAACATGTAAGATTAGAGATACAGGACCTATTAGATATAGGCGAGTTATATTGTTAGTTATTCTTCGTGTGAGGTATTCGAAATGTATTACATATTATTGTTAATGTTGACAGGAAATAGACCATCTTTTTATCTCAAGTGTCTTAGAGATCGTACTACTTTTCTGTGAGACCCATTTAGTTTTACTGTATTTATTGTTCTTATTTAGGAAATACAACGCAGCTGTATTCTGTTGCGCGTCTTGGATTTCAAATAATTTACAAACGTACGATAAAGGACTGCTACGTGGGAAGGTTCTACGAACGCAGTTCGTAATCCCGTATACCCGCGTTCGCGTTCGAAACACAGCTGCGGGCGATTTGATAGCAGAACGCCTCAAGGTGTTTTTTATTTTTACAAAGTATGGGTGCCGGTCGTTCAGAAAGCAATGGCAAACTACTGAACGTAAACCTGCCAAGAGATCACAATAGCAACAAACAAAAAAAATGCTGGTGTTGACTGCGACGTCCTGTAAAGGATATGCAACTAAACAGAAACGTTAAAGTTAGTTGCATGTTTTTTTTTTTTCTTACAGGAAGGTGCAGTAAATCCCAGCATAGTTTGGCTGTTTGCAATATTCTGGGCAATTGTATGTACACTCAGTGTGCAATTAGACGCCGACGTGGCTGTGAGGGTCAACAGATGAAGTCCTAAATAAAAGTAGGTTTGGGCGACAAATGAATGACTGAAAATAGGAAGTAAGAATGTGTCACAGTTATGACTTACAAGTTGTGAATATGGTAGCAGGCATGTTGTAGTATAAATCAAATTAAAGCGGGCTGCATAGGGGAAAAACTACTGTATATAAGCCCACGGCAGATATGGGAAGTGTCCTGAGATGATCAATCATCCCACGGCATTTCATCAGTTAAAGCGCCTTGTTTATATTTTCTATTCTGACGTTTCGTTCTACACGCCGGTAAGTTGGTCTTAAATTATGTCTATATTATGAACATACACATTGCCTTGTAAGTCACAAACTGCCAAAGGAGCTTGGGGTAAATGCAACGTTCTGTATAGGTTATCCGTTTGATTAAATTTACCATTGCTTTCTGAATTGACAACCCTCATATCTTGTTTAAAAAAAAACGTACAGCAATCTTTTCCCACAACGTTTGCGATTGACGTAGAAATGGATCGTGAAACCGAGGCAACTACGTGTGTTGTAAAGTTAGTTGCATATCCTTTATAGAACGTCGCAGTCAACACCAGCATTTTTGCTGTTTGTGATTTTGTGACAAGTTTATGTTCAGTAGTTTGCCATTGCTTTCTGAATGACAGATACTCATACCATTGTATGAAAACCAACACAGGTCTGCTGCCAAACGCCCACAGATATGTTTCCAACGCAGGATGCGAGATTACGAATTGCGTCCGCAATCCTTCACGAAAAAGCCGGTAACTATGTGTAAATGTTTAAAAATAAAAAGAGTACAGAACCCCATTGCGCGCTTTAGGCGCATATTAAATATAGAGTCCAAGCTCCATATTTTTTTTAGAAAACTAATCAGCACTCGATTGGTGATGTCGTCATTGTTTCCCCTGTCGCCTTTACTTGTGATACAGATTTGAATACATGAACCACCGGCGTAAACATGGCGGCGTTGTTTTGGTTTGTGGTTTCGCCCGCCCCCCCCCCCCCCCACCCCACCCCATAAAACAATATTATTTCAGTTTACAATCTGGCCACAATTTAGACGGAACCATATTTGGTCACAGTTTAGTTAGAACCATACTTGGTCACAGTATAGTTGAAACCAATGTCTGGTCACAATTTAGTTGGAACCAACCAGTTTGCACAGAGATCGAACTTTCTACCTTCTTAGTCTGAGACGACAACGTCAGCTCTCAGCCACGGCGACTCCCCCCCCCCCCCCCTTCCCTTCTTCATCTGTTGAAATATATTAGGGATTTTTAACGATCGTAATTTGCACACACACATGACCTCCTTTCCTTTCACCACTACCCGAACCATGTAAGGGACAATAGGAATTGCCTCGCACGAAGAATTCTTCGTGCGGTCTGCAGTCAACATACCGAAGCGGCGGGGTAGCCGCGCAGGGAAAAAGAAGCAAGGTAAGCGTGGAGGTTTGAGGCGTTTTAGACTCAAGTGTCACCGTCTAGGACTCAGGAATATCCGTATTCTATATTGGAACTGTGCCAGTGTAAAACAACGGGGCTCTATTTTAGAAACCCTAGTTTACAGGAACGACAGTGTAGCACTCCAGGAGACGAGACTGGGCGATCAGCTACTCCAGATTGCCGGCTTCAAATGTTTCTACAACAGACGACATTTGGGAATGGCGATTCTCGTTCGCGACAGCATGGTGGCGTCAGAGCTAGACATGTCCAGTTGGGACAGTGACGATATACAAATACAGGCGTTGAGAGTTCATTCCAGTATACCATTCGTGGTGGTTAATGTTTATGCCCGCAATGCCAGTGTGGACGCCCAGAAGTGGCAGTGCTTAAGTGGCATGTTAGGCCACGAGAGAAATGTTATTTTCTGTGGTGATTTCAACGCTAAAGGCAGATCATGGGGAAACACTTCATCCAATACACAGGGGGAGGAGCTCGAGACTGCACTGGAAACCATCGACCTGGTTTGTATCAACAGTGGCTGTGTCACCAGAACAGCAAGCCGTCCGGGCGATGAGGACAGTGCTATTGATCTGGCGCTAGTTTCACCTTCACTCACTACAGTGTGTAGATGGGGTGTCCTAGGACACCATGGCAGCGACCACCACCCGTGCAGCATTCTGGTGGAGAAAGGCAGAACCAGGCAGCACAAGCTAAAGGTAAAGACGTTCCAGTATGACAGTACAGGGCAAGATGTGGTGAGTAAAATAAGACGTGACAAGCGCAGAACGTTTCAGGGCAGGAAAAAAAGCTGGGAGCAGCCACCGTGGTGGAGTTTCGAGGTGGAGAAGGCTTGGGTGGATAAGCGTAGTGCTGTAAGGAGATGGCAAAATGCCAAGAAGAACAGAGCTGGTCATCCTAGTCCCTGCTTGCACTTAGAAAGAGAGATGCACACAAAAGTAAGCTACTTCAAAAAACTGGTCAAGGTTGTTAAAAGCGAAAAATGGGCAGAGGTGTGTCAAAGAGTAAGCACAGAAAGTCACTGAAATTGTTCTGGCGACTACATAAAAGCATGAGTGGTGTAGTCAAGAATAAGAGCATTTCTGACTTCCAAGGTGCTGACCTCATCTGGCAGAGGACTGACGAGGACAAGGGCAAAGCCCTCTTTGAACGCTACCTTGAGCAAAGCAACCAGACAGACATGGGAGGCCGAAATCTGGCCAAGGAGGTCACCTCAGACAGATGCAAGGCCCAGGACACTTCGGATGAAGACACAGTGACAGTGAAAGAAATCAAGGCTGTGCTTCGACAATCAAAAAACAGTGCTCCAGGTCCTGATGGCATAAGATACGATGACATTAATAGGTGTACCGACAATGAACTAGAGAAACTAGCAGACATGTACAACAACAGTATAGGGGGTGCTAGCATCAAGGAGGAATGGTTACACAGCTATCTGATTCCCTTGCCGAAGCCTGACAAAGACCACAAAAAAATTCAGGGATATCGAATTATAACCATGCAGAATACAATAGGCAAGCTGCTGGAGAAGGTAATTGCCAAGAAAATATCAAGCCAACTAGAGAGGCAAGGTGTTTTCCCACCCACCCTGGGTGGGTACCGTCCAAAAAGGGAAACCTGGACCAATGCAGCAGTCTTTGCCCAGGATGTCTATGAAGGTTTCCACTCAGGCACTGAAACCGTTGCTGCAGCGATTGATCTTGAGGACGCATACAACAGAGTACCACTGGATTTTTCAATGTTTCAGCTTCTCGAACTAAACATAAGTCCATTCCTCCTTAGTTGGATCGCTGCAGCCCTCTTCCAACGGAAAGTAGTTTTTAGATGTGGCAGTTGGACTTCGGAACCAACAACAATATATCCTGGCCTACCACAGGGATCACCATTATCTCCGGTACTGTTCAACGCCTACACAGTGAGAATCACCAGTGAGCAGATCACTGGACCTGGCAGGACATTGTCATATGCCGATGATGTTTTAGTGTATCGTCAGGGGAAGGATAGAGAGGAGGTTGCTGTGGAACTACAAACCGAACTCAATCGCATAAGTACTTGGTGTGATGAAGCTGGGGCAATGGTCAACCCAACAAAGGCAACAGTGACTTGGTTCTCGTTGAATAATCATATTGTCAACACTCCAACACCAACTGTAATGCTGTGTTCAGAGATGGTGGAAAGAACGCAGGCAATGAATTACCTGGGGATACGGTTTGATCGAAGCCTTGCTTATAATGTGCACATAGACCAGGTGATAACAAAGGCCAAGCGGGGTTTGGCAGCGATGCGGGTGATGGCGGCAGCAAACTGTGAGCAGCGCCATCTATGTCTTCTGTACGAGGGGTTGGTCATGTCTGTTTTGGAGTATGCAATGGCAATCCTGACTCTCAGCCATAAGCAGATAGAACGGATACAGAATGAAGCTATGCGCATTATTCTTGGATGTACAAGAGATACAGCATGCAGGGCGATGCGCTACCTTCTTGGGTTTCCAACCATTGAAGAGAGAATACAAGATTGCAGGGCACGCGCCTACCTCAGAATTAACGCAAACACACAACATCCACTGCATAGTGAAATTAGGAAGGTGAAGGGCAGCAGGTTAAAAAGAGGACGGTCGTGGATGGGTCAAGCCGAAGACATTCTTCAACAGGTGTGTTCACTTGAGGACTTAGAACGTGGCGAGGAGTGGGTGCAAGTGCCAACAGACTTCTGCACATCCTTTTCAGTTTGCATCCAACTTGACAGAAAATGCAGACAAGAAAATCCGGCTGCTGTTGAGGCTGAAGTACAAGCGTTGATTTTCGAGAATTCGCTAGACGGTGACGCGGTCATCTACACAGATGGGTCGGTCGTCCGACATGTGAGAAGCTCATGGGCCATTACAGCTCGGGCCGGAGGGAGAATTGTGAAGGAGGACTCTGGTGCTTTTACTGAAACCACAAGTAGCCTGACCATGGAAGTCATGGCAGTAAGTAAATCAATAACATGGCTCGAGACACAGACATTCACTAGGGCTTGTTTCCTTAGCGACTCAATGAACATGATCAAGAGGATAGAGGAGGGGTCGATCCGAAGAGAATGGTTGCTGCCTCTGGAGCGGTCTCGACTGGCAAAGATTAGTTTCATCTTCGTGCCAGGGCATGCGGGAGTACAAGGAAATGAGCGGGCTGACAAGCTCGCAGGTGAGGCTACTGTGGAGGGCGGACGCGCCATGGACCAGGCCGACATTCTGAATGCTCTACGAGAAGTAAGACTTTTGCGAGAACCAAGTGATGACTGTGAATCTACAACAATGGCCAGACTGCGAGAGCAGCAAATTAAAAGAGGTGTGGCCAAACAAGAACACTACGCAGGAAGCCAAAGAAGATTGATAAACCAACACAGAACTGGCGTCGTTAGCCGCTACACGCTGCGGGATTTGCTGAGGAGGGGATCCGAGCACTTATGGACTGAATGGTTCAATGTGCAATGAGGATGATCTGTCGACTAACTAACTAACTAGTAATTGCCTACACGAGTAGAACAAAGTGGTAAAGGACAGGGGGAGTTGACTACATGACTAGAACAGAGTGGCAAAGGAAAGGGGGATTTGACTACATGACTAGAACAGAATGGCAAAGGACAGGGGGATTTGACTACATGACTAGAAGAAAGGGGTAAAGGACAAGGGGGGGGGGGTGACTACATAACTAGAACAGAGGGTTAAAGGACAGGGGAGTTGACTTCATAACTAGAACAGAGGGGTAAATGACAAGGGGAGTTGACTAGATAACTAGAACCGATGGGTAAAGGACAGAGGAAGTTGACTACATGACTATAATAGTGTGATAAATGACAAGGGGAGTTGACTACATGACTAGAACAGAGTGGTAAATGACAAGGGGCGTTGACTACATGACTAGAACAGAGGGGTAAAGGACTGGGGAATTTGACTACATGACTAGAACAGACTGGTAAATGACAAAAGGAGTTGACTACATGACTAGAACAGAGTGGTAAATGAAAATGGGCGTTGACTACATGACTAGAATAGAGTGGTAAAGGACAGGGGAATTTGACTACATGACTAGAACAGACTGGTAAATGACAAGGGGAGTTGACTACATGACTAGAAGAAAGTGGTAAAGGACAAGGGGGGGGGGGGGGTTGATTACATGACTGAAAGAATTGATTGATTGATTGATTGATTGATTGATTTAAGAACCGACATCACAGCATTCGGGACATTCCCATAAGCGCTCCGTCCCCATCCCCAGAAGCCAGCGAAGAGTTCCAACCCCAATAGTACCAGTAGCAATCTGATTATATGTGCGTCTCACCTTTCCTCTAAGCGTCGAGCATCGGCCAGATCCCCTCGTCACTCCTCGCTGTCGCATTCTTGCCAGACCATGGTGATCCAGTTGCTCCTCCGTGGTGTACGCGTGCTCCCACAAGGCCGCAACCACGTCTGCCTTATCATGCATCAATACTCCACCAAGTTTTGCAGAGCCAGCCAATCTGTCTGCCTGTTCATTCCCCAGGACACCAGCATGCCCCGGAGAAAAGATCCAGACGATGCTTGCCACCCGTGACTTTCGAAGCGAAGCAAGCCACTCGGCACGAAGCTTGCCTGTCCTCACGCTACTCAGCATGCTTTCTGAGTCAGTTACAATTACGATGTGTGTGTGTATCGTATTCTCCATCCAGCGGAAAGCTGCACTGACTGCCTCCACCTCCATTCTTAAGCTAGATATTGTGGTATCATATGCCAATCCATATACCCATATGTGGTATCATGACTAGAAGAAAGGGGTAAATAACAAGGGGAGTTGACTACATGACTAGAACAGAGGGGATAAAGGACAAGGGGAGTTGACTACATGACTAGAAGAAAGGGGTAAAGGACAAGGGGAGTTGACTAAATGACTAGAACAGAGGGGATAAAGGACAAGGGGAGTTGACTACATGACTAGAAGAAAGGGTAAAGGACAAGGGGAGTTGACTACATGACTAGAAGAAAGGGTAAAGGACAAGTGGAGTTGACTACATGACTAGAACAGAGGGGATAAAGGACAAGGGGAGTTGACTACATGACTAGAAGAAAGGGGTAAATAACAAGGGGAGTTGACTACATGACTAGAACAGAGGGGATAAAGGACAAGGGGAGTTGACTACATGACTAGAAGAAAGGGTAAAGGACAAGGGGAGTTGACTACATGACTAGAAGAAAGGGTAAAGGACAAGTGGAGTTGACTACATGACTAGAACAGAGGGGATAAAGGACAAGGGGAGTTGACTACATGACTAGAACAGAGGGGATAAAGGACAAGGGGAGTTGACTACATGACTAGAAGAAAGGGTAAAGGACAAGGGGAGTTGACTACATGACTAGAAGAAAGGGTAAAGGACAAGTGGAGTTGACTACATGACTAGAACAGAGGGGATAAAGGACAAGGGGAGTTGACTACATGACTAGAACAGAGGGGATAAAAGACAAGGGGAGTTGACTACATGACTAGAAGAAAGGATAAAGGACAAGGGGAGTTGACTACATGACTAGAAGAAATGGGAAAATAACAAGGAGAGTTG
Source organism: Cepaea hortensis (assembly GCA_963921405.1). Taxonomy (NCBI): domain Eukaryota; kingdom Metazoa; phylum Mollusca; class Gastropoda; order Stylommatophora; family Helicidae; genus Cepaea; species Cepaea hortensis. The sequence continues at coordinate 100,725,751 of OY992879.1, read as the reverse complement.
ACTACATGACTAGAACAGAGGGGATAAAGGACAAGGGGAGTTGACTACATGACTAGAACAGAGGGGATAAAGGACAAGGGGAGTTGACTACATGACTAGAACAGAGGGGATAAAGGACAAGGGGAGTTGACTACATGACTAGAACAGAGGGGATAAAGGACAAGGGGAGTTGACTACATGACTAGAACAGAGGGGATAAAGGACAAGGGGAGTTGACTACATGACTAGAACAGAGGGGATAAAGGACAAGGGGAGTTGACTACATGACTAGAACAGAGGGGATAAAGGACAAGGGGAGTTGACTACATGACTAGAAGAAAGGGTAAAGGACAAGGGGAGTTGACTACATGACTAGAAGAAATGGGAAAATAACAAGGAGAGTTGACTACATGACTAGAACAGAGGGGATAAAGGACAAGGGGAGTTGACTACATGACTAGAACAGAGGGGATAAAGGACAAGGGGAGTTGACTACATGACTAGAACAGAGGGGATAAAGGACAAGGGGAGTTGACTACATGACTAGAACAGAGGGGATAAAGGACAAGGGGAGTTGACTACATGACTAGAACAGAGTGGTAAATGACAAGGGGAGTTGACTACATAACTAGAACAGAGTGTTAAATGACAAGGGGAGTTGACTACATGACTAGAAGAAAGGGTAAAGGACAAGGGGAGTTGACTACATGACTAGAAGAAAGGGTAAAGGACAAGGGGAGTTGACTACATGACTAGAACAGAGGGGATAAAGGACAAGGGGAGTTGACTACATGACTAGAACAGAGGGGATAAAGGACAAGGGGAGTTGACTACATGACTAGAACAGAGTGGTAAATGACAAGGGGAGTTGACTACATAACTAGAACAGAGTGTTAAATGACAAGGGGAGTTGACTACATAACTAGAACAGAGTGTTAAATGACAAGGGAAGTTGACTACATAACTAGAACAGAGTGGTAAATGACAGGGGAGGGATTGATTACATGACTAGAACAGAGTGGTAAATGACAAGGGGAGTTGATTACATAACTAGAACAGAGTGTTAAATGACAAGGGAAGTTGACTACATAACTAGAACAGAGTGTTAAATGACAAGGGAAGTTGACTACATAACTAGAACAGAGTGGTAAATGACAGGGGGCGGGGGGGGGGGGTGACTACATAACTAGAACAGAGTGATAAATGACTGGGGAGTTGATTACATGACTAGAACAGAGTGGTAAATGACATAGGGGGTTCATTTCACGACTATTTCTTTCTCTCTCTCTCTTTCTCAGCGACTCTCTCTCTCTCTCTCTCTCTCTCTCTCTCTCTCTCTCTCTCTCTCTCTTTCTCTCTTGTAGAAGGAAGTGTCCCGGATCCGTTCAACTGTTGGACAAGTGGAGTTGACTACATGACTAGAAGAAAGGGTAGAGGACAAGTGGAGTTGACTACATGACTAGAACAGAGGGGATAAAGGACAAGGGGAGTTGACTACATGACTAGAACAGAAGGGATAAAGGACAAGGGGAGTTGACTACATGACTAGAACAGAGGGGATAAAGGACAAGGGGAGTTGACTACATGACTAGAACAGAGGGGATAAAGGACAAGGGGAGTTGACTACGTGACTAGAAGAAAGGGTAAAGGACAAAGGGAGTTGACTACATGACTACAAGAAAGGGTAAAGGACAAGGGGAGTTGACTACATGACTAGAACAAAAATGTAAATGACCAGGGGAGTTGACTACATGACTAGAACAGAGTGGTAATTGACAAGGGGAGTTGACTAGATAACTAGAACAGAGTGTTAAATGACAAGGGAAGTTGACTACATAACTAGAACAGAGTGGTAAATGACAGGGGGGGGGGGGTTGATTACATGACTAGAACAGAGTGGTAAATGACAAGGGGAGTTGACTACATGACGAGAACAAAAATGTAAATGACAAGGGGAGTTGACTACATGACTAGAACAGAGTGGTAAATGACAAGGGGAGTTGACTACATAACTAGAACAGAGTGTTAAATGACAAGGGAAGTTGACTACATAACTAGAACAGAGTGGTAAATGACAGGGGGGGGGATTGATTACATGACTAGAACAGAGTGGTAAATGACAAGGGGAGTTGATTACATAACTAGAACAGAGTGTTAAATGACAAGGGAAGTTGACTACATAACTAGAACAGAGTGGTAAATGACAGGGGGGGGGATTGATTACATGACTAGAACAGAGTGGTAAATGACAAGGGGAGTTGACTACATAACTAGAACAGAGTGTTAAATGACAAGGGAAGTTGACTACATAACTAGAACAGAGTGGTAAATGACAGGGGGGGGGATTGATTACATGACTAGAACAGAGTGGTAAATGACAAGGGGAGTTGATTACATAACTAGAACAGAGTGTTAAATGACAAGGGAAGTTGACTACATAACTAGAACAGAGTGGTAAATGACAGGGGGGGGGTTGATTACATGACTAGAACAGAGTGGTAAATGACAAGGGGAGTTGACTACATGACGAGAACAAAAATGTAAATGACAAGGGGAGTTGACTACATGACTAGAACAGAGTGGTAAATGACAAGGGGAGTTGACTACATAACTAGAACAGAGTGTTAAATGACAAGGGAAGTTGACTACATAACTAGAACAGAGTGGTAAATGACAGGGTGGGGGATTGATTACATGACTAGAACAGAGTGGTAAATGACAAGGGGAGTTGATTACATAACTAGAACAGAGTGTTTAATGACAAGGGTAGTTGACTACATAACTAGAACAGAGTGGTAAATGACAGGGGGGGGATTGATTACATGACTAGAACAGAGTGGTAAATGACAAGGGGAATTGATTACATAACTAGAACAGAGTGTTAAATGACAAGGGAAGTTGACTACATAACTAGAACAGAGTGTTTAATGACAAGGGTAGTTGACTACATAACTAGAACAGAGTGGTAAATGACAGGGGAGTTGATTACATGACTAGAACAGAGTGGTAAATGACATAGGGGGTTCATTTCACGACTATTTCTTTCTCTCTCTCTCTTTCTCAGCGACTCTCTCTCTCTCTCTCTCTCTCTCTCTCTCTCTCTCTCTCTCTCTCTCTCTTTTTCTCTCTTGTAGAAGGAAGTGTCCCGGATCCGTTCAACTGTTGGACAAGTGGAGTTGACTATATGACTAGAAGAAAGGGTAAAGGACAAGTGGAGTTGACTACATGACTAGAACAGAGGGGATAAAGGACAAGGGGAGTTGACTACATGACTAGAACAGAGGGGATAAAGGACAAGGGGAGTTGACTAGATGACTAGAACAGAGGGGATAAAGGACAAGGGGAGTTGACTACATGACTAGAACAGAGGGGATAAAGGACAAGGGGAGTTGACTAGATGACTAGAACAGAGGGGATAAAGGACAAGGGGAGTTGACTACATGACTAGAACAGAGGGGATAAAGGACAAGGGGAGTTGACTAGATGACTAGAACAGAGGGGATAAAGGACAAGGGGAGTTGACTACATGACTAGAACAGAGGGGATAAAGGACAAGGGGAGTTGACTACGTGACTAGAAGAAAGGGTAAAGGACAAGGGGAGTTGACTACATGACTACAAGAAAGGGTAAAGGACAAGGGGAGTTGACTACATGACTAGAACAAAAATGTAAATGACCAGGGGAGTTGACTACATGACTAGAACAGAGTGGTAATTGACAAGGGGAGTTGACTAGATAACTAGAACAGAGTGTTAAATGACAGGGGGGGGGGGTTGATTACATGGCTAGAACAGAGTGGTAAATGACAAGGGGAGTTGACTACATAACTAGAACAGAGTGGTAAATGACAGGGGGGGGGTTGATTACATGACTAGAACAGAGTGGTAAATGACAAGGGGAGTTGACTACATGACGAGAACAAAAATGTAAATGACAAGGGGAGTTGACTACATGACTAGAACAGAGTGGTAAATGACAAGGGGAGTTGACTACATAACTAGAACAGAGTGTTAAATGACAAGGGAAGTTGACTACATAACTAGAACAGAGTGGTAAATGACAGGGGGTGGGATTGATTACATGACTAGAACAGAGTGGTAAATGACAAGGGGAGTTGACTACATGACGAGAACAAAAATGTAAATGACAAGGGGAGTTGACTACATGACTAGAACAGAGTGGTAAATGACAAGGGGAGTTGATTACATAACTAGAACAGAGTGTTAAATGACAAGGGAAGTTGACTACATAACTAGAACAGAGTGGTAAATGACAGGGGGGGGGGTTGATTACATGACTAGAACAGAGTGGTAAATGACAAGGGGAGTTGACTACATGACGAGAACAAAAATGTAAATGACAAGGGGAGTTGACTACATGACTAGAACAGAGTGGTAAATGACAAGGGGAGTTGACTACATAACTAGAACAGAGTGTTAAATGACAAGGGAAGTTGACTACATAACTAGAACAGAGTGGTAAATGACAGGGGGTGGGGGATTGATTATATGACTAGAACAGAGTGGTAAATGACAAGGGGAGTTGATTACATAACTAGAACAGAGTGTTAAATGACAAGGGAAGTTGACTACATAACTAGAACAGAGTGGTAAATGACAGGGGGCGGGGGAGGGGGGTTGACTACATAACTAGAACAGAGTGATAAATGACTGGGGAGTTGATTACATGACTAGAACAGAGTGGTAAATGACATAGGGGGTTCATTTCACGACTATTTCTTTCTCTCTCTCTCTTTCTCAGCGACTCTCTCTCTCTCTCTCTCTCTCTCTCTCTCTCTCTCTCTCTCTCTCTCTCTCTCTCTCTCTCTCTCTCTCTCTCTTGTAGAAGGAAGTGTCCCGGATCCGTTCAACTGTTGGTCTTTCGACACGCTATAATTTTGTGGCCCTTCTGCATCAGCATTCGGAAATACCAGAAGGCAGTGGGTTGAAATAGCCACTATCTGTGAAACACACCAGTAACCGCTATGTATCAAATTCAATGTTGGTGTTCTCCCAGGGCAGATACTGCTGATTTGGTGTGACGTATGAGGCCTACACATATTCTAGTCCACAGTATAATCGTTTCTAAAATTACGTATGTCCCGCTTAACGAGACTACCTCGGCACCAGAGTCGTTCTGGTGGGAAATAAATCACCTTGTCACTGCAAGGTATCCGGGTTCGAATCCTTGGAAAGGTGTGGGATTTTTTTCTGTCGGGGGAAAGGAAAATCTTAACCTGCACAGTTCGCGGCGACTGCATTAGCCAGGCGGCCTTAATTCCTCAGGCTCAAAGACCCCTCTGCCATACACCGCAAGGTACTATATTGGCAGTAAATGACAGTTTTGACTGTAAGGGATTGATTCTCACCTTTGTCTTGCCAGACATTGACGCTAACCAATGTGCAACTGTGGCTAAACTGTACCCTGCCATAAAACAACAACAACAACAACAACAACACACACACACACACACACACACACACACACACACACACACACACACAACACGTGTCTCGTGGCAGGAATCTGCTGTGGTTATGTCAAGTGCAAGGACCATCACATTTTGTAGGTCTGAGTGCAAGGTGGAATAGGTGGCCAATCTTTCTCTCCTGTAACGAACACCGAGAGCTGACACCGAACCCTCGTCCGACTTCACTCATGCCGTTGTCAGCCAGCGCGCCATCATACCAGCGCGCCGTCACACCAACGCGCCATCACTTCAACGCACCGTCACACCAGCGCGCCGTCACACCAACGCGCCATCACACCAGCGCGTCATCACACCAAAGCACCACCACACTAACGCACCAACTACTCAAAGATCCAGTATCGCCACTATCGGAGTAGTTGATGGAAGCAGTAGTATTTTTCTTGAATTCCACATTGCTATTCTATCTAACAGGATACGACTCTGTTCCTGTAACCATTCGATTATCTTCAACGAAATATGTCTAGTTTTGTTCGCCTATCTCGACCCACAATACCTATTTTCTTAAAGAAATCGGCTAACCTTGGCGCTTTATAAACCCATCACATAGTCTGCTTGTCACATTGCTGTGTTTATCATAGTCTGCTTCTAACATTACTGTATTTATCTGTGGTAATCTGGGGATGGATATACTTTTAGCAAGCTTACTCCATTTCGTAGGTGTTGCTTCATGTTTACCATTCCATCTACTCACATTTTTAGATGTATTTATAAAAGAAACACATTGATTGCCCCATGGGTTTAAAGAAAAATCCGTTGATTCTGTCTTCTTGAACTTAGAATGATTTTCTAAACGAATTTCCGATTATTGGTTGTGTTACTTCAGGATGAGTTGAATGCAGTTTTACATACTGTTTTTATGTTTCCATTTTGCTTACCTAACTCTTTGTGGTAATCTTGCCAAGAGATCAACAGACAGGTGAAAGATGCTGCTGTTGACAGCGATGTCCTGTAAAGGATATGCGAATTAAAAAAAAAAAAAACTCTTTGTGTTTCAGTTCGGTGCTAACTAGCTTAATGTGTTAGTTAGCTAGTTACTCGCCAAATTATTCTTAATGCATATCGAAACATTCAGTCCACAAGTGCTTATAGTATGTTCCGATTTGAATGCCTTCATTCACGATAAATTATTTTGAAAACTGTCTGTTGCATCGTTATGAAATTTTTCCAGCCGTCTTATATTTACCCCCACCCAAGGAATATGTCTTTGATAGGTTCAAAAACAACTTAAATCATCAAAAGCGGCGACATTCCTTTGATGTTTTGCTGAACAACTAGTGATTTCTCGCTAACAAAATTAAGTTTACAGTAACTGGAGACCTGCCAATTCAGATGACACACAAAGGCGTATCCGGATTCGTATGGGAGTGGGTGCATTGAAAGAAGTAGCTTAAATTCGACAGGGTCGGCTGCAGTGCACCGAGTTTTTACCCCATATGGCTCAGTTTCTTTCCGCAGCGCGGAAAGCGTCGCGCACAAAGCACGAACTCCGTAGCTCCCGCGACGACCCTCGAGAGTCTCCGAAAATATGCACTCGTGAAATGAAGGACGCGGCCCGGAATCGAACATACAACCTTCGGAGCCCGAGTCAGACGGCTTGATCACTTCACCACGGAGAATCCCGAGAGGGGTGCAATGTGTAATATTAGTAAAGACAGAATTTACAGAGGCACGGGGTAAATAATTTGTAAATTAACAAGAAAGTAGAAGGACTATATTTCTTACCTTATTTTTCATTTCCTTCTGGTTTCTTCAGTTGATGCTGATGCTGTAATGTTTAGGGCCTGCAATTCGTCTGAATAGTTGGAGCAAAATATCCCAGTAAGTGTGTACGTAGATTAAGGTCTGCGATCTGCTCAGACCTTAATCTGTGTCGGACGATTCCAGTAGGTTGATGACTGCTCTCGGTTGCATAAAATTCAATCCATCCTTTCTCCAATAGTCCTCTTCCTCTTTCAACACATGGTCCTCACATTTTTTCCAGTAACTTTTATTAATATTTAATAGCGCGGACAGACAGACAGACATACATACAGACAGATAGACAGACAGACAGAAAGGTAGGTAGGTAGGTAGGTAGGTAGGTAGGCAGAAAGGTAGGTAGGTAGGTAGGCAGAAAGGTAGGTGGGTGGGTGGGTGGGTCGGCCGGCCGGCCGGCAGGCAGGCAGGCAGGAGATAGATAGATAGATAGGTAGGTAGATAGGTAGGTAGGTATATGGATGGATGGATGAATGGATGGATGGATAGATGGACAGACAAACAGACAGACAGACAGACAGGCAGGCAGACAGACAGACAGACAGACAGACAGACAGACAGACAGACAACAGACAGACAGACAGATAGATAGATAGATAGATAGATAGATAGACAGATAGACAGACAGATAGATAGATAGATAGATAGATAGATAGATAGATAGATAGATAGATAGATAGATAGATAGATAGATAGATAGATAGATCCCCGCCAGAAGCCGGGCCTTTTCAGCGAGTTTATTTATATAATCACGTTTCATGAAAGAACCCCCATTTGGAGACACCTCTGAACAAACACCCCCTTCACCCCTCCCCACCCCCCCCCCCCCCCGAACTTCGCGCTGTTTGTTTCAAAACGGAAATCACGTGAAAATTTTAAAAAGTGCGGGGATGTGTCTTGGTGAAGCTGTAATACTGTTAAAATTATGGACGTAATCTCTAAGTCGTAAATTGTATACCGGATATAAACAAACTTTGAAATCTGCTGTAAAATCTGCAGAACAAAATTTTTTTGTTGTTGGGTGGTGGACATAATGATAAGGTTATATACTAAATCTCATCATTTTCCCTCAGTTGGTTACTAAGATATTGAATTTCTTCTTCTTCTGCGTTCATCCGGATTGTTTTTTCGGATGTGACTGCGTTGTGCCTGTTTACAGCAGAGCTGCGTTCTTGCGCCGTTAGGCCGACACATCCGACTTCTGCGGGCATTTGTTGACCGGGTTAACCTTCCCGGGGGTTTCTTAGTACGCGTGAATCTCACTGTTGTGGTGTTATCCCCCATCCTAGCTGGCCCATATAGAACAGCCAAAGACATCCTGGTCAACCCTCCAGGGAAGGCAGGGGCAGACTATGGGCATTCCCCGCCATCCAAGGAGGCTTCCATACTTGCAGAGCCATCACACAGCGCTCTGGTACTGGGCTCACCCAAGGAATCATCACGTCCTGCACATGGCTGCTTAGCCTCACTTCCGTATATTGGGCCTTCCGTTCACCATAGGCTGTTCCTCCGGAAACCAGAAGAATGCAGTCTGCAGATGACATCCACACAGTGAGCTTTTGATTTGGACTTTTCACGTAATGGATTTGCTATCCAAGCAATATTCCATTTCATGCCTCTGGGACGATTTTGTAACCGACATACCTGTGGTATGAAGTGTGGCAGTCTAAATACATCTTCATGCACCTTTAGATGTCAACCTGAATGTAGTTAAAGTAAGCTGTAGTCAACTTGAGCTTGTTGATATCTCCATAGAGCTTGTCCTCAAATGAAGCAGGCGTGGGCCAAAATATCTTTCTCTGTTCTGCATATATTGGGTACTCCTGCAGCAAATGTTTAGCTGTCATTTTACCAGTTCCACAATTACATTCATCGATATCTCCTATCTTTAGTTTATTGAACAAGTGGTGTTTCAGCCTGTTATGTCCTGTGCGGAGTCTGAAGATTGCTACTTGTTCTCTTCGGTCGAGTTTGTACTATGCATCATCCTTCTGGTGGCCTGGATGCTCTGATTCCCATTTGGTTCTATAAGTGCTTTTTATAAACCTTTTTGCCTCATTATAGGTTATGTCTATGTCAGGCTGTGGTAATCGTCCACCCTCTTTTGCTAGTCTGTCAGCCTCTTCATTTCCAGGTATACTGCAATGTGATGGGGTCCACTGTATTACAACTTTTTTGGATTTCTGGCATAGACCATGGAGTGCTGCTCTTAGGTCAGCTAGTTCTGTGCTGTTTTTGCTCTTCAGTATTGAGACAGCTGACTTTGCATCTGTGAAGATAGCTACTTGCTTCTCTTTATTTTCCTCCATCAAGAGCATGTCTGCTGCAGTTTTCAAAGCCTCTACCTCCGCTTTGAAGTTACTTGAAAATTTTCCAGTTGCCACTGACTGTGTTTTTATCACTCCATTTTTTAAATTAAGGAGAATTCCTCCTCCTCCATTTTTAATTGAATCTTTGGCTGATCCATCTGTATATGCATGGGTCCAATTGCTGCTTGGGTAATGTTCTTTTATGTAGTTGAGGGTTTTATTTCCTCTTTCGGTTTCATTCTGAGTGTTCTTTTTCTCAACACCAGGAATGTTTTCTATCATCTCAAGCAGTTGCTGCTGTCTCCAAGCTGGGAAGTTGTGTGCATTGTAAATGGGCTTGACTGTTGATATGTTAAGTATGGGATCTGCCCTAATCTTTCGTTTTGCAGTTTCTACAAAGTTGCTACGCTTCATTCTTCCTTTTCCAAAACCATTAAACCTGTTATACATTGGGTGGTCTGTCAATCTTCTAAATTTTTCTGCTTGTTGCTGGGCTCTGCTATCTCTTCTGTCCTACAGTGGTTGTAAACAAGTGATCTTTTCTAGTTCATTAATAGGCGTTGTCTTCAGGCTTCCAGTTATGATTCGCATTCCATGCTTTTGGACTCTACTTATTTTGTTAAAGTTTGACTTAGCTGCTGTTGCCCAAGCTGCAATACCATATTCCAGTACTGGCCTCACCCGTCCAGTATATAACTTCTTGAGAACTTTCTCATCTTCTCCCCACGTTGTACCAGCAAGCTTTTTCATGATTGCCATTCTCTGCCTTGCTCTTGTTCGATTTTTCTCAACCTGTGTCTTCCATGTCAGGCGACGATCTAAGGTGACTCCTAGATAGTTTGGATTTTCTTCATGGCGCAATATTTTTCCATTCAATACTAGCTTAGGTTGCTGAGTTTTATTTGAGAGGGAGAACACTGTGCATGTTGTTTTCTCCTCACTTATCTTCACTAGCCATGATTTTGACCAGTCCTCTAGCGCTAATAAGGCTTGCTGTATTCTGCTGTTAGCTGTACTAATATATTCTTCAGATGTCCATATGGCTAGGTCATCTGCAAAGGAGGATGTGTGTACTCTGGCTGGAAAATTTTCCGTGATGTCATTTATATATGCTAGGAATAATGTTGGCGAAAGAACTCCTCCTTGGAGGACACCTTGCTCCAACAGCATCATTTTGCTTGTTTGTCCTTGTACTTTTGTCCTGGCAGTTCTGTTCTCAAGGTAGTGGCTGATCCATTTATAAATTTTTCCACAAACATGCATTTTTTGCAGTTTTACTTTCAGTCCTTCCTTCCATACTTTATCAAATGCTTTTTCTAAATCTATCCAGACTGCTAGTGTGTGCTTTTTCTCTTGGAAGGCATCCTCTATTTCCTGAGCTATATAGGTTATTTGATCTTCAGTGGATCTGTACTTTCTGAATCCTGCTTGGTGTGGTGTTAAGAGTTTGTTTTCTTCCAGATGCCATGTTAGCCTGCCATTGATAATGCGTTCCATTAATTTTCCTACACAGCTAAGTAGACTGATAGGTCGATAGCCATTTGGTTCTTCCAGGTCTTTTCCTTTCTTTGGGACTGGTATTAGTATAGCTTCCTTCTATGCCTGTGGGACTATTCCTCTCTTCCAGCTGTTATTTAGGACTGCTAGTAGTTTCTTCTTTGCCTTGGTGCCTAGTCCTATTAGCATTTCATTTGTGATTCCATCCTTTCCTGGTGATTTCTTCTTTTTTAGGGTATTCATTGCCTGTTCCATTTCTTCCATTGTTAGATTTGCCATCATATATTCTGCTGCTGTCTCTGTATTTCTATGATGTATCTGTTTGTCTTTGATTGCTTTCTTCTGTTCGGTTGTAATATCAATGTGGTTTGCATTTGCATAGTGTTCCATTAGTGCATTTGCAGCCTTTTTTCCTGTAAGCAAGGCATTTCCTTGTTTAATTGTTATTTGTTTGTTTCTAGGTCCTTCATTGTTCATGGCTTTCACTAGTTTCCATAGTTTGTTTCCATCCCTGTCAAAATTCAGGTTTTCTGTTTTTTCCCTCCAACAATCTCTTGTTTGATTTACTGTTCTTTTATATTTTGCTGAGATGGCTTTGAGAGAGATGTTCGCTTCAATTGTTTGTTCTCTCTCTGCTGTCTTCCTGGCATCTTCAACTTTGTCCTCCAAACTTTGTAGTTCTTCAGTCCAGTATGGTTTGTAATTTTTCCTCGCTCCTCTTGGAATGGACTCAGTGGCTGCCTGTATTATCGCCCTGTTTAGACTTTTCACCATTTGCTTTATGTTGCCATATCGTGTATTTATGTTTTCACAATATTTGTCTGTTAGTATGGCAAATCTGTCCCAATCTGCTCGTTTGTAATTCCAGCGGGGCAAGGGCTTTTGCTCCTGTGGAACATACTCCATATTCATTACAAGCTTGATTGGTCTGTGGTCACTACCTGCTAATTGGTCCAGCACAAGGCGATCGATTTTGTGGAGGATGTCTCCTGTGCAGAAAGCTAAGTCTGGAGTAGAAGTGGTAAGCCATCTTCTGGAGTAGAAGCTCGGTGTGTCATCCGCTTTATTGAGTAGATGGAAATTTGAGTCTATTTCCCAGTCCTCCAATTCATCTCCTCTTTTGTCAGTATCTGGGTATCCCCATCTTTCTGAACGGCTATTCAAGTCTCCGACAATAATGCAGTTTGTGTCAGTTATTTTCATATTTGAGAGTGTAAGGTCCTTATCTGCTGGGCTATACAAATTGTAGATTCTTATTTTCACGTCCTTTATCATTATATCAACACCTATAATTTCCGTTTGGTTGTCAGAGATCACAGATACTTCGCTGCAAGGTATTGTATTTCGTGTAAGTATTATAACTCCTCCTTTGTGTCCTTCGCGGTCGAAACGTGTGGCCTGATATCCTCTGACTGAGAATTTGCGATTGGCGTTGAGGTGTGTCTCTTGAATGCATGCCACATCTATTCTATCGTTATGAAGACGCTGTGTTAGGGAGTCTTTCTTCTTGTAAACTCCTTCGGCATTCCACTGTAGTATGTTGAGTATTTTATATTGAGGCAACAAAAAAAAAAAACAACAACACACTATAGATCCCCGCCTCAGCAATCTCCGTCAGCGTGTAGCGGTTGACGACACCAGTTGTATTTGTAGACTATTCTTCTTTGCTGCCCTGCATAGCCCTATTGTCTATCCCTGCCTCTTTTGACCTGCCGTTTTTGCAGTCTTGTCGAGCTTGCAGATTGCAGAACCTATTGTGAATCAAGCTATAAACCGTAAGTGTATTGCTTATTCAGTATGTGTGCTAGTTTCATATCATCTTTCGTCCCAGAAAATTGTTACTTCCGATACGACCTTTCGGCCTTGTCCACGCCGGATTGGAAGCACTAAACCTAGTTTCGCTCTTTGAGCTATATTATATCCTGCAAAGGATGACGTTGTGACATTCTAGTGTGATAATTTGGTCGCGTCTAGTGCGAGTCGCATTGTCAAGTGGTTACACACCCGCCTCACACGCCAATGATCCGGAGTTTTATCCCGGGTCCAGTTAGGGATATGCACTACTGACGAGTTCAAATGAGAGCGGAATTCGAGTAAAGTGCTTCCAATCTGACGCGGACAAAACCCAAGGTACGTTCCGGAATACGATCAGCGTTGCCGTTCGTGGGTTGTGCTCAATCTTCAAATCTCAAATCCCGAAACAAGGAAATAAATCAATGGTTACTTCTTCTTCGTTCTTCTTTCGATGGAAGTGCGTCACACCTAGTTACGCACCTCAAGGTCAGTGTGTCTGACTTCGGCACGTATTTGTGTAAGGTTTGCCTCCTCCAGACATATTCTATCCAAGGTCACGGGCTCCATCTACCCGAGAAATTCTTACAATACCAACCAAACCGTAATATTATTTTTTTTAAACCCAACACTAGTTTTGTTTGACTTAAATCTTTTCTTCACATTTATACCCTTAAGTATTATTTGTTTTGGATAGAAACGATAGCGGCTGGTCGAATGGCCAAGAATTCCGGATTCTCATTCGGGAGACCCGAGTTCGAATGCTCGGTAAAGTGTGGATGTTTTTCTGTGGGGAAAAAAAAACAGCAACTCTACACTGCACTAGCCAGTCGGCCTTAATTCCTCAGACTGAAGACCCCCATGTCTTACACCACAAGGTACTATAGGCAGTTGATGGCAGATATCAGTGGCAGATAGAACAGAGTTAAAGTAGCCGGTACGCGTCTGTGGTTTAGGGGTTAGTGAAACAGTTTCACAGTTTCCTGAAATATAGAGTCAAGGGTTCTAAATCAGCCGAGGGCAGGTTCCAAATGTTGCTGTATGTAGCCGGGGCGCAGTGTTGGGGTGAGCGCCCAACATTGCTTAAATACCCCAATGGCTCGTGAATACATAACCTATGCAGCAAAAGTCCAACTCCTGGCCTTCACGTGGCGGAACTGTTTTTACTAACAGGAGAAGGGGCGACGGCGAGTTTCTGGCGTCGGAAAATAACCAGTGTGCTCTAGATGTGTATACACATACATGCATGTGCACATCTAAACTCGAGTGAGACCACAGTCTGCTCTAGCAAAGGAAAGGTGCGAAGACGGAGGCAACCAGCCAGGAGGCGCACCACAGAAATCAGGTTGCCACGCAATTACGCAAAATGGAATGTGTCGACTACTGCTAAAAGTTATGGTGCTCGCCCTGCTTTGGACCCCCAGGCAGGTGCAGTGCCGGGCCCTATGTCTCGAAAGGGTCCAACCCCAACTACTGGAGGTCCTTCTCAGATGTCCTGTGGAGCCAGGGGACATGAGAATAGAACGGCTGGCCATACTAAACAAAGACTTAAAATAATGCACTGGAATGCGGAGGGAGTCAGCAAAAAAAAAAAAAAAAAAAAAAAAAAAAAATAGAAAACATCCTGGACCAAGAAAAAGTAAGCATATGTTACTTGCAAGACACTCACCTCAACGAAAATATAGACTTCAAAATCAGAGGCTACCAGTGTTACCGATCTGACCGAAAGGACATGCGAAAAGGTGGGATACTTACCCTTGTATAAAATAACATCACTGCTTCCCAAATCGAAGTCTATATGGAAGGGGCTGGGTATCAGGCACTTAAACTTAAAACAGGCTATACAGACCTACATCTAGTCAATTACTACTGTCCACGTGACCGCCTACAGGCACTGGACACACTACTATTAACAGAAAAAAATGATTGTGTGTAGCGATTTCAACAGCCACTCACAGAGTTGGGCTATGATCACATGGACCAGAGAGGAGAGAGACTGGAAGACTGGCAGGATGAGAATAGATTCATCTTGGTTAACAAGCCGTCCGACCCACATACTTTCTACTCGAGATCATGGCACTCTACAACTACACCTGACCTGGCTTTTCATTCACCAGACCTGGAGTGGAACATTACACGAATTGTTGGGAAACAGCTTGGTGGCAGCGACCATCGGCCAGTCTTTCTAACTGTAGAAAATGAGCTTGTAAGTGAAAGCAGCACCCTCTCGAGGTGGAACTACAAGAAAGCAGACTGAGCAATGTACACGAATCGCACCAGCTTACTGGTTAGAAACCTGAACACTGAGAAAGACATAAATAAAGTAGTTGAAGAGTTTGGGAAATGCATACTACAGGCAGCGCGAGAAACAGTACCAAGAGGAGCCCGTAAACAATATAAACCCTACTGGAGTAGTGAACTGGAACAGTTGCATAACGATGTGGAAGTATGTAGAAAGCAAGCAGAGGCCACACCCAGCCAAGAGCAACACAATAAATTCCAGCATGCAAAAGCCAAATTTCAAAGGGCCAAGCTGCAGGCTAGACGGAAAAGCTGGCAGGAAAAAACAGAGTCTCTGAACTTTTAAAGAGACACAAGGAAATTGTGGAAGCTAATAAAACAACTTAACGATGAGGGCACAGAGAGAAACTCAAAAATTGCACTACATAAAGATGGAAACATCTTAACAAGAAAGCAAGCAGCTGACCATTTTGCAGTCTCATTCGCACAAGATAACAATATCAAAATTAGTCCAGAGAAACAACAAGATATTCGAGAGAAACTGCCACATACAGGACATAAGGAAATAGTACATGAGATTCTGGAGGCATACATCACAATCAGCGAACTGGAGCTAGCCATATCAAAACTGAAAATGAGAAAGTCACCAGGAGCTGATGGTATCTCCAATGAAATGAACAGGAACCTAGGAACAGAGGCCAAAGCAAAGCTGTTGCAGATCTTCAATAACAGTTGGACCTTAGGCAGTGTTCCACAAGCCTGGAGAGAAGCAATCATGATACCCCTTCTAAAATAAGGGAATGATAGTTCCATTGCCTCTAGCTACAGACCAATTAGCCTCACCAGCTGTCTCTGCAAAACACTGGAGCGCATCATTAATCACAGACTGCAGTGGTACATTGAAAGTTAAAGCATCCTTGTGCCACAGCAGGCTGGCTTTAGGCAGTGCTACTCTACGGAAGATCAGACAACCTACCTCTCTCAAGAAATTGAGGATGCATTCCAAGAGAAGAAGCTGGTGCTTGCGGCATGGATAGATTTGAAGAAAGCCTTTGACAAAGTCTGGAAAGAAGGTCTGATGTATAAACTGAGAAACTGCAAAGTCAATGGAAGGATGTACAAATGGGTGAAAGCATACTTGCACAACAGAAGAGCCTGAGTACAGATAAACGGACTAAAGAGCAAGAAAGTACTACTGCGTCACGGTGTTCCCCAGGGCGGAGTCTTGTCCCCCACACTTTTTCTAATCTTCATCAATGATCTCGTTGCTAATCTACCGCGTGGAATTAAATCGGCAATGTACGCCGATGACCTGGTTCTATGGAGCACAAATGAACATGCATCAGTGGCCACCAGATTTCTACAAAGAGCTGTAGATATATTTGTTGCACGGGCAAATAGATGGTGTGTCAGCATAAACACTGACAAGTGCAGCACCACCCTATTTACCTTCTCTCCAAAACAAAAGGCGGGGACCATCCAGATAAATGGAACACCTCTAAGAGAAGATAAAGAACCAACATACCTTGGAGTAACATTTAATGGCAGGCTGACATGGAGAAAGCACATCAACAAAGCAGTAGCAAAAGCCAGAAGGAAAATAGCCATCCTGAGAAAGCTAAGTGGAACCACATGGGGAGCCAGTGGGAAAATACTTAGCAAAGTTTATCAACAGAGCATACGACCACACCTGGAATACGAGTCAACTGCGTGGTGTTCAGCATCAAAAACCACACTACAAGAGCTGGACAAAGTGCAAAATCAAGCACTTAGAGTCACCACAGGAGGGATGAGATCAACCCCTATAGTGGAAATGGAGAAGATGAGGAGGGCACAAGCACTGATTGAGCGCAGAGATACGAAAACGCTAATATAAGCAGAAAAGTTCCTCAGCTTACCAGGCCACCCTATGAAGAACAGATTTGAAAACCTAGCTATGGGGTGGTTGAAAAGAAGTAGTTTTATCCACCAGGCCAAACGACTCTGCAGAGAAACCGCCGTTCTGCCCACAGTTGGTATCCCCCTAACAACTATTCCAGAGCGAACTCCATGGAAAGATGAGCATAGACTATCATTACAAATCCAGACAAAAGTGAGAGGAATATTTGACAAGGAAGAACAGAACAGTGTGCAGCGCAGAACAGCCATTCTCAGCTTCCTTGATGAAGAATACCCACAGGACCTCTGGATCCGAGTCTACACAGATGGGTCAGCACAAAATGCTGTTCGAAATGAAGGAGCGGGAGTGTACATAGAATACCCAAATAATACTAGGGACACAGCTAGAATACCGACAGGAAAGTACTGCCATAACTACGATGCTGAAATTGAGGCAATCAAGATAGCAACAGAGAAATTACTAAATACCAGCAATGGTACACAACCTGTGGTGCTATTGACAGATTCAAAATCAGTACTCGAGGCGCTCTTGTCTGGGAAATTGCCAGTACTAAGGACACTATTTTCTGAACTTAGCAGTCAGCATAAGGTCACCATACAGTGGATACCATCCCACTGTGGAGTACCCGGAAACGACAGAGCTGATCAATTGGCTAAGGAAGGAGGCAAAGAAGAACAGCCTGATGTGCCCGTTACATACCACCAAAAGAAAAAGAATGATCAAATCAGTCAGAAAGCCACCAAAACCTGCTCAAGATGACTACCACGTTATGGATAGACCAGAACAAGTCATTATTCTGCGCCTCAGAACAGGGCACAATAGATTACGCAACCACTTTATACAAAATTCAAGATTGGCGAAACAGCCCTGTGCACATGTGGATTGGCGTCGCAGACAGCAGAGCACATACTCCAAGACTGCCCAAAATGTAACATATCTAGGCAAACCTTCTGGCCTAGAGAGACGACAGTGGAAGATAAACTCTATGGACCGCTGTGTGAACTGAAAAAGACAGTTCAATTCATACAAGAGACAGTATTGCAGTTATAGACATATTTCAAGCGGACGAAAGAAGAAGAAGTCGAGGGCAGTTTGGAATCATATCGTTTTGCGTTGCTTTTGGATGGTATGAGATGTCGGTAATTCAGATAACAATGTCAAAGTAAAGTTAGTTGCATGTTCTTTACATGACGTCTCAATCAACTCAGCGTTTACTTTCGGTAGGTTGTCATTTCCGGTCTCCCTGGTCTAGAGGTTACACGACTTTCTCCTCAATCCCGTGAGTAACGTGACGTTGCGCGAGAATCGGTAGCTATTCTCTCCGCGTTGGTAACTTAGGGGTATGTGAGCCGGTCGCTCAGAAAGCAATGGCAAACTACTAATGCTAAGAAATCAACAATCAGCTGAAAGATGCTGCTGTTGACAGCGATCTCCTGTGAAGGATATGCGAAAAAAAAGCTTGTCATTGCTTTCTCAACGACCGATGCTTATACCATCGAAATCAACGCAAGGCAGTTCGTTTTCAAATCGCCTGCGGCTGATTTCGGAACCTCGATTTGGTATGGGGTGAATTGTGAAGCGCGTTTACTGCCCCTAAGCTGTATCACCGGCAATGGCAAATTACTGAAGTAACATTTCCAAGTAAATCACTAACAACAACCAGTAAATGCTGGGGTTAAATGCAGCGTCCTGTCCAACTGTTTCATCTAATCTCATCTTGTTCCTCTGGTACCTTGCGGTGTAAGTGAAGCATAAACAGCGGGAGAGTATCAGTTTATGGGCTTCATGTATCGAGGTTTCCATGGACTCCGTTGTTCTCTCTGTCCATATTTTAACTGATCGGCCTCTTCTTCTACTTTTCATTTGGCCTGAACATCGTTTCTTCTTTTGGTATACTGTTTCTTGGTAATCTTTTTACATGGCCAAAGTATTTGACTTGCTGCCTTCTAATAAAATCTTACGCTGCTATAACCCCCGCTTTTGTCCTGATTTCTTCATTTCTGATCTTATCTCTTCTTGATACATTGAGTATTCTTCTCAGGAATCTCATTTCTGCTGTTGTGATTTTTCTTTTCTCTTTTTTTCTGTCATTGTCCAGGTTTGACTTTTGTAGTATAGAGTTGGTAGGAAGATTGTGTTGTAGAGTGCTTTATTAGTAACTATTGGTACGTGTTTGTTCTTTAGGATTGGTGTCATTTGTCCAGTTAGTTGGTTTGCCTTATTGCATCTATTTTCAATCTCGTCATCTGATTTGCCATTTGATGATATTACTATACTTCTTAAGTACTTGAAGCTCTTTGCTTGTTTCATGGGGTATTCTTTTAGATGAATCTTTGATGTTTTGTATTTCTTTGTTATAGTTGTGACAAGATCGCCTTGGGTAGTGAGAGTTAACCACACCCGAGGTGTCTCTAGCACTCCCGTGTATTCTGACCCCAGGGGCTGGACAGGTAGATACACTGTTTACTCTGTGGTTGACCTCGTATTAGTTAAATATGTCTACAAGCCCCTCCAGATTCTAGACCCCCCCCCCCCCCCCACTAACTACCTACTCCCTTGGGACAATGAACAATGAGGCATCGTCAGAGACCACACTCAATAATTGTACAAAGCGTAAGTCAACATACACAAAGTTTATTCTACCCTTGAGAATATAGAAATGAATTGAACATCCTGATAGAATAATTCTATTTACAAAAGTAGAGGATAGAGTAGAGACAGAATCAGAGATATGGCTCAAATAATCATCAGGTTGAGAAGTAGATTGGATGCAGATGTCCCGTCCAGTCGGTCCGCCACTCACCCGGCTTCCTTCCAGTGAGATGACCAGAACCTTGGAGACCACTCCGTCTCCAGAGCTTGGATCGACAACAAGAGGAGTTAACCACTTGGACCACTATCAACTGGATGAACTGCACTGCATCACTTCCTAATGAGTCACTGTTACAGGCACTAAGCAGTTCTCTGTAGACAGCTTGGCTGGGAGAGACCCTCCTCCTTGAGGTGACCCCAGTTACTCTCTCAATAAATGTCTGCAGCCAATGACCAATCTAATGGTCCCTGAATAATATCACGTACCCCTGGTTGGGTAATAGTATAGTTCTGCTGCGAGTTCACAAGAGTCGTATGAGAAAAACATTTCACAGTTCGTAGACTCTATAGTTACACCATTGAGATCAAGCACCTATTTCACAGTTCACTGCAACAGTGTTCATTTGGACAATAATGAGTTGTCCTATATACCTGCTAATACTTTAGAGAGTCACAATACGTAAGCTGGTGTAGGTCTCATCATGACCTGCCACTAATGCTGACGTAGGTACTGCACAAGGTTATGTGCTAATCTCTGCTTCAAGTTTGCGACGTTTAGGCGGATCAACAAAAGACTTGGACTTGATGAGCTCCCAGAGCTGAGATTACCCCAACTTGATACATCTCACTGGGTAAACATAGCAACATCATTCCGTAGAAAGTCGATTGTCTCTTACACTTAAGCGTGATTGCTCAGGTTGCTGAACATCTCATTGCTGAAATAGAGCATCTTCAAACTGTCAGAAAAAGAAACAAACCATCACGTCCCACATGTGCAATTTCAGGGCACTGGAATCAACTTGGTGAGAATCATTCAGTCAGGATGATTCACCCTTTCGCAAGATGTGGTTTAGTCAGGCGTGGTAAGTAGTGTCTCTACCATTCGCTATGGTACACGAAGTGGTTTCAGGCAAACAACAATTGTAGTAGGCTGGTTCCTCAACAGGCAACTCCTGAATTACTTGAACCAGACTCCAGTCAGCTACCAGAACTGTTCATGGGAAAGCATGCCGTAATGGGTCGACAGTCAGCTGCATCTTGGTTGGGTGTGAGACGCTATACAATCGGCCTAGCAGAGCCATGCGTCCTCACGCCTTGAGATGGAGAAAGTGAATGACTTTCCCAGCCGCATTTCTCCTACGTGTGTACCAACGCGCACGAGAAACGAGTGCTTCTTGATGCAAGTCAACTTCACGGACAACATTCATTCCCCGGACTAGAATTTCTAGATTCTTCTGCACGAGAATTTGTTAGTGCACCCAGCAACCCTGGTCACTCAAATCCAGATGCTTCGAGAACCTACTAGACGGAAAATCCCATCGACTTCCCCCAGTCTATTAATAACCTGGTAAGTCCCTGATGACGCGCCGAATAGAGCAGAAACCTAGTAGACAAAAGACAAATGAAGCGTCGTTTCGTCACAATAGTCACTACCTCTGTTTTACTGATGCTAATGTTCATGTTAAGTTCCTTACACACTTCGTTTAGACTTTCCCCGAAGAGAACACAGAGTTGACCTACTGTAATCTCGTTAAATACTTACGTCGCAAACAGATGCTATCTAAACCAATTTCCTAGTCGTTGCTGTAACTTCTTATTCTTAAACAGCTGCCCAAGTATCTTCTATCTGAGACCACTCTACTCTTTTCAACTATTTTGACATCTTATGTCCGAAATACCGACTGCGCTAGTCCACTCTGCTCAAATTGTTGCTCTATCTTCTGACATCCCAAATAGCTGCTTTATCGTTCACTCTTGTCTAGTTGTTGTTTTGACTTACTGCGTCCCAAACAGCTGTTGTTATAGTTCATTATTATTGTGTTGACTGACTGCCTCCCAAACAGCTGTTGTTATAGTTCATTATTGTTGTTTTCCGGTTCTGTGGCGAAGGGTTTACGAACGCAATTCATAATATCGCATACCGCTTTCGAAACACAGCGGCCGCCAATTTGGAAGCAGACCACCTTGCGCTGGTTTTATTCAATGGTATCAGTGCCAGTCGTTCAGAAAACAATGGCAAACTACTGAACTTATTCTTTGCCAGGAAATCACATACAGCGAAAAAAAAAATAATTCTGGGGTTAATTGCAAGGTCCTGTAAAGGATATGAAACCAACTTAACTATCTAGTTGTTGTGACCACTAGTGCCAAGCATCTGTTATTTCTGCCTAGTCAGATCTAGCTGTTGTATTGACTTCTAACGCCCCAAACATCTGTTCTTATACCTCACTCTAGTTGTTTTTACCACATACGTCCCAAGCGTCTGTTATTTCTGTTCACTCTATTCTAATTGTTGTTTTGACTTCTTGCGTCCCAAAGAACTGCCATTATAGTTAACTCTAATGTAGCTGTTTGCTGTCAGTCCCAGTTCCAGACAGCTATTACTTTAACATCTTGCAACTCAGGTTTATACAATTTTAAAGCGAAGGACTCGATGTTTTTGAAGTCGATGGATAATTTGAAAATGTGGATCATGCCCCCGGTAATACAGTAATCTTATATGCCAGATTTGGGTTGGAATCGCGACGAAAACCAACGGGATAATTTGTTGAGTGAAAACACTTAACGCTAATTGAATTGTTTCGCAAATGCCCCAGTTACAGAAATGCAGTTCTCTAATATGTTTCGTCTATTCACTTTTCAACAATGCAATTCTCTTATATTATTTCTTCCAGGCACTTTACAACAAAGACGTTTTCGTATTTTATTTCTAGCATGTACTTTACAACACTGTAATTATCTTATGTTATCTCGTTGATTTATATGGTTTTTTCTTCTTCGGGATTTGAGATTTAAATATTGAGCACAACCCACTACTGGCAACGCTGATCGTATTCTGCTATGAACCCAAGGCCTATCTACGTCAATGTGGAAGCACTAGACTCGAGTTTCGCTCTCGTTTGAGCTCGTCATTAGTGCATATCCTTGATCGGACCCGGAAACAAACCCCGGATCACGGGCGTGTGAAGCGTGAGTGTAACCACTAGACAACGCGGCACACGCTGGGCACGGCCAAATTATCACAACATAATATTACAACGTCACCCATTGTTGGCTGTAGCTCAAGATTTGCCGGATCGCCGTGACTGACGTCCATCAATCGACGTGGACACGAACGATCAGGTCTTCTCACTGGCAAGGCACACCAGGCCGCCTAAATTGCAGCGAGCAATAATCAAATTGATTTATTTGGTTGTTCTAATTGCAATTCCAATTTTCGAGAAACAAAATTCCAAATTCGGTCTCGTCCAACCTGCCTCCTCAGCGTCCGTGGTTGTGTGGACTGTTAGTCCTAGTTCCTACTGGTTTTATTGGTTCCGCTCTGTTCGTCGGATATATTTATTTTGTGCTATCTGGTTGATTTATTTATCTTGTGTTGGTCCTGATAAAGACCGGTCCTTGGTCGGGCCTACTGGGGCCCGCATTCTTTCGTTTGTTGGCTCCTTTTATCTATTAGCACTGCTACGCGCTTGTCGCTTCTTGTGTTATTCTCATCGGGGCTGGCCCCGGTCATGTCCAGTCCACATAAGGACTTGATGTAGGAGAAGGCAGAGCATTCAAGTGCAAGTCTCAAGTTGTCCCCCCGGTCAGCGGCCCGAACTCCTTTACGTTTGTTATTTTTTGGCGTTTTTCATCATCACGTGTGGGTGTGGTGCAGCAACAAGATGACCCGGTCTCCCTGTCAGCCTAGTTCAGGTGCCCTACCGGAAGAGCCAACCCATCTTCCTGCCATTCACCCCGCCATACTCAGCTGTCCCCCTCAGGACAACCGGTATTTTTCTTTCTTTCTTTTTTTTTCTTTCTAGATACCTATGTACAGATACCTTTAAAAAAATTACAAATAACACACACACGCACGCACGCACGCACGCGTGCGCGCGCGCACACGCACACACACACACACACACACACACACACACACACTGGAGAAAGGTTATATGGTCTTCCCTGTCCTGCATATGAACTGACTGACCAGCCGCTGTATTTCTGGGTTGCTGTTAGTGTGCAGACACTCCGTCATTGTCACTGGGGTCCCAGTTTTGACGAAGTAATCTCTTAGATCCCTTCGCTCTCTATTGTACTTGTCGCATACTAGTAAGTAGTGATCGATGGTGTTGTTTTCGAGGCAATCTCTGCAGAATGGGTTTTATCTTGTGTCTTTTCAATTGCCTAGTCTGATTCTCCACAGCTGTCTGTTTGCCGGTGCTTTCATGTTAGTCTTGCCTTGTGGCTTGTATCTGAAGTTCACCAAGTACTTGGTATGCATGACGACCTTTATCGCTGTCTCGCCACTGTTGCCTCCATTCCTGGAGAAAGTAGATTTTGACGATATTCTTCCCTTCTACTTTACCTAGGCCTGTGCTGATTTTATTATTGCTGGTTAGTCCTCGTTTCGCCGCTCTGTCTGCTTGTTCGTTTCCCGGGATACCCCTGTGGGCTGGTATCTATCCGATGGTGACTTGGCATCCCATGTACCTGAGGTTTGTGGCTGTCGCTAGTATCTCCTCTTTTATATCTGGTCTGTTGCCTCTATTGAAGTTCCCGAGGGTTTGTACTGATGACAGGGAGTCTGTTAATATACACAGTCTCAGTGGTGGTTTTTCGGCTGCGATCTCCAGACCTTTCATTATGGCTATCAGTTTGGCCGTGCATACTGCTGTCTGGTCTGTTAGTTTGAACTGTTTCTTCAGCTTCCAGTCTGGGACCACTACTCCTGCTCCTACCTCTCCCTGTTCGTTCATGGACCTGTCTGTGTATATTATGAGGTTGTCATTACTGATTTCTTGTATGTACGCCTCGGCCGCATCTCTTGCATCTGTGTCCTCCGTGTCCTTGGTGATAGTCTTTGCTAGATTACAGTCAGTGAATGGGATTGTTAGTTTCCATGGTGGGATTGTTGGCTTGAACCGTCTTGTCTGTTTCAGGGTTTCTGCTAGCTCAGTTTCTTCCTTCATCTTCTCTACTGCTTCCCATCCTGCCGGTCTTTGCAGTTTTACTATTGGGATGCCCTCACACCCCCCCCCCTCCTTTGCCGTGGTTGTCACTGAACGTTTGGTATCTAGGGTGGTCTTTGTCTTGTGATACCTTTAGCCAGTAGTTATACGTCAGATGTTTACGCCCTTCAGACTCAGTGGTAGTACACCCAGTGCTACCTCCATGGCTTCTTTGGATGTCCCTTTTCCAGCACCCAGGATGGTGTTTAGCGCTTGGGTCTGTATGGTGTCTAGCTTCCTCTTGTTGGCTTCTGATGCTGAGTCGTACACAATGCTGCCATATTCTAGCTTGCCGCTGATAAATGCTTTATAGAACATCAGCATTGTTTGGGGTGGGCACCCTAACCGTTGCCTTTTATCACCCGCAGTAGGTTGCTTGCTTTCTTGCATTTTTATAATGTCTGGCATATATGTTTTGACCAATTCATCTGTTTGTCTAGGGTCATTCCTAGGAAGACTGTGCTGTTTGTTCTATTAATGGTTGCCTCTTTTATCTCTATTTTCCAGTCCTTGTTAGGATTTATCTTCTTCTTGCTGCTAAATACCATGCCGACTGTTTTATTGGTGTTGATTTTGAAACCCCATTTGTCCATCCATGAAGTTAGCTTGTTTATCTGTTTTTGGAGGGGTCCTCGTGTAGTCTTTGCCGTCTTACCACTTCTCCATATGGCGCAGTCGTCCGCGAATTGAGATAGTCCTGTTTTCTGGTCTTGAATCTCCTCTGTCAGGTAGTTCACTAGTATTGAAAAGATTGTTGGTGAGATGACCAAGCCCTGAGGGATGCCGTTCTCTTTCACATATGAGTCGGATACCTCATTCCCTATACTCACTGAGAAGCTTCTATCTTTGAGGAAGTTTTCTATGTATTTGTAGGTTCTTTCCACCATGCCTACTTTCTTTATCTTGATTAGTGCGGATTCTCTCCAGAATTGATCGTACGCCTGGGCTAGGTCCAGGAATGCAGCCAACGTCTTTTCCCTTCTCTTGAATCCTTTCTTTACATGGTTTTCCAATTTGATGATCTGATCCTTCGTGCACCTGTTGGCTCTAAACCCGGTGCGTGTATGGCTGTACAGTTCATTCTTCTCCAGGTAGAATGTTATTCTTCTATTTATCACAGTCTCCATAACTTTGCCCAGGTGCGATGTTAGCGAGATGATTCTACCCTTGTTGGCTCTTTGGATTGTTTCTTGATTAGGATCACCGTGGCTGTTTTCCACTGTCTGGGGATCTTTCCCGTCTGCCATATTACATTATACAGCTTAGTACTTGTTTTTATGGTGTTATTTGGGAGCTTTTTGAGGATGGTATAGTTTAGAATGTCCGTTCCAGCCGCGGTTTCGGATTTTTAGAGCTGTCAGCACTTCGTCTGTTGTGATGTATGCATCCATAAAGTGTTCTTCGATGTTCTCGTCTGCTGTATCTTTTAACTCTTGTCTCAGCTCCTCCCTTCTTTGTCTTTCTTTGCTTCCTAGTCTTTTGTTAGAGCAGACTTCGTGGAAATATTCTCCGAACACTTTGGCTTTGTCCTGGTCTGTTAATGCTAGTTTCGTACTTTTGATGGTTGGGATTTTGCTGATCTTTTTATTTCCTTGAATTGCTTTTATTTGTTTCCACACCTTTGTGGTCGGTGTATCTGGATTGAGTGTCTGACAGAACCTTTTCCACTCCTTTTCTTTTGCTTGTTTTACTGCTCTGTTTGCTTCGTTTCTGAATTTCTTGTATTCTTCAAAATTCTCTTCTGTCCTTGCCTTTTTGTATTTCTGCAGAGCTCTTTTCCTATTTTGTTGTGCCGCTGTGCGCTGTTTGTTATAGTCATTACCTCTGTTTTACTGATGCTAATGTTCATATCAAGTTCCTTACACACTTCGTTTAGACTTTCCCCGGAGAGAACACAGAGTTGACCCACTGTAATCTCGTTAAATACTTACGTCGCAAACAGATGCTATTTAAACAAATTTCCTAGTCGTTGCTGTAACTTCTTATTCTTAAACAGCTGCCCAAGTATCTGCTATCTGAGACCACTCTAACTATTTTGACATCTTATGTCCGAAATACCGACTGCGCTAGTCCACTCTGCTCAAATTGTTGCTCTATCTTCTGACATCCCAAATAGCTGCTTTATCGTTCACTCTTGTCTAGTTGTTGTTTTGACTTACTGCGTCCCAAACAGCTGTTTTTATAGTTCATTATTATTGTGTTGACTGACTGCCTCCCAAACAGCTGTTGTTATAGTTCATTATTGTTTTGTTGACTGACTGCCTCCCAGAAAGTTGTTGTTATAGTTCATTATTGTTGTTTTCCTGTTCTGTGGCGAAGGATTTACGAACGCAATTCATAATATCGCATACCGCTTTCGAAACACAGCGGCCGCCAATTAGGAAGCAGACCACATTGCGTTGGTTTTTATTCAATGGTATGAGTGCCAGTCGTTCAGAAAGCAATGGCAAACTACTGAACGTATTCTTTGCCAGGAAATCACATACAGCCAAAAATGCTGGGGTTAATTGCAAGGTCCTGTAAAGGCTATGAAACCAACTTAACTAGCTAGTTGTTGTGACTACTAGTGCCAACTATCTGTTATTTTAACCCACTCGGTTCTAGTTGTTGTTTTGACTACTTCTAACGTCCGAAACATATGTTATAATATTTCACTCTAGTTTCTTGACTACATATGTCTCAAGCATCTGTTATTTCCGCCCACTCTGATCTAGCTGTTGTTTTGACTTCTAACGCCCCAAACATCTGTTCTTATACCTCACTCTAGTTGTTTTTACCACATACGTCCCAAATATCTGTTATTTCTGTCCATTCTATTCTAATTGTTGTTTTGACTTCTTGCGTTCCAAAGAACTGCCATTATAGTTCACTCTAATGTAGCTGTTTGCTGTCAGTCCCAGTTCCAGACAGCTATTAATTTAACATCTTGCAACTCAAGTTTATACGATTTTAAAGCGAAGGATTCGATGTTTTTGAAGTCGATGGATAATTTGAAAATGTGGATCATGCCCCCGGTAGTACAGTAGTCTTATACGCCAGATTTGGGTTGGAATCGCGACGAAAACCAACGGGATAATTTGTTGAGTAAAAACACTTAACGCTAATTGAATTGTTTCGCAAATGCCTCAGTTACAGAAATGCAGTTCTCTTATATTGTTTCGTCTACTCACTTTACAACAATGAAATTCTCTTATATTATTTTTTCCATGCACTTTACAACAAAAAAATGTTCTTATATTATTTCTAGCATGCACTTTACAACACTGTAATTATCTTTTGGTATCTCGTCCATGCACTTTACAACAATGTGATTCTCTTACATTATTTCGTCCATGCCTTTTACAACAATGCAATTCGCTTATATGTATTCGTCCATGCACATTACAAAAACGCAATTGTGTCATTATTTCCAGTTTAAAAAAAAAATGACCCTACAGTTTTTGTCTTGTAAAATTCACATGCAGGTGATAACTAAGTTTCAAAAACTCATCATCATCATCATCATCATCATCATCATCATCATCATCATCATCATCATCATCATCATCATCATCATCATCATCATCATCATCATCATCATCATCATCATCATCATCATCATTATCATCATCATCATCCAGTGCCTTGCCGGCTGGCGTGAACGATCATGCCTCTCCACAAATCGCAATCTCCGACTCCATGGATGTGAGAAGGTGTGTGTAGGCGATATATGTATGCGGGGGATGCGTGTGTAATGGATGTATGTGTGGAGGGAGTGTGTGTAGGGAGATGTGTGTGGGGGTTGGGGGATGGGTGGGTGGGGAATGTGTGTGTGTGTGTGTGTGTGTGTGTGTGTGTGTGTGGGTGGGGGATGCGGGTGTGAGTGAGGGATGTGCCATTAGGTGGGGATGTATGGATTGGTGGAAAGATGTGTGGAGGATGTGTGGGTGGGTGATGTGTGGTAGGTGGGGATGTGTGTGGGTGAGGGATGTGTGTGTATGTGTGGGGGGGGGGGGGTTGGGTGGATGGTAGAAAGTGTGTAGGTGTTGGTGGGTGGGGGATGGGGCTGTGTGGGTTGGTGGGTGGGGAATGTGTGTGTGGGTAGGTGGGTGCGGAGTGTGAGCGGTTGGGGGATGAGTGTTTGGCTGGGTGGTTGGAGGTGTGTGGGTATGGGTGGGTGGTTGGGTGTGTGTGGGCTGGGGGATGGGTGTGTTTGCGGGGAGATGTGTGTGTGTGGGGATGTGTGTTAATAGGCAAGGGTGAGTTGGTGGGTGTTTGGGTGGGTGTGTGTGGGTGAGTGGGATGTGGGTGGGTGTGTATGGGGGATGTGTGTGGGTGAGTGGGGGTTGTGTGCAGGTTGGGGATGTGTGTGGGTGGATGGAGGGTGTTGGGCGTATGGGTGGGTGATGTGTGGTCGGGTTAGGTGTGTGTGGGTGGGTGGGTGGGTGGGTGGGTGGGTGTGTGGTGAGGGCTGTATGTGGGTGGATGGGGATGTGTGTGGGTAGGTTTGGGTGTATGTGGGTGGAAAGAGGTAGTATGGGTGGGTGAGGGATGTGTCTCATAACATTGTAATATGCATTGTTTATGTTTACGGCATTCATTTGACAATGCATTTTCCTATGTGAATGCATCATGCACTATTGATGAATGAAAGAGACGAATGTAAGACCAATGAAATGCGTGCCCAATTTGTAACCCCTTTAAAATAAAGAAATAACAGAAAGGTGGACTTAACGAGAAAATCAGCACTGTAGATCAAAACAAAATATTAAAGCATCCCTTTCCCCTCATTGAAGTGCTGGGTCCATATTTGTGTAGACAAATCGGCACTCGATGGCTGATGTGGTCGGTAACACACTGCCCGCCTTTACTTCTTGTAATTTAGGTCTAGGCGACCTGCTTGACCGGGTCAATCAAAAAGTGTACGTCTCGATGCGGATTTCAACATAGTTGGGTTTATATGTGCTTGAACTGATGTTGCGTGAGGGTTAGACTTCCCTATTACCAGTGTCCATCTCCATCAGGCGAACCGACTCCTACTTCTGATGTACTTGTAATTTACGTTCCCATATCAATGGACGGGAAGTCAATAATGTCCTCCCCCCCCCCCCCAAAAAAAAAAGTCTTAAAAGTCGAGAGGATCGACTTCATTGTCCCGGGTTTTATCCCATATGGCTCGGTCTCTTTCGACAGGATAGTCGCCGAAAGCATCGCACAAAGTACGAACTCCGTAGCTCCGGCGACGACCCCCAGCTGTCTCCGAGAAAAGTGCGCTCGTGAACCGAAAGACGAAGCCGGGAAACGAACCCACAACCTTTGGAACGCGAGGCAGACGGCTTGACGATTTTGCCACTGAGACAGCCTACACATGGCCAACGGACAGTCAGACAAGCGTGCCGGCCGCAGGGCTCCCGCACGCCGTGTATCGTTACCAAGTGATTCAATGTCAGGAGCTATTTTTGTGTAGTTAACTGGAGGCAGTACTTCAGATGACAGTAAGAAATTGGTGTCCCCAAGAAAGACATGAAGACCTGCGCCCTTGAAAACGTCTCTTCATATAAGTACCGGCTTGGTGGAAAGAAGGAGAAGATAACTGCCGCGTGCATTCCTAAATTATCATAGCTTCCCTTGTCTCAATATTTTGTTGTTAAATGCTGCGTCATATTTAAGTCTGTAATACGGTCGATCTTCTTCTTAGTCTGTCCTACTGCTTTTATTATGAAGCATCACAGAGAGGAGGTAAATGTAATTTTCTGTTTTTCGCTAGTCGTGTTCTTTGTGCCAATGTCATATTTATTTCTTCACTGTCTCTATTACCCCATCTAGCCATCCCTAATTGGATCGTTATGTCGTAACCCGATGTTCTCACGTAGATCGCTCTAGACGTTGGTTGATCTGGTTCCATTCTAACTAAATGTCCAAATCATTTAATTCTTTGGTCTTCTATACAATTTTCTAACGATGGTATCACTTCTCGTGTTCTTAGTTTCTCATTTGTCTCCCTGTCTCATCTTGTTTTTCCAGCTGCATTTCTTATGCATGTCATCTCACATGATGTGGTTGCACGCCTGTGTATTTCTAGGACAGCCCAAATCGATGGCATTTTCAAAACACAGATATTCCTTACGTAGTTTTCTGGTGAATAAATCAGTGATAGATCTTGATTTTGGTATCAATGCTACAAACCCCACTTTTGTTCCAACCATACAATGGGGCTCAACGGGTGCCAACCCTGAGAGATGACATCTGGCAATATCGTGTGTTTAAAAAGCGGGGGGCACGCTGAGAATGACATTAGCTCGGTCGGACGAGTGTTCGATGTCAGCTCTCGATGTTCGCTACGGGAAGGAACCCTGGCCAGCTATTCCTCCGTGAACTCAGGCTTACACAAATGTAATGATCCTAACACTTCACATACCCACAGCCAGGTTCCTACCACAGACTTCTTATTACTGTTTAAATGGTTGTTGGCATGTACAGCATGTCTCTTTCCCTGGTGCTTCCTATCCATTGACATCAGCCTAGGATCACCAAAGGCCAAGTTTGCCGTCGATCACGAATAAACATCTTCAAAATAATGTATTGGAGCTCAGCATGGCCGAATAGTTAAAAGCTCTCTCTCTTAAACTTCCGGTGTGCTGATGCCGAAATAGATTGTTCAACCCCTAGACAGAACAGCTGCAATAAAATGTTGACTTCCTTGACTTGGGGACGTAAATTACAAGTACCAAAGAAGTTGGAGTGGGTTCGCCTGATGGCGAGGGACACTGGAAACAGGGAAAGCTAATCCACGTGCAAAAGTCAGTTCAGTGCACTAAAAGTAATAGTACGTGTATGGACTACGCTTGAGTTCAAAGCGAGCAAACGCAAAAAAGAAAATAGTGTATGGATGGGGGAATTGGGTGTGGGGTAGCCGTGGCTGAGAGGTTACGGTATCTGTCTCAGACACAGAAGATACTGCATTCGATCCCTGCATCGGTATCTAATGATATGACACGTCAACCTGATTTCTTGGGCAGCGAGCCTTCTCAGATAAGGGGGAGGGGGGGGGGGGGAGAAACAGATGGTCCCGTTTGCAAGTAGTGCACGTTAAAAACACCACGGCAGTTGGAAATCGCAAAGAATAGGCCACATAACCAGTGCCATGGCAAAATTGTTAGGAAAATAGTAAACCTACCCACGAGTAGATAGAGCCCGTTACCCTGGATTGAATCTTTCTAGAGGAAGTAAACCGTACATAAGTGCATGCGGAAGTCGGTCACACTGACCTCGGAGGTGCATAACTAGGTGTGACGCACTCCCATAGAAAAAGGAACGGAGAAGAAGAGGAAGGAATTCGCGTATCCATTGTTATTTGTCCATCAAGAATGATAATCACCATTCGTTTCATCCAGTGGGGTCGAAAGTTTGGAGCCGTAAGTTCTAAGATGGCTGGTAAGGCCTATTTTGGCTCGAAATGTCCTTTGACAATGTGGGCAAAGAATGCTTGATGTTATAGGGGGAAAATCTACTGCAGTGGGTTTTTTGTCCAGCCTTTTTCACAGCTCTTGCAGTCCTGTTTGCTTCACAAGTGACTGCCCCTTGCGTAATGATGTACGCCACGACTTTCGGTCTTTGGCAGCAGTCTCTCAAGTTTCGTGATGAATTCCAAAAGCTTCTAGTGAGATCTTCAGAGTATCTTTAAAGTGTGTCCTCTGATTCTGAATTTGTAGAGTGTGTATACTGTGCGTGGGCGCTCTTTCTAAGACTTCAGTGTCTGGGATATTGTCTTGCGATTCCATTAGAGTGATGCTTGCGTCCAAAGCCAGTGAGTGAGATTTGCAGGCTGCCAACTTTAGTTTAGGTGTTTCCTTAACATTCAATGCCAGTGCTGATACTCTCCTGGAAAAAAACAAAACAAATTCTTTGAGACCAGCTTATCATTGTTGAGTCGGCTTGTGTAACTTGGGGGTAGTAAACACAATTTAACAATCCGGACATATCGACGTTTAAATAAGCTACAGGCTATTTGGGAGTAGATAGCTTTGCGTTGATTTTCTCCTTCTTTAATGCCGTATGGCATTGGCGATCATGTGTGTCCAGAGGCGCATGTCTTGTGTATTGCCAGTCATTTCTAATACTGATGTTCCTCCGTGCTATGCTGTCAGATTGTCCAGCACCTTCTCTCACGGGCTTCACCCACCTCTCCTCCCCTCCAACTGCTTTCAACTTTTCCCCTCTCATACCATAACCCAAGAATGTAGACTGTCTTCTTCTGATGCCAGTGACCCAGTTCTCTATTGGGTTACTTCTTTCAAGATATCGTTGCTACTCTTTCTATCCATCCAAATTGTTCTCATAATTCTTCTGTTAAATCACATAACCCGCAACATCCATATAATTCCCCACGTGCCCACGAATAGATAAGAATGCTCTTTCTAAACATGCGGCGTGATGATGCCGAGGGAGCTGACTGAACCTCTACACCGGTAAATTAGATTAAAATGTTGACTTCTCGTCCTTGACTTTGGGACTTAAATTATAAGTAGCTCTGAATTCACCTGATGGCGAGGGACACTGGTAATAGGGAAAGCTAATCCACATTAAAAAAAACCAGTCCAGATCACTAGAAGTAGTAGTACGTGTAAGGACTACGCTTGAGTTCAAAGCGAGCGAACGCTCCAACCCCCCCCCCCCCCCCCCCCCCCCCCCAAAAAAAAAATGCAGAGAATATTTTTCACCTTGTGAAACGCCAATTTTGCTTAGACTGTTCTACATTTAACTTCCACATACTGTAATTAAAGTACATAAATACTTTAAGAAAATGACTTGTTTCAGACTGATTCCATTCACTTTGATTTTGTATCTAGAAAGACATTTGTTTGTTTGTAATTACCATTACTTCCTTCAATCCAGATTCCAGGTCGTTTCATTTCTGTTTGTCCCAAGTGTTTATTAACCCAATATGTCTTGTTATTAATTTAATATCTTCTGTCCCTTTGAGGTCGTCGTACTATTTTCCCTCAATGTTGTCAATTGTTTTCAAGTTTATTTCTCATCATGACATGCCAAAATACGTCTTCAATTTCTAGTCTAATTTCTGTAACCAATTTGCGGCTTTCATCTCCTTCTTGGCGGACTAAAGGTTAAGCTTCAGATAGTCTCTCTCCAGGGCTGCCGTTGGGGCGTGAAGTGATAGACCTACACGTACTCTAGACCACGACATATATGGTATCCAGTTCCCTTCCTCATATTATTTTCTTCACAGACTCATCATCATCAAGTGTCATGCCAGGTGGCGTAGGCATTCATGACTCTCCACAGATTTCGAACTTTGGTTTTCTGGATCAACTCTGCTGATGATATTCCTCCAAGCCACCGTCTCAATCCATCCAGCGTCATTTCTCAGTCACAGACTAACCCCAGAATATTTAGTAAATTGTCTGGTAAGCGGTTTTATAAGGCTGTATCGATCTCAGGGCCGTCAGAAAAACAATAATCTCGTCTCTTTATGGTATTTTCATTTTCCCGAGAAACCATATTTCTGTTGCCATCAGCTTGTCTGCTTATTACTCACCGTCCACATGTTCAAATAGTTATTACTTTACATGCTTCTGTCTCACACACTTGTTATATTAACTCCGTGTGACCAGATATCTATTACTTAACATGATTCTGTCCCAGTCAGTTGTCACATTAAAGCCTTGTAAACAGATATCGATTACTTAACAAGCTTCTATCCCAGACAGTTGTTATATTAACTCTTTGTAACCAGACATCTATTACTTAATAAGCTTCTATCCCAGACTGTTGTTATATTAACTCCTTGTGACCAGACAGCTATTACTTCACATTACTAACACGTGAGCGAACTAGTTCAGAAACACATATAAAATGTGTATTAGCTGCTGTACGCAGAGAGTCGCTTGGTATATAATACGCAAAGCATTGACATATTGTATATACGGTGGGATTATGGATTGGAGCAAAGACACCTAGTGACCGCTGGAGCCTACCTAGCACGCTTGCCTACCGGCCGGGTGGTCATATATTCGAATCCCTGCCGAGGCGGTCTTTTAAACATTGGCCTGGGGTCCTAGGCCGACCCATCCTATTATGGGAAGGAAAAACGGCCGGCTTGATATTGACCACATCACCCAACGCGTGCCGATGGTTTTATACAAATATCAGGCCAACAACATATTCAATACATCACGAAGCTTGAAGAAGGGCTTTTTCTTTTACTTGACTGGCATAGAGAGACCAAATACACGCACCGAGCTAGCTGACCTTTCAAGTTTTGACTCTCTGTGTATAGAAGTCGTTTATTGAAAAGAGACAGTTTAGGTAAATGACGGCAGTCCTTTAGCACATGCTACAACTGGGGGTGTGAAGAGTCGAGAATCATCTGGATCTTGTGATGAGAGCGGCAATGTCTGAAGGACTTGCTTCACGATAATGTTCCTTTGGGCACCTTTACTTCTCAGTTTTCTCGGCACCCCTGAATCCCGGGCGAGCCCGAGAGCCCAGGTCAGTGTAAAAACAGAATTCCTGTATGGGCATTAAAACCAATTGCCACCTGGTCGATAGATAGGCGATTTATAGACATTGTGATGTGAAAATAAAGAGTATTATGTCTTGGAAACTGCAATACTCTGGCTATATTAAGCGTCACATTGACGTGAAAAGTACAGTGATTGGAGGCATGGATCCCGGAAGAAGAGGCGGCGGTCAACTAGCGTGAAGACAGACGCAGGACTTTGCGCAAACTTTGGGCAAGAGAGATTGCGTAAAACAGAGAGAAAGGTCCGAAAAACGAAATAGGGGACATGCTTTTCGAAAATGGACTTGAGTCTGGTACGACGCTGACAGATGCTATATTACTCGTGCAATCGAAACCAACCCAAAATAATGTGCTTCCAAATGGCCAACAGCTGATTTCGCACCCTCGACTTG
This sequence comes from Cepaea hortensis, assembly GCA_963921405.1. Classification (NCBI taxonomy): domain Eukaryota; kingdom Metazoa; phylum Mollusca; class Gastropoda; order Stylommatophora; family Helicidae; genus Cepaea; species Cepaea hortensis. The sequence continues at coordinate 100,690,069 of OY992879.1, read as the reverse complement.
ATATGGAGGGGAGTGTTAAAACTGCCAGTCTCACTATCCCCTAAGCCCTAGCGCCAGTTGCGAATGAGAAATAAATATGAAATATGAAACACAGAGTCATAATCTTTGCACTCTGGCTTTTCTCACACCTGCTCCGTCCTCGCCTTCAGTAGTCAGTGAAGAGTTTCCATGCTGATGGTACCTGTGGCAGCCTGATTGAACGTCCGTCTGCGTTGTCCTCTACTGGGTGAGTGTCGACCCTTCTCTCTCGGTTTCCCCCACCCCCTCCCCTCTGAAGAGGAAGAACCAGAAGAAAAGAATGCACTCAAATGGTCGGTAAAAGGATATCAAGTTTCGGGTAGATTCATGTCATACGACGGGAGCCGCGCTAGCTTAATGACCAGCACACTTGTCTGTCGATCCTGGGCTCAAGTGTTCGAATCCTTATCCATGCAGATTTGTACAACTTGGTCTGGGCTGTCAGGTCTACCCAGCCTAAAATTTGTAGCGGGAAATGTACTGGAAAGGAAATCCGGCCGGAGTAATACTGATCAAATTCCACAACGCTTGCCGTTTTGTATTTAAAATTATAGTGCTAGCACGCAACAAGAAGTGTGAAAATACTCTATACAATGATTGTTTACAAATCTCATCTCATCTCATCATGTTCCTCTTGTACCTTGCGGTGTCGAGGTGAAGTATAAACTTCGTGAGAGTGCCCGGTTATGGGCTTCGTATATCGACATTCCCATGGATTCTGTTATTCCCTCCGTCCAGCGTTTACGTGGTCGGCCTCTTCCTCTGTTTCCATCTGGTCTGTACGTCATTGCCTGTTGTGGCATGCTGTTGACTGGTAGCCTACTTGCATGGCCAAACCATTTGACTTGCTGCTTTCTAATCAAGAGCTGGTAATGATATTTGTTGTTGTTTTTTTAAAATTCACATATCCTTTACAGGACATCGCTGTCAACAGCAGCATCTTTCAACTGTCTGTTGGTTTCTTGGCAAGATTACGCTCAGTAGTTTGCCATTGCTTTCTGAGCGGCCGGCTCAGTTATCCCGCAAGTCACCAGCGGGGGTAGAACCGCTTCCAGCTCTCACCCGCTATGAGACTCTGCGTGATAAACGGGATTACGGAGAAAGTGTTGTAACCCCTCGGCCAGAGAGACCGGCGGTAATGATATTAGGAAAAAAATAACGAACGAGAATTTTCGAGAAATTCCTCTATTTAGAAATTAGAACAAAGAAAGAATTTTAATGACCATACGATGCCCTGCAACACAAAAGAAAGAACGACATTAAGTAAATATGTAGCGAGCACGGGTCAGTGAAGTACGGCGGACAAGGATAAAAACTGTGGGTACTCATTCACATGTCAGCAAAAACTGTGCTTTTAGGTTTGGTTTCTTGTGCGAGCCAGAGAGTGATGAGGTGGGTTGTTTTAGGGTCCCAAGAGAAACTCTCGGCTATTAGGAATGTGTATGTGTTTGTGTGAATATTTTGATAGAATCTGTCTGTGTGTCTTGACTGTCTTGTCTGTCTATCTCCTGTCTGTCTGTCTCGTGTGTCTGTTTCGTCTATCTCACCTGTATCGTCTACCTATCTACCAACCTACCTACCTACCTACCTGCCTGCCTGTCTGCCTGCCTGCCAGCCTGTCCGTCCGTCCGTCCGTTCATTCGTCCGTTCATTTGTCCGCCCGTCCGTCTGTCTGTCTGTCTGCCTGCCTGCCTGTCTGTCTGTCTGCCTGCCTGCCTGCCTGTCTGTCTGTCTGTCTGTCTGTCTGTCTGTCTGTCTGTCTGTCTGTCTGTCTGTCTGTCTGTCTACACTCATATACATGTGCGTCTGTCAGCCTATCTGTCAAACTGCTTGCATACCTACCCTTGTTGTCTATATATCTGCATGTCTGCAATTATTGACCGAGTCAGTTACTGAGCCATTTTGTCGTTATCAATTAACTTTCATCCTAATTGTGCCATCTATTGTTGTTAACGTCATTCATCCGTGTGTACCTCGTCAAATCTATCGACGTCACTGATCCGTGTGTGCTGTAGTCAAATAATAAGCGACGGAAACACCCACACTCACTCACACACACTCCATACACCCATTTTCTTACCACGTACGTGCCTTTGCATGTCTGCAAACAATACAAGCAATCTGTAACTACCGTCTTCAGACACGCGATACATCGTGCTGTAAATACTCGTAAATCAACGTTTGGAAGTAATCTCGAGATAGATCATTTGTCAGGGAAGGAATCTCGAGATCGGAGGATGTATTAATGTGCTTAGCGATAAAGTAGCAACTAGGTCGCGGGATCGCTCAAATGCAACATCAGGTCGTGAAGTAAGGTAAACATAATCTATCTACAGGTCAGGAAAGACGATAAACTATCTATTTGCCTGCCTGCCCGCCTACCCACATTAAAATCAATTCTACCTTTCATTCATCCATTCATCCAATCATTCCATCCATCCATCCATCCATCCATCCACCCATCGGTCCATCCATCCAGCCATCCATCAATCCATCAAATCTGTCCATCCATCCAGCCATCCATCCATCCATCCATCCACCCATCCATCCATCCATCTATCAAATCGGTCCACCCATCCATCCATTCATCCACCCACCGACCCATTCATTCACCCACCATCCACCCACCCATCCATTCATCCATCCATCCATCCGTCCATATAATGTAAACTACGAACAGGAGTACGACAGGAAGCCCTTTGCCACCCCAATAATTCTGATTGATTGTTGACTGGATTACGAAGACAACTATAACTATCGCAAAACATGGAATTAAGTCGGCTCTGACAGAACAGCTCGACGACATTTCTGGGTAGGGTGATGTGTGTATGGGTGGGGAGATTTGTGTAGGTGGGAGATTTGTGTAGGTGGGAGATGTGTGTGGGTGGGGGATAGGTGGGTGGGCGGGGACATGTATGTGTGCCTCGGGGTGTGTGTCGGTGGGGGGTATGTGTGGGTTGGTGGGGGATGTGTGTGTGTGTGTGTGTGTGGTGGGTGGGGGATGTGTCTAAAAACATGGTCAAATGCATTGTTTATGTTTACAACACTCATTTGACAATGTTTATTCCTATGTGAATGAATCATGCACTATTGATGAACGAAAGATGAGTGATTGGAAGGGCCGAAAGTAAGATGGGCCTGCGTGCTCAATTTGTTACCCTTTGAAAATAAAGTTCGTTCGTTCGTTCGTTCGTTCGTTCTACCCTGTCCTACATACGAAATCACATGCAAGATAAACTAAAGACACTATGGAAGGTTGTACAAATTAAGTCTAAAACGAGCTTAGTGTACTCCGCAGTTCAGATGCGGAACAATTTTCCAGAAGAAATAAAGACATCACCAATCCCTATACATGCTATCGCAAACTATTCGAACACTATTTTAGTACAGATTACCTTCCCCCTTAATAATAATCATCTCATCTCATCATGTTCCTCTTGCACCTTGCGGGGTCGAGGTGAGACTGCCTGCTTATGGGCTTCATGTATCGGTATTCCAATGGATTCTGTTATTCCCTGCGTCCATCGGTTACCTGGTCGGCCTCTTCCTCTGCTTCCCTCTGGTCTGTACATCATTGCTTTTTTGTGGTATACTGTTAGTTGATATCCTACTTGCATGGCCAAACCATTTGACTTGCTGCCTTCTAATAAAATCTATTGCAGCTATAACCCCCACTTTAGTCCTGATTTCTCAATTTCTGATCTGATCTCTTCTTGATACATTGAGTATTCTTCTCAGGAATCTCATTTCTGCTGTGATTTTTCTTTTCTCTTTTTCTGTCATTGTCCAGGTTTGGCATTGGTAACATAGAGTTAGTAGGAAGATTGTGTTTGTTCTTTAGTATTGGTGCCATTTGCCTTATTGCATCTATTTTCGATCTCGTCTTCTGATTTGCCATTTGATGATATTATACTTCCTAGGTACTTAAAACTCTTTACTTGTTTCAAGGGATGTTCGTTTAGGTGAATCGTTGTTGCTTTTTCTTATTTAGTTACAGTCAATACCTCTGTTTTACTTGTGCTAATTTTCATGTTATGTTCCCTACACTTTTCGTTTAGACTATTCATGTGGTCTTGAAATTCAGCTTCTGATTTTGCTATTAGTGCTTGGTCGTCCGCAAACAGGAGTTCTCTAATGCTTAGATTTGCAGATGGTTCTTCCTCTGTGTTCTCGTCATGCGGTGTTCTTGCGGTCTCTGTTCGACTGGTTCCTTTACATATGTTGTATATATATATATATATATATATATATATATATATATATATATATATATATATATATATATATATATATATATATATATATATGTTATGAACAAGAGAGGGGACAGGACACACCCCTTTCGTACTCCAGATCTTATGGTGAAGAGTTCTGAGTGTCCTACAGTTGCCCTCAATATGCATTAACTGTTGTTGTATAAGCTTCTACATAGGTTTGCTAGGTGTGTACTTACTGTCAGAGTCCTACCTATCTCCTCACTCTTGCTCACTGGACTTGGACAGGCAAATTACAACATCCAATACACATATACCAATAACAATGACTGCAATCGCAAACTTACAAGAGCTGTCTCCTGTACAACCTTTATTACAGAATACTACAGGCTAATATCGTTTAGAGCAAACCGTGTCTCAATACACCTTTAGCTCACGCTTACTATTGAACAATCATTCGACACAGGCGGCCAAACGCTCGCTCACATGCACCTGGGCGATATTTACACACTGTCGCCCTGCTGACCATTCGCAATCACAGTCTCACATCATCCAGCACATATCACAGCTAGTACATTCCTCGAATCTCAATACACAACGTCCATCTCATCTATCTGCCACAACACTATCGTTCGATCGTTCTATCTCTCGCTATTCTCAATACGTCCGTCTCTATCCGCTGCCTCACACACACTGACCCTTTCTCCGCTGCGTTCTTCCCGCATCACGTGGGTCTGTCCACGGGCTTCTTGTCTGACTTTCCGTCAGCCAAGCCGTGGCGTCTCCTATTGTCCTTGACCTCGGCTATTGCTTGCACTATTGCTTAGGTCCTTACACACATACAGGACCCTGACACTCTCCCCCCGCACCACCAATGTGGCACTTTCTTTTCGAAATGTGACACATTCTGTTGTTTTTAATATTGATAGATCTTTTTAATCTTGTCAGGGGACTGTATGATCACTGGTATACGTATGCGTACATTATTACGCTTGTCTCTTCTTCGAGATTAACTATCACTATTGTTCTCTCTTTCTCAGTAATGAGGTTTTTCTCAACGTTTTGTCGTGGTCTGGCAATTGTTTTGATTGAGTCTACTTGGCACACCTTGTTATATTCTTCAATACCTACTCCGTGGCATTACATTATGTTCATGTTTCACAATCGATTAACTGTGTATTATCTTCTCATAGTTATTGAGGCTATGCTGGCTTAAGGATTCTCCATTGATTCACGCCCGTAATAAGGCTACAATATCCTCTTACAGCATTCTTTAGTTCTCTCTCTATTCAGACGTGGTTTCCCTCGTCTATGATTAATGCACCATATTCGATTTTGTTTCTGAGCACGCTATGTCACTGTTGTGGTCATGGTTCGAATATACTTTATGTACGTAATAGTGCCTCTCAAACCTTTTGCTGTTTGACCTTGACTCGTTTCCCTTTTTCGGGCACACTTCGTTTACTGTTGTGGAGAGTCATTATTAATCTCTTTCGTTAGTATACCAATGTTTGTATGTTCATTTGTGTTACAATATTTTTGTATTAGTTTTGTAACATTATTGCTAAGCGTCATTCGCCGGGCCCTCCACCATACGCGAATGCAAGTTTTGTAAAATTCACGTATTGGGACTGCCAGGCGTTGATTCTCAACATTACGCATCATATATTTTTCAGTTATACATACAATTATCTCTAACTATCACATGCTAACAATCTAAAATACTATAATAATAAAATTAAACATTCGATTTTATACACTTAATAACTTAACAATAAAATGTTCATTGTTCCTGCCTTTATGCCGTTATACGGATAATGTTCTTGTCCTGTGGAAATTATGCACACGTAATTAAATCACCGGTGTCCAGTGTTCATTATGATGTTTGATTGTTTGGTCTTTGTCCCTTTCAATGTTGGATTATCGATGTGATCTTTTTCTGGATACCGCTATTGTTCTTTTGTCTGTATAGTATTATAAATTTACACCATGTTTGGGTAATCTTATAAGTTTGTTCTGGCAAATCACTGGAGTTCACACTTGTAAAATAGGTTTTCGTGTCTTGAGTTTGGTACCATTACTCTTGAGTGTGGCCATGGTGCGTCTGTATGTGACTGTTTCTGACATAGTTCGTAGGTTGGCTTCTGGTTTATTCACCTGGCCACTGGGAATGGATGTCTGTACTTATGAAGTTGTTGTCGTTGTTGGTCGATTTCAAAATGTGGTTTCTGTAGATACTTGTCTCGATTTGTTCTTTGAAAAAAAAAACTCAGTATGGGTAGAACTCACTGTTAGATGATTGAAATCAAATGTTGAGTCTTACTGTTCTGCCGATGAAAACTTTCCTGTTGATGGAACTTTTATGTTGGTCTATACAATGGAGTGTGTGCTAGTATCATAGCGTTGGAGTCGTACAGCAGACAAGGCAATTCTGGAGTTCTGGATCTAAAGATATAAAGTGGGTTATGGTTAAAACCAATTTTCCGCTAAGTGGGGATTTACAAATTTACTGTTGAGATTATTTTGAGTGCTATCTCCAAACCTGCACTAGTACATGTTTATATACACATATCAGTTCAAATAATAATAATAATATGACATGTATAGTTTTGAAATGTAATTGTGCACGTTTATATACACATATACAATTTCTATATGCCTTACAAAGTGTGTAGGTCACTTTCTTGCTGATTTTTGTCAGTAATTCCACCGACTGATGCTTTACCTTGTTCAGCATAAATATGTGTTTGAGTTGATTTAACCTCGTACTTGTTAGTGGCAGTAACAAGTTTTGATTCACAAGCAATGATGTTAGTATCACAGTTAGCTTGTTTGTCATGAGTAATATCATCCGTGTTGCACAATGATGATGTGTGAGTAAAACTGTTAGTGAAGTCATTTGTTCTATATTCAATAGTAGTAGTGTGAATAGCATGATCCATTGTGTGCACTTTCGCACGTGTGTAGTTAAAAGGAGGTGTAACATACACCATGGTGCATTATGGTATTTTTCAGCACTTGTAAAATGCTTGTCATATGTACATTCTTGTCTCTGAGGGTCACCACTAGTTTCTGTTTTCTCTTGTTGTGAGAGGGTAGTTGAGTTGGTCTGGTGTGGTACCTTGGTCTGTTCATCATCTTGTTGTCTGTTGAGTGATGTGTTTATGGCAGCGTTTGTTGGGGTGTTAACTTTCTACCAGGTCCAGATTTCGGACTCTGTGTGGTCTGTTACATTTGTTACGTTTCCAATTATCAAGTCGCAGCAAGGGTTATCTAATACTGCGCAAATTATTCTGCCTGATAGAAATGGTGATGTTATGGTGGCCCATGCCATAGGATATTTCTCTACTGTTCCTGAAAAAGTTCTGCAATAGATGTATTGATCTAAATAGTCTTTCTGATCGACTAGGGACTTTCTAAGACCGATGAGACAGGACCCTGTGTCACGTAAACATGAGCATACTGTATCATTAATGTATCCTGATGTAATGTTAGTTTTCCTACTGACAGTCTGGATGTGTTGTTCTTTTTATTTTTTTCTTGTGGAATATTATCATCTTTTGCCAAGTTGTTAGGCTGAATTATGTCAACCGAATTATTGAAATAATCTTCATTAATAATTGTATGGTAGGGTGTGGAGTCTGTTGGGTTAAACTCAATATGTTCTTCTGTATTTCTGTGTTTGTCATACTTGTTTTCATATCTGTGATGTTTGCTTTCTCTAGTTTATTTGCTGGACTTTCTGTCGTAATGTCTGTGACTGCATTTGCTTTTGCTTTTTGTAATTGTTTCAACCCTTCACATTCAAAACGTCTGTGACCAAAAGCTAAACAAAAATGACATTTGGTTCTATATTTCTTCTGATTTGTCTTTCCCAGTTTTTGTGCTATAATAGTGTTCAAATATTCTTGGTAAGTGGGATTTTTATCACACATCGCATTTCCTGTGTGTGGAGTGTTACAATGTTTGCACAGTACTGGTTTTGTTTTTTTGTGGTTTGTTTTGACAACCAGTGGCTGAAGATGCAGTTGCCCTGACAGTGTTATTTTGTGGAGTGTTTTTAACTGCGTTCATAATTTGGTTGTAATACTCGCTGCATTTTTTTTTTTTTAGTAATTCTTTGATTGACTCTTCGTTGTGTTCTTCTAAATATTTTCCGCATTCGGCCGGGAGTGTTGCTTTAAGTTTTTCCATTACTAAGAAATTTATTATTTCCAGATTGTTGTCTGTATGTCTAATTTCAAATGTTAGCTTCTTGTAATAGTCTTCTATTTCCTGTATATACTGGGTAAACGACTTGTCTGGGGCCGGTTTCAGATTTTGTACCTCTAATTTTAGAGTGTCGAAGTAGTTTACATAGTGCATTAATATGTTTGTTTTATAATATTCATAGTCTATCTTTGACATATCTGGTATGATCTCTTGTAGTTTTTTACGTTTTATTGGTAAGTATCCCCTATACCATAGACCCCATGTACTTTTTGGAATTTTGTAGTCTTGCATTTTCTTTTCGAATTTCGGTGTCCAATCACGGATTAGGTTATGTTTCCTATTACAATTTTCTTTGTCTTGTGCCCGTGTACCCTCGAAAAAGTCTTGCAACTTTCTGTAATGTTTTGTGTCCCAGTATCTTGATTGATCTGGAGTGTCTTCATCTTCTACGGTTAATTGTTTAAGGTAGTCATATGAAGTCATTTTGGAACTGGTTTAATTTCTACTTATTTAATTACTATATTGGTATAGGCTATTTACGTTTCAATAGAGCAAAATGTAACTTGTTTCTTATTCTGACATCATTTTATGTTCATTAATATTCAAATCTACCAATGATGATATATATATATATACAAGGAAATCAAAGAATGCAGATTTGGGTAATTAGCAATCAAAATTAATCAACTTATCTTTATCTGCTGTTTACTCGAACGCTTGATGTACAGGAACATGGTTCTCGTGATGATTGCGCTTGACCTCTTCTGGTTATGTCGGTCGCTTTGTTAGACTTGAAACCTGCTGTGGAAAGAAATGACGTTATTTTCGTTCTATGTTTGTTAACCACTGTGAAACAATATTTTCATAGGGAGATTGTGTAACGTTCTCCTGTGTCTTTTTAGGTGGGTATGTGGTTCATGTGTACTTCTGACACCATATTACCTGTCAGAGTCCTACCTATCTCCTCACTCTTGCTCACTGGACTTGGACAGGCAAATTACAACATCCAATACACATATACCAATAACAATGACTGCAATCGGAAACTCACAAGAGCTGTCTCCTGTACAACCTTTATTACAGAATACTACAGGCTAATATCGTTTAGAGCAAACCTTGTCTCAATACACCTTTAGCTCACGCTTACTATTGAACAATCATTCGACACAGGCGGCCAAACGCTCGCTCACATGCACCTGGGCGATATTTACACACTGTCGCCCTGCTGACCATTCGCAATCACAGTCTCACATCATCCAGCACATATCACAGCTAGTACATTCCTCGAATCTCAATACACAACGTCCATCTCATCTATCTGCCACAACACTTTCGTTCGATCGTTCTATCTCTCGCTATTCTCAATACGTCCGTCTCTATCCGCTGCCTCACACACACTGACCCTTTCTCCGCTACGTCCTTCCCGCATCACTTGGGTCTGTCCACGGGCTTCTTGTCTGACCTTCCGTCAGCCAAGCCGTGGCGTCTCCTATTGTCCTTGACCTCGGCTATTGCTTGCATTATTGCTTAGGTCCTTACACACATACAGGACCCTGACACTTACTCCATTTTGTTTAAGGATTTCTCACAGCTTGTTTCTATCTACTCTATCAAATGTTTTTTCTTGGTAGACATAGGCTAAGTAGAGCGTTTCATTGAATTCGATTGATTTTTCTATAAGTTGTCTAAGAGAAAAAATGGCATCCGTGCATCCTTTGTTTTTCCTAGACCCAACTTGTGTTTCGCTTAGCTGGGGTTCTGTAATAGTTCGTAATTTTTTCTCAAGAATTTCGCAAAGTATTTTCCCAGTATGACTCAACAGTGAAATGCCTCTGTATTGTGTGCAGTCTCTTTTGCTGCCTTTGTGTTTTTCCAAATTGGGATAATTATGGCGTTTCCCCAGTCTCGTGGTGTCTGTTGTTCTACCAAAACATGGTTGAATAGTATGTGTAGCAATGCTGTTCCGACTTCTCTTTGCTGCTTTAATTAGTTCATTTGGTATTTAATCTTGTCCTGATGATTTGTTCAATGGGGCTAATCTGATGGCTTTTATAATTTCTTCGTTCAGTATGTCTGGTTCTAGTTCTTCGGTGACATCTGTGTCGGTTTCTTGAATTCCTGTGACATCTTATGGGATGTTGAAAAGTTGTTCGAAGTACTGTTTCCATCTTATTAGGATTTCAAAACAATGTTTTCCCGTAGTGAATTTGAATAACGAAGATACAAACAATAGATTACACGATTGCCTGGCATATTTCGCTGCATCTCGTCAGGTACTGTGTGAACATGTGTATATTTCAGCTTGAAGGATTTATCTAGTTAATTTACTTTATGTTGTGTGAATTCTCCAGTATGTACCTGACTAGATGCAGCGAAATATGCCAGCCAATAAATCGTGCAATCTATTGTTTATGTCTTCGTTATTAGGATTTGTTTTTGTTCACTTATTGGTTCCCCATTTTCGTTGTTAATTATTTCAGTTGGGTCAAAGGGTTCTCCTCTGGTTCTCATTGCACTTATCTTTTTGTAGAAGTTTCTAGTTGCCTCCTTGTAGTTTTTATTTAGAGTTTCTCTAAACTCCTCCCAGTATTTTTATTTTTCTCTCTTTACTATTCTATTCATATGTCTTCTCGCTATTCTATATTCTATGTAATCGCATTCCTGTTTGCTCTTCGACCACTTTTTATATTTTTCCTATTTGTCTTTTATAGCTTTCTTTACTTCTGCGTTCCACCAACTTGTTATTTTCTTTATCCGTGTTTTGCGTTTTATCGTGGTTCCACATGCTATCTTTGCAGTATTTAAAATGCTTGATTTGAACATCTCCCATTCTTTTTCCACTGTCTTTCTTTCTATAGGTAATTTTACAAAGATTTCTGTTTGCTATTTTTCATAATTTTCCCTCACCGCCTCGTCTTTGAGGATTTTTTAAGTATACTAATTCGCATGGCATGTATTTTCCTGGTCTTTGCTTCCTTCTACTGATGATTCTTATTGTGGCAACGACTGCTTTGTGGTCTGTGTTTATACTTAAGTTGGGCACTGCCCTTGCATCGAATATATTTCTCTTTCTGTTATTTCTTGTTAATATAAAATCAATTTGGCTTTTAGTATCTAGATCGTTCCATTTATACCAGGTGTATATTTGTGAGTCTTTGTGTTCATATAATGTATTTGTTATATAGAGGTCGTGTTGGCTGCATAGCTCTATCAGTCTACTTCCGTTATCATTTTTTTCATTATGTTGGTCTCCAAATGCTCCAAGATGTTTTTCTATGCCAGCTCTGTTGTGTCTTAGTCTTGCACTGAAGTCTCCCATAACTATGATGTTGTCCTGCTTATCTATTTTATTTAGCATTATTGTGTGTATTACATGGTGCGTATATTTGTACATATATTGTAATTGTTTGTTCTTTTATCATTGAGGTTCTTTGCTGCAAATACAATCCGTCTCCATTCGTCTCTCTGGTGGACCTTCTCTTGCCAGTCGTTGATTCCAAGTGCTTGTAGGTCTGTACATGTATTATCTCTCCACCGCCTTCTTGGTCTACCTCGGGGTCTACGGTCATTTATTTCCTGAGTGTAAGCGAGTTTTGTTTCCCTATTATCTTCCATTCTTTCTATATGCCCCAGCCATTGTAGTCTATTAGCCTTCATGATACCAGTGATTAGCGGGGACTTAAACAGATCATAAATGTCTTTGTTACTTCTTCTTTTCCACTCTCCACTTTGTGTATCCCTAATGGGTCCAAAGATGCGTCTTAAAATTTTGTTCTCAAAGGTTTGTAACAAGGCTTCGTCTCCTTTCGTTGTACTCCAGGTTTCAGAGCCATACAGCACAACTGGTCTGATCAGTGTTTTGTATATTGTGATTTTGGTGTTACGAGATAGCGCCTTTGATTTTAGTAGATGTTGTAGTGCATAGTATATCTTATTTCCAGAGCTGATTCTAGTTTGTATTTCTTCCCTTATGATGTTGAAGCAGTTGAAGATTGTACCCAGGTATTTGTATGTTTCCGTTCTTTTAATGGTCATATTATCTATTTGTATGTGGCCTGAGTTTATAGCCATTCTGTCTCTTGAAATTACCATATATTCTGTCTTATCTTGGTTGATAACCAGCCCCATCTGTTGGGCTTTTTCCTTTAAGTGAGTCAATATTTCCAATGTCTTTTGTTCACTTTGCCCTATAATATCTATATCATCTGCATAACCAAGCAGCTTGGATGTTCCTCCAATATCACATTCCTCCTTTACCTTCCTTACAACTTTCTCTAGAGCCAGATTGAAGAGTAGCGGCGATAGTGCATCACCCTGTTTCAAGCCAGATGTTATTTGGAAGGGGTCTGATTTCCTGCCTTTATATGTTACTATATTATAAGTATCTTCCATGCATAGTCTGGTCATGTTGATTAACTTCCTTGGTATTCCAAATTCCTGCACAGCATTCCATAGACTATTCCTATGGACACTATCATAAGCCTTTTTAAAATCCACAAAAATGTTATGGAGATCTCTTTTATATTCCCAATGTTTCTCGGCTATTTGTCGTAAGATAAATATCTGATCTATTGTTGATCTGTTTTGTCTAAAACCCGCCTGGTAGTCACCTAATATGTCTTCTGAATATGGTTTTAGTCTATTTAGTAATACTGCGGATAGTATCTTATAGCTTGTGGACAGTAGTGATATTCCTCTATAATTTCCACATTGGAACTTGTCTCCTTTCTTAAAGATAGGTATCAATAATGACTCTTTCCAGTCATGGGGTAATTCTTCTGTCCTCCAGATTTTTATTATTAGTTCGTATAGCTTTAGATGTAATGCATGGCCACCTGCCTTTATAAATTCAGCAGCAATTCCATCAGTCCCAGTTGCCTTATTGTTTTTAAGTCGTGTGATTACATATAGGATTTCTTCAAATGTAGGTTCTTCAATTTGTGGTTCGCATGCTAGAACCTCTTCCTGTGGGAAAATGTGACTTGGAGCTTCACAATTTAGTAATTCAATAAAATATTATTTGCATGTGTTGCACATTTCCTCATTGGTATTTATCATATTCCCATTTTTGTCTTTTAAACCATATGTGTTTTGTTGGTGCCCTCGTTTAATTGACTTCAGTTCTTTAAAAAATTTTCTGGATTCATTTTTCTGGTGATTAGTTTCCATATCTTTGATTATATTACTCATATATTCTCGCTTCTGCTGTCTGAATATTTTTGTAGCCTCTTTACATTCATTTCTATAATGCTCTTCCTTTTGGATGTTATTGATGTCATTTAACCATACATGTCTGGCATTCTTCTTCCTAATGACTGCTTCTTCACATTTTTGATTGAACCATCTGTTATTTCTATGCGTGGTTAACACACCGAGACATTCTTCTGCGGTAGACTGAATTGTATTCTTGATGTTCAACCAAGTTTGGTCAACGCTTTCCTCCAAAGGGTTTTGCAGAGTTTCAAGTTTACATTTTATTTCATCTGTAAATTTCTCTTTGACTGTAATGTCTTGCAGTTTTTCTCTGTTATATGTTGGGTGTAATCTTTGTAATTTAGTATAGAAAGCTCTCTTAAGTTTTATTTTAAATTTTGCTCCAACGAGGAAGTGGTCACTGTGGCACTCAGCTCCTCTATAACTTCTGACTTGCTGTATGTTTGATGCATTTCTGTTGTTAATTAAAATGTGATCTATTTGATTATAGGTTCTCTTGTCACATGATTTCCAAATTTGTTTGTGTATATCCTTTCTTTGTAGTCTGGTACTGCTAATCTGCAGTCCTTTGGCTTCTTCCAGGTTAATGACTCTCCATCCATTATCATTTGAAGTTGTATGTAGGCTTTCCATACCGGCCACATTTTTATTAGTTTGCTCTCTACCTATTTTTGCATTGAAGTCTCCCAGCACAATCAGGATGTCCTGTTTGGGGGTTTCTTCTATGACATCTTCCAGATCATTATAAAAGTCTTCTTTAATATCATCTTCTTTCTCTTCAGTAGGTGCATGTACATTAATCATCGTTATATTTTTCCATTTACCTTTTATTCGTAATTTACTAATCCTGTCATTAAAAGCTTTAAAGTTTAAAACGTTCCCCCATAACTCTTTTTTGATGACAAATCCTGTTCCTAATTCATGTTTATTTTGGGTGTTTCCTCCATATATTATAATCATTCCATTTTGCTCTAAAGTACCCTCTCCTGGCCACCTTATTTCTTGAATTGCTGTTATATCCATTTGATATTCACCCAGCTCCCGGGTTAGTTCTTCGGCCGCTCCAGCTCGATATAGTGTCCGTACATTCCATGTTCCAAATCTCAAAAGTCCTTTAACGTTCCAAGGTCGTTGTCCAGATAAGTCAGTCCGATATCGAGGCTCATGTATTTGTTTCGTAACAAAGAAAGGTTTTTACAAAGGTGGGGATGTTAACCCCACGCTTCAACCCCCAACCTGGAGGACCAGGGTGTTTCTCTTTGTCTGTTCTCTACCCTTTGACCTGTCCGGCTTGGGAGGCCCTGCTGGTAGCTACGCTACCGCCGGCATAGCTCTCAGGGTCATTGAGAAACTCAAGCCCCCCCCCCCCCCCCACCACGACAAGGTGGAAACACCATCGGGGGAGATATATATATATATATATATATATATATATATATATATATATATATATATGCCGGTCTCTCTGGCTGTGGGGTTACAACACTTTCTCTCTGTAATCCCGTTTATCACGCAGAGTCTCGCAGCGGAGCGAGAACTGAGGTGGTTCGACCCCCGCTCGTGACTTGCGGATACTGAGCCGGCCGCTCAGAAAGCAATGGCAAACTACTGAGCGTAATCTTGCCAAGAGATCAACAGACAGCTGAAAGATGCTGCTGTTGACAGCTAAGTCCTGTAAAAAGGATACGCAAAAAAAAAAAAAAAAAAAAAAAAAAAAAAAAATATATATATATATATATATATATATATATATTTTATTTCTAGATTTCCTCTTGCTAGCCGTGGTTCAATGACTATTCCCACACCGTGTCTTGCCCTTTCTTGCTGTTCCACTCCTGAGTAGACAAACGTGTAACTGTGGTGGATCTCCTTGCATCATTCCTCCTTTATTCTTGTGTCCGCTATTCCCATCAGTCCAATTTTTACCTCTCTTTCATTGTTTCTATAAGTTCTTCTTCTTTACTATTAAAACCGCAGACGTTCATCGTGCCTATGTTTTGAATCGCTGATTTATCTCGTAGTCCATTAACATTGCCGGGTCTATATCCATTAGGGTCATTCCGTTTATACTTCTTAGTTTTTCTACGAATAGTATGAAGATCCCCTGCCGGCTTGATAGGCCAGTCGCAGGTTTAGGACAAAAATCTGACCATAGGGAGTCCATTCCCTATGACGAGCCATATCCCCGTTAGCCCATGACCTCGCTGTCATGGTTTCCCAGTCTACACCACGGGGAGGTGGGGTTGACTTGTGTAGTCTGCAGATCATCGGCAGGCTACTAATTTTCACTTTTCACCCCTCCTGGGAGAGGCTAGCCGATCCTAATCCTGCTGGCTGCAGGGCCAGGCGCAGTCCACACTTTGTAGACCTTAATAATAATAATAATAATAATAATAACAATAACAGCTAGTATAATAGTCTGTCTCCTGTTGGTAGTACAGTATGTCTCCCATAGCTAATAATAATTGCCGCATCAATAATTAATATTAGTGAGTCATGTAGTAACATTTTTTGCATATTTCCAATGCCTTTATAATGTATAGCCGGTCTCTCTGGCTGTGGGGTTATAACACTTTCTCTCTGTAATCCCGTTTATCACGCAGAGTCTCGCAGCGGAGCGAGAACTGAGGTGGTTCGACCCCCGCTCGTGACTTGCGGATACTGAGCCGGCCGCTCAGAAAGCAATGGCAAACTACTGAGCGTAATCTTGCCAAGAGATCAACAGACAGCTGAAAGATGCTGCTGTTGACAGCTAAGTCCTGTAAAAGGATACGCAAAACATTATAATGTATATATTGATATTGTTGTTGTTGTTGTTGTTGTTGTTGTTGTTGTTCTCGATTAGCCTGTGGGACCAGGTGGAGCAGGCGGCGAACAGATTGAGAACCCGTATGTGGAAAGAATGATATTACGGGGGATCGGCGGGGGTTCTGGAAGAATATCAAAACTGAGAAGGAAGACCAAGAGAACGTTTAATCAGACAGCGATGGGAACGATTAGTAGTATGACTCTTCGCTGGCTGTTGATCGAGGGGACGGAGCGAGTATAGGAATGTCCAAAATGCAGTGATGTCGGTTCTTAGCTGAGCTCAACTCAACTCAACTAATAAGTGATGTATGGATGAAATTATGTATCAAAGAGAGAAATAAGAAAAGCAGAATGTTAAACGGTCTTGCGTGCCCAAATCTTAACCCTTTGAAAATAAAGTGTGCTCGTTGGCTCGTTCGTTCGTTCTAAACATTTATAGCGAAAGACCTAGATTATAAGAAGAAATCAAGCCAATGATACCTCCTATCTTCCTTCTGTGAAACATAATTTCAAGAGGTAGAATCATATATCTATTTGTATAGTCATGTAGACACAGATGGGAGACATGAGAGAGCTTTATAATATGAATAAACATTTCAAGAGGTGTTTTATTTTATCACTAGGACATTTGTCGAAGACAAACGACATTAAACCCAGTACCAATATTAGAATATTTAACTGAACATTAAACCCAGTACCAATGTTAGAATATTCAACTGAACATTAAATCTAGTACCAATATTAGAATATTTAACTGAACATTAAACCCAGTACCAATATTAGAATATTTAACTGAACATTAAACCCAGTACCAATATTAGAATATTTAACTGAACATTAAACCTTGTACCAATATTAGAATATTTAACTGAACATTAAACCTTGTACCAATATTAGAATATTTAACTGAACATTAAACCCAGTAAAATGTTATAATATTCAACTGAACATTAAATCTAGTACCAATGTTAGAATATTCAACTAGAAACTTTAATTGGTGTCTGCGCAGAACAGGATGTCTGTAATGGTTGAACTGTTTCTCTCAAAACTGTTAATACAAAATAACTCATATCTTGGAATATGTGTACTAATGACATGCTGAGTGGAGCTGAATCAAGAACTCAACACTTGGGACGTTCCCATATGTGCTCCATCTTCATCTGCAACAGCCGACGTAGAGTCCCAATACTAATGGTACCAGTAGCAGTCTGAATTTGTGTCCTTCTGGCCTTTCCTCGGAGTTTTGAGTGTGGACAAGAACCCCTGCAGCACCATTCTCTTCAAGTCGTGAGGATCTACCCGTTCTTCTGTACTGTACACACGATTCTAAAGGGCCTCAACCACATCTGTCTGATCATACATCAATACTCCACTTTGGGGCGCAGACCCTGCCAATATGTCCATCTGCTCGTTTCCCACCACACCAGCATGACCTGGGGAAACATCCAACAGATGCTCTCTATTTTGGATTGTTGAATGGAAGCTTGCCACTCTTCCCGGAGCATTACATACTTCTCTCAGCATGGTGATATCTGTGAATATATTAAGCAGTCTTATGGTTCTCTAAACACATATAATAGATACTAATATCTTTGAACATGTAAACTCGTTTCTCTCGACACTGTATTCACGATGCTATAGTCTCCCGGTTCTTTCCACACCGAATGTCGGTGCGCCGGGCGCCTTTATTTCTCAATACATTCTCTAGAACTTATTTAGGCTGGCGAACCTTTAAAAAGCCTCGGAATTCGGTATATTTTTCTAATACTCATTGGACTCATTGTTTAATGACAAACGTATGGGAGTTACCTAGAATCACATCGATCCATTGAGCAACTCTTGACATGAATTCGTGCCGGTCAATGACATGTTGGTTCGAAGAGTTGTGTGTTTATTTATTGAAATCTCTAAACAAATTCTCAAAAATGACATTTGTAGAATGCTGTTTAGTAGTTACAAGTTAGTTTGCTTTTCTTTTTTTTGTTTTGTTTTATTTCATCTCAGTTTGCTAAACGTGTGTATTACAGCGAGTGACTAGAAGCACGTTCAGTGTGGAATGTGAAAGGCAACTTGAAATCATGATGAATTCTTCAGGTGTATTAACCAAAGTCGATAAAATGTGAGGTTGTTACTTTAGGCCGACAAATGCATTCTTTGACCGTTAATTTACATCTACTAAACAGATTCGAATACTTAACTGATACAGAGCAGAAAGATAATATTTCGCCAAATCTGACCTCCCATTTGGACAGAAGGAAGATATATCTCCATACTAAGGTCACCGTGTTATTTGTTTCGTGGTATCTTCCCCAATTTCAATGCGCAGTGAACGGAAATTGACATTATAATAATTGTTCATGTGTTTTACAGTGACAGTTAATTTGATTGTGTACCATGTTTGGCAAAAAGCGAATTTTTGTTTGGCACTGAATCAGTTAATGTTGTTGAAAAGCCATTTATATTACAACACGTAGCTTGAACATGTTGCACCAGACATAAGTTACCAGCATCGAGGAATGAATTACTTTCATCATCATGGTGGCTAACCTGTCCTTGAAGTCAGCCATATTTTGTGATGTCACTACCGGGGCAACAAAGGGTAACGAAAAGTGGAATATACGATATAATCGAACGATGCCCGCGTCACGACATCGGCGTAATCTCAGAAACACGTCATCGTCTGGAGTTCAATTTGCGAAGACTACAATTTACCTAGACGTGGATGCAAACTCCAACATAGTTATAAAAAACAAAGACAATTTTACTATATCAGGTGGCTACAACACACCTTTGAAAACCAACACTCGTGTAGCTAAATACGAAATTGAAATCGAGGGCAATACCAACAGTCAAACAAACATAATAAATAACACAAGCGTGACTACATGTTTAGGCACCAACGGTTTCTTCAATGACACGTCTGCTGCTGCTACTTCCGCTTGTAACCAGTCAGCTTATGGAAACACGACCTTGATACCTCCATATAATCTGCCTCGTTTAAGTGTGGAGATACAAATAGCCTTCTACGCCATTATTTTCATCTTAGCGCTGGTGGGGAACCTTTTGATTATCATCACTCTCATTCAGAACAAACGTATGAGAACGGTCACAAACGTGTTCCTGCTGAACCTGGCCATCAGCGACATGCTTCTGGCCCTCGTCTGTATGCCTTTTACTCTAGTGCCTGTCATTCTTATGGATTTCGTCTTTGGCAAGTTCATGTGTGTCTTCATCAGGTATCTGCAAGGTAAGGATTGTATGTGTTCCTGTATGTGTTCCTCTGTGTGTTCATGTGTTTGTTCCTGTGTTTGTTCCTGTGTGTGTTCCTGTATGTGTTCCTGTGTGTGTTCCTGTATGTGTTCTTGTATATGTTCCTGTATGTGTTATTGTATGTGTTCCTGTATGTGTTCCTTTATGTGTTCATGCATTTATTCCTGTATATATTCCTGTATGTGTTCCTGTTCCTGTGTATATGAGTTCAATAATGGTGATCTGGGTGATCTAAAAATCCCAATGCCCTTTGTATGACTGTGCAGGTTGTCTGCAGGTGTTACAGGAACCTACTGAACGAGTTAGTAACGGTTGGAAATGGCGGTAATATAATTTTAGAATCGTTTGGAAGTACAGAGCACTAGAAGTTTAGGCCATCGGCCATTCATAAAAGCGAGATCAATGTCTGGAGCCGCGGCAGCGCAGTGGCTGGCATGGTTGTATGGCGGCCTGGTGGTCATGTGGTCGAATCCCCACGAGGCGTAACTAAAAAAACAAAAAAACAAACAAATAAACAAACAAACAAATTAACTAGTTCGCAAGGTCGACCGAGCTACAGATATATACTAGGAAATGTTTTGGGAGGTAAAGGCGACCGGTGTAAAATTGACCATGTCACTCATCGAGCGTCGACTGGTCTGTAAAATACGGGGCTAGCACCATATATCCAACACCCGCCAAGGCGCGAAAAGGGACCTTTAATTACTTGACTTGTACTATGTCCGTCCAGACCTGCCCGTTGATATCGATCAGGTTGAAATGCCTGTACACTCTAGCAACCCAGTATCATGTCATGTGGAGGTAAGTGATCTGCAACTGTTATATGTACCCACAGAATGGTTAGATTTCTCTCTTCTTCTTTTGTCCTACTGTTGCATGAAGGTGTAGCGAGAGGAAGCGGGAGTCTCCGTGGCGAAGTGGTCAAGCCGTCTGACTCGGGCTCCGAAGGTTGTGGGTTCGATTCCGGACCGCGTCCTTCGGTTCACGAATGCTTGTTTTCGGAGACGCCTGAGGGTCGTCGATGGAGCTACGAAGTTCGTGCTTTGTGCCACGCTGTCCACGTTGTGGAAAGAGACTGAACCATATGGGATAAAAACCCGGTGCAATGAAGTCGACCTTGTCGACTTTTAAGCGACTTTTTTGTAGCGAGAGGGAGCATATATAGGTTTCTGTGTTTCGTGTGTCTCGTAGCTTGTGTGAATGTTCATTTGATTTCCCCAATGTCTCCTTGACTCCATCTATCCATCTTTTTGTGTGTCGTCGTCTCCCAATATTCTCACGTAGAACACATTAACAACTGATGGATCTTGTTCCATTCTAGCTAAATGCCCGAACCATTTAATTATTTGGTAGTCTATAAAGTCAGTTATTGGCAGTATCATTATCTTCTCGTGTTTACAGCTGCATTTATTATGTTAGTTAGTTAGTTAGTCAGTCAGTTAGTCAGTCAGTCAGTCAGTTAGTTAGTTAGTAAGTAAGTCAGTTAGTTAGTCGCGGTTCCAACTTCACGGCAACAGGTCGTCCCCATTATGCTCCGTTCCTGTGCAAGGAAATATCACACAAAATGCTCCGTACTGCCCAATGTGAAAAGTGGAAAAGTCAGGAGTCTCGGCAAGCCAACAGCCCGCACAGGTACACTGTGCATAATGCATTTATTATGTATCTTATCCCACATTATGTGATTTGTTTGTTTGTTTCTACGAATGTCCATGTCGGTCTTTGGCAACACAACATTGGGATGAATAAAGCATCCAGCAACTTTTATTTTGAATGAGTTAGTAACAATTGTAAACATGCATCGGCGTTTGCGCCACTATTTTAAAACGCAGGCACTCAGAGATAATCTTTTTTTTTTTCGTTCTCTCGTTTTGTACTAAAACGTAGTCCACACAATTGCTATGCTTCTAGTGCACTGGACTGATTTGTGCATGTAGATTAGTTTTCCCCATCAGGCGAACCCACTTCGGCTTCTGAGGTACTTGTAATTTAAATCCCCAAATGGTACCTGAGAGTTGTTGCAGATAGGGATCACCTCTAGCATGAAGCCATAGATATGGTCAAGGGTCATAGACCAACACGAGGAAGGTTATGGACGGCACAGGCAGAAAGATCAATTCGTCAGGTGTGTGATCTAGAGGCCATCAATCGTGAAAAAGAGTGGGTTGAAGTACCGGCAGACAGGATGGACTGGCACAATGTAATAGTAACACTGGGTCGTGAGTGCAGAGAATGGCAGCAGACCGCACAGAATTTGAGGTGCAACAGCTGATCCAGAGTAATACACATCAAGGTGACATATTGATCTATACTGATGGGTCAGTGGTGAGAAACAAACGTAGTGGTTGGGGTTTCATTGCGAAGGCTAATGAACGATTCTTGAAAAAGGAGAGTATGGCATATGAGGCTACGACATCCAGCATGAGAATGGAGGTGGAAGCAGTAACAGTGGCATTCCTTTGGTTAGAGGAGACCACTGCAACACACACTGTTTTAATCTGCTTAGTAAGGTGGAAAAAGGAATGTTTCGTGTGGAATGGCCCACCTCGCTTCAGAGGTCACAGATTGTGCGAATTATATGGATTTTTTGCCCCGACCATGCGGGAGTGCGGGGGAAGGAAGAGGCTGATAGGCTAGCAGGGAACACACCGCTTGATGGTAGATTAACTATGGACAAGGGAGAGGTGGTCATGCGCATGTGGGACCAGGTGGAGGAGGTGAGTAACAGACTGAGAACCCGTATGTGGAAAGGGTGAGATTGCGGGGGATTGGCAGGGGTTCTGGCAGAATCTCAAAACTGATAGGGAAGATCAGGAGAACTTACAATCAAATAGCGGTGGGAACGATTAGTAGTGTGACTCTTCACTGGCTGTTGAACGACGGGACGGAGCTCGTATAGGAATGTATTGAGTGCATTGATATCGGTTCTTAGTCACCTGAACTCAACACAACTCCGGATATTTAAGAGCGAAGGCACTTATCCAATCGGCCATGCTGCCCTCCACTCAGAGCTAATGAACGTGACAGTTAGTTTCTAGAGCATGATGCATGTTCAGGATTAACACAGACTAACCAAACCATTAACTCTAGGATGGCTATTTCCACAATGAACAATTAAACGCTTGTATGTTTTTTCTTATAAGATTAACTGTGTTGTCATTGACGTTTGGTTGGTGCTTTTAAATAAAAGAAATAGATCGTCATTCTCTTTGTTTCTGGTTTCTCGCCAGTCTTGTGATGTATTTCTAAATGTACATTTTTTTTTTTTTTTTTCCCGCGTTTCCAACCTGTTTCAGGATATTGCGGTCAACACCAGCATCTTTCAGCTGTATGTTGATTCCTAGGCTAGATTACGCTCATCAGCACGCCACGACTTTCTGAGCGACCGGCTCCATACTCTCATAAGTCACTTTTGCGATTCGAACCACTGCTAATTCTCGTCGCGTCACGTGACGAGAGTATTCGGGGTTAGCGGAGAAAGATGCTAACCCCTCGGCCACGGAGCCGGCAAAAAATAGGCCCAGCCGGAAAGAGAACCCCGATCTCCCGCGTAACAGGCGGTCTGTTACGCTAACGTAAATGTACATTTAACTCCTCATAAATAACAGGACCTGTCCCCACCCCCACCCTTTGTTGTTGTTGTTGTTGTTGTTGTTGTTATGTGGCTTCTGATTTGGTAAATTCATCGATTTTATGATTTAGAGGTAGGCGGCTGTAACTGGAAATCCGCTGTATGGTTATTCCAATGGGTCATGACGATATCCGTTTCTGGAGAGAAATCTATTTGTTAGAGAAATTGCCTTTATATGGTGTGTGCTGTTAGTGTCTTCAGACTTCGTGTATGTAATTCAGCCGTCATCTTGTATTAAGAACCAAATTCACACCACCAGTAAACGAAACAATTTAAACATGTTGAGTACATTCATCTATCTTGTAACAACATATATTTATGAATTATGGACAATTTCACAACCACTACAGAAGGAAATTGAGGCTTTTGAACACAAATGTAATAGCAGAACAATTGTTTGAACATCGCGGATCAAGAAGAGGAAAAGTAGTGTCTCTATACAAGATTTGAACACGAAGAACACTGGCTCGTAAACACCATGTCGTGAGATCTGAAATACGTTGGACATATTAAAGATAACAGTGGTTTAGAAAGAACAATAGTAGGAGGGAGGCATTGCTCCTGGATGAAGAGGCTGGCTCGACCAATACAACGGTGGACACAAGACATTTAAAGACACCGTGTGTGAGAAAATGAATGAGACAGGAGAGCTAGCGACGGATCCAGAATATTTCCGAACGTTTGTGATGAGAGCGTTGTTCTGCAAAATGGCCTGCCACTGCAAGGTCAGCAAACAGCAGCATGT
The DNA here is from genome assembly GCA_963921405.1 of Cepaea hortensis. Lineage (NCBI taxonomy): Eukaryota > Metazoa > Mollusca > Gastropoda > Stylommatophora > Helicidae > Cepaea > Cepaea hortensis. The sequence continues at coordinate 100,665,960 of OY992879.1, read as the reverse complement.
GTGTGGCCCGACATGGGAAGAGTGATGACATGAAAGGTCAGCAAATAGCAGCATGTGTGTGGCCCGACATGGGAAGAGTGATGACATGAAAGGCGAAATTCTGGTCAAGACGCTGGTGGACAGACATATGCTAAGCTGAAGAGAGTTGATAAGAAGTTCAGAATGTGCAGTGACAAGATTACACAACTTCAATACGTGTCTCCGGACTGATTTTCTTAATGAATGAGTAAGGCTAGGAATGACTTTAGCCAAATATTTACACACGCAGTTCCTCTGTTTTACCTATCAAAACATTAATATTGTAAATGTTAATGTACTATTCAACTCTCTGGGTGATAATTAGGACAGTAGTGCCCATTGTTATTTTAGATACTGTTTTAACCATTGACTGGGTGTGACTGACTAGCACCTTGCCGCTTTGATAGACGACAGTTTATAAAATAGAGTTATAACTCTCCATAGCACAAAGCCTGGGCTAAATTTAGAGACCAAGTCTTGCCCATGCAGCATCATCCCTCTCTCGGCCTGCCTAGTTTACTCCAGAGGAAAGGCAACATTAATACACCCGGACCAAGATAAGCTGCAGAAGCCGCCGGACCAGCAAAGCAATACTCTAACTGTCCGCCTATCGGAGCTTGCATTCTAGACCAGTTACCGACAAAGGCTTAGGGCCTGATCTTCCCTGCCATGAAACAGGGTGCATTTTTAATGACTGTGCAGTGTTTAAAAATATTGCCGGTTCAAGTTTTGTATTTACCTATTATGTTTCATGAACTTTACTGAGGGTGAATACAAAACATGGACCGGCATTTGACCAGTCATTACAAATGCACCTTATATTTAGTCTTTAGGTTGCATGTCCTCGCACTATGGTTAGACTTGTACCCTCCCAATTGCGCTCCTTCGATCGAAGCCGATGGCACAATGTGGGGTGCTTGGTTTGGCGAGAGCCAACCAACATTCGGCGCTAACAGAAAGCAGACAGCACCGTCTACTTACATACGGTAGCCCAGTCATATCTAAGACCTGCTGACTATACTGGCTGTATCTAAGACCTGCTGACTATACTGGCTGTATCTAAGACCTGCTGACTATACTGGCTGTATCTAAGACCTGCTGACTATACTGGCTGTATCTAAGACCTGCTGACTATACTGGCTGTATCTAAGACCTGCTGACTATACTGGCTGTATCTAAGACCTGCTGACTATACTGGCTGTATCTAAGACCTGCTGACTATACTGGCTGTATCTAAGACCTGCTGACTATACTGGCTGTATCTAAGACCTGCTGACTATACTGGCTGTATCTAAGACCTGCTGACTATACTGGCTGTATCTAAGACCTGCTGACTATACTGGCTGTATCTAAGACCTGCTGACTATACTGGCTGTACATTAGCAATGCTGTATTGTATATCACCACCGTGATGTGAACCATCATAACATTTCTGCAAGATAAATCACGTACGTTTTCACGTCTGCAGCTTGGTCCTTCAAATAGACTTCGTTGAATGACTTTCCATTTGTCCTACTGGCACATGTTACTTTCACAGTTGTGTTTGAAGCTAGCATTCCAGATTTTCTATGGCTTGATTCTCAGTGACTGTACAACTTTATGTTTGTACTTAAAATCAACATAGCTGGCGTTCCTCCTCCTCCTCCTCCTCATCCTTCTCCTCCTCCTTCTCCTCCTCCTCCTCCCCCTCGCTAACCTTTCCATTACCATGGCTCTCCAGTATAGACAAATAAAGGACCCTTGTAGAAGCCGTGGCACACATTTGGTGCTGGCTACTAGCCCCATATTTTTGTCTATAGATCAATCGAGGGTGATGTGCTAAGCAGCACACCGGTCGCCTTTACATCTCAGTCCATTTACCGGGATCCGGTCGACCTGGGAGTCAAGGCATATTTTTTTAATGTCAGAGATTGGGATTCGAACACATGACCCCTGGGGTAGCAGGCAAGCGTTCTAACCACTGAACTACCGCGTCTCTCTCTCTGATTTTCTAATACTATGTTTGATTTCATGTGTTGATATCTGTCACTGCCAAGATACACGCATGTCGAGTCTGTTGTTTCCCTGTCATTCTCCACCTCATTCCCCATTAATCTTGCCATTTTGTTTTTGGATATGTTCCCGTGTTTAATCTTTCATAACGAGATAAAAAGTCTTCTTGCTTACCGACATTCATGAAGTTCTTCAAGCCCCGGGCTCTTTTACAGTTGCTCAAATACTCATTTGGCTGTTCATGACAGTTTTAACAATCTTTTTCTCTATGTAAAACCGCATTTCATAGGCTTCGAATGATCTCCAGGCTTTTAAATATCCCAGGCCAAGGTTTCATTAAAACGTATAAGCTGCTTCTAACCGGGCCGCCCCCTTCCACTCTACCTCAACCTGTATCACGCATATAATGTTCATTTTACATTAATCACTCAAATAAGCTAAAAGGGAGAGAGTGTTCTATCATGTTTGGAGCGGGAGTTGTCTCTTCCTTGGAGTTTTCATTTCCTGATAAGGCTTCGGTGTTCGGTTGTTAGTTTCTTGTCTAAAACCATAGTGATGTTGTTCAATCAGTAACGACAACAGAATCTATACCTTTGAACTCAAATGTTACAGACAACACCTTATACAACGGACCAACAAGAAGAAACACCACTAACATTCTACTAGGTCTGTACATAGAAGAAAACTAGCTCTTAAACAACACCAAGTCTCGGACATTGGAATGCTTTGGCTGTAATAAAATCACAGTGGTCCGGAAAGAACAGGACTGAAAGCTATGGTTCCTGGAAGAAGGGAATTTGTTGATTGCCGCGAAGATGGACATGGACATGGAATACACCGTGGGCATGAGAATGTCTGAGGCAGGGGTACTGACAAAAGATCGAGAATACTTTCGTGATGGGATCGACGTTCTTCAAAGACCTGTTGAATTTATGAGACATTAGTTTGATTCGTTTTACTTAACAACAAGAGTGGGAAAAAAAGCCAAACAGGTAGCTTATTTTTGGGCCTTCTTTTCACCGATCTTGATATGACTGGCAATTCTATCCAAATCACGGCGAACCTGGGAGGTTGTTGGATGTATGGTTGTTGGGACAACCCCAAAGAGAGAAGGATACTAAGTTCCTATTTCTCAATGTGGCCCTGCCCGTTATAATTAATCTAGCTGTTACTGGCTCAGTCTTGAGACCATAAATAGAGTTTCGGAGAACCAAGGACTACCTCCAGGAAACCAAATGCAAAGTTTTCGCTGAATACCCAAAATATCCTTTTGCTAGTTCCGTGCCTCTCCTCTCCCAACTAAATAATTATTAATCCAGGGTTGTTAATTAAAACAAGTTAACTACGACAAGAGAACTCTCAAAAGAGAAAATTACCCTTAATTTTCATAATTTGTTACACATAAATTATGACATTAATCAGAAATATCATAAAAATATAACACTGAATTCATTACAAAACCAAGATCCTGTATATGTACATCTCTAACTTTATATCTATTTCCTGGCTGTGCTCACTATACAATCCATCGCCATCAGTGCGGTATCAGTCTTCGATTATATTTTGTGGGCCTCTTCTTCTGGCCTATTGATAATCTGGAGAGGAAAAAACTGTTTCGTTCTTGGATCTCTGCGCCAATCAGTCAGTGCAAATATATATAGATGCGATACTGTCTTTGTTGTTCCAGGATAAGTTTATTGGCTCAAGGGTTTCTCCACGTAGATAAATATAGCATAGGTTATCTTGGATACCTGTCCTATATTGGTAGAGAAATCTGCAGGATGTTGCTTTGGACTAGTATTTGGCCTTACTATATCAGCTGCCTCACTCAGTCAAGCTGCTACATTCACAAAGTCAGGTCTGGATCTAGACCCAGCCACTACCTGAAATTTCAGCATCAATCATAAATATAAGGATATCATCAATATGACATTAGAAATGAAATTCTGTAAACTCCTAAGAACACACAAGTGAAATAAAAAGGAATCTTCTTCCTAGAGAAAAACAACAATAGGAGAAAGATGGTCTTGGTGTTCTCAATTAGTTATCACCACCAGAAGTGGTTGCTCCCAATCCAATCTTCCATTATAAGGTGTTCAAGGTTTAGACTAGCAGTTGTGCAATTTCATCTTCACATATGCCTGTTAACATGGTTTCCAGGTTGAGTAATACCTTGATTGATTTGGAATTTGATAACTGTGTTCACCATCCTCTTCTGTACCTAGTTATTTTCTCTACATCTTCTTCTATTAAAGGAAAAGGGCCTCATACATTAAGGGGTTTTAAATCATTCCCCCATTGCAATGGGTATTTGCTTATAAACAATATAAGTACATCATGGTATCAATTCTTGTATAGTACTCAGGTGCATTCTTCTTAATGAAATGCTTCAACGGAGAAGTTATCTTCCCTCCTCTTCTCATGGATGTAAGATACTTCATCATCATCATCATCATCATCATCATCATCATCATCATCATCATCATCATCATCATCAGCATCAGCATCAGCATCATCATCATCATCATCATCATCATCATCATCATCATCATCATCATCATCATCATCATCATCATCATCATCATCATCACCATCATCACCATCATCACCATCATCATCATCATCATCATCATCATCATCATCATCATCATCATCACATCATCATCATCATCATCATCATCATCATCATCATCATCATCATCATCATCATCATCATCATCATCATCATCATCATCAGCGGCAGCGGCAGCGGCATTATCATCATCATCATCATCATCATCATCATCATCATCATCATCATCATCATCATCATCATCATCATCATCATCATCATTGTTATTACAATCATCATCATCATCATTCTCATCATCATCATCATCATCATCATCATCATCATCATCATCATCATCATCATCATCATCATCATCATCATCATCATCATCATCATCATCATCATCATCATCATCATCATCATCATCATCATCATCATCATCACACCATCATCATCATCATCATCATCATCATCATCATCATCATCATCATCATCATCATCATCATCATCATCATCATCATCATCATCATCATCATCATCATCATCATTACAATCATCATCTTCATCATTCAGGCCACACAAAACTATATGTTTGTAACCTGAGTTATATATAATAAAGAGTGGTGTCATTCAGGACAGAGAACCCTATGATTGTTACGTGAGTGTTATGTAATACATAGTGGTATCATGCTTAAGACACAAAACCAGATGTTGGTAACATGAGTGATATATAATACAAAGAGGTGTCATGCGTCAAAGTGCATTAAATTATTAATTTGTGTATGGGTTATGCCGAACCTGTTCTCTTCTGATAGACAGGGCATTACACATCAAGGTTGCCTTCTGTCATGAGATTGATTGGTAGCTTATACTTCTTATTAGCATGTCACTTCTCTTCACTCATTCACACTTATTCATCAGAAATCATTCTCATACTTGCATGTAAGATAAGTAATTATACTTATGTGATTTCCCAATGATAACGTTAAATGTGTAACACCATTGACATCACAATGAAATCTCGCTCATTCCACAATCATTCATCAGACACAATCATATCCGTATGGATGACAATTAAACATATGTATGTACTTTACACATGATAAATTCACAGATTCAACAACAATGACATTACAATGAATCAGAAATTATAATATTTTCCTGGATGATAATTAGTCATACTGATGTGTTTCACAAATGATACATTCACATCTGTTTAATAATAATGAAATCACACAGGAATCACCACAGCAGTCATCTTCATCTAGCACATTGAGTGACGACGTGTTTTTCTGAGCTCTTAATTCTCGGATTTTTATTACTGCCACCTGAATTAACCTAACATGGAGTTTTATATCATTGTGCTCATTGTGATTCTATGGATGTGGTTAAATAGTTCTTAGAATAATACAAGTGGTGATTTTCGCAAAAATGTGTATTAGATACAATATTCATTTAAAGTGATAGCTGAACACTAACAAATCTAGACGAATCAAGTGCAGGAGCGTCTCGAAACCAACCAACCGCAACACATGACTTCAAATTGCCTGCGGCTCGTCTAGACTACAATGCGATCGCTACATTCTTCAAGCGGGTTTGATATATTATTTGCAATAATGTAATTGATAGGAGAGGCTTCTCTGGAGGTGACGTGTGAAAACAAGATCCGGTTTATGATCGGCCGTGAATAAAACCTACACACTAAACAAAGAGAAGGCGGTGAAGACCAAGCTAGCCAGGTGTGTGAACCCAGTCAGCCGAGTCGTCCAACACACAAACTCTGGCCAATGTGTTACAGTATCCTTTAACAATACACTCCATTATGAGGCATTTCGAACGTGCCTCCTCAACTATTACAAGCCTGAACTAATTCAACATAGACAAGATAGGCGCGGAGCCTATGTGGAAGACATGATTACGACTTCAGTATATAATCCATCGCCATCAGTGCGGTATCAGTCTTCGATTATATTTTGTGGGCCTCTTCTTCTGGCCTATTGATAATCTGGAGAGGAAAAAACTGTTTCGTTCTTGGATCTCTGCGCCAATCAGTCAGTGCAAATATATATAGATGCGATACTGTCTTTGTTGTTCCAGGATAAGTTTATTGGCTCAAGGGTTTCTCCACGTAGATAAATATAGCATAGGTTATCTTGGATACCTGTCCTATATTGGTAGAGAAATCTGCAGGATGTTGCTTTGGACTAGTATTTGGCCTTACTATATCAGCTGCCTCACTCAGTCAAGCTGCTACATTCACAAAGTCAGGTCTGGATCTAGACCCAGCCACTACCTGAAATTTCAGCATCAATCATAAATATAAGGATATCATCAATATGACATTAGAAATGAAATTCTGTAAACTCCTAAGAACACACAAGTGAAATAAAAAGGAATCTTCTTCCTAGAGAAAAACAACAATAGGAGAAAGATGGTCTTGGTGTTCTCAATTAGTTATCACCACCAGAAGTGGTTGCTCCCAATCCAATCTTCCATTATAAGGTGTTCAAGGTTTAGACTAGCAGTTGTGCAATTTCATCTTCACATATGCCTGTTAACATGGTTTCCAGGTTGAGTAATACCTTGATTGATTTGGAATTTGATAACTGTGTTCACCATCCTCTTCTGTACCTAGTTATTTTCTCTACATCTTCTTCTATTAAAGGAAAAGGGCCTCATACATTAAGGGGTTTTAAATCATTCCCCCATTGCAATGGGTATTTGCTTATAAACAATATAAGTACATCATGGTATCAATTCTTGTATAGTACTCAGGTGCATTCTTCTTAATGAAATGCTTCAACGGAGAAGTTATCTTCCCTCCTCTTCTCATGGATGTAAGATACTTCATCATCATCATCATCATCATCATCATCATCATCATCATCATCATCATCATCATCATCATCATCATCAGCATCAGCATCAGCATCATCATCATCATCATCATCATCATCATCATCATCATCATCATCATCATCATCATCATCATCATCATCATCATCATCATCACCATCATCACCATCATCACCATCATCATCATCATCATCATCATCATCATCATCATCATCATCATCACATCATCATCATCATCATCATCATCATCATCATCATCATCATCATCATCATCATCATCATCATCATCATCATCATCATCATCATCATCAGCGGCAGCGGCAGCGGCATTATCATCATCATCATCATCATCATCATCATCATCATCATCATCATCATCATCATCATCATCATCATCATTGTTATTACAATCATCATCATCATCATTCTCATCATCATCATCATCATCATCATCATCATCATCATCATCATCATCATCATCATCATCATCATCATCATCATCATCATCATCATCATCATCATCATCATCATCATCATCATCATCATCATCATCATCACACCATCATCATCATCATCATCATCATCATCATCATCATCATCATCATCATCATCATCATCATCATCATCATCATCATCATCATCATCATCATCATCATCATCATCATCATCATCATTACAATCATCATCTTCATCATTCAGGCCACACAAAACTATATGTTTGTAACCTGAGTTATATATAATAAAGAGTGGTGTCATTCAGGACAGAGAACCCTATGATTGTTACGTGAGTGTTATGTAATACATAGTGGTATCATGCTTAAGACACAAAACCAGATGTTGGTAACATGAGTGATATATAATACAAAGAGGTGTCATGCGTCAAAGTGCATTAAATTATTAATTTGTGTATGGGTTATGCCGAACCTGTTCTCTTCTGATAGACAGGGCATTACACATCAAGGTTGCCTTCTGTCATGAGATTGATTGGTAGCTTATACTTCTTATTAGCATGTCACTTCTCTTCACTCATTCACACTTATTCATCAGAAATCATTCTCATACTTGCATGTAAGATAAGTAATTATACTTATGTGATTTCCCAATGATAACGTTAAATGTGTAACACCATTGACATCACAATGAAATCTCGCTCATTCCACAATCATTCATCAGACACAATCATATCCGTATGGATGACAATTAAACATATGTATGTACTTTACACATGATAAATTCACAGATTCAACAACAATGACATTACAATGAATCAGAAATTATAATATTTTCCTGGATGATAATTAGTCATACTGATGTGTTTCACAAATGATACATTCACATCTGTTTAATAATAATGAAATCACACAGGAATCACCACAGCAGTCATCTTCATCTAGCACATTGAGTGACGACGTGTTTTTCTGAGCTCTTAATTCTCGGATTTTTATTACTGCCACCTGAATTAACCTAACATGGAGTTTTATATCATTGTGCTCATTGTGATTCTATGGATGTGGTTAAATAGTTCTTAGAATAATACAAGTGGTGATTTTCGCAAAAATGTGTATTAGATACAATATTCATTTAAAGTGATAGCTGAACACTAACAAATCTAGACGAATCAAGTGCAGGAGCGTCTCGAAACCAACCAACCGCAACACATGACTTCAAATTGCCTGCGGCTCGTCTAGACTACAATGCGATCGCTACATTCTTCAAGCGGGTTTGATATATTATTTGCAATAATGTAATTGATAGGAGAGGCTTCTCTGGAGGTGACGTGTGAAAACAAGATCCGGTTTATGATCGGCCGTGAATAAAACCTACACACTAAACAAAGAGAAGGCGGTGAAGACCAAGCTAGCCAGGTGTGTGAACCCAGTCAGCCGAGTCGTCCAACACACAAACTCTGGCCAATGTGTTACAGTATCCTTTAACAATACACTCCATTATGAGGCATTTCGAACGTGCCTCCTCAACTATTACAAGCCTGAACTAATTCAACATAGACAAGATAGGCGCGGAGCCTATGTGGAAGACATGATTACGACTTCAGTCATTAGAATACATTTGTATCACTCAAAGAACACATTATTAGCTCATGGTAGTATTTAAAACATTACATTTTGGCTAAAATTAGACTTTGTCGAGCTGGAAAACTCAATACATACATTCAGGAGTAGAGACATATCAAAGACACAAGATATCATCAGCATGCTCGTCTCGAGTGAGGAATCAGAATCTACACAGCCCACAACTACAGCTGTTGACATTACAGCAGACAATGTTTCTCAACTAATACATACAATAAGTGAACAGGACAATACCATCAAAACGAGGTCAGCTACCCCATCAGTGCTCTTGGCTATTGAATATCCAATGGAGCACCTCCAAAACAACGTAGAGACCAACGTAAGAGTAGCAGAATAAATACCAGCCTTAGATAATACCCCAACTATCAATGGACAATCGCGCGATTGTCATGGGCGCATTGAGGTAATAGAACAATCTTTAAAGGCGCACATTGTTACTGTTACAGCGAGCATTGAAGTAAACAGCAAGACCAGCAGTGACTACACTGCTCTCAAAGCAGAAATCACGCTCCTGAGAGAGGAAAATCTGTTGCGAAGAAAAACAATAGAAACTTTACAGCATGAGTCCACCACCAACCCAACTCAACAAGCGTGTAATTCCTAAGCAACTGTATTAACTTCTGAGAATCTAGAAGCCCAACTTCACCAAAAACAAATAACTAAACAAGACGCAAAAAAAAAAAAAACAACCTCAACGTGCAGAGGAAGATAAAACACTACACGCAGTCTATACCATTGATGTAAACATAAGCAACAGATTCGAAGTGTTTCAAGAAAATTCGTCAGAAAACGTACAGTGCTATAGTGCACTGCCAACAGACAACACATGCGTGCAGGAAACACAGGGAGAGTCACATGGAGACGTACAGACCGCTGCTGAATGGGAGAAACAACGGGCAAGGCCTACTGACAACCAACATATACAGACAGTACGACCCGACTGTACACACATTATAATAGGCGACTCTTTAATGAAAGGTCTATACAGCGACCGGATGACTACTTCAGACAAAGACATTGGTTCCATAATCCCATTGCCTGGGGCTGGTGTTGACCGGCTAACATACAAGATTAGCAGGTTGGCTGTACAGCGTAACGTCAGAAAGGCAAGCGTGCATATTGGTATTAACGACACCATGAACAACCAGCAAGTCACAGTATCTCAACTGCTGGCACTCTTGAGCGAGTTACGTCACACTTTTTTAAACTCGTCTATATTCTTCTTCTCCATCATATCACCGAGTTATGGATTCCAGAGTTGTCTAGCTGACATAAATAACAACATATTACAGAAGTTTTGTTCTCACAACAATATACAGTTCATCAATAACACACCGTCGTTTATTTCACAGGCTGGGGAACCAAAAAAGCGACTTTATAAGGATAAAATACATTTGTCTACATTGGGCACCAGCTTTTTCGCCAAAAATATCAAATACCCATAACGGACACAACATACATCCAACACCGGATCGCGTAGGACACTTTTACCTACTCTACCTGAAACTAAAGCCAGACGACATACTCCCGCCACATCAAGTACCAATAGGCCAGAAGAGCGCAGAGCATTCATAACCACGACACATGACATCCAAGCCAGACGGAACACTTCCACCACATCATATCCGTACAATACGCCCTCTTTCACACAGGAGGGTGAAAATTATGAAGATACGTTCCCTCTTTTCCCAGCAAGGAACAATCTAGCTGTAACAACAACGTGCCACCACAGCCTCCTGTTAGCAACGAATCAGAGCCTGTAGTTGATAGTCGTTACACACCCGTGAGAAACCAACAGTATCCATTCCATTGTAACCCAGAGTTGTTATACCTCACACGTTTTAGCCCAGCTATGATGTCGCTGTATCAAGACTAACACAGTCTGGTATTTACTAGCAATTCAGCACAAAGCAACACCGGATCTCGGTACAAGAAAGAGACTCTCCTAGAACGTTTATGTGCATATTTGGTTATCGCTTTATATATGAACGTATTAGACTGTACTGACTATAAACATTGACTCATATTGACGTCACAGAAATTGATACTTAGTTGTGTATATTTTATAATACTTTTATTGTGTTTATGCTGTTAGTGAAGAGGTCTTAACTGCTCATCCTTACTGATCCTTATATGTATTTTGTGTGTGTGTGTGTGTGTGTGTGTGTGTGTGTGTATTGACAGAGATATTACTGTTTCTCTGTATCTTAGAGTGTGTATTGTTATAAAGGACGTAAGTTGTATTCATTTTGTGTTTAAAAAAATGTATGATTACGCATTTTTAAAATGTCTAATAAGTACGAACACTGGCTCAGTAATAATGTTCCCAGAATCGGATATTTAAACATCTACCATCTATTAGGGAAGCTGTCCGAACTATCAATTATACTTAATCAAAATGTTCACATGTTAGTGAAAGTCGATTAAATAGTAACATCTCAGATGATGACATCGCTAGCAGAGGCTTAAAACCCATTAGAAGAGATCCTTAACAGAAACAAGAGACAGGTGTTGCAGTTAATATTTCTAACTCGCTTAACGCCCACCGTAGGCAAGATTTTGAAACCTGTGAGATTGAATGTGTATGGCATGAGTTTAAACTTCAAAATCGCATACCCGTAGTAGTTGGCTAACTTTATCGAAACCCCAGTGCAGGAAATATCTAGTATGAAAAATTCACCACTATGATGGATGTAGTCTTTAGTAATGCGAGAGAAATAATACTGCTAGGTGACTTTAACATAGACACTAACAAATCAAACAAAACATGGGAAAACATAATAGAGTCATATAACTTCCAACAGTTAGTCAAACAAGCTACTAGAATAATAAAGTTATCTGCAACACTTATAGATCATATCTATACTACGTGTGCTGAAACATCACAGAATGTACTGTACCTATTAATGCAATGAGTGATCACTACCCAGTATGTTGCACGTGGTCGAAAAGAGGTACCAAAACTCCTAAACACAAACATATAAGTATAACATATAGAAATTATAAAAATTTCAATCAAGATGTCTTTTTACAAGACTTGCTCAACTCATCTCTGGACTATGTTTACCAGCTTCCTGACCCGGACGATGCTCGGGACCACTGGCTGAAGATCTTTCTAAGTGTATTTGATAAGCATGTTCCATTTAAGGAAGTTCGTGTTAAACATCGCACTAAGCCCCCGTGGATCACACAGGAGGTAGTAGAACGCATGAGAGACCGGGACAGGGCACATAAAAATAGAGATCTAACTATGTACGGTAGTCTGAGAAATAAAGTTCAATACGTTATTCGAAAGGAAAAGAAAACTATTTTAAGAACCTAATAATATATAAAACCAACACTAAAGATATATGGAAAGCAATTAATACCTTGACAAACAATTACAAATCATCACAATCGTTACCATCAAATCAGGTTACATGTGATCAATTCAGTAGAGACTTTCAGTTCGACATAAAACAACTGAAGGCTGCAATACCAGATGCACCTCATGACATATCTTTATTATCATCATTCTGTGAGAACAGATGCTATGGAGACATTCCCACCAACATACCGCTAATGACGACCACTGAAGTATTTACTCATCTCAGTAACCTGAAAAACAATAACTCATCAGGACTAGATGGGATCAGTAATCGGATCCTTCGCTATGCTGCACGGTGATCTGCGATTCACTAACTTTTATATATAATCAATGTCTCATCAAAGGTCACTTTCCATCAGCCTTTAAAATCGCTAAAGTGTATCCTCATTTAAAAGCTGGTTCATTAGAAGATCGAGTCATGAGTAATTATAGGCCAATTTCCATATTATCCTCACTATCCTAACCGCTAGAAAAGCACATCCACAAAGCAACACTAGAGCACTTAGTTCGCCACAAACAAATAGTTGACAGTCAGCCAGGATTTCGGCCAAAATATTCTTATCATACGGCCCTAGCAAACATGATAGAAAACTGGCATCAAAATATTAACAACAGTACTCTATGTGGAACGGTGTTTATAGACTTTAGAAAAGCATTAGATATGATAGATCATACTATTCTAATTAAAAAACTATAAACAATGAAAGTAAGCTTTAATATAGTGACATTAATAAACTCATTTTTATTAGACAGAAAACAAGTAGTATCACACAATAAATCTCAATCTAAAGCCATTACCATTAATATTGGAGTACCCCAGAGGTCTATACTTGGCCCTCTGTTATTTGCCATTTATATAAATGCTCTTCCCTTATATCTGTCGTCGTCCTGCGATCTATTTGCAGACGACTGCATAGTATATACAGACGCTATTGATCGTAATGTGCTAGAATTATTCTTGCAACAGGAAATAAATAGTTTAGTTAACTGGAGTCATGCACACTGCATGCAAATTAACATTTCTAAAACAAAATCTATGTTAATAGGAACCAGGCAAAGACTTCACACTCTAAACGCATAGAGAACTCTTCAGCTGCACATTGGCAGCATGCCTATAGAAAGTGTAAATGAGCACAAGGCACTGGATCTTATCATAGATCAAACTCTATCCTTTAATTACCATGTTCATGCTCTAGTTAAACAAATAGCCAAACAAGTATATCAAAATTAAAAATGTCCTCGATGAAAACACAAGAAAGATATTCTATACTTCCCACATACAAACATTTATTGATTATTGCTCCACAATCTGGGACGGATGCTCCAAATCAATAGCAAAACGTATTTATTCACTCCCGAAAAAAGCAGTGCGTTTAATCAATGGTGATAAGCTTACAGACAATTCTAACTCACATGAACGTCTTCAGTTACTTCCACTCCACAAATGCCTACTTAATAAAGCTCAACTAATTCACAAAATCCTATTTCAAAATGCTCCAAGCTACCTTTGGCCATTGTTTAAATATAACGCAAGACATAGCGAACGACTAAATATACTTCATGTCCCTAAACCTAGGAGAGACTTATATAAAACAAGCTTAGCATACTCTGCCACCCAGTTGTGGAACAATCTTCCACAAGAAATCAAAGACACCACCAATCATTATATATACAGTCGCAACCTGTTTGAACACTACCTCAAAACAGACTACATGCCCCCCCCCCCCCAAAAAAAAAAAAAAAAAAAAAATAACAACAACAACAACAAAGACAATAATAATGGTAAATTATCTCGAACGACAACTAGCCAAAAACATTCCCATATGTATGGCACACTACACCTTCCTTGGGTATTTATAATCCCCATGTTAAACATTGCCTCAATGAGTCATGCATTATTTATTATTTTTCATGCGTTTTAATGCTCATTGTTCTTTTGTTGTCAAAGATTTGCTTTATAAGAGATGTTGAATGAAAGAATGTATGAGAGGAAATAGAGAAGAAGGGCAGAATGTCAGATGGGCCTGCATGCCCAATTCCTAACCCTTTGAAAATAAAGATGTTCGTTCGTTCGTTCGTTCGTTCTCATCAATTACATAGATTTATGTGATATACCCTATCCACATTAATTCATTATGAATCCTAACCATTCTTGCATGGCGGTTGATTAAACATTATTATGTGGCTCACAAATAGTAATCCCACATGTTTAACGACAATGAAAATACATTTGACTCAACATATGGGTTCTTTCACCCAAGACCCAAAATTATGATACATATAGAAATCTATTTACCTCCCATGTGCTCATGTACCTTTCTGTTACACATCACATTAATTTCTCTTACCAGTGTTGGCACATGTAAAATAGTTTCTTCTTAGTGAACTAAGTATTCTTAGCTTCCTAAATCTTAAGTTAATCACTCCTCAATCACTGTTGATTGTGTTTAACTACTTAAGAAATAAAATGTACAACCTAGGTCTAATGCTTACACATTAAATACGGTGTTTAACTAGAAGAAACCTTCCTCATGGTTTAACCTTGTGTACCATTTATTCATGAACTAAGACATCTGAATAAAGTACTTAGTCTCTCCTAATAAATTTCTTACGAACTAACCACCTTTTGACGATAACCAACTTACCAATTTATTCTTGGGAAAAGCTCACTTACTAACGTAATATAAAATATAGCATTGTGCTTACCTTCATGTTGATTGACTGGCTTCAAAACACTTCGGCGACAGGCTTCAAGATCTCACTTTGATTCGGTTTTCCAAATGCGATGTCCTTATAGGATGATGCTTTCCTCATTTTTGTATGAATCAGATTATGAATTTGATTCTGAGAGGCGATCATTCCTTCATATATATTTGATCTTCAGTCCCGTGCGTGGGTTGATGTAAACATAACGTTTTTCCGCTGGCATGCTGTATTTATGTCAGTTCCGTCCTGCTGGCGCTTGTAACGTCGCCGCCAATCCAAAGCCTTCTTTCATCCGCTCTTCGGCGCAATATCGTTGTTGGTTCGTGTTGTGTAAAATGAGTTTGTAGTGGAGGAAATGTTAATAGTGCTTTTGACGGTGGTGAGAATTATATTACAGAGGTCAATCTTCTGCCACTAGTGTTGCCATCCTGTTCCACCAACTTGAGGGACTCCAATGTTTGTAAAACCTGGCTGGCAACACTGCGTGGACATCGGCAGTGACAACAAGGTTGAACCGTTACGTTTGGAGCCAGAATAGATTTTAATCAAAACTCCAACTCCACAAGGGGATCTGATGTGCAGATGGCGGGCAACAGAAGCTGCTGTAATGTAAAACCAGTCTTCATCGTAATGGCTGAATACATTGAAACGACCCAGATCTAACACACTAGCCCACACTAGGACCTTGACCTAGCCATTTCTTTTCTGGAAAACAGCCAAGGGTTTGTTGAACACTTGAACACTGGCATCTTTGGCAGAGATACCCATTTTGTTAATGTAAACTTACAACACGTACTGTTGCATGGTGATGATGATGAAAAAAAGCTATCACGGCAAACTCCTAACTGCCCATCCTGGCAGCTAGAAAGCGGGCAACAAACACGTGTGGTAATAGCAGCTGAGGGTAGCGACTACCAACCGGAATGAGTCGTTAGCCATGTACACGAGCAGATCTGAGGCGTTTGTGTCCGAAAAAATAGAAAGTGCTGCCAAAAATAGAGGCTATAAACCACCCAGTTGAATTAAAAAACAAGTAGAAGCCATCACATTATTTTCCCAAGAATAAGTCTACGAGCAGGTCACAACTCTAGAATGGAGGAGTGGCATCTTTAGAATGGTTATACCAGGCTATAAAATGTACAACCCTTTTGTTTTCTAATTTCACCATTACCCCTACTCCGTTCATCTTCAGAAGAGAAGTTATATTAGGGTCCATCTCTGGCTCAGATTAATATTCCTGTTACCGAGTCAGCCACAAATAGGATATTAATTGGAAGGTGATTGTTGTTCAAAGGGAGTAATGATGTATTGAACACCTTAATAGTTTGATATACATTACAATAACAATGCCATTGTCTTGTAACCTCTTAATATTGTTGTTAAGGATGCCAAGAGTGTGACGCACGTGACATCACGTTGCAGACGAATACGGTGACGTCATAAGGACAGTTTAAAGATGGACACCCACTTTTGAAATGCACCAAAGAGGAGCAGCGTTCTGTTATCCATTAAAGAAAAAAAATCAGTGAAGGGGTGAAACCAATAGATATTCATCGACGAATGAAGGTCCAGTATGGTGATATTGCGTGTCAGTCCATCACGTGTATGAGTGTAGTCGGAAGTTTCAAAACGGTGTGACTTCTGTGGCAGACTGTTCACGACGGGGTCAGGCACACCGAGTAGTGACCCCACAGTGGAATGTAGCCGTTGGAGACCTCGTACAATAAAGCCGCCGACTGACTGTGAGTGAACACAATGGTTACTACGTCGAAAAATGACACATTTGTTCTTTCCTTTTCAGAATATTTCACACACAAAAACGAAAACACGAAAAGGAAACAGTTAAGGTTTGAAGCCTCTCGTATGTACAGCCTGTACACGAATGGCTTCTTATAGTTATAGTTCATGCCGTGTGGCTGTGGTCATTATTTCTGTCTAGTCTGTGACACCACAGTGGACTGCAGCAGTTGGAGGCTTCGTACAATAAAACCGCCGATTGACATTACCACGAAATCAATGTCTTCTCACATGCAACATGAAAGTCAATGGAACTAGTCTGAAGCAAGTCAGTTTGCTCGTGCCATTGGATACTTTTATAACAGCAGATGGAAGATGTATTATAAAGGTACAATTAGAAAAACCCACACAAATGCAACATTTCACGCGATACAAAAAAAGTACAATATACTTTTGTCATTCAGTGTGAGAAAGAGATTTCTTTAGAGCTTTGTAGAATTAGTCTTGTTGTTATTATTAGTTATTGTGAAGTGACTCATGGATATCAGCAGATTCATCATCATCAAGTGCCATGCCAGCTGGCATAGGTGTTCATGACTCTCCACAGATCTCGGCCCTTGATTTTCTGGATCAACTCTGCTGATGATATTCCTCCATGCCACCGTCTAAATACATCCAGCATCATTCTCTTGGTCACGATTATCTCCAATGCCTCTCTTCTCATCACATGACCACAGAAAGCTATTTGTCTTTTATTGCTGTATATAATGTTCTAGTTTCATTAGCCTCTTTCAGTCAGTCATTGTTAGTTACTTTGGCAGTCCAAGGAATTCGCAACATTCGTCTCAGGAACCACATATCCGCTGCTTGCAAGTTCTTCCTAATTTGTCCATGTACATTTTAAGACTCACTTGATGATGATGTTGATCAGGGAAGGCTAGAAAGTGTCAGACTCTGTCCTGGAATCGAACCCTGTTCTCCCCCTCTCCCCACGACGTGTCTCCACCTTGTCGCGGTGGGGGGGGGGGGGCCTTGCGTGTCCCAGTAACCCCAAGAGCATTGTCGACGGAAACAAAACTACATGTCGGACAGGCCTTAAAATAGGGACCAGACTAAGCGAGACACAACCTGCTGCTCTGCAGGTAAGACTAAGGATAGCAGTCAAAGTCTAAATCAGGCGCACGATGCCGCTATTTCGAGGTCCAGACACATACTATAAGGCTCCCATTTGAGGGATATGGCTGAACGCCTCTAAGCCATAAACCCTCGGATGTGAGAGCCAGACCGATACCCACCTACCAAAAATGGAGGTGAGATGCTGAGCACGCTACATGCTCAGATCAGATACTTGTCCGAAGGCTCTCATCTGGGGAATATGTGGGATCCACAAAAGAGAGGGCCTGGCCGTTTCTCGCTCACTGGTGCACGCTCACTAGCACATGTAGCCTACCTCGTGAGCGAGAACAAAAGGTAGAAAATGTCGCACGAAATGGTTACGAAAAATGTCCGTATCTGTATTCACAGAGAGTGTAGTCAAAGGTGGAAAAACGTCTCAATAACACGAAATGGAACGCATGGCTAGCGAACCCATTGCGTGGTCCGAAGTCCGAAGCGAAAGCTTACCTAGTGGATGTCACCCGCAGACTGACCTTTCCTGGTGTGTGCTGAGCGTCCAGTTGCAAGCGAAATGTCCAATACATGGAAGTGAGGAATTAAAGCAGCCACGAGCAGGACGTGGCAACTCCTCGGGTGAGCCCAGTCTCGGAGCAATATGTGCCGGCTCTGCAATTATGGAAGCCTCCTTGGATAGCGGGGGAATGCCCATGGTCTGCCCCTGCCTTCCCTTGAAAGTTGACCGTGATGTCGTTGATCGTTCTACCCTGACCAGCTGAGATGTGGGCGATACCACAGCAAAAAGTCTAACGTCTCTCGAAACCTCGGGAAGGCAAACCCGTAAAAATGCCCGCTGAAGTCGGATGTACTGGCCTACTGGTGCAAATAAATCAGGCACAACGCATAAAACGTCCGAGTGAAATGTCTTTCGTGCTAGGAACAGCTCTGACTAACTAGTTTTCCAAATAGCTCGTGTCCGGAACAACTCTGACTAGTTAAGTTTCCGAATGTCCGTCGTGCCAGGAACTATAGAGTCGTGCTCTGACTATATTGTCCCCGGGCACAGCGACAAGCACATGTCCGAATCGAAAACTCGCTGAGTGGACACCGTCTGCAGACCGGTCTGGTTTGTGCGGGAGCGGCCGGGGGCGAACGAAATGCCCAATATATTGAAGTGAGGAATTAAAGTAGCCATGAGCAGGACGTGACGATTCCCTCGGTGAGTCCAGCACTAGGGCGCTATGTGTCGGCTCTGCAACTATGGATGCCACTCTGGATGGCGGAAAATGCCATGGACTGTCCCTGCCTTCCCTTGAGGGATGACCGTGAAGTATTCGACAGTTCCAACTTGACAAGCTGGGATGCAGACAGTACCACAAAAGTGAGAGTCTCCCAGGAATGCTAACCTGGTCAAAAATGCACGCAGACGTCGGATGAGTTGGCCCAAGGGTTTCGACCCAAGGGTGAGTAACAACTCTCCGCAATCACATCTGAAAAAACACTCCGGATGAACGCAAAGAAGAAGAAGAAGAAGAAGAACCCTGTTCCTTCTGAGCCTCAGATGGATACCACAGCCTCTCAGTCACAGCCTTCCCCGTGGACAGAGCGATGTAAGGTAACGCCTATAAGAAGAGCCCTTATTCTTAATCATCCGGTGATGCAATCATAGAGTCCATTACCCCATATGGACAATAGTCACCTTCGGATTAATGGGACTGTGAGGGTAAAATCATGGGCAGTTGCTTTGGTGGCTGACTAGTCACAGGACTATCGTTCTGAGGCGGTGATGGATTCTACTATAAATTATAAATTATCCTTGAAGTTGAACGAGGTAGAGTTAATGGTTAAATCTAATTCAACATCCGGTGTGCTTATGCTGAGGTAGGGGGTTCAACCCCTACACTAATCAGTTGGATTAAAATGTTGACTTCTCGTCCTTAACTTTTGGACGTAAATTACAAGTACCTTGGAAGTCGCAGTGGATTCACCTGATGGCGAGGGACAATGGTAACAGGGAAAGCTAATCCACACGCAAAATCCAGTAGAAATAGAGTGTATGGACTATGCTTGAGTTCAAAGCGAGCAAGTGCAAAACACACACACACACACACACACACACACTCACACACACACACATACACACACACACACACAAGTAACTCCTATCTGAAAGATTTAAAACTACAACGGGAGAGAAACGTATTATCTGTTAACGACTCCGTCAGTGCTATTGAGAAAATTATTGATCGTCAGTTCGATCAGTTGACATTTGTGTTAGAGTCTGCATATTCTGCTTACAAAATTACAACCTCGTGAACATATTTACATTCACTGCCTCAGAGACAATGCTGCGTTTAAGCTGTGGGGTTTTGTGAGCACACATTCGACTTTGTAAGGTACTAGGTAGAGACAGGCGGGAGCGTTGGTGTAACCCCTAGGAGGTTATGCTGATAATGCCAAGATGACGGTAGAACAGAGGTCTGACGTCGTCGTCATCAGCTAAGAGAGAGAGATAGAGAGAGAGAGAGGCAGAGAGAGAGAGAGAGAGGGGAGAGAGAGAGAGAGAGAGAGAGAGAGAGAGAATTGGCCACCTATTCCTCCATGCACTCAGGCCTAAAAATGTGAAGATTCAAACACGACACAGACCTACAAAATGTGAAGATTCTAGCACTATACAGACCTACAAAATGTGAAGGTTCTAGCACTTAACAGATTCACATTGCCTCACATTTGATTGCCCGTACTGAGGTTGAATTAAACGTTTCCGATGACATCATACCCAGTGATTATCATCACATGCTGTCGTATTATTTATGTGTGTCGTCCCTGGGGTGAGGGGAATCAATACCGACATTCTTTTAACCCCATATCAATATCTGGAGGATCTCCCAGCTTTCTGTCCACAATACCCCGTCAGTCCCTGGATCTCTCTCTCTCTCTCTCTCTCTCTCTCTCTCTCTCTCTCTCTCTCTCTCTCTCTCTCTCTCTCTCTCTTACCAATGGACCATGCCCCCTCTCATTCTTTTCCACAACACACTACACAACACTGGCTCTAACACAACAACAAATTAATTTTAATAAAGAAAAGTGTTATGTATGGGCAAATTGTATGTGTAGAATGTCTGTCGTATCATCTAGCGTGTATGTAGAGTCAGACCGAATAGCTCAGGAGCAAAGTCTGTTTCATCACTGTACTGGCCACACAACAGCACCATATATGATGGACAGAAGACCTCACCCAAATGATGTGTCTCTCAGGCCAAGTGTCGACTTCCTCCAATAGCTCTTGGACAATCCAGATGCTTGGTCATCAGTAGTGGAAACAGTCCAATATTGATCATCAATCTAACACACACAGTATAACTACTCTGTTCATAAAAATTATGTGATCAGAGAATCCTAAAAAATAATGTTACTGTCACTTTGGAAAACTCAATGTTATTATTTAACTGATCATAGGAATTCCCCAATTGTAACACACTCTCTTAATTGGTAATGATAGGAATTCACCAATTGTAACTCAAAATGTTAATTTTCCACGTATTTATATCTACTAGTGTTCATGAAACAGGTGTTATTGTCAGTGTATTGATTTTACTGTGATGTAAACTATCACCCAGGAAACACACTTATATAATCATCGTTTCCTGCTCAGCAGAGGCCAGGTTCTTGCAGACCCTCTGGGTTATGGGCCCAGTGCAAAAGCCTCTTAGTAAACTCTGCCTTCAGTACTCGAGCCATGTCTTTTCTTCTAGCTGGTGGTAAACTATGGTGGAACCTGTTGAAGAGGGAACACACCTGGTGAGAGTAACCCGATTCCGACCTTTATTAGGTGAGTGTAGGCCGACGGCAGCACTCAGATATATAACAGAGAACCAACCTCTGTCATAAGGCCGAGGAGCTCACCACATCGGTCTGAGTCATGGTAAGACAAGGAAAGACTAGAGGAAAAGGGAAGAAACCCAGTATATACCCTACTGGAAGATCCTACCATTTGACATTTCCTCCATCCCCCCAACCATACTTAATCTCCCTAAATATTATCCCACTACATTGTCCTTAACTCACTGAGTTAAATGATATCTCACACCAGCTAGTTTAAGCTACGCGATGGGCTACTGTTGCCGACGCTCTTATAATACGTTCTATCAACGCACATTACTACACTCGATTCCTAAGAATAATCCAATGTAGGTCTATGTACTTAATTACCATATATTTATTCCGGTTTGAAAATTGGGACTACTAAATCACACGAAGGTAACATGTCCGCCAATGTAAATCGACAGAAGACACCGTAATCCCTCTCCAAACTCGAACTCGGAATAACACACACGTCTTAGTTGTTTCGCAACTTTTGGTCGACTTCCCCAAAAGTTGTTTATCCCACTGTTTTAATACTGGGTCTGAATGACGTCACAAACTGGCTAGACACTAGACAGTCTAGAAGCTATTTTTCTCTTCCTTTCTCTTAATGTCAACAACTGGCTGGTTGTCCCTTTCATCTGGGAATTTGTCTCCGGTACTTCAAAAAGTCCCGCCAGTTTGTAATCTGGAGAATAATTTCCCCACAACAAAAGATCCTGCCGACCTACATCCAGATAATCCGTCTACCACATCAAAGGCTGGCTGCCGCTTGCAGACGTATGGCGCGATAGTCTTCCCTCGATCATCAACACATTAAAGAATGCCGGCTGTTTGTAGACGTTTGGCGCGACATTCTGTCATCGATCGACCTCCAAGATTTTATGTGACACCTGCTGGTGCTAGTGAAATTTGTGTCTCCATATCAGAGGGATAGGATACAGCCTTGTTGTACTCCTGATCTTATGGTGAAAGGGTCTATGTGTCTTCCGTTTGTTTTTACCGTACATTCACTGTTGTTTTTTAGGACGTAAATTACAAGTACCTCAGAAGTCGCAGTGGGTTCGCCTGATGGCGAGGGACACTGGTAATAGGGAAAGCTAATCCACACGCAAAATCCAGTAGAAATAGAGTGTATGGACTACGGTTGAGTTCAAAGCGAGCAAGCGCAACACACACACACACACACACACACACACACACACACACACACGCACACACACACACACACGCACGCACACACACACACACACACACACACGCACACACACACACACACACACACACACACGCACACACACACACACACGCACACACACACACACGCACACACACACACACACACACACGCACACACACACACATTTACACACACACACACACACATTTACACACACACAAGTTTGTTGGACGTGCACTCACTCTATATAGCTTAAAGATTTCCCACAGCTTATTTCTATCTACTATATCAAATTCCTTTTCTTGGTCGACAAATGCTAAGCAGAGTATTTAATTAAATTAGATTGATTTTTGTGTAAGTTGTCTAAGCGCAAAGATAGCATTTGTATATCCTGTGTGTTTTCTAAATCCAAGTTTTCTAAACACAAAGATCCAACAAATCTATTTTGAACCTGTGATATAGATACTTTTTCAACCTTTGAGTGTGCACGAGTGACATTTTATTTCGGTGTGCCTTGGGGGGTCGTCACTGCAACTACAGAGTTCGTACTCCGTGTGACGCTTTCGGCAAACCGCTTTGCGGTAAAAAGATCGGGCCATATGAGACAGAACCCGATGCGATGACATCGATCCTATTAATTGTAATCTTGTCGTTTTTTTCCGGTCATGTCTGCAAGCAAGAAATTGTGACACAATCTTGCCTTGAAAGTTGACGATAAGCATCATAGTTGATACGGTCAGGTTATCTTTGGCCAATTGTGTCTTGTAAGACACTTCCATACAATTGTTCGCTGTTTCATAAGTTGTGCTTAAATAACTTTGATGAGACTTCCTCCCAGATTTAGAAATCGATCTGCTTCCTCGATGCCCGGTCTGTTGTAGTGGGTAGTCCACTACATTTGTCGACACTCTATAAGTGCTCATATTTACAGCACACTTTCCATCCTAAGTTTCAGCGGTCCGAAACTGTCCAGTAGCCAGTGGTGCCCACTCTATGACCACGAGCAGCATGGCGATGGAGGTGATGGCACTAACACGGGCTTTCATATGGCCGGAATCACAGAACTATACCAATGCCGGTTCTGTGGTGAAGTGGTCACGGACGCAATTCGTAATCCCACATACCGCATTCGAATCACAGCTGGGGAAGATTTGGAAGCAGACCGCCTTGCGTTGGTTTCCATACAATGGTATGAGTGCCAGTTGTTCAGAAAGCAATGGGAAGCTACTGAACGTAAACTTGCTCAGGAATCGCAAGCAGGCCCCTCCCTCCCCCCTCCCCCCCCCCCCCCCCAAAAAAAAAATGCTGAAGTTCTGTAAAGGATATGTGTTTGTTTGTTTGTTGTTTGTCCATCAAGAATGATGATGACCATTCATTTCATCCAGTGGGGTTGAAAGTATGGAGCCGTGGGTTCTAAGATGGCTGATAAGGCCTATTTTGGCTCGAAATGTTCTTTGACAATGTGGGCAAAGAATGCTTGACGTTTCTGGAGGAGGATTTCCTGCAGTGGTTTTTCTGTCCTGCTTTTTCTTCACAGCTCTTGCAGTCCTGGTTTCCTCACATATGACTGCACCCTTGCGTAATGATGCACGCCACGAATTTCGGTCTCTGGCTGCAGCCTCCCAGGTGTCATGATGAATTCCAAAAGCATTCAGTGAAATTTTCAGAGTGTCTTTAAAGCGTTTCCTCTGGCCACCTTGGGAGCGTTTACCACAACGCAGTTCGCTGTAAAAAATTCGTTTAGGGAGCCTGTGATCTAGCATGCGAGTCAAGTGACCAGCCCAGCGAATCGTATTCTTCATCAGTAGAGTGTGGATACTGGACATGGACGCTCTTTCTAGGACTTCAGTGTCTGGAATCTTGTCTTGTCATTTAATCTTCAGTAGCTTCCTTAGGCAGACTGTGTGGAAGTGGTTTAATTTCCTAGCGTGTCGCTGATAAACAGTCCAGGTTTCACAAGCATATAACAGTGTGAATAATACAACTGCTTTGCAGACTTTTAGCTTTGTTTGCAGGCTTATTCCAGTTCTGTCCCATACATTCTTGTACAGTCTGCCAAAGGCCGCACTGGCCTTGGAGATTCTTGCATTCACTTCGTCATCAATTGTGACAGCTTGTGACACAGTGCTGCCAAGATAGGTGAATTTGTCCACAACACTTAGTCTATGATCATTCACTTTGATATTCGGCACAGTGTGATTATTCCCTGGAGCTGGCTGGTACATAACTACAGTCTTCTCCAAGTTGATATTGAGCCCAAAATTGGCATGTGAGAAAGCTGAAACATTATGTTGCATGTCCGCCTCTGAGTTGGCGTATAGAGCGCAATCATAAGCAAACAGGAGCTCTCTGACGGTGTCGCTGTTAATTTTGGTTTTAGCTTTCAGCCTTCTAAGATTGAATAACTTTCCATCCACGCGGTAGTTGATGTCTATTCCAATGTCGTCGTTCTCGAAGGCATTCATCAACATGGCTGAAAACATGAGGCTGAACAGTGTTGGTGCCAGGACACATCCTTGCTTCACTCTATTGTTGACAGGAAAGGGTTCAGACAGTTCACCATTGTCCTGTACTCTTGCCTGCATACCATCATGAAATAGCCACACTATTTGGACATACTTTCGTGAACAGCCATATTTTGACAGTCCTTCTCTGCTGACTGTATCAAAAGCCTTGGTAAGGTCAATGAAAGTGGAGACCATTTCGCAGATCTGTTCCTGACATTTCTCTTGCAGCTGAAAGGATATGTAACTAACTTGTGTGTACTAAATAATTCAATGAGCATGCTCCGGAAGGGCTAGGTGGATTCTGTACGTAGACAGTGAACTAATTGCTGCGGAGGACTGTTGTCCGTATAGTTACCGTCATCGTACCATAAGAAATGCGGGAGTTGAGAGAAATTAACATGACTATAAACTTGCTGGCTCTGCATCCCCTGCAGATGACCTGCCCATATATCGTGCTGATGTTAGTTAAGTTGCATATCCTTTACAGGACGTGCTGTCACCACAAGCATTTTGTTTATTGCTGTTATGATCTCTTGGCAAGTTTACGTTCAGCAGTTTGCCAATGCTTTCTAAACGACCAGCATCCATACCATTTCGTAAAATACCAACGCAGGGCGGTCTGCTGGCAAATCGCACGCAGCTGTGTTTCGAACGCAGTATGCGAGATTACGAAATGCGTCTGTAATCTCTTCGTCACGGAGCCGACTGTGATGATAAGTAATATTAACGCCCTTAGAGAGATGTTTATAGCGGAGGCCTTTGACCTCAGTGATTTCACATAGTTGCCCAGAATGAGAGACTCGGGAGTAGGAATTGACATGGCCAGACAGGAGAGACACATCAGGGGAATAAAGGGCCTCGTCAACTAAACACAGAACTGGCACTAATAGCTGCCAGACACTGATGCATATGTTGGATGGGGTGGGTGGGTGAGGGGGGGGGGGGAATCTGAACTCCTATGGATTTATCCGGATTGCAAGGATAATAACCCAACACATAACAGATAGCAGAACCCTTTGTATCCTGAATTATTTTATCTATAACCTTGTACAAACGCAAAGAAAATGTATTGCGCATGCCCAGATCGCTTCCAAACATTCACGCCACCTACCTGGGAAACAAGCAATGTTATTTTAGATAGACCTTTAAGTACCGTCAGGATTCGTGATCAGATTGTAAACATATAGCCATTTGAAGTGAGTGGTACTTAAAAGTACCGTCAGTAAATAAATATAAAAGTAACATAACAGAATTAAGTAAAAATAAAAGTAAAATAACAGAATTAAGTAAACATAAAAGTAAGATCAGAATATTAAAAGTAAGATAGATAACAGAATTAAGTAAAAATAAAAATAAGAGAGATAACAGAATTAAGTAAAAATAAAAGTAAGATAGATAAGAGAATTAAGTAAATATAAAAGTAAGATAGATAAAAGAATGAAGTAACTATAAAAGTAAGATAGATAATAGAATTAAGTAAAAATAAATGTAAGATAGATAACAAAATTAAGTAAAATTAAAAGTAAGATAGATAACAGACGTAACTAAAAATAAAAGTCAGATAGATAAAAGAATTAAGTAAAAGTAGAAGTAAGATAGATAACAGAATTTACTAAATATAAAAGTAAGATAGATAACAGAATTAAGTAAAAATAAAAGTAAGATAGATAACAGAAGTAAGTAAGGATATGCAGGCCTTAAACCTCATTGGCCATATGGTGCTAGAGCCATACGTGTATAGACCAGTCGCCATTGGCTGGGTGATGTGGTCAGTAGCACGCAGATCGCCTTTACTTCCCAAGACACTTCCTATCCTCATGTAGCCTATAGGCCTACTGTGCAAAAATGAGATACGACAGAATTCTGAAAGCAGTCTTTGTGAGTTTATGGCGTCCCTGTCCTATTACATTCTTTCTGCGTCTGCCCTTGAGGGATGCAATTGTGAAATGTAATTATAAGAAATTGCAGTTGGACAAGATGAGCAAAAACGTGCAGATTGCTAAGTGCACGCATTTCCCTGTGGCAAGGTACGGGGGTGAATCCTACATATTTAACACATCAAGTGGACAACTCACGCGCCTTTGAATATAAGTATTACAGAATAGTATTAACAATTCATGAACGAAAAAGCATGTGGGAAAATGCATAAATATCTAGAAAACATAATTATAGAGGGAGGTGTGCCAGGGAAGAGGAGAAAAGGAGGACCAAAACGCAGATGTATTGATATTATGACCAATCCACTGACAGCTTTACGCGTGTCAGTCTTTCCAAGCAAGTTATTCAGATAAGTCCCTTTAATTAGTTTAATATTGTCATAGTGTGTTTCATGTAGGTTTGTGTCTGTTTGTATTTGTTTGTCCTGTGCTGACGAAGGCTTTGGCCGCAACGTCCAATTTGTCTCTTGTAGTCGTGTTTTAGTTAAGCTAACAATCTACTTCTCGTTTTTTTGGGTGATTCATTCATATTATGATGGATAATTTACGCATGACAGCAACAGGGGCGGGGTATAGAAGAACTCCACGAAAGTCAATTACAGACGCGAAGTTGTGTACAGAACAGGCCACTAGATGATGACGACGACGACGATGATGATGATGATGATGATGATGATGATGATGATGATGATGATGATGATGATGATAATAATAATGATGATGAGTTGGGCAATTTTTAACAATGTTGGATGGACTGTGACAGTAGCAGTGAGGAATACCGTCAACAGAGTTGACACGTTTGAGAACCAGGGGAAGGCAGAGAAGTAAATACCTGGATGGCTTGGCCGCGTAGCATAGTCGAGACGGGAACGCGGAGCTGATCCACGACTCTGGTGATCGAGTGAGATGGCGAAACATGACCGCCGACGCTTATCGTCTTGGCACATGATGATGATGATGATGATGATGATGATGATGATGATGATGATGATGATGATGATGATGATGATGATGATGATGATGAAAAGACTTAGTCCAATGTGTGTCAGCTGAACCTGCCTTTGACATTCCGGAACATGCCCATTGAATCACTTAATATGCACACCCGGGGCAGTCGTTGAGGTTGAAGCCAGAGCAATATATTTGTTAGCTCAACTTTTCACTTCTTGTTCTTGAAAGGTTTCACCTGATCTCTACCTATCCCAGACACTTGCTACTTTTCCGCGTTCCATATGAGATTATTGTTTATCATGCAGTTGTTGCCTTTTTATCTAATACAATTGTTAGGTTATTATTAAATTGTTCCTTTATCTCTTACTTTATCAGACAGTTATTGCTTGATCTCTTACTTTATCATACATCTGTTACTTTATCTCTTACTTTATCAGATATGTGTCGCCATATCTCTTAATTTATTATACAGTTGTTATATTATCTTACAGTTGTTACTTTATCTCCTACTTTATCAGACAGTTGTTGCTTTATTTCTTTTTTATCTATTACAGTTGTTACTTTATCATACAACTGTTGCTTTATCTCTTACTTTATCTTGCAGTAGTTGCTATATCTCTTACTTTATCAGATAGTTGTTGCTATAACTCTTACTTTATTACACAGTTGTTACTTTATCTCTTGTTTTTTTTTTATCAGACAGCAGTTACTTCACCAGACTGTAGTTATTTCATCTATTACTTTATCATACAGCTATAACTTTATCAGACAGTTGTTTCTTTATCTTTTACTTTATCAGACAGTTGTTCTTTTATCAGATAGTTGTTACTTTATCTGTTCATTTATTATACAGCTGTCACTTTATCACACAGCTGTTATTTTATCAGTCATTTTTTTTCCTTTAAGATTATCATACAATTGTTACTTTATCAGACTGTGTTAATCACCTATTTTATCAGACAGTTGTGGCTTTTTATCTCATGCTTTATCAGACAGTTGTTATTTTATCAGACAGTTGTTAACCTGTTACTTTATAGGATAGTCGTGGATTTTTATCTTTTGCTTTATCAGACAGTTGTGACGCTATCTCTTCCTATCTCAGACAGTTGCTACTTGATCTCTTACTCTATAAGACAGTTATTACATTCTCTCTCTCTCTCTCTCTCTCTCTCTCTCTCTCTCTCTCTCTCTCTCTCTCATACAATTGCTACTTTATCGCTTTCTACTATAAACAGTTCTCATTGTATCTCTTGCTTTATTCAACAGTTGTTAATTTATCTGTTTCTATCTCAGACATGTTGTTACTTTGTATCTTTCGATTCACCAAATGTATTACTTTATATCTTTAGATCCCATACACTTTGTTACTTTATCTTTTTAGTTCTTAAACCCGTATCACCGCTAGGTAAGAAGTACCTGGTACTGCGTGAACCAACATATTTAACGAAACCATTATACGACCAGTTCGCACACATCTCTAAACCACTAATTAAGTGATTGTAATAATGTGATTACAAATGCCGTTAGAAGTTTATCCAATCAACGTTCTATAATGAATCCGTATATTTTATATATGAGCTTGTGCAAACGTGATTGTGTGGAGGTTTGTTTGAACTTTACATTTTGTTTGTATTCTGTTTGTTTAAGGGAAGAATGGCTGTCAGTCTGCATTCATAGGCAAGGAAGTGTGTGTGTGTGTGTGTGTGTGTGTGTGTGTGTGTGTATGAGAGAGAGAGAGAGAGGGAGAGAGAGAGAGAGAGAGAGAGAGAGAGAGAGAGAGAGAGAGAGAGAGAGAGAGAGAGCGATGGCTGTCGATTAACTGATTGTTATTGATTATTTGTGATTTGCAGATCTGGTAATCGTGGTCTGTTGTGTATTGATGTTCGGGTATTTTTTTGTTTTTGTTTAACAAGATGGGGGAAGACAGTGCATGGCACTTACTAGTTTTGGCACGTGTCTTCATACACAGAAAGGTCCATTACCCGGGAGTCTTTGAGGCCGTTCAATTCACTTGAGAAGTTCATTCATCGGTATTAATTGGCACTCATACAAAGTAAAGAAGTAGCGAAACGATAACACACTGAAAACATAAATTGAAAGCTTTATACTATAAATAATAATAATCATAATCATAATCATCATCATAATTAACACCAACGTGATCATCATCATCACCATCATCATCATCATCATCATCATCATCATCATCATCATCATCATCATCATCATCATCATCATCATCATCATCATCATCATCATCATCATCATCATCATCATCATCATCATCATCATCATCATCATCATCATCATCATTTGAGTACACACTCTATGGAGATGTCATCACGCTTAATTTGACAGCTGCTTTCTTTGCAATTATTCACACTGACCCCTAAAGATGAATAAAAAGAAGAAGAAGAAGAATCAAGGACCAAATCTCATGACAGTCCGACGAGAAGACGCTCGAGCCTCTGCCTCATGCATTGTCAAACCCAGCAATAAAAGAGCAGCAGCTGTGGCGAAGAGTCTATGATCGCGATTCGCAATTTCGCATGCCACGTTCGAAATACAGATGCAGGCGATTTGGAAGCAGGCAACACTAGTTTTCATACAGTGGTATAAACGTCGGTCGTTCAGAAAGCAATGACAAACTGTAGAACGTAAACTTGCCTTGTAAATAAAGAAACAGCTAAAATGCTGGGGTTGACTGCGACGTTCTGTAAAGGACACGCAACTAATTATTTTAGTAATAAAAGTAAAGGACTCTTTTTGCGCATTATGTCGCATCGGGCATATGTTGCTGTACCCCTATTTTATAAACCAATCGGCGCTCGGTGGGTGATTGGTCAGTCTCACACCGGCCGTCTTTACTTCCTAAGACCTGCAAAGCCCAGAAGCCCAGATCAGTTTTGAAAATTTCGAATTTGCCCAGCTGCGGATCGAACCCACGACCTCGTGGTCCGCAGACAAGTGGCATTCCCAGGGTGTTTGTAATACCATGTTCCCGCTGTTATGTTGGTCGGTCCCCGTCTTGTCTGCCAGGGACCACCCCTTCCATCGTTGTTCTGTGTAATTGTTGTGCCAGGGCATGCGTGTGTACAAGGAAATGAGCGGGTTGACAGGCTTGCAGGTAAGGCTACTGTGGAGGGCGGATGAGCCATGGACCAGGCTGATATACTGAACGCTCTACGAGAAGTTAGTGATGACTGTGAATCTACAACCATGGTTAGACTGCCAGAACAGCAAGGTAACAGAGGTGTGGCCAAACAAGAACACCATGCAGGAAGCCAAAGAAGATTAATAAACCAACACAGAACTGGTGTCGTGAGCCGCTACACGCCACGGGATTTACTGAGGAGGGGATCCGAGCACTTATGGACTTAAAAAGTCGCTTAAAAGTCGACAGGGCCAACTTCATTGCACCGGGTTTTTATCTCATCTGGCTCGGTCTCTTTCCGCAGCGCAGAAAGCGTCGCACAAAGCACGAACTCCGTTGCTCTAGCGACGACCCCCAGAGTCTCCTAAATAAATGCACTGGTAAACTTAAGGACGCTGCCGGAATCGAACCCACAACCTTCGGAGCCCGAGTCAGACGGCTTGACCACTTCGCCACGGACACTCCCATGAACTGAATGGTTCGATGTGCAATGAGCATGGGTTGTTGACTAACTAACTAACCAATCAACCAACCAACAAAGAAACCAACCAACCAACTAACTACCTAACTACCTCCCGCTTTCCCTACCTAACTCCATCCCTCCCTCCCTCTCTCCCTCCTTCTTTCTCACTCACTCACTCACTCACTCACTCACTCACTCACTCACTCACTCACTCACTCACTCACTCACTCCTCTCACTCACTCACTCACTCTCTCTCTCTCTCACTCACTCACTCACTCACTCACTCACTCACTCACTCACCCACCCACCCACTCACTCACTCACTCACCCATTCACCCACCCACCCACCCACCCACCCACTCACTCACTCACTCACTCACTATCTGTGTAATCCACTGTAGCGTGTGATCTTGCCGAAGTAGTTGAATTCTTCGAAGTTCAGATCGTGCAGAATGTTAGCCTGCGTTCCTTGCTCTGGATCCAAAGTATTCTAAGAGTGGCTTCTGAAAACTATAGGCCAATTCTTGATGTAGCGGTTAGAACGTTACGCTGGAATGGACATGAGCGGCAATGACATGAGCGGCGTTGAACAAAGTTTTTGGTGTCAACTCTCGTCGGTTGCTACGGGAGGGAAAGACAGGCCACCTCATCCATCGTGCAGTCAGGTCTAACAATGTGATGGTCATAACACTTGACATACCCACACCAGGATCCGGTTACGGACATCTTTGTTTGTTTTGCTTTATGGTTTTAGTAGCTAGGGTTAGAATGAGTTATCATGAGTTGAAGGTCTCAGAAGTTGAGACAGTAGGTCAGGTATTTGACCTAAATACAGAGAATGAAGATGAGCTCCAACAAGCGTTCCTCCTTACACGAGATATTGCTAGCAGAAGTCATTCCGTTGTTGCATGAAAGCGTGACCCACATGAGATTAGATCATCGATAAGGGACATGGCCCTGGGCTTGCTGGGAGTGTATGTGTTTGCTGAAATCGTGCAAGAAAGAATGGGGAAAAAGGACGGATGCATTTTCAGAGACGAAAGCAGTGTCCATATTTTGTTCATCAAAGATAATAACTATTTTTCATCTAGAATGGAAGTCATCATCTGAAGTTCATTCTATTTTACTCTGCAGATCAGTAACCTCAATTTTCTTGGTAGAAATAGTGGAAAATAGATTTCTCGTAATTGATGACGTATTAAATGACATCAGAGGCAGCCCAAGCAAATTGTGTGACAACGTAATTCTTGTAACCTCACCATCCGATATTTTTAGTTTACCTTTCATTTGATTTCGTGTGTGAGACAACAAGGCAATTTCATCAATAAAGATAGATCATCGAGCTTTCTCGTGAAATACTTTTAAGTTCATTTCCCTCAATATTTGCTGTTGTCTTTATACCCCAGTGTACAGTTAGTGAAAATAGTAGAGGCGAAAATGCATGCCTGTCTCCTTCCTGTTCTTATTTCGAATGCCCCTGTTAGTTTCCCCTCTTAGAGGACTCTGCACTTTATGCCTCTATTTACCTCCTTTATTCAGTTAATAATTGTCTGTTGGATCCCATAATATATCATCAATTTTCAAAGCGATTCCCTATCTGTGGAGTAAAAGGCTTTTTAATAATTCACAAATCAATTATAAAGTGGCGAGTTCAGCTCGATGCTATGTTCTATTATTATGCATAATGTGACTATATGGTCAGTAAGGGTCTATTTAGTCAGAAGCCTGCCCGTTCATCCCTTAGTTGTTTGCCAATGGCATCTCTTAATCTCTCCAAAACGACCCTGCTTATTTTACTCCATCTTAATTTCCACCCTATTGTTTTGACCCCCCCCCCTCCCCGGAAGGATAGTACAATAGTCCCTGCGACACGAGAATTGAAGAGTTAACCGAAAACAGTCCTACAGAAATCCATCATCAATAAAACCCAACTTTGATTTAAGTAATATTTATCTCCAAGATGAGCATTGTATTTCACAATGATCACGTATGTGAACTGTCGGCTGCACTCATCCTTCAACTGATCCACTTAGCAGCTACTGTGTATTTATTTAATTTTCTATTGCTATACCCATTCGTCCAGTCTAACGAAGTCTATAATAGACTATCACGCACCTGTAAGTTCATACAGACCATCCTTAAATCCTTACATTGTCATCATGATCATCTGTCTCAAGTCCGTAAAAGAAAACAATGCTCGCATTTCTATCAGAATGTTTAAAACAAAAAGAATTTAAAAGGCAAGAGGTTCATCTTTACTGCACCGAGTGTTATCCCATATGGCTCAGTCTCTTTCCTCAAGACGGCCTGCCGAAACCGTCACACAAAGCACGAACTTCGTAGCTCCAGCGACGACCCTCATGAGTTTTCGAGAAAACTTCACTCGTGAACCGAACGGCGTAGACCGGAATCGAACTCATATCCTCCAAAGCAAGAGGTAGGCGGCGTAACCACGTGGCCACGGAGACTCCCTCAGAACATGTATAACCCGGGCAGAAGAGTACAGAAAGTAAAGGACTCTTTTCATACCGTGAGGCCTATTGTGTATGTGGTACTAACTCCATATTGTTAGAGACCAATCGGAACTGGGGGGGGGGGGGGGTGACGATGCCATCAATATCAGAGTTATGTTTTCATTGCTTTAGTTATGCGAATAACGAAGACACAAACAGTAGATTGCACGATTTATTGCCTGGTATATTTCGCTGCAACACGTCATGTTAAAAAAGTTAGTTGCATATCCTTTACGGACGTAGCAGTTAACCCCAGCATTTTTTGGCTGTTCGTGATTCCTGGGCAAGTTAACGTTCAGTGGTTTGCCATTGCTTTCTGAACGACCGGCACCCATACCATTTCATAAAAAACCAACGCAGCTGTGTTTCGACAGCGGTATGCGGGATTAAGACCTGCGTCCGTAACACCTTCGCCACGAAGCCGGTAAATAAATCCTTCAAGTTGACATATACACATGTTCACACAGTCATGTCCATTGTCTACTACTGTAATGTTGAACTGACTATCATGTCTTTCTCTTTGTACAAGATTGGCTTAAACCGATTAATGGCGATGGCTTCAGCGACATTTAACAAGCGACCTATGTGTGAGCTATAGTTATGTTGTTGTAGTTTCTGTCATCACAGGTTCATAAACCGTCTGCGGTGAACTTAGGTATTCACAACTAAGTCTTACTCTCCATACTATAGCTGAAGTCCTCGACACGAGTCTTTTAGATTTGCGAATATCGTAACTGTGGCCATTCCTCTACGCTCTCTTCTCCGCTACTACAAGCCAAATTTTCATCCACTCCCAGTTCCTGAACGACTGGCAAAAATAGATTTCATATTTGCTTACAACCAAACTGGCAAACTGGCCGCTTCTAGCCGTTTCACCACTTACCTATTCAGTTTGAGGTTATCGATTTTTAACATGCGCATAAAACAGTTATTCCATCCATTACATTCTTTACACCCGTCATTACGACGCGCTGAATACACTGGAACAATCTGTCATAAAACGATACTGCTGCAGATCCCATTCTTCGGCTTTGTAAATGTCATCCATGTTAAAACCGTAAAGGAATTCCCAGTAGTTCTCCAAATTTCCACACTGATCTAATTAAGCGGCGAGTTGATTAAAAATAAGCGGAAGAATTTCAAGATTAATTCATCATGTGCCATGCCAACAAGTGTGGGCGATCATATTTCACCATCTTACACAATCATCAGAGTCGTTGATCTACTCCGTGTTCTTGTCTCGACCAAGCCATGTGGTCGTAGTCAAACCATCCAGATATGCAATCATCAGAGTCGTTGATCTACTCCGTGTTCTTGTCTCGACCAAGCCATGTGGTCGTAGTCAAACCATCCAGATATGCAATCATCAGAGTCGTTGATCTACTCCGTGTTCTTGTCTCGACCAAGCCATGTGGTCGTGGTCAAACCATCCAGATATGCAATCATCAGAGTCGTTGATCTACTCCGTGTTCTTGTCTCGACCAAGCCATGTGGTCGTGGTCAAACCATCCAGATATGCAATCATCAGAGTCGTTGATCTACTCCGTGTTCTTGTCTCGACCAAGCCATGTGGTCGTGGTCAAACCATCCAGATATGCAATCATCAGAGTCGTTGATCTACTCCGTATTCTTGTCTCGACCAAGCCATGTGGTCGTGATCAAACCATCCAGATATGCAATCATCAGAGTCGTTGACCTACTCCGTGTTCTTGTCTCGACCAAGCCATGTGGTCGTGGTCAAACCATCCAGATATGCAATCATCAGAGTCGTTGATCTACTCCGTGTTCTTGTCTCGACCAAGCCATGTGGTCGTGGTCAAACCATCCAGATATGCAATCATCAGAGTCGTTGATCTACTCCGTGTTCTTGTCTCGACCAAGCCATGTGGTCGTGGTCAAACCATCCAGATATGCAATCATCAGAGTCGTTGATCTACTGCGTGTTCTTGTCTCGACCAAGCCATGTGGTCGTGGTCAAACCATCCAGATATGCACTCATCAGAGTCGTTGATCTACTGCGTGTTCTTGTCTCGACCAAACCATGTGGTCGTGGTCAAACCATCCAGATATGCACTCATCAGAGTCGTTGATCTACTCCGTGTTCTTGTCTCGACCAAGCCATGTGGTCGTGGTCAAACCATCCAGATACGCAATCATCAGAGTCGTTGATCTACTCCGTGTTCTTGTCTCGACCAAGCCATATGGTCGTGGTCAAACCATTCAGATATGCAATCATCAGAGTCGTTGATCTACTCCGTGTTCTTGTCTCGACCAAGCCATGTGGTCGTGGTCAAACCATCCAGATATACAATCATCAGAGTCGTTGATCTACTCCGTGTTCTTGTCTCGACCAAGCCATGTGGTCGTGGTCAAACCATCCAGATATGCAATCATCAGAGTCGTTGATCTACTCCGTGTTCTTGTCTCGACCTAGCCATGTGGTCGTGGTCAAACCATCCAGATATGCAATCATCAGAGTCGTTGATCTACTCCGTGTTCTTGTCTCGACCAAGCCATGTGGTCGTGGTCAAACCATCCAGATATGCACTCACTCATCTGCCTTCGACTTGTTCCTTTCCCGTCAATCTTGTCCGTTGTCACCAAGTTCGCTACTTTATTTCTTCTCATAACTTGCACAAAAATGCTTGACTGTCTGCGTCTAATTTCTCTAATCAGTTTACGGTTTTCATTTGCTTCTTGTAGGACTCGCTCAATGCGATTTTCTGTCTGTACATTGTATTCATTGCATTTTCCTCAGAAACCACATTTCCACAGCCATTAGATGTCTTTCAGCTTGTCTTCTCGTCCACGTTGTACTTCACACAAAAGTACAGGCTCTCTGTAGCACTTCAACAATCTTTTCCTCGTTGCAATTGACATCTTTTATTGGTCAGTATGTTTTCCATCTTGAAAAATGCTGCCTTTGCCATAACGGTTTTTGTTCTAATCTCTTTAAGGCACCTCCCATCAGATGTTATGTCTGTTCCGAGATAGTTGTACCTATTCACTTGTTTAAAAATTTTACCATTTAAACGTATATCACACTGTGATATTTCTTTCTTCCTAGCGACGATCTTAATCTCTGTCTTCTTACAATTTAAGTCTAACCCAAGTTGCTCACTGTGTACAATAACCGTATCTACTAAAAGTTGCAGATCCTGTTCATTGTCTGCAATTAATACTGAATCATCCACATAATCTGATGTTATTGATGTCATGTCCTCCAATAGTGATGTCTCTCATATCTTCAAAATTTCTAAAAATATTTTCACCGTATACGAAAAAAATAAAGACCAGGAGACATTACACATCACTGTTGCACACCTCTCGATATAGGCTGACCTACTTCATTATCAATCTTGATGGTGGCTTGCTCTTTCCAGTATATGTTATTTACAAGTCTAATGTATTTTCCGTCAATTTGTTGATCTGCAAACATCTTCATCATATTGACATGTTTTACTTTATAGAAAGCTTTTGTGTAGTCAATGAAGCAGAGATGTAGGTCTTTGTTTATTTCAATTGAACTCTCTATTAATTTTCTCAGCAAATACATAGCATTTACAGTGACATAACCTTCTTCGAACCCATAGTGTTCTTCCCCTATTTCGGGGTGTATGTTCTTCCTAACTCTTTGCATGATTATTCTTAGCAAAATCCTTGTGATGTCGCTCATTATACTAATTGTCCGATGTTGATCACATTCAGAGGCTGTAGAAATCTTCGGGATTGCAAATAATTATAGATTTACATAATTCAGAAAGTATATCTCCAGTAATGCATACTATTCCTCTCTTGTATAATCATAAAGGTCTTTCATATAATCTGACCATGCATGTAAAATCTGATGTTTTTCTATTATTATTTTGCCATTTTTGGCTTTTAGGCAACCCGTTGATGTGTTATATTAATTTCTTAGTGATGTCATGAATTCTTTTGTGTATTAATTTTGTATTCCGAGATTACTTACCTTCTTTGTGTTTAAAAATGGGTGCCTAATTAACGTCCACATAGATCAATAGGTATCTAAATTAATCCATTCTATTGACATTTTTATAGTTTCGCTCATTCTATTCCACAGTTTTGTTAATTTAACTCATTCTCATCTCAACATGTTTTCTATTAACTACAAGTGTTTCGGATCATAAGATATAAAGTAACAAATGCACGGGACACAAGTTCAAAATATATTCACTGCCAAGTAGAGCAAGGTGATGCTTGTTCCAACAATGAGGACAAGAACAACAGTAAACGAACAGGGTGTGTTTTATTTGTTTCCTAGCAACAGTCATGAGCTGACTATTATCCAGACATCAGATACATTCAATCAGTCAGTATTCAATCAGTACCTTTCGAATGGCAGAGAAGTCAGCATACATGTCGCACAGGTCGGTTCGGTGGTGTTCTAATTTTAGCTAAGGCAAAGAAATGTTTAATTTTTATAAGAGGTAACATAATAAATAAATATATAAATAAATAAATAAATAAATAAAACTGAACTCCCAACACTGGGTGGCGACACCTTGATCAAGTGGCGATAATTTTCTAGGCTTTTAAAAACTTCTGTGCTTGCTTGCTTGCTTGCTTGTGTTCGTTGGCTTGAGCTCTAACGCGAAGTCCTGTATGTCGGATGAAGTCATCCTGTTGTCCAACATCAGTGTGATGTCATACAGGACCTGAGGTTTGCGTGAGTATCCGTTGTCCCATGTCTGGCTTATTGGTGTGCAGACTGGTGGTTCCTCGCCGTACAGGCAGACACTCTCCGACTTCGGAGGAATCGGCGATCCTATTGACCTCAGCCAGGATCCCGAAGGGACCTGTTGCCCAGGACGCTCGACGAGGACGCGTCAATAGGTCTTAGCCAGTATATAACCCGGCCCTGGTGCCTTGGAAACACCTCTGCGTCCCAAAAACTTCTGTCAGCATACTCGCGAAATGGTAGCGAGAGTTTTAATCTATCGCTGAAAGTTATAACTTTGAGCATTCGCCATAGATAGTTCGCAATGGATAGTTCGCCACAGATAATTCGCCTGTCGGCCCGGTGGTCATGGGTTCAAATCTGCATGACGATGAATTCTGATAATTGATCTGGGTTACCAGGTCGATCCAGCCTAAAATGGGTACCAGAAAATTTCCTGGGAAATAAAAGGCGACCGGCGTGACATTGACCTCATCATCCATCTATCGCCGATGTATGTATAACATTAAATGTCTTGTACCATATCCCCAATACACATTAAGGCTTGTAAATTGGTACTTTACTTTACTTTACTTTACTTTACTTTACTTTACTTTACTTTACTTTACTTTACTTTACTTTACTGGCTACATAGATTATTCAACCATGTTTGGATAGAACAACAGACACCACGAGACTGGGGAAACGCCATAATTATCCCAATTTGGAAAAAACAAAGGCAGCAAAAGAGATTGCACACAATACAGAGGCATTTCACTGTTGAGTCATACTGGGAAAATATTTTTCAAAATTCTTGAGAAAATATTACGAACTACTATAGAACCCCAGCTAAGCGAAACACAACTTGGATTTAGGAAAAACAAAGGATGCACAGATGCCATTTTTGCTTTTAGACAACAATCAATCGAATTCAATGAAACACTCTACTTAGCCTTTGTGGACCAAGAAAAGGCATTTGAAAGAGTAAATAGAAACAAGCTGTGGGACATCCTTAAACAATATGGTGTGAGTAAACATCTAAAAAACCTATGTAGAAGCTTATGTAACAACAGTGAATGCATAGTGAGAGCAACTGGAGGACACTTAGAGCCCTTCACCATAAGATCTGGAGTACGACGAGGTTGTGTCCTCACCCCTCTCTTGTTTATAACATATATAGACAACATATGTAAAGAAACCAGCCAAACAGAGACCGCAAGAATACCGAATGACGAGAACACAGAAGAAGAACCATCTGCATATCTAACTATTAGAGAACTTCTGTTTGCGGACGACCAAGCACTAATAGCAAAATCAGAATCTGAATTACAAGACCACATGAATAGTCTAAACGAAATGTGTAGGGAACGTAACAAGAAAATTAGCACAAGAACAACAGAGGTAATGACTATAACTAAAGAAGAAAAAACAACAGCAATTCATCTAAACGAACATCCCTTGAAACAAGTAAAGAGTTTCAAGTACCTAGGAAGTATAAGATCATCAAATAACAGATCAGAAGACGAAATCGAAAATAGATGCAATAAAGCAAACCAACTCATTGGACAAATGGCACCAATATTAAAGAACAAACATGTATCAATAACTACTAAGAAAGCACCTTACAATACAATCTTCATACCAACTCTATGCTACCAATGCCAAACCTGGAAAATGACAGAAAAAGAGAAGAGAAAAATCACAACAACAGAAATGAGATTCCTGAGAAGAATACTCAACGTATCAAGAAGAGATAAGATCAGAAATGAAGAAATCAGGACTAAAGTGGGGGTTATAGAAGCACTAAAGTTTATTAGAAAGCAGCAAGTCAAATGGTTACCAGTCAACAGCATACCACAACAAGCAATGATGTACAGACCAGATGGAAACAGAGGAAGAGGCCGACCACGTAAACGTTGGACGGAGGGAATAGCAGAGTCCATGGGAATATCGATACATGAGGCCCATAATCGGGCACTTTCACGATGTTTATTCTTCACCTCGACACCGCAAGGTAAAAGAGGAACATGGCTTTACTTTACTTTACTTTACTTTACTTTACTTTACTTTACTTTACTTTACTTTTACTTTTACTTTTACTTTTACTTTTACTTTACTTTACTTTACTTTTACTGTTACTATTACTGTTACTTTTACTGTTACTGTTACTTTACTTTACTTTTACTTTTACTTTACTTTTACTTTTACTTTACTTTACTTTACTTTACTTTACTTTTACTGTTACTTTACTTTACTTTTACTTGTACTTTAATTTTACTTTTACTTTACTTTACTTTACTTTACTTTACTTTACTTTACTTTACTTTACTTTACTTTACTTTACCTATATACCAGGAATGGTATCTAATATATGCAGAGCAGATGAAACTATTTTGGCCTAAACCGACTCCATCTGAACGCAAAGACGATGGGGATGTCAGCAAGCTTGAGTTGACTTCTACTTTCTTTAAATATATTCATTTTGAAGAAGAAGAAGAAGAAGAAGAAGAACGAACGAACGAACGAACGAACGAACGAACAAACTTTATTTTCAAAGGGATAAGAATTGGGCAAGCAGGCCTGTCTAACATTCTGCTCTTCTATCACTCTCTTTCATACATTATTTCAGTCACACATCATTCAAGGCTAACAAAGAACAGCAACAATATGAAAGATATGCATTATAAAGGCATGGGCAAAATGTGAACATCAAAATTACACGACACAGTAATATTAGATAATGGTCTGACACTTGTTATTAGCCATGTGGAATATACTGGCCTACAAAAAGGGGACTGGCTGTTATAGTAGGGTTTTGTTATTATTATTATTATCTCTATTATTATTAAGAAGAAGAAGAAGAAGAAGAAGAAGAAGAAGAAGAAGAAGAAGAAGAAGAAGAAGAAGAAGAAGAAGAAGAAGAAGAAAGAAGAAGAAGAAGATAATGATGAATTGTCTGAGCTGTTGTAATTGAAAACTAGATTAAATCTGCAGCCACTCTATTTTTAACTTATAAAAGATGCTTTCGCAATATGTTTCGTTCACGTACAACAAAATCAATCTTGATTTATAGAAAACATAGCACAATGGGCGATATTGTGAGAAATTAGCTCATGAAAGAAACATCAATATGGAATCTTTTCATGTGCATTTAAAAGGAAGAACGA
This sequence comes from Cepaea hortensis, assembly GCA_963921405.1. Lineage (NCBI taxonomy): Eukaryota > Metazoa > Mollusca > Gastropoda > Stylommatophora > Helicidae > Cepaea > Cepaea hortensis. Next base: position 100,623,115 of record OY992879.1, on the reverse strand, counting down.
AGAGCATAAGAACCTACCATTTTGTGAGCTCAATTGAAAAATAATTTTTGAACTCTAACTGGTTTCCAATTAACATCATTTCTTTCAGATGATTTAGCAATGTTCATTTCTGGTGCTCTCTTTTCGTCTACATCATTATCAGTAATGGCATAGGTCAGCATGGTCGAATGGATAAGAACGCGCATTCTTAAACATCCGGTGTCCTGATGCCGAGGTAAGGAATTCAACCCCTACATAGGACAGTTTGACTAAAATGTTGACCTATCGTCCTTGTCTTGGGGACGTAAATTACAAGTACCTCTGAAACCGGAGTGGGTTCGCCAGATGGCGGGGGACACTGGTAACAGGGAAAGCTAATCCACAAGCAAAATTCAGTCCAGCACCACTATAAGTGGTGTATGGATTACATTTGAGTTGAAAGTGAGCGAGCGCAAAAAAAAAAAAAAAAATATTCAGTAGTGGCAGGTTTGGTAAAACGTGGATTCCAACAAATGCGCTTGGTATTTCCCAATGCGAGGTCCACAGTTTGCCGGCTGGTTCTTGGGATGCCTCTTCAAGAAGTTGTTTGCTTTTGTGATGCCTCTTAAACGAATAGACCTTTTGAACGTGAGGCTCAATATGTGCAAGTGATGATAAGAATCCATGACATGATGACCGCTTGGATGAACAGTTTGTGTCAGCTCTATGCTTATGGAAACCTCCGTTGATGCCCGCTTTCGGCTGCTGCCTTCTCATGAGGTCCGAACGGCCTTAGGGGAGAGTATAAGCGCAGTTTAACAAGTCTTCGACATACCGGGTCGAGTCTTCAATAGCAGCCTTAGGCGATTTTCGAGCAGAACGCTTTGCGCTGATTTCGATGGTATGACAGTCAGCCGCTTAGAAAGGAGTGGTTAAGTACTGAACGTAAACATTGCTTAGTAGATCATACGCAACCTATAAATGCTGGGGCCGATTGCGACATCCTGTAAAATGACATGCAAACAACTTTAACTATTGCATGACATTGTGAAGCAGATTGTAAATCGCCCGGGTACAACGTATTAAAGAGTTTGAAACAATGTATTCTTTTAGTGAAATACAACAATTAAGAACCCACGCCATAAATAAAATATTGCACGATTTCCTGCCTGCCTGTAACATAATGTAACCCAGTCATGCGCAGCTTGTCAACTACATTTCAACAAAAACAGAAGGTACATTGCACCATAATGCACACCAAACACGTTTGACCAGATTGACACATTCCTGACATACCGATGTCACCAAAATGAAACCAGACTAGCGTCTCAACCTGGGAAGCCGATTGGTTAGGAGACACAGTATGACGTAAAAGGGCGCCACAAGGCTGTACGCGCTCATTTTCTGCCAGGGCGTAGGTGAAGGAAGACCGTTTTTCGTAATGTGGAATATGTGTTATTTTAGGGACTAGTTATCATCTGATCTGATAAGCTTGCCTGTTCTGGGTCGTCCTGACTGTCCTATATGGAAAGGTCCAGGTATCATGTGTTTGTTCGTGGTGTGTGCGTGATATTTTGAAGTTTAAATACCAGAGAAATGTTCACTTCAATATCTGAGGCGACCAGCAGACCTGAGATCTCGCCCGGCCAAACCTGTCCAACTCTACATCTCAATGTCTGCTAGCTCTTGATTTACTCTTCGATTCGATTGTTGTATGAATGCATATGATGCAATAACATCTAAATAAGCTTTAGGGAGTAAAGTTATCAATGCACCTTTATGCATTATATCAAATGCAAGCTTTCTCTATCTTCTTGTTCAGAAGATAGTTCTTGTGCTTGAATCAATGCTTCTCTTTATCTACATGCTTTCGCCTGGAACACTGCGAGGGAGTGAATGAGAAAATTACAATTTTCCTCCTTTCTTATTGCTCAATATGTGAACCATAAAATAGATGTAATATTGTTGCATGCCTGGCAGACCTGTATTCAGACCAGCATCATCATAATGTCATGGTTATTACTTAACGTTCAACAATTGCAATTGTCTCTTTAGGGGAGAACAATTTGCAATCGTGACGATTCGTACTTAGTTTATATGTCTAGAAATGGGGGGGGGGGGGGGGGGTTCAAACCCCTGTCCTTACTCCCTGTTGCTTGGCAGCAGGGGAGGACAACATTGAGTTCAGACTTTTTAAGAAGAAGAAGGATTCGTGTGTGAGAGAGAAACCAGTTTTGTGATTCTCACACTGATACATGTGTATATATTTGTTCGTTGTACTTGAAGGAAATATCTATGTTTTGCAACTTGTGAACACTTCACTTGAAGTTTTCCTTTATGTCCATTCATACACACGAACCATATTTTCTCATATTATGAGAAAATCATTTATATGTGAGTTAAACTCATTATATCTTCTGGAAGCTGAGGGAGCAATAAATGTTCGAATTTATGACACCCTGTATACAGAAAAGATTATATGTTGGAGATGAACTGAAGGAAGAGAGGTGACACTCATGAACCGAATCTGACTTGTAAAAGGCAACCAACCATCATGCATAGCCTTAACGTGGGGTCGATGAGTTTACTAGATTGATGTTCATGCCATCATTGATGTCATTATATCATCATCATGCTATGTCCTTATCTAAGTGACTGTACTTACTCATCTGATACCCTGTTACCTTTCTATTGTTCTTATCTGTTAATCTGAGGTGTATATATTTAACTGAGACTTCTGGCACGTTCAGAATACATAAAACAGAAAGACCAGATAATGAAAAGCATGCAGAGAGCATTGTGCCCATCAGCAATTAGAGTCGATTCAGCATCAAAGAGAGAAGGAGTATAGCTCTCACTCTTTGGCACTATTCCACTTCTTCCCCCTCTTCATTCTTCGTATATTTTCCCTTGTCCATTCTGTCGTCTTTCTCTATGATAAAGAAACTTAACAGAGTGTAAATAGGTATGATTGTTTGCATTAACAGTGAGTGGTGCTACTTGGTGATAGCAGGATGTATAGAAGATACAGCCAGATTGTATAGAAGAATGTGGCAACTCAGGTCATTCACCTGAGCAATGAGCAGTTTGTCGTCTTGTCCGGAAGGCAGGTAATGTCACTCTACGGTCCATTCAACAATGAACCTGGTAACCGACGAAGGCTCGGCCTCTTTTCCTCCAGCAGGCTAACTATTACAGCTGTATGCAATACACTCCATGAAAACTCCATCAAATACTGTTATAATGAAGGAAGGATGCTCTTGGCAACATAGGCAGACATTTTTCTCTTCAAGCAATTCAACCCTGAACACATTTGTACAGAGTGTTCAGTATTTTCAGAGACATATCTTTAATTATAATACTACAGATATTTGTCATTTATTTCAATTGGGAAAAGATGGAGAGAGTAATAATGTTAACTCCTACATCATATTTGATGACATGAATAATTCATGATATGTATGTATTTGTTTGTTGAACCATTATTGTTCTCTCCTCCATACTTTCTACCAGTTTTAGAGTTCATTAAACTTGGAAAACCTTAGACAACTCTTATATTCACTTGATTGTGACGTTTACATTTTACTTTGTGTTTAATTAATATTTAATTAACACAATGTATATCTTTGGGAATAAGTAAGGCTGGGTGATCGCACGTGGGTAATTAACTGCAATTATCCCATGGTAACGACCCAGGTTCCGAAGGTCCATCCAGGAGAACCCTGTCACTTATTATAAACATTGACCCACTGTACCATATGGGATTAGTTGGGTTTTTGGGGGCTTTGAGCTATTAAAGGTTCTCTTAGGAAGGAGAAACTTCAAGTGTGTTGTATTACTTCTCCGGGACTTCCCTAGACCTGCCGAGTTCTTTATAGTCAATATTTACACAAAAGACTATTACACACCATTAGAGGTTAGTCCCAGGACTCTAGCTTTTAAGAATACGGGGCATGCACATAGTGCGACTGATTCTCACCATCTTATCACCTTACACTGGCATATATCGCTGAATCTCGTCAGGTGCACACTGTAGAGGTACATATAATTGTATATGAAACAATGAACGATACTTCGACTGAAATATGATGTGCATCGTGCCTGACCTTGAGCGAATGTTTAGAACGCTATATTCACGGAAGTCTAACACTTGGCATGAAGTCCTTCTGTTAACATAGTAACAGCTGGAATCGACTAATACATAATGATTCGATATATTTGAGCAATGAATTATTGTTCGTAGAATACAATATACGAAATGGAGATTGTTTATTGACCGTGCTATTGCTAATCAGCAAATGTTCCGTGATGGTCAAATTGACGTTTTATGACCTGTTGACTACACAGGAATTCCTGAAGGATGATTTAACTCTCTTTTCCACCCACACTGGTGTATGTTCGGCTATAAAGGAGAGTCTGGCATACGAGACTACGACCTCCAGCATGAGAATGGAGGTAGAAGCAGTAACAGCAGCCTTCGATGGTTGGAGGTGACCGCTGCAACACTATTGTATTCATTACGGACTCACGGAGTATGCTTAGTAGGGTATAGAAAGGAATGTTTTATGTGGAATGACTTGCCTCGCTTCAGAGGCCAAAGAGTGTGAGAATTATATGGATTTTCTGTACTGGTCATGTGGGTATTCGGGGGAATTGATAGGCTGATATGCTGGCAGGGAATATACCTTTTAGTGGTAGTTTACCTATGGACAAGGGAGAGGTGCTCAAGCGCCCGAAGGATCAAGCGGAGAAAGCTGTGGAACAGACTAAGTTTCCGTATCGGGAATGGATGATATGCCGGGGATAGGCAGAAGTTCTGTGCACATCTCAAAACTGAGAGGGAAGACCAGTAGAACTTTCAATCAGATGGAGGTTGGAACGATAAGTAGTATGACTCTTCGCATGTTGTTTAATGTGGGGACGGAGCGCGTGTGGGAATGTCCTGAATGCAGTGATGTCGGTTCTTAGCTCATAACTACTCATTGACTATTCGATTTGCCAATTGTCTTTCCATTGTACCCATGTAAGGTGCTTGGCACCCACTTTGTATCGAGAAATGCAGTTTGATTTGGTGTACGGACACAATGGTTCTTTCACAGATGGAGTAGGTATCGAGGTCGTTTTGTATCTTTTTGTACTATTTATTATATTAAAATTACACTACTGCTAGTGTACTTTTTAGAGTCAAGAAATGCAAACTCGAAAGGAATGCTGTTTAGAAACCGACGCACTGGGCCGCATGTCTGATGAAACTGTGCTACATAACACTTTTATAATGATTTGTGTTGACGAATCAGCAAGATCTGCGGACACAGTGAACACCCTCTAGCCTATCATCCTCAAGTGACTTGCCCAGCGTTCATGTCTCCCCGCGGATCTCGGTCTTTGATGTTCTGGATCAACTCTGCTGATGGTATTCCTGCATGCCACCGTCTCAATCGATCCAGCATCATTTCTCTTGGTCTGTCTCTGCCTCTCTTCCCCTCAATCTTTTCAGTCGTCACGATGTTCTCCAATACCTCTCTTCTCTTCACATGACCAAAGAAATCTGTTTGTGCCATTCTTATTATTTCATATAATGTTTTGGTTTCATTTGCCTTTTTCAGGCAGTCGTCGTTAGTTATGATGGCAGTCCAAGGAATTTGCAACACTCGTTTCAGGAAGCACATCTCTGTTGCTTCTAAATTCTTCATATCTAGATCAGCTAAAACCACAACCAAGTGTTAACAGAGGTCAGCACCGTCAGATACCTGATATAAATAAAATATGCATATTTAAAAGGCGTGAGGATCGACTTCATTGCACCTGGTCTTATCCGATGTGTCTCAGTCTCTTTCCGCAGGGCGGCCTGTCGAAAGCTTCGCACAAAGTACAAACTTCGTAGCCCCAGCGACGATCCCCAGGAGTCTCCGAGAAAATTACACTCGTGAACTGAATGACGTAGCCAGGAATCGAACCCACAACCTTCGGAGTACTTCCCTATACTTTATATTTTTATGGAAAACAGTCGGCACTCGATGGGAGATAGGATCAACATCAAGCCGGCCGATTTTATTTCCCGGAGCATTTTCAGTACCAATTTTAGGCTAGGTTGACCAGGGAGCCCAGTTTAATTTTAAAAATCCGCCTTGATGTGGATTCCAACACATGGCCCCACGTCGGGCAGACAAGCGTGATAGCCATCACGCCATCTAACAATCACAACAGGTCTTCGATTTAAATATGTAAAAAAACAAGATTACTTCTCAACGAAGTCACGGTTTTGTCACCGAAGTCACGGAAACATACCATCGCCTGCCGATCCATCAGCCATGATTTCAAATTCACCCCAGAGGCAACTTTTCCCCCCTCTCCACTACCATGTTACCTTCAGTGATGAAGGGGTTACGGACGCAGTTCGTAATTCCACTTACCGAGTTCGAAACACCTCTGCGGGCGATTTGACAGCAGATTGCCTTGCGTTGATATTTTACGAAATGGTACGGGTGCCGGTCGTTTATAAAGCAATGGCAAACTACTGAACGTAAACTTGCCAAAGGGATCACGAACAGCATACAAATGCTGATGTTTGACTGCGACGTCCTGTAAAATTATATGCAACTAACATAGCCACGTTACTTAGGGTCGACCCAGGTTACATACAACAGGTACCGTAAAAGTCTGTAGGAGATAAGGCAGTTGGCGTGCTTCTGGCAGCGTCATCTATCGGCTACGGCCTAGTACAAACGTTTAGGCCTGGCACCATTTACTCGGTAGCCGCGTTCGGCAAGCCTGTCTGCCGGCCTGGAGGTCAAATGTTCAAATCCCCTTAAGGTTAGCATTAATTTTAAAAAAAATGATAGGTGTTCCCATGTCGACCCATCCTAAATTGGTTTCCAGTAAATGTTCTGCAAAGTAAAAGCAGCCGGCAAGGGTTAGTAAGTGATGTGTATAAAATGAACGATCTATAGAAGGAGGTAAAGATATGCATCTTTGCTTTATTGACTACACAAAGGCTTCAAAAAAAGTAAGACATTTCGACATGATAAAGATGCTTGCAAATCTACAAATTGATAGGAAAAACCTTACACTTATAAACAACATATATCAAAACAACAAGCCGCCATCATAATTGATAATGAAGTAGGTCAATATAAGCTTATTAAGAGAGGTGTGAGACAGGGATGTGTAATGTCTTCAGATCTGTTTTCCCTGTATAGTGAAAATATTTTCAAAATTGTACAAGATATAAACGGAATCATCATTGGGGGAAGAAACATCTATAACATTAGATATGCAGATGATACAGTATTGATTGTAGACAATGAGCAGGATCTGCAATATTTAGTAGATGCGGTTGTTGCACACAGTGAACAACTAGGGTTAGAACTAAATTGTTAGAAGACACAGATTATGGTCGTCACTAGGAAGAACTAAATATCACAATGTAATATACAAATAAATGGGAATATTCTTAAATAAAGTGAAGCAGTACAATTATCTCGGAACAGTCATAACATCTGATGGGAGATGCCTTGAAGAGATTAGAACACGAATCCCCTTGGCGAAGGTAGCCTTTAGCAAGATGAAAAGCATACTGACCAATAAAAAACATGTCAATTGCTACGAGAAAAAGAGTGGTGAGGTGCTACACAGAGCCTATACTTCTGTATGGATGTGAAGCGTGGACAATAAGCAGTCAAGCTGAAAAACATTTGATGGCTGTAGAAATGTGGCTTCTGGGGAAAATGCAAAGAATACCATGGCCAGACCGAAAAACCAATGAACAAGTCCTTCAAGAAACAAATGAAGATCGTAAACTGATTAGAGACATTAGACGTAGATAGTCAAACTTTTTTTAAGGCATGTTATGAGAAGAGATGAATTGGAGTACTTGCTGACAACTGGCAAGATAGAAGTGAAGAGGCCAAGGGGAAGACCGAGAAGTAAATACCTGGATGGCTTGGCGTCATGGCATGGTCGAGACAAGAACACTGAGCTGATCAACGACTCTGGTGATCGAGTGAAATGGCGAATCACGAACGCCCACGCTTACCGGCATGGCATATGATGGCTGGACACTGAAACGAGTGGTTTCATTTCCTATTACACCGTCATTAAACTGGACTTACACGCTGACTTTTCGTTCAGAAACAATCCCAAACTTTAAAAAAAAAGATACTTGCATATCCTTTACAGGACGTAGAAGTCAACCCCAGCTGTTCGTGATTCCTGGGCAAGATGAAGTTCAATAGTTTGCGATTGCTTTCTGAACTACCGGCACCCATATCATTTCATAAGAAACCAACGTAAAGCGGTCTGCTGCCAAAACGCTCACAGCTGCGTTTCGAACGCGGTATGCGGGATTATTTACTGCGTTTATAACTGCTTCGCCACGAAGCTGGCAATCCCAATCTAGTGAACGTAAAATTGCTTATAAATTTTACCTGGTGTTGATCTCAGCGTCATGCTTGCTTGCTTGCTTGTGTTCGTTGGCTTAAGCTCCAACGCGAAGTCCTGTATGTCGGATGAAGGCATCCTGTTGTCCAACATCAGTGTAATGTCAGACAGGACCTGAAGTTTGCGTGAGTATCCGTTGTCCCATGTCTGGCTTATTGGTGTGCAGACTGGTGGTTCCTCGCCGTACAGGCAGACACTCTCCGACTTCGGAGGAATCGGCGATCCTATTGACTTCAGCCAGGACCCCGAAGGGACCTGTTGCCCAGGACGCTCGACGAGGTCGCGTCAATAGGTCTTGGCCAGTATAGAACCTGGCCCTGGTGCCTTGGAAACACCTCTGCGTCCCTCTCAGCGTCATGAAAAGGACAGTATTTGCTTTTCTTTCACGACCTGGGGGGGGGGGGGTATGTTTACCTTCTCTCACGATCTGTTGCATCGGAACGATTATGTTTGCCTTCTCTCACGACATGTTGCATTGGAGCGGTTATGTTTGCCTTCTTTCACGACCTGGTATATCGGAGAGATCGTGTTTACCTTCTTTCACGACCTATTGCACCGGAGCGATTATTCATGCCTTCTTTCGCAACTTGGTGCATCTGAGCGATTATATTTACCTTCTTTCACAACTTGAACGCCTTTATTCACTCCAGAAAAGGGCAGTGCGTCTAATCAATGGTGATAAGCTTTCAGACAATTCTAACCTACATGAACGTCTTAAGTTACTGCCACGCCACAAACGCCTACTTTTTAATAAGGCTAAACTAATTCACAAAATCCTATTTCAAAATGCCCCAAGCTACCTTTGGCCATTGTTTAAATATAATGCAAGACACAGCGAACGACTAAATATACTCCATGTCCCTAAACCTAGGATATACTTTTTTAAAACAAGCTTAGCAGTTAACTTGTTTTTAACAGCAGTTAGCTTGTTTTTAAAACAAGCTTAGCTGCTACTCAGTTGTGGAACAATCTTCCACAAGAAATCAAAGACACCACCAATCATTATACGTACAGTCGCAACCTATTTGAACACTACCCCAGGACAGACTACATGCCCCCTAAAAAAACAAACAAACAGCAACACGGACAATAATAATGGTAAATTATCTTGAACGACAACTAGCAAAAAAAAAAAAAAAAAACATTCCCATATTTATGGCACGTTACACCCACCTTGGGTATTCATGATCCCCATTGTTAAACATTGCCTCAACGAGTCATGTATTATTGATTATTTTTCATGCGTTTTAAAGCATATTGTTCTTTTGTTGTCAAAGAATTGCTTCATAAGAGATGTCGAATGAAAGAATGTATAAGAGGAAATAGAGAAGAAGGGCAGAATGTCAGACGGCCCTGCGTGCCCAATTCTTAACCATTGGAAAATAAATATTTACTACTACTTACTTGTAGCATGGAAGCGATTATGTTTGATTTCTTTCACTATCTGTTGCAACGGAGCGATTATGTTTACCGTCTTTCACCCCCTGTTGCATCGGAGAGATCATATTTAATTTCTTTCACGACTTCTTGCATCGGAGCGATTATATTTACCTTCTTTCATGATCTGTTGCATCGAAGCGATTATGTGTACCTTCTTTCACGATCTGTTGCATCGGAGAGGTTATATTTACCTGCTTTCAGGACCTGTACTTTAGATATAAGTATTATAAGGGGCGTTCATCTGAAATCCGTACGTGCCTCACCGAGCGTAATTGCTTACGTTGAACATGATCATGTCATAGTGTCAACGTCTTACATGCACAGAGGTATTCAAAATCCTTCATACGCACTCAAGAAGATATCAGTCATACGTATGGTATACACAGTTTTGTTCAGAAGAACCTGATCATTGTCACAATGTACACACAAGGCGGTGAAATCATTATAGACATTATGCCGCCTTACAAACACTTATAGCACTCAGCCAATTACACAAGCTCTACACACAATTACTCGCTATCTTCAACTAGCACTCTCGCAAAGCTATACACTCGCTCCAGAAACACAAAACGTCCCTCCTCTAAACTGTCTGAGTCCCGTCTGAGGTTTTCAAACTGGTCGGTTCTTCTCGTGGTACTGGACCACGTGTTTCTCGTGACAACCCGGGCCGTCTCAACAGTCACGTAGTGCGTAAGTCCGCCCGTGTTGTGTTGGGTCGTTCGGTGTAATCCCATCTGGTCAGTTCAGGACAGCGTCCCGTGAACTTATGTCCCCTCATATTACTAAGCCTTGTCCTGTCGGTGTCCTGTCTATGACATCTCTGTCCTAACCGATGTCCTGTCTCTAATCTCTCTACCGTCCTGTAGATGTCCTGTCTTATGACATCTCTGTACCCTTACCCATGTCCTGTTTATCGTTCTCTCTGTCGTCCTTGACTTTATTCTGTCCCTTGTCCTCTCTATGTCCTGTCCCTATTCCCCCAACACTCTGACACATAGTCATGTGATAAGTACTGACCAATGAATAAAAGAGCACGTGCTTATCGTCCCATGATGCTGTCGTGTATCCGTTTAAAGTGTCGTCCCTGGAGTGAGAGGAATCCACATTATATTTTAACCCCTTATCATTATCCTGGAGAAAACCCTAGAATCCGTCTACAAAACTCCGTCAGTTTATGGACACCTCTTTCTCTCTCTCTATCACTGCTGTATCATGCCCCCTCTCATTCTTCCCCAACGCAACATACTCAACAACTCTAGCTTCTAAAAATTAATAACAATTAGTTTATTTAAAGAAAAGTGTAATGTATGTGAGAAGCGTATGCGAAGAATGTGTGACGTGTTCTATAATGTGTGTAGAATCGGACCCTCAGATCAATAGCACAGTCAGTTCATCCTTGCAAGGACACACCACAGCACGTTAGGTCAGCACAAGACAACCTCACCGAGTGATGTATCTCTCCTGCCAGACACTGACTTTCTTCTGTAGCTACCTGGTAATCCATCTACATGATCCTTCGAAATAGATACAGTTTATTATTTACTACTGATCATGGACCGGTTGCACACTGCACATTATAAGTCCCTATAGTTCTTAAAATGTACAAATCTCTGTATTGTGAAAATAAGTATCACTGTTGTTGGAAATAGACTTGATCCTATCTATTATCTATAGTGTCTAAATTACAATGTTCCTTGTAATATTTCCCTGGAATCTACCACACCATGTGAATGTTACATTTAAAGTTCTCGTGTAGTTACTAATGTTCGTATGAGGTGTGGTGTCTCAACAAACATCACACATCCTAGGTGAACCCTATCACACAGGAATCGTTAAATGGTTTCGCTCATCTGAGCCCTGTTCCGGTGGACCCTCCTGATCATGGGCCCAGCCCAAACATTATTGAACAACTTTCTTCTTTGACGTTATTCATTTTCCGTAAGAAAAACATTTACTGTTCAACTGGTGTTCTTCCCAATCGTAGTAAACTTTCTTCAAACTCGTGTAGAGCTTCTTCGTAACTGGCAGGGAACCTGTTAGAGAAATAATACACCGGGTGAAAGCACCAGTCACTGATCCTACCAGCTGAGTGTAGGCCTACAGCCCTGCTCAGATATTTATCAGTGAACTAAACTCTGTCATAGAGCAGATGAGCTTATCACCTAGGTCCGAATGAGGTTATGACAAGGAAAGACCAATAAACAGAGTGCAGAACCCCAGTGGGCACCCCACTGAAAGATCCCACTATTGGACACTTCCCCCATCTCCCAACCCATTCTTAAATATCTCCAAATATCACCCCACTACACTATTCTCACTAGCAGAGCTAATTCTCACTTCACTACTCTATTCTCAACTAACAGAGCTAATTCTCACTTCACTACTCTAGCTAGTTTTAACAAGGCTACTGCCTATATTAATTAGGCCTAAATACACTATCTGTAATACCTTATGCAACACCGCATCACCCCTGGATGGCATCTACAACTTGTCATCAAGACATATGTTATTTAATGTTAATTAAATCTAACACAGTAGATGCTCTCCGAATTCCTAACAGCGGTACAGAAACACGTCAGCTCTAGTCAACTTGCTGGTCTACACTGACTGTAAACAAGTCAGGTTTTTGTCAAAGAGCCTGGAGTGTTCTAGTGAAGTTCTTTGAAGTCAATACATCAGATGTTCCATGGGCAGACTATCCATTTCAGAAATCTTCTCTCCCCTTTTTTTAATCAATGCAAACGTTGTCTTCCTTGTTATGACAACCAACACAGCAAGCGTGTTTCCTGCATTCTTCCGTTCGGCACATCAACCTGCCAACAAATGTCCGTCTTGTGGGGAACTTTCAAAGACGGCTATTCTGCTTTGATCCGACTTGTTTTTCAGTACTGGTTAAAAAACAATTGTGGCCTTGAAAACATGCTGTCTCCGTTAGTTTTTTCATCTTATCGCCAATTTACAGTGGGTTCGTGACAGATGCATAGGTTCTGTTTCTGACCGTTGAGAAAATGACCGGGTTGATCCACAATCCGTCCAAAGAATCTCAAAGAGCGGTGATTCAGTTTCTTTCATTTGAAGGGTGTCGACCAGTGGACATTCATCGAAGAATGCAGGCAGCGTACGGTAACAAATGTCTGTCGAAGACAACAGTGACAGACTGGGCGCGAATGTTTCGGAAAGGACGTCAGTTCACGACAGATCTTCGACAGCCGGGTCAAGGTCATATTATTGCAACAGAAAGAGAAAAAAACCATCGCCAATATTGATGCAGCAGTACAGATAAACAGTTGTCGAAGCATACGTTCGCTAGCGAAATAATTTGATGTGTCAATTAGGACAATTCAAAAGGTCGTTTGTAAGAAACTGCAATATCGGAAGGTGTGTTCACAGTTGGTATCACGGATGTTGACCGACCACCAAAAAGAGGAACGCATGGGATGGTGTTTGAACCACTTTCTGCGTTATAGAGTGAAGGGTGATGCATTTCTCTCCCGCATAGTGGCAGGCGATGAATCATAGTGTCACCACTTTGAGCGGGACGCAGAGGTGTTTCAAAGGTACCAGGGCCGGATATATACTGGCCAAGACCTATTGACGCGTCCTCGTCGAGCGTCCTGGGCAACAGGTCCCTTCGGGGTCCTGGCTAAAGTCAGTAGGATCGCCGATTCCTCCGAAGTCGGAGAGTGTCTGCCTGTACGGCGAGGAACCACCAGTCTGCACACCAATAAGCCAGACATGGGGCAACGGATACAGGTCCTGTATGACATCACACTGATGTTGGACAACAGGATGCCTTCATCCGACATACATGACTTCGCGTTGGAGCTCAAGCCAACGAACACAAGCAAACAAGCAAGCAACCACTTTGAACCGAGCAGCAAAAGAGAGAGCATGCAATGGAAGCATGCTGGATCACCAAAAGCCAAAAAATTCAAGTTACAGGTTTCCGCTGGTAAGGTTATGCTGAGCGCATTGTTTTTTTTTTTAACCATGAAGGGCTATTGCTGGCCGACTTTAAAGAACCTGGTGTCAACATCAACTCTACTCACTACTTGCAAACACTAGACAAGCTGCAAAAAGCCATCAAGAATAAACAACCCGGCATGCCTTCTCGCGGTGTGATTTTGTTGCACGATAATGCTCGTCCGCATATCGCAAAGAATGTGCAGGAAGCATTAGCAAGGAAGAAGTGGGAAATTCTGCAACATCCAGCCTATAGTCCTGATTTGTCACCATGTGATTTTCATTTGTTCGGATCTCTAAAAAAAAGCTCTCAAGGGGCAACGATTTCATACAGATGCAGACGTAATGAACGCGGTAAACACTTGGTTCAATAAGCAACCACAATCCTCTTTTTGCGGACGGCAATCGCCGCCTACCTAAGCAATGGGATGCTTGCCTGAATGCCTATGGTGACTTCTTCTGACCAACCCATGGTGCATAATTCATTCAAAATGAATGTTTTGTTTAATTCCACCACACCTGTTAATGTTTCTTTCATGCTTTTTTAATAAAGCCATTGGAACGGGTTTCAAATAAACGTCCCTAATAGTTTGTTTTTCTTATTTTACGACCTGTTATTGCAGATAGATTATGTTTACCTTCTTTCATAGAGCGACCCCACTACCTATTTGAGTCCTAAACACATTAATACATCCTCTGATATCACGATTCCTTCCCTAACAACAAATGACCTATCTCGAGATTCCTTCCCCGACAAAATACCTATCTCGAGATTACTTCCAAACGCTGATTTATTTACAGCACTATTTTCAACATGGCTGAAAACGGTAGTTATAGATTGGTTGACTTTGCGGACATGTTAAAGAACCTACACAGGAAAGGAAGGTGTGTGTGTGTGTGTGTGTGTGTGTGTGTGTGTGTGTGTGTGTGTGTGTTTGTGTGCGTGTGTGTTTGTGTGTGTATGTGTGTATGTGGGGGGGGGGGGGTGTACGTGCTTGTTTGAAAAGGGGGGGGGGTGCATAGTTATGTATTCGTGTGTATGTTCGTGTATTTGCCGCTTGTTATTTGGTTTTAATACACACGGATCAATTGAGCCATCAATGTGACGAGGTACATACGGATAAATGGCGTTACAAACAGGAGATGAGACAATCGTGCGTAGAGGTACCAAGATGAGAGTAATCAATAACCGACAAAAGGGTTGAGTTGAGTTGAATCAAGAGCCGACATCACAGCACTCGGGACATTCCCACACGTGCTCCTTCCTCATCTGCAACAACCAGCGAAGAGTCCCACTACTAATGCTACCAGTAAAAGTCTGATTATATGTCCGTCTGGCCTTTCCTCTGAGCTTTGAGTGTCGGCCAGCTTCTCTCGTTGCTCCCTGCAGCACCATTCTGTTCAAGCCGTGATGATCTATTTATTCTTCTGCACTATACACACGATTCCAAAGGGTTCTGACCACATCTGCCTCATCATGCACCAATACGCCACCTATTGATGCAGACCCAGACAAACTGTCCGCCTGCTCGTTTCCCACAACACCAGTTCCAACCGTTATCAGCGGGGAAAATACATGAACAAAAAACAAATGCTATAGATAACAACAATAAAATCACAACACAAAGAAATACTTATCAGGACGGAGTCCAATCGAGCAAATAGGGAACTGAAAACAATGAACGGGTATTGAGATGAAACTGGTTTTAATTACCATTATCTTCTATTCGATTCTGTCCAGAAACATATTGTCCGTTTAAAAAAATAATTTTATCGTTTCATTTCTGTTAGAATAACATAATACATATTTTAAATGAATATATTGACAAAGCTGAAAAAAAAATATGATGGCTGTGGAAATGTGGTTTCTGACGAAAATGCAAAGAATACCATGGACTGACAAAAAGACCAATGAGCAAGTCCTACAAAAAACACAAAGAAAATCGTAAACTTATTAGAGAAATTAGACGTAGACAATCCACATATTTTGGACATGTTATGATAAGAAATAAATTGGAGAACTAGGTGACAACTGGCAAGATTGAGGTGAAGAGAACCAGGGGAAGGCAGAGAAGTAAATACCTGAATAACTTTGCCACGTTGTATGGTCGAGACAAGAACACGGAGCTGATCCACGAGTTTGGTGATCGAACGAAATGGCGAAACATGACCGCCCACGCTTATCGGCATGGCACATGATGAATGAATATTTACGAAGACTATGGTGGAAACGATCGTCTGTATCTGTGAGGGTGGCTTCATCTGTCGAGCTACACAGTTATATTTTGTGATGTTATTCGGACTCCTTTACGAGCTCAACAGCAACCCACCCTTGTTTGGATACCACATTCGTAAGCAGACAGACAGATAAAGAGACTGTTAGATAGACGTAATGGACAGGCAGACGAACAAGCGGGTAGGTAGGTATGTATGTGGGTTTGTAGGTAAGTAGTTGGGTAGGTAAGTATGTAGGTAGATAAGCAGTACGACAGACATACACGCAAACAGGAAGTAAGATGCGAAAATACCGGTATTCCATTATCATTGGGTTATCCTTTGTAGATATAAAATAAAGACATTATTTCTCTTGCAAAAGAACTGTCATGCCTAGATACAGATGTCCGGTCCAGTTTCCCCACTGAATATGGGACAATTCCACAAAGAAAGAAAGAAAGAAAACTATAGGCATATACAAAACTCGATTCATGGAGTATCATAAACAATACACATCGTGGTTTGAAAAAAAAAATTGACTATTCATCTCAGATGTGAAAATTAAAATTCACTTTTATCAAGAACAGAGGCATAGATGAACCGAACCAAGCATCTTTTTACATCTGTTGCGTACAGAGTGGATTAAAACTGAGCACTGCCAAATTTGCCTCATGTATTGGCCAAGTATATTATTACTACATTTCAACCACACGTCCTGCAGCCGGCCCTCGCCTTGTCATCGAGCTGGCTCTATCTCCAAACGAGTGCTATCATCTTAAACAAGACATTTAATTAACTTGTCAAATTGACGGTTGCTGCGTGGAATTGTCCCCTGTTCCGCTGGGAATTAGACCGGACTTCTGCCTCCAGGCGTGACAGATTCTTCACAGGCGAAGTAAGGTCTTTAGCTCATATCTACAGCAGATAAACCAATGGCATTGTAATTCCGTTTTTTGCGGCCTTTCTTTCTTTCTTTCTTTCTTTCTTTCTTTCTTTCTTTCTTTCTTTCTTTCTTTCTTTCTTTCTTTCTTTCTTTCTTTCTTTCTTTCGGCTCAGTGGCAAATGGCGTTACGGATTAAATTCATTAGTAATCCCGCATACCGCGTTAGAAACACAGCTGCGGACGATTTGGAAGCAGACCGCCTTACGTTTGTTTGCAAACAAAGATATGAGTAACGGCCATTCAGAACGCAATGGCAAACTACTGAACTTAAACTTGTCAAGAAATCACAAACAGTTAAAACATGCTGTGGTTAACTGCGACGTCATGTATAGGATATGCAACTAAATTAACTTCTTAAATACTAGTAACGTGAATTATCATCCCGTGATTCGATCTTACCATAATATCAAGAGCCAATGTTAGTTCCGGTTCCCAATATGGAGGATAGGCAATTGATCCGTTAAGGCCTATGAAGTGTTTATGCTTGTGGCTACGGTTTGCACTCGCATTTTCCTCATGTTGGACTGGTAGTGCATGGTTTCGTCACCCTGCTATTGAACTGAGTGCATGGAGCGACACTGTAAGCTGTGAATTTCGTGTGGAATGCTTTTACATCTGTCCGCGGTTGTTTGTACCGTGAACTGCATGTTCGGAATGATGGCGACCGGCCTGTCGCTGAACTGACTGGGTTGCCTTATGGATTAATGTGTGTCTGCTGGTTTTCTAGGGATTGCCACTTCCGTCGACTATGAACTATATTTTTCGTGGAGGAATTTTGTGTTGGCATTCTGGCGGCGACGTTATGTATAATGTACCGGTGCGGGCTGTTAGTTTGTCGAAACTCCTGTCTGTTCCACTTTTCACACTGGGCATTGAGAAGCATTTTGTGTGATATTCACTGGCGCAGGAACGGAGCATAATGGGGACGAACCGGTGCCGTGAATTTGGAACCGCGACTAATGACTAATAATGACTAGCTCGGGACGCAGAGGTGTTTCCAAGGCACCAGGGCCGGGTTATATACTGGCCAAGAAATATTGACGCGTCCTCGTCGAGCGTCCTGGGCACCAGGTCCCTTCGGGGTCCTGGCTAAAGTCAGTAGGATCGCCGATTCCTCATAAGTCAGAGAGTGTCTGCCTGTACAGCGAGGTACCACCAGTCTGCACACCAATAGGCCAGACATGGGACAATGGATACTCACGCAAACCTCAGATCCTGTTTGACATCATACTGATGTTGGACAACATTATGCCTTCATCCGACATACAGGACTTCGCGTTGGAGCTCAAACCAACGAACACAAGCAAGCAAGCAAGCATGACTAGCTCTTGTAGCGTTTTGGATGCGTAATACGCTTTGAGCGAAATGAGCACTTTGAATAAACACACGAGTGAAAGGACGGTTGAAAAACGGCACTTTCGTTGAGATCGTCATCGCAGACGCACGGAACAGAAGCCAGGCAGCAATGGTAATGACTGACTCGTGCGGATACCGCGATCCACGGGAATAGATCAGCCGGAAATATTGCTCGTCTGCTGCGAGCAAATCTCCCCTCCTGCCCCTGTGCGGATCCCGCGCCCAGCGAGAATAGGCTCGCCGGAGATAAGACTCGTCTATTGCGAACAAATCTCCAATTACTGACTGAATAAGTAAAGAAACGATAAAAGTAGTGGTATTTAAATCGCGCTTGCGCTCCCACATATGCTACACACTTCATGTGTCTTCACAAAGTCGGACTAGAGTCAAGCTCAACAGGGTCTTCTTTCCCCGCTGATTCTACCAAGCCCGTTAGAACGAAGCCAGAGGAAACTCTGGTGGAGGTTCGTAGCGATTCTGACGTGCAAATCGATCTTCAAACTTGGGTATAGGGGTGAAAGACTAATCGAACCATCTAGTAGCTGGTTCCCTCCGAAGTTTCCCTCAGGATAGCTGGCGCTCGATCGCAGTTTTATCCGGTAAAGCGAATGATTAGATGTCTTGGGGACGAAACAAACGACCTCAACACACACAAACACACACAAACACACACACATACACACACACGCGCACACACACACACACGCACACACACACACACACACACACATATATATATATATATATATATCTTTTTTGCGCTCGCTAGCTTTGAACTCAAGCGTAGCCCACACACACACACTACTTCTAGTAGCCCTGGACTGAATTTTGCATGTGGGTTAGCTTTCCCTATTAACAGTGTCCCTCGCCATCAGGCGAACAAACTCCGGCTTCAGAGGTACTTGTAATTAACGTCCCCAAGTCAAGGACGACAGGTCAACATTTTAGTCCAGCTGTATAGTGTAGGGGTTAAGTCGCTTACCTTGACATCAGCACACTGGATGTTTACGAACACGCGTTCTTATCCATTCCGCAGATCCACGCGGACCCGCAGAAACGTTATATTGTGAAATAGCCGTTGTCCTGTCACGCTTCATGTTTGTGAATGTCGTTCGTCATCCATGACAACGCAGTTCGAATCATCAACACGATAAACGGCAACACACTGTCACTCGATGCCTCACTCCTGACACTTGGAATTCATCATACTTGTATCGGCTGTTCCATGAATGCCTTTCTTCTCAAAAGCTATTGCGATCCATCCCCCTTATTGCGATCCATCCAGTTCTTACATTTACTACCTGTATCACGGGACGACGCGGTAGCCTAGTGGTAGACGCTCACCCACCGACCCAGTGATCATAGGTTCGATTCGGATACTCCGGATAGCATACCGGCGGATTCGGAATTTGGAAGATTTATCTGGGTTACCAGGTCGACCCAGCTTAAAATGAGTACCAAGAAATGTGTTGGAACATAAAGGTGGGCGGAGTGATATTGAGTCCATCATCCACACCATCACCATCACCCACATCACAGTGCCGATTGGTGTACAATAATATCGATCTAGCAACATATTATACCAAATGACTACTTCATTTTTAATTCATCTCAAACAAACCGCGTAGTTATTTTTAGCACTGACCTAGATCTGGTAGGATCGTCGACCTTCGGAAAAGGAATATTGGGATTGACTTCGTTGTCGGTCAACGAATGTGTTTACAGCAAGATGTACCCAAACCGCATGTCAATATCTTCGCAAACTGACCCCCAGATACACCAAAGATGAGCCCAGACAGATGGGAGATACACACGATAAGACGAGTGGCTCAAAATATGAATATAAACTCCGACGACAGTGAGGGCCCTCTGGGTCCTGAAATATATATTGCATCCATCGATCGATTTAGCAGTCCATCACACACTCAGCCGGAAGTGATCGACAACACATTCAGTTTATATGATTCGTTATTTCAATAAATACTTTACACAGTAGCACTTACACAAGTTGCAATATCAACTCACCCCTACACCCACTATGGAATAACACTTATGTCACGTGATTTCCCGAGAACTCCCGGGATTCCTTTGTTCGCTGCGAATTATGCCTTTCGCGATCAGGATGGGGGTATATACATTCACTCACGCACATATGGCGGCTTCTTCAATGCTCAGAGATTGAAGGCCAAGACCAAATTTAGGAGGTTACTGATCAGAGATTTGCATTTTGCAGATCATGCTGCAATTATGACCCACTCTGAAGAAGTATTACTACGTCTAATATCTGCATTCCCCAGTGCTTGTTCTGAATTTGATTTAATAATTAGCAAAAAGAAGATACATATTATATCACAATGTGCACATGGGGTACCATCAATCTTTATTGACGACGCCGAACTAGAGATGGTAGACCATTTTACATATCTAGGATCAGAGGTAAATAGCGAATTATCCCTAGATCAGGAAATCAACATCGGGATTGGTGAGGCAGCAACAACAATGAACAGGTTAACAAAAAGAGTATGGGAGAACCACAAGCTTACTGCCAAAACAAAAGTCCTTGCCTATCAAGCCTGTGTTCTTAGTACTCTTTATGGTAGTGAACGCCTGGTCAACTTACTCACACTAAGAGAAACGTTTAAACAGCTTTCATATGCGGTGTCTGCAAAGAATTCTTGGTATTAAGTGACAATCACAAATACTGAAGTATTAGAAAGATCATGTTATGTGATGGTTTGTTCCATGCTCAACCTTCGTAGACTTAGATGGATAGGACACGTTAGGAGGATGGATGATGGTAAAATACCAAAGGACATCTTTTTTGGTGAATTACAGATGGGTAAGAGATCTCGGAGTCTGCCTCTACTACGATACAAAGATATGTGTAAGCGGAACATGATTGATACAGGCATTGATAATGCACATTGGGAGCAAGTCGCCGCCGAACGTGTTGCATGGAGGGCAAATACTAGAAATGGAGTAAGGACAAAGGCGAGAATGATTGCAGATAGGTCACACACTGAGCGTGTGAGACGTAAGATGGTGCATGATGGTGGAAATGACCATGCGTTCACATGCATCCGCCGTTGATGAATATTTACAGTACGAATTGGCCTGATTAGTCAGTCACATTCGCTACCGCCATGGGTTGTAGTTATTATGCCTTATTGAAGTACAATGTAATAAACTATCGTCTGTAAAGACGGCAAGGTGCCAACAATATGAACTAAAAATTAAGTGTCACCAAATACGCCTTAAAGTGTGTCGTATTTTCCACTAATTAATGGTGCTTACATAACAGATTTCTTGCCCGATTTGCTAATTACTCTGAAATTCCAAAGCCACGTTTGCGATCCAAGCTAATCAATTTTATATCTAATGTACGTCGTCCAATAGGTTTGTACATACACGCTTAAATAAGTCGCTTAAAAGTCGACAGGATCGACTTCATTGCACCGGGTTGTTATCCCATATGAATCGGTCCCTTTCTGCAACGCGGAAAGCGTCACACAAAGCACGAACTCCGTAGCTCTAGCGACGACCCAATGGAGTCTCCGAAAAATATAACTCGTGAACCGAAGGAATCGAACCCACAACCTTCGGAGCCGGAGTCAAACGGCTTGACCACTTCGCCACGAAGACTCCCTCGTACTTACACGTCTCTTCTGAAACGGGTATTTTGATTTAGATCTCGTCCTTCCATGTCCTCTGCATATTCTTCATCCATGGCTGTAATTCTTCTTCACTTCTGCAGATTTTCCTAATGAAAGGAGGTAAGTCATCGATCCAGACTTCTTATCGATTCTTTCCTCAAAACTCGAAGTAGCATCCTTTAATCTTGGTTGTCTACATTATTTTCATTTCTGTACTATAAACGTAAATATTTCGTTCAGAAAGCAACGGCAAACTACTGAACGTAAACACTTGCCTAGTACATCAACAGCAGCCGAAAAATGCTGGTGTTGACTGCAACGTCCTCTAAGGGATATGCAACATTTAAAAAAAAAAAAGAAACTATAAACGTGTTCGTGATTGGTCGGATTGGGGAGGTGCACTTTTCTATCAGATGATTAGCCATCTTTATGCCAACCAACCCTCCTTAATCGCCTTTTATGGAATCGCCTTTTTATGAACGTTGGTTTCAACGTTACTGGTGTCTGCCTCATATGGGTCCCGAGAACACGGGTGGTTTACCAGATAACTACATATTTAACCAGCGTGTTAGACAACAAGAATAATGCATTGCAGATACCGCCCGTTTGTAGCATGATCTTGTGAAAACACTTATGTGAATATTATTTCCGGGAATACAGATTCCAAGACAGGTCTTCACCACAGATCACATATATTCATAATCAATGTATGGGTTTGAGCATGTGTGTGTGTGTGTGTGTGTGTGTGTGTGTGTGTGTGTGTGTGTGTGTGTGTGTGTGCTTGCGTGCGTGCGTGCATGTATGTATGTGTGTGTGTGTGTGTGTGTGTAGACATTCTATCATTGTGTTGAATCCACGCTAGAAGCATTTACTTAAGGCGGTCCCTGGGTCTTGAGTGCTTTGATTCAACACTCAGAACGTTTGCTGATGGAGTGGTGTCCGTTACAGATGGACCGTGTAAATGTTTGACCCTCGCCTGTCGGGAAACACGAGACTGTGTTAGCAGGCATACACATCAATATGGATGTCGCCATAGTGCAAAGACTAGCACCCTTGCCGGTCGGAGCGGCTGTCATTGGTTAGAATCCGCATTGGGAAAGAGTTTGCAACTTGTTTTTCTAGGAGCAGGCTTTTCAGTTGTTGTGGGCTCTTCAATAGTGTTGGATATTATTATTCCAGCGAATCATCGATTATTCTTGAGGCGTGAATCCTTAGATAATTTTCTCTCATGCCATTAGGTTCAGAAGGTGGATAAGTACAAGTAAAAGGAAATTTCCACGCCCTAAGACGTATTGGATTTATGGATCTAGATCCATAACAATTAGGACCTCTGTTGATTTTACAACTTTCAGTGTTGGTTGTAGGTCTTCATGGTATTCTTC
This sequence comes from Cepaea hortensis, assembly GCA_963921405.1. NCBI lineage: Eukaryota > Metazoa > Mollusca > Gastropoda > Stylommatophora > Helicidae > Cepaea > Cepaea hortensis. The sequence goes on along the minus strand of OY992879.1, from coordinate 100,599,767 downwards.
TAGCTGTTCATCGCTGTAATCAGTTGCTGTCTGTAGAAATACCATGTCGAAAGGTCGTGCCTTAATTTTTAGTAGTATCATTCTATCTTTATGAGCTCAGAATCCACTAATATTTTTCTCTAAATTTATGTTTATTAAATTGCATACTCCTCTCTCGTGATGGTATTCTCCTGAGTTAATGCATATATAACTAGCTTCTGTCCATCTGGTTTCTAATACTCCTAAAATATATAAATTCACGTGTTTTTGCTTCCAAATTCAGGTCGTCAAATTTCTCTGCTTGATAAAGTACGCTCCTTGTACCAATTCTGACTTCTTCTTTTACTTTTCAGGTAGGTATTATCAGAATTAATCCTTTCAAAAGAAATTGAGGTGCACTCGTCCTTATTCACTGCCTTATTTACTATAGGAGTTGTCCCTTCACTGAGCACATTTATAACAGGCCTATTTACAAGGGGCATAGAGTTACACGTATGGCTGTTTACCTTTTGTTGTAATCTCATTGTTGTCTTTGGGATACTACGTGGTGATACCCAATCTCTTCCTCGATGGCCAGCCGTGTTCACTATTGTGTCATGAACACGCCTTATGTGTGCCGCACACTCTGCGTTTAGCTTTCGAAGCCGTTGATCTAAGTAGATTCATCTGCCTTGGTCACCGCCCCAGTCTTTTGTGTACTAGGGATGGACATTCGCAGTTATGTATATTCAACACCAACATATGGCGTGAAAGCTTGATCAATGAACAAGCAATTAGAAAATCGAATAGTGGCCCTGGAGATGTGAATATACAGAAGAATATGTTGTATTTCATGGAAACAAAAACCATCAAATTATTAAATACAGAGGTTCTAGAAAAAACTGGGAATGAAAAGAGAGTTGATGAAAGAAATAAAAAGAAATAGCGAAGTGAAATATTTCGACCGATTTAAAAGACATAACTCGTATAAAAATACACTAGAGTGTAAGGTTGAAGGCAAGTGAGCAAGAGGTAGACGACGATACAAGTGGGAAGATAACATCAAGAGATTGACGAACAGCAACCTGATAGAATGTTCAGTCAATGCAAGAGACAGACAGTGTTGGAGATCTGATTCAGCCAACCTTAAGTGTGGAGAAGGCACCTGATTGATTGACTAGAGCATATTTTTATAGCCTAGTCTACACTCTAGGGATGGTGTGGTCAGTGTCACGCAGACCGCCTTTAGTGGTCAGTGTCACGCAGACCACCTTTAGTGGTCAATGTCACGCAGACCGCCTTTAGTGGTCAATGTCACGCAGACCGCCTTTAGTGGTCAGTATCACGCAGACCGCCTTTAGTGGTCAGTATCACGCAGACCGCCTTTAGTGGTCAGTATCACGCAGACTGCCTTTAGTGGTCAGTATCACGCAGACTGCCTTTAGTGGTCAGTATCACGCAGACCGCCTTTAGAGGTCAGTATCACGCAGACCGCCTTTACTTCCAAAGACATTTTCTCCTGGGTCGACCTGGGAGCTTAGATCAGTGTTTACAGTCCAGCTGAATGGGAATTCAAACCCATGACCGCCGCCCCTGCGTTAAGCAACTACGTTACCGCGACTCCTATAACTACCTGTGGTGGAAGTAGATAGCACATAGTGTGGACAGAGCAGCATGGTGGGTAATCATCATCATCATCATCATCATCATCATCATCATCATCATCATCATCATCATCATCATCATCATCATCATCACTATGTGCCCAACCGACTGGCGTAGGTGTACATGCATCTCCACAGATCTCCTTACCTGGTGTTCTGGATCAGTTCCACAAATGATATTCCTCCGTGCCAACGCCCCAGTCTGTTAAGCAGAATTTCCCTCCATCTGCTGATCTTTCTAGTCGTCAAGGTGTTTTCTAGCGCCTCTTTTCTTATTACACAATCAAAGAACGCCGTGTGTCTCCTTCTTACATTTGTTAATAATGTTCTATTTTCGTTACACTTTATTTCAGGAAATCATTGTTAGTTACTCCGGTAGTCGAAAGTTCTTGCAACTTTCGTCTCAGAAATGACATCTCCTTTGCCTCTAAGCGTTTCCTAATTTGTGCGTTCACTTACTGTGATTCACTAGAACAGGTTTTAGATAACATTTCAACACTGTCTTTCTGACAGTCAATGACAGTCTCTTAGTGCTTAAGATACTTCTCCTTTTCTGAAATGCAGCGTTTACTTGGTCTATTCTGCCCTTCACAGCCTTGTAATTAGTAGATGTATTTACTATCACCACAGTATCCCCTCAGGGCATTAACATGGGAGTGTGTTGAAATGAAATGCCTAAAGCCCTGTGGGGGAACCATGACCAACCTGGGCTCAATCCCGTTCTTAAACATCCTATGTACTGATGTCGAGGTTGTGGGTTCAATCCCTACACCGGTCAGTTGGACTAAAATGTTGACTTCCCGTCTTTAACATGCGGGCGTAAATTACAAGTACCTCTGAAGTCAGAGTGGGTTCGCCTGAAGACGAGGGAAACTGGTAACAGTGAAAGCTAATATACAAGTAAGAATCAGTTCAGTGCACTAGATGCACATATATGGACTGCGCTTGTGTTCAAAGTGAGAGAACGCCACACACACACACACACGCACACGCACACGCGCACACACACACCCACCCACACACACTCAAAATGTAACAGTTCTAATTAGAATAGTTGTCTCCTTAATCTGAGCACAGAAAAAAAAAGTGTTCTAAGAACAGGCAGATTCGATTTATTTTTATTTTTTTTTTTCCTCGAATAGTTATCCGGATACTCTCCCTGAGTACAGTTGTTACATAAACAAACATATCTATAGATAGAAGGACAAACAGACAGACTGATAAGTAGATAGATATGTGTCATGTAAAGGATACGCACTAACTTTCTTAAATGTTTTTAGTATAATCTTTCTTTTCAGATTAGGTAGAGAAAGTAAATGAGTAGATAGAGAGATAGTAAGGCAGATATATATCTAGCTAGCCAGGTAGATAGATAGATAATTTACACATATATGATTGCAGATGTGATAGAGAGATAGATAAACAGACAGATATATAGGAAGCTAGATAGACAGACACATAGAAAAACAGACAGTTTACAAATGCAGACATATAGTTAGATGGCAGAGTTATCGAGATATAAACGACGGGCAACGATAGACAGACAAACAAACTGGCAGACAGACAAACAGACAGACATACAGACAACCAAACAGACAAACTATATGCTATAGCTTGCATCTCCTTTCTGAAAAATTAAAACAAACAGCTGACACGAAACAGGAGCTAAAGGATAGAACATTGTAAACGACATTTATTTTCCGAAATGGCAATTTTCACTCCAGTTGCCCTGGCTTTCTCGAAGCAACTGTTTTCTTTCTTAAATTAATTCTTAGAGCGCATAAAGGCATCTTTTCTATTGATCTTTTTGCAATTTTGTTTTAATCTTGGCTAATTCTGTAACTCATTCTATTGTTTTTGCAGGATAAATGTATTCTGTTTTTAAGACGAATCTCGTGCTTCAGACAATTTGCATGCTAGCAATTACGTTTTTAAGAGTGTTCGTTCTGAGATTGTCTTATATTGAATGAATAAATTGTTCTTAGTATTGATTGATAGAAACAAAAAACCATGATATTGACGGAGGGGGTTAGGATGTACCGTCTCATAGTTGCATGGATGGTAGGATGTAAGAAATTGTACGATGTAAGGATGGTAGGGTGTAAGAATGGTAGGATGTAAGAGTGTGCTGTGGGGTTATCGGGCATAATATAAAACATAAGCTCGAATATAAACAGTCCAGAGATGCCGACAACTGTCCAGCAACGAAGCAAAGGAACTTGAATAAAAGGACTCACTAGAAGGCTGGCAAACAAATTGATGCGGCTACGTTTATTAGCCGATATTCTTGAGCAGTAGTCAATCAGGCAATTAATACATTTCAATAAATTTCGATCGGGTCTGTAACTGTCAGAAGGGACGATCGTAAGAAAACATCAATGATAAATATTCAACTGTTGACCATACTAGCTACTGAGAACTCCCACATCATTAGTATTGCAGTCCTTCATTTCTTCTGTCCATCCAAGGTTACCGAAGTGTCCTTCTGGTGCGATATGCTCAATTACATTTCTAGGTTCGGCATCTGTCCCAAATCGTTATCCTGATATATAAGCTGCCATGGTTCTCCTTTCTAATACATCTTAGCCATGAATAAGATTGTCCTGCCAGAACATATCTCAATATATTGGAGATGACATGAACGTGCTGCTTCTCCAGTCCAGCTCTGTGATCCGAATGCCGTAGCTATTGACAAACAAAACTGACGTGATCTCCGTTCTACGTCAGATGCCTATTTTTGTGTATCTTTTGGTTCGAGAGTTTTGCTCCCTCTTACTTTTGCATCATTGGCTCTGCTACGACTTCGCAGAGTGGTAGGATGTAAGAATCGTAGGATGTAAGAATGGAAGGATGTAGGAAAGGTAGGATGTAAGAATGGTAGAATGTAAGAATGGAAGGAAGTAAAAATGGTAGGATGTAAGCATGGTAGGGTGTAAGAGTGGTAGGATGTAAGAATGGTAGGGTGTAAGAATGGTAGGGTGTAAGAATGGTAGGATGTAAGAATGGTAGGGTGTAAGAATGGTAGGGTGTAAGAATGGTAGGGTGTAAGAATGGTAGGATGTAAGAATGGAAGGATGTAAGAATGGTAGGATGTAAGAATGGTAGGGTGTAAGAATGGAAGGATGTAAGAATGGTAGGATGTAAGAATGGTAGGGTGTAAGAATGGTAGGATGTAAGAATAGTAGGGTGTAAGAATGGTAGGGTGTAAGAATGGTAGGATGTAAGAATGGTAGGGTGTAAGAATGGTAGGGTGTAAGAATGGTAGGATGTAAGAATGGTAGGGTGTAAGAATGGTAGGATGTAAGAATGGAAGGGTGTAAAAATGGTAGGGTGTAAGAATGGTAGGGTGTAAGAATGGTAGGATATAAGAATGGTAGGGTGTAGGAATGGTAGGGTGTAAGAATGGTAGGATGTAAGAATGGTAGGGTGTAAGAATCCTAGGGTGTAAGAATGGTAGGGTGTAAGAATGGTAGGGTGTAAGAATGGTAGGGTGTAAGAATGGTAGGGTGTAAGAATGGAAGGATGTAAGAATGGTAGGGTGTAAGAATGGAAGGGTGTAAGAATGGTAGGATGTAAGAATGGTAGGATGTAAGAATGGAAGGATGTAAGAATGGTAGTGTGTAAGAATGGTAGGGTGTAAGAATGGTAGGATGTAAGAATGGTAGGATGTAAGAATGGTAGGGTGTAAGAATGGTAGAGTGTAAGAATGGTAGGATGTAAGAATGGTAGGGTGTAAGAATGGTAGGGTGTAAGAATGGTAGGATGTAAGAATGGTAGGATGTAAGAATGGTAGGATGTAAGAATGGAAGGATGTAAGATTGGTAGTGTGTAAGAATGGTAGGGTGTAAGAATGGTAGGATGTAAGAATGGTAGGATGTAAGAATGGTAGGGTGTAAGAATGGTAGGGTGTAAGAATGTTAGGGTGTAAGAATGGTAGGGTGTATGAATGGTAGGTTGTAAGAATGCTAGGATGTAAGAATGCTAGGATGTAAGAATGGTAGGGTGTAAGAATGGTAGGATGTAAGAATGGTAGGATGTAAGAATGGTAGGGTGTATGAATGGTAGGGTGTAAGAATGCTAGGGTGTAAGAATGGTAGGATGTAAGAATGGAAGGATGTAAAAATGGTAGGATGTAAGAATGGTAGGGTGTAAGAATGGTAGGATGTAAGAATAGTAGGGTGTAAGAATGGTAGGGTGTAAGAATGGTAGGATGTAAGAATGGTAGGGTGTAAGAAGGGTAGGGTGTAAGAATGGTAGGATGTAAGAATGGTAGGGTGTAAGAATGGTAGGATGTAAGAATGGAAGGGTGTAAAAATGGTAGGGTGTAAGAATGGTAGGATGTAAGAATGGTAGGGTGTAGGAATGGTAGGGTGTAAGAATGGTAGGATGTAAGAATGGTAGGGTGTAAGAATCCTAGGGTGTAAGAATGGTAGGGTGTAAGAATTGTAGGGTGTAAGAATGGTAGGGTGTAAGAATGGTAGGGTGTAAGAATGGAAGGATGTAAGAATGGTAGGGTGTAAGAATGGAAGGGTGTAAGAATGGTAGGATGTAAGAATGGTAGGATGTAAGAATGGAAGGATGTAAGAATGGTAGTGTATAAGAATGGTAGGATGTAAGAATGGAAGGATGTAAGATTGGTAGGGTGTAATAATGGTAGGGTGTAGGAATGGTAGGATGTAAGAATGGTAGGATGTAAGAATGGTAGGGTGTAAGAATGTTAGGGTGTAAGAATGGTAGGGTGTATGAATGGTAGGGTGTAAGAATGCTAGGATGTAAGAATGCTAGGATGTAAGAATGGTAGGGTGTAAGAATGGTAGGATGTAAGAATGGTAGGATGTAAGAATGGTAGGGTGTAAGAATGGTAGGGTGTAAGAATGGTAGGATGTAAGAATAGTAGGATGTAAGAATGGTAGGGTGTAAGAATGGTAGGATGTAAGAATGGTAGGATGTAAGAATGGTAGGGTGTAAGAATGGTAGGGTGTAAGAATGGATGGGTGTAAGAATGGTAGGGTGTAAGAATGGAAGGATGTAAGAATGGAAGGATGTAAGAATGGAAGGATGTAAGAATGGTAGGGTGTAAGAATGGTAGGGTGTAAGAATGGAAGGATCTAAGAATGGTAGGGTGTAAGAATTGTAGGGCGTAAGAATGGTAGAGTGTAAAAATGGTAGGGTATAAGAATGTTAGGGTGTAAGAATGGAAGGATGTAAGAATGGTAGGATGTAAGAATGGTAGGGTGTAAGAATGTTAGGGTGTAAGAATGGTAGGGTGTATGAATGGTAGGGCGTAAGAATGGTAGGATGTAAGAATGCTAGGATGTAAGAATGGTAGGGTGTAAGAATGGTAGGATGTAAGAATGGTAGGATGTGAGAATGGTAGGGTGTAAAAATGGTAGGGTGTAAGAATGGTAGGATGTAAGAATAGTAGGATGTAAGAATGGTAGGGTGTAAGAATGGTAGGGTGTAAGAATTGTAGGGCGTAAGAATGGTAGAGTGTAAAAATGGTAGGGTATAAGAATGGTAGGATGTAAGAATGGTAGGGTGTAAGAATGTTAGGGTGTAAGAATGGTAGGGTGTATGAATGGTAGGGTGTAAGAATGGTAGGATGTAAGAATGCTAGGATGTAAGAATAGTAGGGTGTATGAATGGTAGGATGTAAGAATTGTAGGATGTAAGAATGGTAGGGTGTAAGAATGGTAGGGTGTAAGAATGGTAGGATGTAAGAATAGTAGGATGTAAGAATGGTAGGGTGTAAGAATGGTGGGATGTAAGAATGGTAGGGTGTAAGAATGGAAGGATGTAAGAATGGTAGGGTGTAAGAATGGTAGGGTATAAGAATGGTAGGATGTAAGAATGGTAGGATGTAAGATTGGTAGGATGTAAGATTGGTAGTATGTAAGAATTGTAGGATGTAAGAATGGTAGGGTGTAAGAATGGTAGGATGTAAGAATGGTAGGGTGTAATAATGGTAGGATGTAAGAATGGTGGGATGTAAGAATGGTAGGATGTAAGAATGGTAGGATGTAAGAATGGTAGGATGTAAGAATGGTAGGATGTAAGAATGGTAGGATGTAAGAATGGTAGGGTGTAAGAATGGTAGGGTGTAAGAATGGTAGGATGTAATAATGGTAGGATGTAAGAATGGTAGGATGTAAGAATGGTAGGGTGTAAGAATGGTAGGGTGTAAGAATGGTAGGGTGTAAGAATGGTAGGGTGTAAGAATGGTAGGATGTAAGAATGGTAATGTGTAAGAAAGGTAGGATGTAAGAATGGTAGGATGTAAGAATGGTAGGGTGTAAGAATGATAGATTGTAAGAATGGTAGGATGTAAGAATGGTAGGATGTAAGAATGGTACGATGTAATAATGGAATGATATAAGAATGAGTCAGAATGCATTTGAGACATAATACCATTATCCCAAATGCACTTGAGACATGTTATCGTTTAAATGCATTTAAGACAGGATGCCCTTGTATGAATGCATTTGTGGCGTCGTGTCGTCATCGGATGCTTTATAGACCCATTTGCAGACAATTTGGTAAAACATCATTTCACTAGTAGAAAAGTAACCACGGGATAGCTGACAGTGCCTTATTGAAGCCTGGCCAATTTGTATAAAGTACTGCAGTGCCAGTTTGTATAAAGTACTGCAGTGCCAGTTTGTATAAAGTACTGCAGTGCCAGTTTGTAAACTAGTAGCGACTCTCATGTATTTTACTTGGTTCAACATGCGGTGTTAGAGCAATAGATTGTCAATATATTGGTACACTCTTATGTTCTTGTTAGGATAACAGATTGTCAGTGTATTGGTACAATCTTCTACGTCCTCTAGTGGGGCTGAGTGGTCTCGAGGTATGGTGTCCGCCTTGGTTGCTGGAGGTCCCGGGTTCAAGCCCCGGTGAGGGTCGGGTTTTTTTTTTTCACGTGGTCTTCTAGTTACAAAATGTCCCCTGGTCTCTGGGTAGTGAGATCGGACGCCCGTGTGTATTGTTGTGCATGCGAAAAATCCCTTGGCAGTTGGAAATCGAAAAAGAATAGCCTAACGGCGCTGCCCGAGCAAAATTTTAGTTTAAAATCTACCCAAAGTATTTCAGGATCCTCGCCGGTGCTACGGAGTTCGTGCACTGAGCTGAGTTTCTCCGGACTCAAGCTTGAGTTAGGAGTAGAACGGAGCACTTATGGGTTTCACCCGTGTGCCGTGATGTTGATCCGTCGACTAAACTAAACTAAACGATATAAGCATGAAAGGATCTAAGAATGGTAGGATGTAAGAATGGAAGGATATGCGAATAGAAACCTATAAGAATTTAACAAAGTCAGAAATGATTGATGGGCATGTGTAAGATTGCAGAGACAATTTAATCTGAACTACGGCGAATGTTTGTAGTGGATAGATGTATTTGCGGGGGTACCGAAAGAAATCAGAAACAGACACAGAAAGAAAATACATATACTGACTAAGAGGGAGATACATGAACAGATAAAGATAAGCTGAATGGATAACGAAACAAATATACAGACATGTACCCAGACAGACACTAGGTCTATAGACATAAAATAGATTGACAAGCAGGCAATGGGTGCAAAGAGACAGACATACATATAGATAGGGTGAACATTTGAGATAGAAATTCTGAACGAAGGCGTATGATTCCTCGTCATGAAGTATATTCGTTTGTTTAGTTAACTTTAGAAGGGGTTTCGAATACAATTCGTAATCCCTCATGCCACTTTCAAAACACAGCTGCGGGCGACTTGGAAGCAGACCGTCTTGCGTTGGTTTCCATTCAACAATATAATTGCGGGTCGTTCGGAAAACAATGGCAACCTACTGAAAGTAAATTTGTCAAGAAATCACAAGCAGCCAAAACATGCAGGTGTTGACTGCGATGTCTTGTAACGGATATGCTATAGTATGTCCACATTTGTTTGCCTTCATTCACGATCAATTATTTTGAAAACTGTCTGTTGCATCGTTATGAAATTTCTCCAGCCGTCTTATATTTACCCCCACCCAAGAAATATGTCTTTGATAGGTCCAAAAACAACTTAAATCATTGAAAGCGGCGACATTCCTTTGGTGTTTTGCTTAACAACTAGTGATTTCTCGCTAAAAAAGTTATGTTTACGATAATGTGGACCTGCAAATTCAGATGACAAACAAAGGCGTATCCGGATTCGTATGGGAGTGGGTGCAATGAAAGAAGTAGCTTACAATGGACAGGGTCGGCTGCATTGCACAGAGTTTTTATCCCATATGGCTCAGTTTCTTTCCGCAGCGCGGAAAGCGTCGCACAAAGCACGAACTCCGTAGCTCCAGCGACGACCATCGGGAGTGTCCGAAAAAAAAAATGCACTCTTGAAATGAAGGACGCGGCCCGGAATCGAACATACAACCTTCAATCCATCCTTTCTCCAATAGTCCTCTTCCTCTTTCAACACATGGTCCTGACGTTTTTTCCAGTAACTTTTATCAATATTTAATAGCGCGGACAGACAGACAGACAGACAGACAGACAGAAAGGTAGGTAGGTAGGTAAGTAGGTAGGTAGGCAGAAAGGTAGGTGGGTGGGTAGGTGGGTGGGTGGGTGGATGGCTGGCTGGCTGGCTGACTGGGTGGGTCGGTCGGTCGGTCGGTCGGCCGGCCGGCAGGCAGGCAGGCAGGAAGGCAGATAGATAGATAGATAGATAGATAGATAGATAGATAGATACATAGATACATACATACATACATACATAGATAGATAGATAGATAGATAGATAGATAGATAGATAGAGAGATAGATAGATAGATAGATAGATAGATAGATAGATAGATAGATAGATAGATAGATAGATAGATAGATAGATAGATAGATAGATAGATAGATAGATAGATAGATAGATAAGCAGGCAGGCAGTCAGGCAGGCAGGCAGGTAGGCAGATAGATAGATAGACAGTCAGACAGACAGACAGACAGACAGACAGACAGACAGACAGATAGATAGATAGATAGATAGATAGATTGATAGATAGATAGATAGATAGATAGATAGATAGATAGATAGATAGATAGATAGATAGATAGATAGATAGATAGATAGATAGATAGATAAGCAGGCAGGCAGTCAGGCAGTCAGGCAGGTAGGCAGATAGATAGATAGATAGATAGATAGATAGATAGATAGATAGATAGATAGATAGATAGATAGATAAGCAGGCAGGCAGGCAGGCGGGCGGGCAGGCAGGTAGGCAGGCAGGCAGATAGGCAGATAGATAGATAGATAGATAGATAGATAGATAGATAGATAGATAGATAGATAAGCAGGCAGGCAGGCAGGCAGGCGGGCGGGCGGGCAGGCAGGCAGGCAGGCAGGCAGGTAGATATATAGATAGATAGATAGATAGATAGATAGATAGATAGATAGATAGATAGATAGATAGATAGATAGATAGATAGATAGATAGATAAGCAGGCAGGCAGGCGGGCGGGCGGGCGGGCGGGCGAGCGAGCGGGCAGGCAGGCAGACAGACAGACAGACAGACAGACAGATAGATAGATAGATAGATAGATAGATAGATAGATAGATAGATAGATAGATAGATAGATAGATAGATAGATAGATAGATAGATAGATAGATAGATAGATAGATAGATAGATAGATAGATAGATCCCCGCCAGAAGCCGGGCATTGTTAGCTAGTTTATTTATATAATCACGTTTCATGAAGGAACCCCCATTTGGAGACACCTCTGAATCTTCGCGCTGTTTGTTTCAAAATGGAAATCACGTGAAAATTTCAAAAAATGCCCGGACGTCTCTTGGTGAAGCTGTAATACTGTTAAAATCATGGACGTAATCTCTATGTCGTAATTAATATACCGCATATAAACTAACTTTGAAATCTGCTGTAAAATCTCCAGAACAAACATTTTTTTGTTGGGTAGACATAATGATAAGGTTATATACTAAATCTCATCATTTTCCCTCAGTTGGTTAATGAGATATTGAATTTTATATTGAGGCAACAACCAAAAAACACACTATACTAACTTTCTTAAATGCTTTTAGTATCATTTATCTGTTCAGATTAGGTAGAGGAAGTAAATGAGTTCATGCCACAAAATCAAATATCTCGACTGCTCCTGCTTTCGCGTTCAGCTGCTGGCTCCATTTAGCTGTTTCAGTTCACCAGCATGAATGTCAGGAGGAGCAATTACCGCAAGGGAAGTGACGTAGAAAGTATGGGTTACTGTATAACCTCTTTGCCGTCCAATGAAATGCTCTCCTGTTGTTGTCATAAGACATTGGCTGCGCTCCCGTTTGAGTGTGAGTTTTCTATGCACTCAAGTGGTCAAGGCGGCATGTATTTACGCAGGCATTCTTGCAGAGACTGGGGAACCCCTTATCGGCGGCTTGTTACCCCTCCCCACCCCTTAAATCAGGCTGGAGTAATCGATATTTTAGCGCCTGCTTATTTTCTCACCAGATTGGTTCAGGGATTGACCAAGTCTCCAACGCTGGGTAGTTTGGGAAAGAAAGTAATGGCAACTGGCGCAATACTGAGCATGTGAACCTTCATGTGCATGTCGGTCATGGAAAATACGGATAATTCCCATGTTATTTTATTAACGCTTGCTCGCTTTGAACTCAAACGTAGTTCATACACGTGCGGGAGTCTCTGTGGCGAAGTGGTCAAGCCGTGTGACTCGGGCTCCGAAGGTTGTGGGTTCGATTCCGGGCCGCGCCCTTCGGTTCACGAGTGACATTTTTCGGAGACTCCTGTTGGGTCGTCGTTAGAGCTACGGAGTTAGTGCTTTGTGCGACGCTTTCCGCGCTGCGGAAAGAGACCGAGCCATATGGGATAAAATCCGGTGCAATGAAGTCGCCCCTGTCGACTTTTAAGCGACTTTTTTCATAAACGTGCAACTTGACAGAATTTTGCGCGTGGATTAGTTTTCCTGATTACCAGTGTCCTTCGCCATCAGGCTAACACACTCCGACTTCATAGGTACTTGTAATTTACGTCCCCAAGACGAAAAAGAAACGAAGGAGGGTAGAAAGGCGGAAGAGGAGAAGAAGATGAGGACAAAGTAGCAGAAGAAGAAGAACAGCAACAACAAGAGTTAAACAAGATGAAACTGTTGGAGTGTGTGTGCACTTAAATGACACCGACAATAGAGATTTTCAATTCTACATCAGAAAACGCCACTGTGACCGAGTTGCTGTAAGTAACTCATTTATTTAGACTTTATTTGTGTCTAAACAAGGCCGGTCTTTGCTAGTACACAATTTACGACTGAATTGTTTCAGCGCCTTTAGATGTCTGTCCGTTGATCAATGAAATCAAGAGATCAAAGGGTAACTGAACAAGGAAGGAAGTTGTTCACAAGAAGTCAATAGTAGATTGGCCACACCGATGAAGATGTCAAGCAGTACTAAGAGAATATGCACAAGATTAGCGAACAAATCAAAGTACAATAGTTGAGAACATGCATCCTTCCTGTGGTAAAACAGTGTGTATGTGTATGTGTGTGTGTGTGTGTGTGTTGTGTGTGTGTGTGTGTGTGTGTGTGTCATGGGGGATTTTGCAATCACTATCAAACTGTCAAAAATACAACTTGCTTGGTTTAAAAACAAAAATTCTAAATTCGGCCTCGTTCAACCTTTTTCTTTCAGCTGTGGTTATTGTTGAGTTCCGTAGTTTTTGTGGGTTTATTCACCCTGATTCTTGTCTTATGCGCTCTTACGAGTTGGTCCTGATCCGGACTTGTTTTATCGGCTTTTGTGTCTGTGACGTCTGCTGGGGGGTTGGTGGCGACTGTCTTTTGTGCCCGTCTCCTCTGGTGGTGACTTTTGTTAGTGAAGGCTGCTGGTTCGTCTTGCTTGATTGGTTGCAGTCCTTATAATGACTTTTTATTTGGTATTTTTGCCTCCTTTTTTGTGTATTGCATGTAGAAGCTTTTCGATGTTTTTATTTTCCTGTTTGAGTTTCTTTTGTCTTTCAATTTCTTCCTCCGCGGTCAGCCATGGGATCATCTCTCCGTCTTCTATATAGTACATGTAGCCGGGTCCATCCTCAAAGTCAGTAATTCTATCTGGGTATACCTCCGGTTTCCTGAGTTTCTTGGGCCTCTTCTTCTCTCTTTCATGCCAGCGCCTTTTGAATTTCGGGTGCCTGCGTTCCTCCAATGTTATCGATTCTAGGCACTCCTCCAGGCTGAGTCCGGACGGGTATTCTGTGCGGCCTTCAGAGATCTGGTGGGATGTTTCCCTCTTGGATTTCTTTGGCGTCGTGGTTGAGCTGTTGACCTTAGCTTGCGGTTCCGGCTCTATATTTTGCTAGACTTCATCTTGCGGCTTGTCTTCGTTCTCTTGCATTGCTTCTGTTGGTTTGTTTCGGATTACTTCAATTTCAGCTTTCAGCAGCTCTCTCTCTCCGTTTTAATGGTGCGTAGCATTTCTTCGTTTTCCTTCTTCATCTCGGCCATATGTTCCACTTCTTTATTGATGTTTTGCTGGATCTCCTTTATTTCCGCCAGTAGTTCTTCGTTGTCGCTGGTCAGAGTTGGCGTCCGCAGTACTTTGATTTGTTTCTTCAACTCATCTATCTGTTTTTGCAGTTGATCTCTTTCAGTTTGTGATATACCCGTAGCTGTCTCGCCCCTCCGCATTGCTTCCTTGAATGGTGTCTTTGTGGTAATGGCGAGCTTTAAGACGTCTCTGTGTCTTCGGAGGTACGGACAGCCCAAGTATCTTGCTCCATGCTTGCCCAGGCAGTTGGTGCACTTTCTTTTGTTGTTGGGTGCTCGGAAGTCCGTGTCCAGCTTGGCCAGTGGACACTCCTTGAAGGCGTGGTGATCGGCGAAGTACCGGCAAATTTCCGTCTTACTGCGACATGCTGCTCTGCTGTGGTCATCCTTCTGGCATCTGGAACATTGAGTAATCCTTGGTATGAATCCTTCAGGTTGTTGTATTTTCTTGTCTATCGATACCTGGCGTGGTATCTCGCTGCCCTCAGTCGTCACCACCGCCAGCGTGGTAGGGATCTTTGAGTACGTCAGGATCCGCTCCGCCTTCAAGATTCGGCTGTTGAGATTCTCTTCTTGTAGCTGCTTCGTGATTTTTTCGTCTGACAGCTCCACTTGAATACGCTTGACAACCCATCTGACTGTTTCTGAGTCGGTGTTTCTTCTCCTTCTCAGCTGTATTGGCTCTTGTCTGTGGTGGGTTGTCGTTGATCTTCCTCGTGGTGGCTTCAGTAGTAACTGTAGTTTCAGGTTCTTTGTTGCAGCTCACATTAAAGTTCTCTCCGCCCGTCTTCTTTACGGCTTTGTCGGCTCCCACACTGCGTGCTCTGTTTTCTAAACCACGTTTTTACTTCGCATTCAGCTTCGACGTCATTCGCGAAATGTCTCCCGCCAATATGGGTTGTCAGTGTTTATGCTGACAAATGTTTATCCCGTAAAGCGGTGCATAGCTGGCTAGAAAACGTTACTAGGGCGAGTCAATAAGTAAGTCACACAGTTCTGTGGGATTGCAGGTAAATGAAAACAAAGCACGCAGGTAGCAATAGGAAAGATGAATGCTCTTAAAAATCTAATTTTTGTAGTTTTATCTGTCCCTCTCCACATTTTATTTAGTTGCTTTAGTCTTTGAAGAGCAATAGATATTCGTCTTTTAACTTCTTTCATTGTGTCCCCATTGTTGGTAATCAATGACCCAGGACATTCGAAATTTTCCACCACCTCCAAATTTTTCCTCCTTAACATATATTTCTTTCTCCACAATTGTTTTTATCTGTATGCATTATTTTATATTTGCTATGTTACGATATAAGTTGTGATTTTCACTATTCAATTGGGTGGATGTTATTAGGTTTTCTATACCATTCTGTGATGTGGATAGCAATACTTTATTACCAGCAGATCGAATCTCCGGTATGCCATGACAGGACAGTAATAGAAGCCATTGTTCCTGAACGAAGAGGTAGCGGTCCACCAGCATGAAGATGGACACAGCAGGGCGTGAAAGTGCATCAGGCAGAGAGCCGGCCCCGTTGAGTTCGGGAGCAGGGTTGCCAGATTGGCTTTTTAACACCAAATCAGTTAAATTTGGCTTTTTAAAAAAAACAAGTTTGGCGTCAGAAAGTCAGTTTGACATTTTGGCTTTTTTTCTTGGCTTTTTAGAAACATGTTTGGCGTCAAAAAATCAGTTTGGCGTTTTTGTTGCCTTTCTTGGTTTTTTAAAAATGTGTAATGGCATATGTCTCTCTTTTGAATTTGTCAAGTTAATTATTCAAGTCAAGTCAAGTATTAAACACGTATGGTTTTTGTACTGTACTTTTACCTGGTCCTATTCTATGCACACTCACGCATTGCGCAGCCACCTTACTGTTCAGTTCAGTTTTCAAATTCATTATACCTTCACCGCAAGTCGCAAGTATTTCTTATTATTGAGCCCATTATCATGCCAAAGTGGAATCCATCTTATGATACTAATCGGAAATATAATGATCAATGGGAAAAGACATATGTGTAGGTCAAGAAATCCACTGATGGCTCTGAACAGGCATATTGCAAATTGTGCCATTGTAATATTGTTCCAAGACTTTCAATTCTCGCAAATCATAAAACAACAGAAAAACATAAGCGGAGTGCACCACCTTCTTCACAAAAAGCACTTTCAATGGCGAAAATAAGCAAGAAAATTGATGATAAATTCAAATTAGCAGAGTTACAAATTGCTGTTAGCATGGCCTGCCATAGTGCCATACGTACCATCGATCACTTAGGTGAAATAACGGTAGCCCATGGATGTGGCAGCACTCTTGGTCAGATAAAATTGCACCGAACGAAGTGCATATCACTGATAAAAAATGTTATTTCACCGTCTTTAAGATCTGATCTAATTCTAGATCAGCAAAACAAGAAGTATAAGTAGTGGGTTAGGTGGTAACTGATTAGCATTTCTGGATTGTGGTGCTGGATTGACCCCAATCCAGCTGGATTGGGGTTAGGGGTTAGGGGTTAGGGGTTAGGGGTTAGGGGTTAGGGGTTAGGGTTAGGGTTAGGGTTAGGGTTAGCGGTTAGGGTTAGGGGTTAGGGTTAGGGTTTAGGGGTTAGGGTTAGGGTTTTTTGTGTGCTCCTAATTATACTTTCTGGAGTTACCTCGCTGGATTGCCCCCAATCCAGCTCGGGGCCAGTGCGGTTTGGGTAGGGTAGGTACTTAGGTCATATGTAAGGGGCGATACATCTAATAAAAGACATGTTTCTAAGAGCAGATAACTGAGTGTGTGTATAATATTTTAACTAATTTAAAAAAATAAAATAAAATAAAAGACAATCAGAGGCGCGCAGGGGGCAGTCGCAGGAGCGAGCACGGGCGACAGTCGCTTGGGTGCGGTTTGAACCCAGTCAGTGTCTTGTAGTAACCACATGGCCAGTCATTTCTGAGTGACCACAAGCCGGTTAGTGACGAGTGTGGGTGGTGGGGCTAGACGGTTCGAACCCTCGAGGCGCACCGGGTGTGATATGAAAATTGTAATAAGTAAAAAGGTAAATATGGCGTGTATATGAGCTGTAGTGGGTCGTAGTGGCTTATAAAGCTATCATCATATAGATTACACCTCTTCAAATGAAAACCTTAAAAAAGTAAAGATGGCCTGTAGTAACGGTTGTAAGGGGGCGTGGCTTCGTGGTATTCGTTGTTAAGGGGTTGGTGAGTGGTGATGTACCTATTTAACAGCTTCCGAACAATTTAAAGGGATGGGCGAGTGGCGAAGTGGCTAAGTAAATGCGTCGGTTCCTTGCTAAGAGACAGAGGAGTTGCTAGATAAAGGCTCCAGGTCGTTGTCAAGGGGTTGGTGAGTGTACAAATAGCTAAATAACTGCTTCTGATCCTTGTTAAGAGGTGGGCGAGGGGCGGATTGGTTAGATAATTACGCCCGTTCCTTGGTAAGAGCCAGGGTGATCGAGTGGAGAAGTGGGTAAATATAGGCATGGAGGTATACCACCAACACATTCAACGCATAATTTCGGCGTCGGTCGTCAGAAGACCTAGGGTATTTTCATTATATGTCTATTGTAAAGGGGTCGACTGTTTGTTATAACGGGGTTACTATTATCTATAGTGGCTGGGACTTAAATACTATCATCATACCGTTTACAGCTCTTCAAATGAAAACCTTAAAAAGTAAAGATGGCCGATGGATTTAGTGGGTATGACTTTGTGATATTCGTTGTTAAGGGGTGGGCTGAGTGGATGAGTAACTAGATAATCGCTTCCGAACAGTATCATCGGGTTCGAATCCCAGTGGGGTGGTCTAGTGGTAGAATAATATTTGGTTACTTAGTTGTGATTTCGAGCTCGGTTGTTATTAACCCGGTTATGTTTAGAAACGTAGAGGTGGTGTGCTGGTTGCGGAGTATGTTAAGGTTGTACCCCAGACACTGTGGAAGTGACAGGTTCGAATCTCGATACTTTTTCGTTGGTAAAATTGCCAGCCATCAACATGTGGGTGTCTAGTTGATCATACGGGTTAGGGTTAGGAGTGCTTTGTCCGGCCTTGTCGCCGCGGCCACAAGTCCCACCGGTGATGAAAAACACAGGCAGCAGATTTCACTGTTGCACCTACGAGCCACAAAATATAACCTAACTTAACATTCAGAATATAATATACTCATAACCTCAACAGGTGTTGCAAAAAATCAATACTTATTCTCATAACGGCTAATCCAGGGAATTATCATCCTCGTAATGATCAAGTCAGGTTAATAATATTTCTTATATCTCCGCCACTGCAAATAGTTCGCGATATTAATAAATGTTCATATAAAGGTTGGAAGGAGATTAAAAGATTAACACCTATTGTTGGGCCATCCAATAAAAATCAATAACACTACCCTCGAGTTTTCTCATAATTGCCGATTGGAGATTATGGGCTAGGTGTATGTGTCCTTATGCAGTTAAAACAGGTGGTATGAGTAGGAGATATCACAAACAGTATCAGCATGTGCCACTCTGATCTTAAATATCAGTAGTTCGTTATTCTTGTGACATTGAAAACGCTCGTGGTGTGAAGACGGATGGTGTACTATGTTATTGGGCGGTGTATATAGATTGACCAGTATGTGAAGTTGATGAGGTCACCCCCGTCAGCGCATCGTAGCTGTGTTGTGAATTGTCGCCTATTACATCCAGGTGTGAAAATAACCACACACAAAAATAGTTCACATAAACTCAATAGACATGCCTCTATATAGCTGCACTGCGAACTTGGCTAGAGTCTACTTTAGGAAAGTATCGTGTATCTGTGTATACGGGTTTACCACTGCTTATAGATGCGTGTAGTATTATTGGAAAGCGGCCGTTATGTATACATTATCAGAGTATGTTGCCTTACAGAACTGGTATCGTGTCTATGTGTCTACCATGTTGCATGTTTTGTTCTGTTGCCTTGTAATCTTTGGAGGGAGTTTCATGCGGTTGTCTAGTGAATTACAAAAACGATGTCTCAGAATCCACAACGCCACTAGCAGTAGATGCTTTTCAACTTGTCTGCTCACTGACCTCGCTTCATAGTCATACAAAAGTACAGGGTCTATGTAGTACTCAAGCACTCTGTGTATTACTCATTACAGTTGACAACTTTATATTAGTCAGTATGTTTTCCAAGTTGCAAAAGACAACCTTCATCACAGCGATTCTTGTTCCAACGCTTTAAAGCCACCTCCTATCAGACATTTTTTTCTTTCCTTTTATGCTCACGGCTACCGTTTCCCCATTTCAAGCTCCATGTCTCTACTCGTATGCATTAGTGTGGTAGAAGTAAACCGATAACTCACAAGATAGACGTATATTATCACACTGTATATGAACATGGGGGAAACGGCTACATCCGGGCAAAGAGGGCGTTGTATCTGTCACATGCGTATGGATACAGCCGAGACACGTGGTTAAGAGGGATACTACAGGAAAAAAAAACGGTATTATGTTGGCGATCGAACCAGGGGACCTAATTCGTGATGACCACCATGTACGGGAGTGATTCTGCCCCCTCGTCAACAGGGCGTCGGAGGTTTAAAAGGGTGTTCATTCTCTCGCTTTTCTATTTCCGAGTCGTCATAGGGTCACCAAGTAACAGTAAAGAACACGAAACTACTACTACCAAGGCCTTTATACACCACAATGCATTTTCGAATATAATATACACAACTATAATCAAGTCATCACAGTATTCAACTAACCCGTTCTCATAGACATAGAGGAGAGATGTGAGCACCGAGGCCAGTTGGGGGAGGTGTACCTTTTACTTAACATCTATCGGGTCATACACCGACGAGTGTTTAGCTATATTTATCATATAATATTACCCGTGAACACAACAAGCTTCCCCGGATCAGTCTTAGGCTTCTCATATAACATGACATATCACGTACCCGCTGTCCTGACTAGCAAAGTTATCGCTTCTCAGAGCAGACATTTACACTTTCATTAATTCTTCTGCCTGGCCAAAGGGGGTCTTTGCATCTTTCCGCAGAAACCTAGTTCCAATGCTAATATATGTTTTTCAATGTGTCGGCTCATTACCACATTTCACATCCTGACAAAAGTACAGGTTCTATGTTCCACTCCAACAGTCAAATAAGAAAAAATGTTAGCCAAATTATTAAAATGTTGACCAAATATAGAAATATATCGACCAGACGTATAAAATATAGTAAAATTTGTTAGCCAAACTTATAAAACTCGGGGTCAAAATAAGAAATATCTCAACCAAGCGTATAAGAAATAGGAAAAAGGCTAGTCAAACTAATGAAAATGTTGGCCAAATACAGAAATATCTCGACCAACTTATAAAATGTAGGAAAAATTGTTAGTCAAACTGACAAAACTGTTAGCCAAAATAAGAAACGTCTCGGCCAACTTATAAAATGTAGGAAAAATTGTTAGCTAAACTGACAAAACAGTTGGTCAAAATAAGAAACATCTCGACTAACATTATAAAAAGTAGGAAAAATTGTAACCAAATTAATTTAAAAAGGTGACCAAAATAGGAAATATCTCGACCAAACTTATGAAAAGTAGGAAAATTGTTCGTCAAATGTGACAAATATTGGGCAAGTAGGAAATCATGTTAGCCAAATAGGAAAAATATCGATCAAACTTATAGATGTCTCGGCCAAACTTATAAAATGTATGAACATTTGTTAGCCAAAGGTGAAAAATATTGACCAAGTAATGAAATATCTCATCCGAATTTATAACAAGTGAGAAAATATGCTAGTAAAATCAAGAAATATGTCGACTGAAGTTATACAATAGGCGAAATGATGGACAAACTTATAAAGATGTCGACCGTTATAAGAAAATGTATTACCCAAATTAGAAAAAAATATTGACCAAGTTTTGAAATATCTCGACCAAACTTACAAAAAAATAGGAAAATATGTCGACTAAAGTAGGAACATTTGTTAGCCAAAGATGAAAAATATTGGTCAAGTAAAGAAATATCGCATCCAAACTTTTAAAATGTAGGAAACTTTATTAACCAAATGTGAAAAATATTGTCCAAGTAAAGACATGTTACAACTAATCTTATAAATATCTCAACCATACTTATGAAAAGGAGGAAAATGTGTTAACCTAATGGGGAAAATATTGGCCAAGTGAAGAAATATCTCATCCATTCTTATAAAACTTAGGAAAATGTGTTAACCTAATGGGGAAAATATCGCCCAATTGAAGAAAAAAGTTACACAAAACTTATAAAACTTAGGAAAATGTGTTAACCTAATGAGAAAAATATCGACCAATTGAAGAAAAAAGTTACACAAAACTTATAAAACTTAGGAAAAGGTGTTAACCTAATGAGAAAAATATTGACCAAGTAAAGAAAAACGTAAACCAAACTTCTGAAAAGTAAGAAAATTTGTTAACCAAATGGGAAAAATATTGGCCAAGTGGAGAAATATCTCAACCATACTTATGAAAAGAAGGATAATGTGTTAACCTAATGAGAAAATATCGCCCAAGTGAAGAAAAAAGTTACACAAAACTTATAAAACTTAGGAAAATGTGTTAACCTAATGAGAAAAATATCGCCCAATTGAAGAAAAAAGTTACACAAAACTTATAAAATTTAGGAAAATGTGTTAACCTAATGAGAAAAATATTGACCAAGTAAAGAAAAACGTACACCAAACTTCTGAAAAGTAAGAAAATTTGTTAACCAAAAGGGAAAAATATATGGGCTAAACTATGAAATATGTTGACCGAACTAAGAAAGTGTGTTAACCAAAGGGGGAAAAATGTTGGTCAAAACATGAAACATCTCGACCACACTTATAAATATCTCGTGTAAACTTATAAAAAAAAAAAAAAAAAAAAAGTAGGAACAAATATTGCTTCTGTAGTTATGTCAAACGTGTCTTGAACTTTTATCTGAACAGACATTTCACAAGACATAATCATCAACGTCAACACTTTCCCTCTTTTACATTACCGAAAGCTTCAACTTATTAGTCCAGAGTATCCACTAAAGAAGCACTTATGCATACTAATCACCCAGCTCTTCAAACTCTTGGTTTTTTTCTTTTCTAACGCAAAGTGTCTCTGTCTTTCATAGATAGCTTCACAACTTTTCTATGTAGCACCACTAACAACTCCAAACCTTCGTTTCACATGAGCTCTAATGAAACAGTCATAACAACATTTAGGGCAATCTGTGGCTCCACCTGGGATAGTTTCAATATCATCTGAGTATTCGTCAGCAAAGATCCACTTCCCATGGCTGATATCTTCAACTTTCTATACCACAATGTCTGCTACACTAACCTTCCATTGGTCCATCTTTCAACAATACAAAGAGTGTTCTCGAAGTCTAGCTAACATAACATTGCTTACTTTGTCCACCTCTATCACACTTTGTCATTTCACAGCTGCAATAGCGGCAAGTCTGCAACCAACCAACAGTGTCTGTTATGAAGTTGACCTTTCTTAAAGCCACGTCTGCCTTACAGAACCCTTGAATACCCTCTACCACATCGTCTAACCGACTTTCAACATTTCATACCAAATAACATTAACATTCTCTTTGATTACAGAACAACTGATTTTCTGCTGACTAAGCAGATTTTCCAACCCCGTGGAGATAAATCATATGCTCCCTAACCTACTAGGCGCTATTCTAGACAACGAATATGGTCATCGACCAGCACCCCTAGGCAGAACTTGAAAAAACAACAGAGCTTGGGTTATTGAGACGAATGAGTTGCATTCCTTGGACTACCAGAAAGACATCAAACACAACATACTCTTTCTTAAGAGACATAGATACAAACCAGTGTTAGAAATGAAAAAGTTAAATTTATGTGATTACATTTTAATTAAAATTTAAAACTAATAAATCACACTTTTATTGCGCGCTTCACTTAATATACAGATATAGGGTAAGTATAGGTATAAGTTAGGTATAGGACATATATCAAGCTTACATCTTGCGCAATAAAAGTGTGATTTATTAGTTTTAAATTTTAATTAAAATGTAATCACATAAATTTAACTTTTTCATTTCTAACACTGGTTTGTATCTATGTCTCTTAAGAAAGAGTATGTTGTGTTTGATGTCTTTCTGGTAGTCCAAGGAATGCAACTCATTCGTCTCAATAACCCAAGCTCTGTTGTTTTTTCAAGTTCTGCCTAGGGGTGCTGGTCGATGACCATATTCGTTGTCTAGAATAGCGCCTAGTAGGTTAGGGAGCATATGATTTATCTCCACGGGGTTGCAAAATCTGCTTAGTCAGCAGAAAATCAGTTGTTCTGTAATCAAAGAGAATGTTAATGTTATTTGGTATGAAATGTTGAAAGTCGGTTAGACGATGTGGTAGAGGGTATTCAAGGGTTCTGTAAGGCAGACGTGGCTTTAAGAAAGGTCAACTTCATAACAGACACTGTTGGTTGGTTGCAGACTTGCCGCTATTGCAGCTGTGAAATGACAAAGTGTGATAGAGGTGGACAAAGTAAGCAATGTTATGTTAGCTAGACTTCGAGAACACTCTTTGTATTGTTGAAAGATGGACCAATGGAAGGTTAGTGTAGCAGACATTGTGGTATAGAAAGTTGAAGATATCAGCCATGGGAAGTGGATCTTTGCTGACGAATACTCAGATGATATTGAAACTATCCCAGGTGGAGCCACAGATTGCCCTAAATGTTGTTATGACTGTTTCATTAGAGCTCATGTGAAACGAAGGTTTGGAGTTGTTAGTGGTGCTACATAGAAAAGTTGTGAAGCTATCTATGAAAGACAGAGACACTTTGCGTTAGAAAAGAAAAAAACCAAGAGTTTGAAGAGCTGGGTGATTAGTATGCATAAGTGCTTCTTTAGTGGATACTCTGGACTAATAAGTTGAAGCTTTCGGTAATGTAAAAGAGGGAAAGTGTTGACGTTGATGATTATGTCTTGTGAAATGTCTGTTCAGATAAAAGTTCAAGACACGTTTGACATAACTACAGAAGCAATATTTGTTCCTACTTTTTTTTTTTTTTTTTTTTATAAGTTTACACGAGATATTTATAAGTGTGGTCGAGATGTTTCATGTTTTGACCAACATTTTTCCCCCTTTGGTTAACACACTTTCTTAGTTCGGTCAACATATTTCATAGTTTAGCCCATATATTTTTCCCTTTTGGTTAACAAATTTTCTTACTTTTCAGAAGTTTGGTGTACGTTTTTCTTTACTTGGTCAATATTTTTCTCATTAGGTTAACACATTTTCCTAAATTTTATAAGTTTTGTGTAACTTTTTTCTTCAATTGGGCGATATTTTTCTCATTAGGTTAACACATTTTCCTAAGTTTTATAAGTTTTGTGTAACTTTTTTCTTCACTTGGGCGATATTTTCTCATTAGGTTAACACATTATCCTTCTTTTCATAAGTATGGTTGAGATATTTCTCCACTTGGCCAATATTTTTCCCATTTGGTTAACAAATTTTCTTACTTTTCAGAAGTTTGGTTTACGTTTTTCTTTACTTGGTCAATATTTTTCTCATTAGGTTAACACCTTTTCCTAAGTTTTATAAGTTTTGTGTAACTTTTTTCTTCACTTGGGCGATATTTTCTCATTAGGTTAACACATTTCCCTAAGTTTTATAAGTTTTGTGTAACTTTTTTCTTCAATTGGTCGATATTTTTCTCATTAGGTTAACACATTTTCCTAAGTTTTATAAGTTTTGTGTAACTTTTTTCTTCAATTGGGCGATATTTTCCCCATTAGGTTAACACATTTTCCTAAGTTTTATAAGAATGGATGAGATATTTCTTCACTTGGCCAATATTTTCCCCATTAGGTTAACACATTTTCCTCCTTTTCATAAGTATGGTTGAGATATTTATAAGATTAGTTGTAACATGTCTTTACTTGGACAATATTTTTCACATTTGGTTAATAAAGTTTCCTACATTTTAAAAGTTTGGATGCGATATTTCTTTACTTGACCAATATTTTTCATCTTTGGCTAACAAATGTTCCTACTTTAGTCGACATATTTTCCTATTTTTTTGTAAGTTTGGTCGAGATATTTCAAAACTTGGTCAATATTTTTTTCTAATTTGGGTAATACATTTTCTTATAACGGTCGACATCTTTATAAGTTTGTCCATCATTTCGCCTATTGTATAACTTCAGTCGACATATTTCTTGATTTTACTAGCATATTTTCTCACTTGTTATAAATTCGGATGAGATATTTCATTACTTGGTCAATATTTTTCACCTTTGGCTAACAAATGTTCATACATTTTATAAGTTTGGCCGAGACATCTATAAGTTTGATCGATATTTTTCCTATTTGGCTAACATGATTTCCTACTTGCCCAATATTTGTCACATTTGACGAACAATTTTCCTACTTTTCATAAGTTTGGTCGAGATATTTCCTATTTTGGTCACCTTTTTAAATTAATTTGGTTACAATTTTTCCTACTTTTTATAATGTTAGTCGAGATGTTTCTTATTTTGACCAACTGTTTTGTCAGTTTAGCTAACAATTTTTCCTACATTTTATAAGTTGGCCGAGACGTTTCTTATTTTGGCTAACAGTTTTGTCAGTTTGGCTAACAATTTTTCCTACATTTTATAAGTTGGTCGAGATATTTCTGTATTTGGCCAACATTTTCATTAGTTTGACTAGCCTTTTTCCTATTTCTTATACGCTTGGTTGAGATATTTCTTATTTTGACCCCGAGTTTTATAAGTTTGGCTAACAAATTTTACTATATTTTATACGTCTGGTCGATATATTTCTATATTTGGTCAACATTTTAATAATTTGGCTAACATTTTTTCTTATTTGACTGTTGGAGTGGAACATAGAACCTGTACTTTTGTCAGGATGTGAAATGTGGTAATGAGCCGACACATTGAAAAACATATATTAGCATTGGAACTAGGTTTCTGCGGAAAGATGCAAAGACCCCCTTTGGCCAGGCAGAAGAATTAATGAAAGTGTAAATGTCTGCTCTGAGAAGCGATAACTTTGCTAGTCAGGACAGCGGGTACGTGATATGTCATGTTATATGAGAAGCCTAAGACTGATCCGGGGAAGCTTGTTGTGTTCACGGGTAATATTATATGATAAATATAGCTAAACACTCGTCGGTGTATGACCCGATAGATGTTAAGTAAAAGGTACACCTCCCCCAACTGGCCTCGGTGCTCACATCTCTCCTCTATGTCTATGAGAACGGGTTAGTTGAATACTGTGATGACTTGATTATAGTTGTGTATATTATATTCGAAAATGCATTGTGGTGTATAAAGGCCTTGGTAGTAGTAGTTTCGTGTTCTTTACTGTTACTTGGTGACCCTATGACGACTCGGAAATAGAAAAGCGAGAGAATGAACACCCTTTTAAACCTCCGACGCCCTGTTGACGAGGGGGCAGAATCACTCCCGTACATGGTGGTCATCACGAATTAGGTCCCCTGGTTCGATCGCCAACATAATACCGTTTTTTTTTTCCTGTAGTATCCCTCTTAACCACGTGTCTCGGCTGTATCCATACGCATGTGACAGATACAACGCCCTCTTTGCCCGGATGTAGCCGTTTCCCCCATGTTCATATACAGTGTGATAATATACGTCTATCTTGTGAGTTATCGGTTTACTTCTACCACACTAATGCATACGAGTAGAGACATGGAGCTTGAAATGGGGAAACGGTAGCCGTGAGCATAAAAGGAAAGAAAAAAATGTCTGATAGGAGGTGGCTTTAAAGCGTTGGAACAAGAATCGCTGTGATGAAGGTTGTCTTTTGCAACTTGGAAAACATACTGACTAATATAAAGTTGTCAACTGTAATGAGTAATACACAGAGTGCTTGAGTACTACATAGACCCTGTACTTTTGTATGACTGTGAAGCGAGGTCAGTGAGCAGACAAGTTGAAAAGCATCTACTGCTAGTGGCGTTGTGGATTCTGAGACATCGTTTTTGTAATTCACTAGACAACCGCATGAAACTCCCTCCAAAGATTACAAGGCAACAGAACAAAACATGCAACATGGTAGACACATAGACACGATACCAGTTCTGTAAGGCAACATACTCTGATAATGTATACATAACGGCCGCTTTCCAATAATACTACACGCATCTATAAGCAGTGGTAAACCCGTATACACAGATACACGATACTTTCCTAAAGTAGACTCTAGCCAAGTTCGCAGTGCAGCTATATAGAGGCATGTCTATTGAGTTTATGTGAACTATTTTTGTGTGTGGTTATTTTCACACCTGGATGTAATAGGCGACAATTCACAACACAGCTACGATGCGCTGACGGGGGTGACCTCATCAACTTCACATACTGGTCAATCTATATACACCGCCCAATAACATAGTACACCATCCGTCTTCACACCACGAGCGTTTTCAATGTCACAAGAATAACGAACTACTGATATTTAAGATCAGAGTGGCACATGCTGATACTGTTTGTGATATCTCCTACTCATACCACCTGTTTTAACTGCATAAGGACACATACACCTAGCCCATAATCTCCAATCGGCAATTATGAGAAAACTCGAGGGTAGTGTTATTGATTTTTATTGGATGGCCCAACAATAGGTGTTAATCTTTTAATCTCCTTCCAACCTTTATATGAACATTTATTAATATCGCGAACTATTTGCAGTGGCGGAGATATAAGAAATATTATTAACCTGACTTGATCATTACGAGGATGATAATTCCCTGGATTAGCCGTTATGAGAATAAGTATTGATTTTTTGCAACACCTGTTGAGGTTATGAGTATATTATATTCTGAATGTTAAGTTAGGTTATATTTTGTGACTCGTAGGTGCAACAGTGAAATCTGCTGCCTGTGTTTTTCATCACCGGTGGGACTTGTGGCCGCGGCGACAAGGCCGGACAAAGCACTCCTAACCCTAACCCGTATGATCAACTAGACACCCACATGTTGATGGCTGGCAATTTTACCAACGAAAAAGTATCGAGATTCGAACCTGTCACTTCCACAGTGTCTGGGGTACAACCTTAACATACTCCGCAACCAGCACACCACCTCTACGTTTCTAAACATAACCGGGTTAATAACAACCGAGCTCGAAATCACAACTAAGTAACCAAATATTATTCTACCACTAGACCACCCCACTGGGATTCGAACCCGATGATACTGTTCGGAAGCGATTATCTAGTTACTCATCCACTCAGCCCACCCCTTAACAACGAATATCACAAAGTCATACCCACTAAATCCATCGGCCATCTTTACTTTTTAAGGTTTTCATTTGAAGAGCTGTAAACGGTATGATGATAGTATTTAAGTCCCAGCCACTATAGATAATAGTAACCCCGTTATAACAAACAGTCGACCCCTTTACAATAGACATATAATGAAAATACCCTAGGTCTTCTGACGACCGACGCCGAAATTATGCGTTGAATGTGTTGGTGGTATACCTCCATGCCTATATTTACCCACTTCTCCACTCGATCACCCTGGCTCTTACCAAGGAACGGGCGTAATTATCTAACCAATCCGCCCCTCGCCCACCTCTTAACAAGGATCAGAAGCAGTTATTTAGCTATTTGTACACTCACCAACCCCTTGACAACGACCTGGAGCCTTTATCTAGCAACTCCTCTGTCTCTTAGCAAGGAACCGACGCATTTACTTAGCCACTTCGCCACTCGCCCATCCCTTTAAATTGTTCGGAAGCTGTTAAATAGGTACATCACCACTCACCAACCCCTTAACAACGAATACCACGAAGCCACGCCCCCTTACAACCGTTACTACAGGCCATCTTTACTTTTTTAAGGTTTTCATTTGAAGAGGTGTAATCTATATGATGATAGCTTTATAAGCCACTACGACCCACTACAGCTCATATACACGCCATATTTACCTTTTTACTTATTACAATTTTCATATCACACCCGGTGCGCCTCGAGGGTTCGAACCGTCTAGCCCCACCACCCACACTCGTCACTAACCGGCTTGTGGTCACTCAGAAATGACTGGCCATGTGGTTACTACAAGACACTGACTGGGTTCAAACCGCACCCAAGCGACTGTCGCCCGTGCTCGCTCCTGCGACTGCCCCCTGCGCGCCTCTGATTGTCTTTTATTTTTATTTTATTTTTTTAAATTAGTTAAAATATTATACACACACTCAGTTATCTGCTCTTAGAAACATGTCTTTTATTAGATGTATCGCCCCTTACATATGACCTAAGTACCTACCCTACCCAAACCGCACTGGCCCTGAGCTGGATTGGGGGCAATCCAGCGAGGTAACTCCAGAAAGTATAATTAGGAGCACACAAAAAACCCTAACCCTAACCCCTAAACCCTAACCCTAACCCCTAACCCTAACCGCTAACCCTAACCCTAACCCTAACCCTAACCCCTAACCCCTAACCCCTAACCCCTAACCCCTAACCCCAATCCAGCACCACAATCCAGAAATGCTAATCAGTTACCACCTAACCCACTACTAGTATACACTCATAATTGATGAGTTATCCGATGTCTCGACCCAAAAGTATTTGTGCATTTTAGTTAGATACCTCAGCAATAAAAGAAATGAAATTACTACTAGTTTTCTAGGTTTGATTCCAGCTCCGGAGGCTACAGGAGAGAATATATTTAATTTGATTAACAATGAAATTGAAAAATGTAATCAAACATTAAAAAATTGCATCGGTTTTGCATCAGATGATGCTTCCAGTATGGTTGGATGCAACAATTCAGTTTGGTCTAGAATGACAGATGTATCTCCTTCATGTGTTCAGTATAAGTGTGTTTGCCATTCATTATCATTGTGCATCAAATATGCAGTGTCAAAACTACCTTAAAACATTGGATTTGTGCTGACAGAAATACCAAATTGGTTTAGACATAGCAATCTAAGACGAGAAGCATTTAAAGGTTTATTCAAAATTATGATCTCACCGACAGAATTTCAGCAAGCTAGAACTGCACCACTTCCTTTTGAGAAACTTTTTTCTACTCGCTGGCTTGTCCGGGGAAAAGTAATGTTCAACATTCTAATGAATTGGGAAGAACTCAATGATTATTTTATTTCTGCTGAATTAGCAAATTATGACACTAAATTTAAGTCACGGCTTATAAAGGAAATGCTTCTAGATCAAAGAAACTACCTTTATTTTCATTTTGCAACCCCTATTGTGCAGGAATTCGAAAGGTTAAATAGCCTTTTTCAGAAAAGTAAGGCAGATCCTCACGAATCACACTTTTACATTAAAAGAGTCTTAATAGTAGGATTTATTATACCAATAATAATAATAAAAAATTTCTAATGTTGATTTTGGCATCAAATTCCCGTCAGAGTGTGATAACTACATTCAGAAAAGTTCTGATTCGAAAATTAATTGCCAACAAGAGGTCTCAGATCTCTAAGAAAGATGCTTATCCATGCTAGAAGAAGCACTTGATCAAGTTAGAAAGAGGATTCCTTCAGCAAGAAATATATTTAAAGATCTAACCAATTTTAGCCCTGGAATAATCTTAAACCGGGCTTCTAGACCACTATTTTCGAAAATGCCCTTTTTGCATTTGGCTGTAGAAAATCACACTATTATTGAAGAACTATACAGAAAATTGCCTTTTATACATTGGAAGGAAGAAGAACAATTTGAAGAAAATAGACTGCCTAAAGATACAGAGCAGTTCTGGCAAGGGGTCGTGAAACATCCCCAATTTAAAGAGCTTGCTTCTTTTGCTCTTACTTGCTTAATAACACCTATTAGCAATGCTGCAGTGGAGAGGATGTTCTCTCTTTTAACATGCATAAAAACCAAAGCATTGAATAGACTTCAGCTGTCTCTCTTAGAAGCAATTATTAGAATTAGAGCAGAACTATTATCTTTAAACAAGTGCTGTAATGAATTTGTTTCTTCATCCAAAATGTTGAATGATTTCAAAGCTGAAATTTTATATTCTAAGGTATCTAGTATTGAATTTCTCAAAAATGAAGAGGAATACTTATTTGAAGAAGAGGCTTTCATGTGATGTAAATATATTGTTAAGATATATTTTTACTGGGCAATATTTGGCTTTTTGGCTTTTTTATTTCGTGACTTGGCTTTTTTAAATCACGGTGATCTGGCAACCCTGTTCGGGAGACGCGGAGGAGAGTGTTAAAGGTCCCGTGGGGAATCACATCCTGGAAGTTTCGAGTCGAAGCTCGTATTCCGTGTCAGCCTGGCAAGACGTTATCATGCCAGTAAGGCCCATTTCTTTAACATATTGTATCTTTAGTGTCAGCATGAGTGTCTGTCTATTTGTATAAAAGACTGGGTGCATGTCTGTCTCTATTAGAGTCTGCCTATCTGCTTCTCTATCTATCTATCTATCTATCTATCTATCTATCTATCTATCTATCTATCTATCTATCTATCTATCTATCTATCTATCTATCTATCTATCTGTCTGTCTGTCTGTCTGTCTGTCTGTCTGTCTGTCTGTCTGTCTGTCTGTCTGTCCGTCCGTCCGTCCGTCCGTCCGTCCGTCCGTCCGTCCGTCCGTCCGTCCGTCCGCCCGCCCGCCCGCCCGCCCGCCCGTCTGTCTGTCTGTCTGTCTGCTTTCCTAGCCCTGCCTCCTTATTTACCGCCCGCCCCATCTCTCCATCAATCCTAGGGTCCACTTGTCACTCCGTTACTTTGTCCCCCCCCCCCCCCAACTCCCGTATAGTAAAGTAAACTGTCGCTTTGAACTAAAATCACATCTATTTATAAGATATTAAATTTTCTATTAATGTCTTTCCATGTCCATATACCAAATTTATACAAAATTCTCATGTGAAAATTATACTTAGTTAGAACGTTCCACATTAACTCGTGCCCGTCTTTGAGTTGAATTTGAAATTCTATAAAGTATATGCAGAAATTACCAGACGTCTAGTCCTTTCATTTAGAACTAATGGAGTTTAAAGCGACAAATGCCCTGAGTTTCAAGTGCCACAAAGGATCAGACACGTGTCTTAATGCAGATTTCTGTTAATAGTACTCTTTATTTACAGAATGGAACCGCTTTGAATTTTCTACCTCGAAACGGACTTCTGAATGCACGTCTTGCTAAATTTACTTCTTCACTTTTTTTTTTACCTTATCATTGTCGTCAATCAATAAGCTCTTTGACTGTAACCTTCGGCTTAGGTTGTTAAGCCACAGAAACTTGGTTTGAGAGTTTCTAATTCTAGCAGTGTAAGATCTACCCCGTCTTGCAGCCGCCTGTGACGGATCCTCTGGGTATCATTCTCTCTATTATGTGCTAAAATACCGAGCATATGTGACTGTTAACGGATGCAGTGCCAACGGATAGTATATCGCCAAATGTGACCTCCTATTTAGGTAGAAAGACGATACATCGCCATACTAAAGTCATAGTGTTTGTGTGTGTGTGTGTGTGTGTGTGTGTGTGTGTGTGTGTGTGTGTGTGTGTGTGTGTGTGTTTTGTTTCGTGGTATCTTCCCCAATTTCAATGTTCAGTGAATGTAAATTTACATTTTATTACTTGTTAATTTGATTGTGTAGCATGTTTGATCCAAGTTTACTTTTAGTTTGGCACTGAATAAGTTAATCCGTTTAGTTTAGTTTAGTTTAGTTTAGTTGATGGATCAACATCACGGCACACGGGTATAACCCATAAGTGCTCCATTCTCCTTCTAACTCAACATGAGTCTGGAGAAACTCAGCTCAGTGCACGAACTCCGTAGCTCCGGCGAGGATCCTGAAATACTTTGGGTAGATTTGTAACTCTAAATTTTGCCCGGGCAGCGCCGTTAGGCTACTCTTTTTCGATTTCCAACTGCCAAGGGATTTTTTACGTGCACAACAATACACACGGGCGTCCGGTCTCACTACCCAGAGACCAGGGGAAATTTTTAGTTTAAAAAGTTAATCCGTTTCTCCATAAAGAGTGTTGTGCCAAAGTGTATTGGAGTGTTTTTGTTTTTGAGTGTTAATGACGGTTACTTCATCTGTGGGCACATTTGAATGCCATCGTAAGAACTGTCTGACATGCCTATACGTTGTTCAGACACCAGAGATTGCATTTCCCCTAGGCACCTTCACCTTAACAGATTCTTTCACTTGTACACCCCGCAATCTGATTTATGTCACCATCTGCAAACGATGTGACATGAAATACATTGGCCAAATTGGCAGACGTCTTGCTGACCGTTTTAGAGAACATCTAAGAGACATCAATCAGGGCGCTGACAAACCTGTCCCCAACCATTTCAATTCCTCCAACCATAATGGGGTCGACGATGTATGTGTCACAGCATTAAAACCCTGCTACTCCAACAGCCTCGTTAGGCTCAAAATTGAATGCCAGCTAATCAACAATCTGGGATGCATCCATCCAGCAGGTATCAATACTGTTGTGGACGCTACGGTATAACTGTGCCATCTTCCCCAATTGTTTACACTATCTGTTACTATGCTGTTTCCCCCCCCCCCCAAGATCTATACCTAACTGTCCCCACACCCCTATATTTTCATAGCAGACTGTTCGCATATCTTTGGCTACTTTAATCCTATCTGGCAACCCACTTTTAACTCTGCAGCCAACGAGCGCCTTCGCAGCTGGCAAAGCCACCTTTTCTGCCCCACATGGCATCGGAGTAGTGTTTTTTTTTCTTTGTTTGCTGTATGTCGTTGTGTTAGCTATCTGTGGTGTCCTGTCCTTGACAAAGATTCTGAGAATCGAATAGTCGGCCGTCCTGTGTGTCGTATTGTACGCGTTTGTGTGTATTTTATTTTATTTTATTTTATTATTCATTTTATATATTTATTGAGTGCTTCTGATTTCGCATTTTCACCTGTATTTCGCGATACGATGGATCTCCTTGTAAGGTATGTGCAACGTGTTGATGTTTAGTACGTTTCTTCTCGCAGGAGCTTAATAATAATATACCTAATTTTTTCCAATTTATAATGAGGGTTATCTAGCCGCTTGTATCTATTCTGCCACTTGTAATTGTGCTATTGTAAACCTTGCCGTTTTCACTGTCAATTTTCCGGTTTTGTAGGTTTATTCGTAAGCCAAGCATGCTGGGACACCCATGTGTTTTTGGGAGCTTTGAAGAAATCAAAGAATAATAACACTGTAACTTGCTTTGGCCATTCTCTGTGGCTTAGGCCTTGCGGACGCGATTCGTGAATCCGCTTACCTGCGTTCGAAACACAACTGCGACCGATTTGGCAGCAGACCGCGTCGCACTGGGTTTTAACGTGTTGGTATGACAACCGGTCGTTCAGAAAGTAATAGCAAACTACTGAACGTAAACTTGCCAAGACATCAACAAAAACAGTAAAATGCTAGTGTTGACAGCGATATCCTGTAAATAGGATATTTAAAAATAATCTTGCTTTGTATGACGTAGGAGGCCACAAAGGATGTTTGGCTGTCTCATCCCGTAGAAAACATTAGATGGGGATTCGAATCAATCATGATGATAAAGACCCTTGCTCCGATGGGAGTTGAAAGACAGAAGCAGCAAGTTTCCGTTTAGCCCAGAGCCTGAGTGTGCCTCTGTGCACTCGCCTAATGTCGGAACTGAACTTTCTTGTTGACGACTGTTTTACGAGAATTCATCACAGGCCACGCCGGCTTCCTATGTACTAGATAGCTGAAT
Source organism: Cepaea hortensis (assembly GCA_963921405.1). Lineage (NCBI taxonomy): Eukaryota > Metazoa > Mollusca > Gastropoda > Stylommatophora > Helicidae > Cepaea > Cepaea hortensis. The sequence goes on along the minus strand of OY992879.1, from coordinate 100,564,960 downwards.
GCTTTCTTTCTTGTTTCATGTCATTCGTCTTCTGGTGGTTGGTTTACAGCAGACGTTGGCGATCATGACCCTATCCCTCACCCCATTATCTCTGTCATCTTATATTTTATAAGGTTAATGTTGCTCAGCTTACATCAACACTGCTGTGTGAACTAATGACTAAAGCAATTCATCATCATCATCATCATCATCATCATCATCATCATCATCATCATCATCATCATCATCATCATCATCATCATCATCATCATCATCATCATCATCATCATCTTCGTCGTCATCTTCGTCGTCGTCGTCATCATCATCATCATCATAATCATCATCATTATCATCATCATCATCATCATCATCATCATCATCATCATCATCATCATCATCATCATGAGACCCTTTACCTTAAATAGAATCTGTCTAGAGCAGTGGTTCTCAACCGGTGGAGAATCCCCGGGGGTGGGGGGAATTTTAGGGTTTTCAGGGGGGGGGGGAATAAGATGATTTCAAGATCGCGTTATACAAGATCCGATTACTTGATATTGTTTTTCCCTCCATACTTTCCGGTTCTGTATTTCTCACCCTTCTGAAATCTGTTTTATAACGTAAGTAGACCCGCAAATCACGTTTTATGTAGACGTCTAGACTTGTTCTAGTATGTGTTATTAATTTAGCTTCTATATTTACGTATATTGTGTAGGGGCAGGGGGGGGATTTATAGGGAGGAAATACGGAAGGCAGAGGGGGGGGAAGAGGAGGAAAAAGAAGAAGAAGAAGAAGAAGAAGAAGAAGAAGAAGAAGAAGAAGAAGAAGAAGAAGAAGAAGAAGAAGAAGAAGAAGAAGAAGAAGAAGAAGAAGAAGACGAAGAAGAGAAGAAGAAGGAGGAGAGAAGAAGAAGAAGAAGAAGAAGAAGAAGAAGAAGAAGAAGAAGAAGAAGAAGAAGAAGAGAAAGAAGAAGAAGAAGAAAGAAGAGAAGAAGAAGAAGAAGAAGAAAGAGGAGGAGGAGGAGGAGGAAGAAGAAGAAGAAGAAGAAGAAGAAGAAGAAGAAGAAGAAGAAGAAGAAGAAGAAGAAGAAGAAGAAGAAGAAGAAGAAGAAGAAGAAGAAAGAGGAGGAGGAGGAGGAAGAAGAAGAAAAGAAGAAGAAGAAGAAGAAGAAGAAGAAGAAGAAGAAGAAGAAGAAGAAGAAGAAGAAAGAGGAGGAGGAGGAGGAAGAAGAAGACGAAGAAGAAGAAGAAGAAGAAGAAGAAGAAGAAGAAGAAGAAGAAGAAGAAGAAGAAGAAGAAGAAGAAGAAAGAGGAAGAAGAAGAAGAAGAAGAAGAAGAAGAAGAAGAAGAAGAAGAAGAAGAAGAAGAAGAAGAAGAAGAAAGAGGAAGAAGAAGAAGAAGAAGAAGAAGAAGAAGAAGAAGTAGAAGAAGAAGAAGCAGCAGCAGGCGCAGGTGCATACGAAAACGAAGAAGAAAAAGAAGAATATACAAAGGCTGTTTTGTGTCCTATAGCGCCACACTTTCCGCAGGCCAGATTGTATTTAATTTCTCCCCCAACAGATCAAACCCTGGGCTGTGTTCAATACAGACCAAATATCACCAGTCGTTTGTGTCTTCACGGTCAGGGTTTCACAGGAAACGATTGTGACATCACACTTTTAGCTCCTATCACATTCTCCCTGGCACTTGTTACATTCTCTTCGACTCTTGAACCGACACTTAACACCCTGCTGCCGCATTTTCCCCCCGTAGACGGTCAGAAAAGATTACCAGGGTATCGAACGTTCAGCATTTAATTACTTGTTTGAGTACGCGATAAGATTGAGGACATGTGGCCGATAGAGAGGCTGGTTATATTTGACTTTGCGAGGGTGTTTGTGTTTTACAAAATATCTCATTCATGTAGGACAATTGAAAGTGTGGGCATGTTAATTATATGTGGTTGTTAGTGCCCTTGTGAAGGAGCTTTTGAATGTATAGGCTGGGTCAAAAACGAAACTCCTTTCAACAGTGAAACGTCGAGAATTGTTGTTGTTGTTGTTGTTGTTGTTGTTGTTGTTGTTGTTGTTGTTGTTGTTGTTGTTCTTCTTCTTCTTCTTCTTCTTCTTCTTCTTCTTCTTCTTCTTCTTCTTCTTCTTCTTCTTCTACTTCTTCTTCTTCTTCTTCTTCTTCTTCTTCTTCTTCTTCTTCTTCTTCGTTAGGTGTAAAGTAAGAGAAGAAATGAGGTTTCATTTGCACTCTGCTAACTGACCACTAGCTTGGCAACTTTCAGCGATTATAACAGCTATTAACAATAAAACACAGTTTTCTTCGATGTTCATATCTTGTTGAATTTCAGTACTTTGTTTTCTTGGTCCATGATATTCTAAACACTTTCCTGTAATATATAAGCTCAAAAGCCCCAGCCTGCTTATTTGGTGATTGCGAAATGGTCCACGACTCACATTCCTATGTTGCCAAAGAAAAAATGCAGGTTCCCAAACATGTTAATTTACCTGTTCACTGATATATTGCTTTAGGTTCTTAAACTGAATAATTGCCATGGGATGATTAATCGCATTATGCGACATCATATATCTGCCATCGCCGAAATGTTGTCATTGCGTTATAATGCAACACATCTGTTACCATATTAACTCTTAAGTCATAAATGTGTCGCGCACCCCTGCTTCCCATTTTCCAACATCCATTTTATTTGGTCTAAAGCTACTTTCTGTTTGGTGCAGAATCTGTTAATACAGTTTACCCTCTACATTGCTATAGACAGCCTGCGCATGGTGTCATTTCAACATTCTCCGTTGATGTTGATTTAAGAGTCATAAATACAAGGAAACCAAGTAACACAAAACAGCGTCTGCTAAAGACGTTATTTACCGTCTGGGAAAGCACTGTTAGTCAATGATTAACTACAGGGAGTCTGATATTCTTGACATTCTACATTACCCCAGATGGCATGACCTGGAATGATCGTGCACGGCTTCCGTCGATGTCGTTAAGTTCACTGATGTTACAACTCACTGACAGACGAGTCGGGGGCTAGAGTTTCCGAGTCTGAGTAATGGGAACACCGGGGAGGTTTAATGTTGTTCTTAGACCAGGTCGTTAGAGTAGAGTAACGAACAAACCGAAGCGCACGCGAATCCAGAGATGAAGAAATACAAGTATCCCGTGGTAATATTAATCGTTTATGCATTCATATGCAGAAGCACAATTTGCTGAGTGGACAATCTGGTTAGTTACATATTCTTTACAGCAGTGCTTCCCAAACTTTTCACTTTCGTGGACCGACATAAAAATTGTCCCTTTGCAACAGGGACCGGTGCCGTTTAAAAAAAAAAAAATGTTCTCCTTGTAATCTGGAATGTTATATGACCTCAATATACATTTTAACATAAATATAAGATTTAACGTAATTGTGGATGTTGTCCCGGTGCGCTAGATACTGCTCCATAATATTATTGGATGGCGGTGATTTATTTAATAGTGGTTCCATTTTCATGAGTAAAAATTTTATTGTAGAGATTTACAAATCAAAACATTTTTTCAAATGTCAAAACTACATTTAGGTCTTCTGATAAAGGTGTGTATACTCGTATACACCGACAGTAATGAACACTAATATAAAATAAAAATAAAATATATCTTGGAAAACGAAACCAAATCAGATTTTAAACAAGCTGACTAAATTACAGTATGTTGTAATAAAAATGAGTTAATGATCAACTGCTAACAGTTACTATTTAATGCGAGGGGTGGGCCTGTTTATTATTTACAAGCTTATCAAATTGTGACTAGATTGTAGATAGCCTACCCGTAAAGGAGAACAAATTTCCATACTGTTTCTGTAGTTTGTCTTAATAATGCTCATTGACGAAAAAGAAATACTCTTCTTTCAAGTTATCTTTGTATCGATATCTCACATACACCATCAGAATTGCTAAGCTGGTAACGCCCGTGATTTCGTCCAGCTGTAATGAAAAATAGTTAGTTAGTTAGTTAGAAAATAATGAAAAATAATTTACAGATGTATCTAACGCCTTCACTCGTTCAGACGATGGCAAAACGCATTATAATCGTACAACGAAAATCACGTATGTTCTGCATCTTATGACAATCAGCAAATTATAATGTGCATCTTTCTCACTTTTCGTCACATAGGAAACAAAAGAAACGCACGTGGTCAACAAACAAATGTCGTCAACAAACAAATGTCGAAATGTCGTGCTTTTATTATCGGTCTCAGCTGGTTACTATTTTTAACTTTCCCATTGAACCAATGATTCGCTTCTCCTTAAAAATAAAGACTCCTTGGCTATACGGCTGCAGGCTCAATTTATTTTTGAATTAAATCATCATAAAAACGGTGCAGATATCATGTTGTGAGAAAAGGACAATCTTCTTTTTAAAAAGTTCTAAACAATCCCCAAAGGATAAAATATTTAACGTTTTTCTTACATTTTTAAACTCACGTTGCGGACCGGCAAAGAAGAGTTGCGGACCGGCACCTGTCAGCGGACCACCACTTTGGGAAGCACCGCTTTACAGGACGTCACAGTCAACCCCGGCATTTTTTGACCGGTTGTGATTTCTTGGAAAGCTTACACTCAGTAGTCTGCCAATACTTTCTGAACGACCGGCACTCATACCTGTATGACGCCTACTCAAAACTGTCTGCTTCTGAATCTGGTAGACGAACCTTAAATATGCTGTCTCCAAATAGATAGCAATCTGAACCTGAAAAATACTACCTTTTATATTTAATAAAGTTTGACAAATATATTTCAGGTTAGTTAAAATGGTAGTTCCACATCCTTTACAGGACGTCGCAGTCAACACCAGCATTTTTAATTGTTTGCAATTTCTTGGCAAGTTTACGTTCAGCAGTTTGCCATTGCCTTTTGAACGACCGGCACATACCATTGTATGAAAACCAGCGCACGGCGGTCTGCTTCCAAATCGCCCGCAGCTGTGTTTCGAACGTGGTATGCGAGATTACGAATTGCGTCGGTAACACCCTGGCCGCAGAGCCGGCATACAGGATGTATGCATCCCAAAATGAGAAAAATCCCATTGAACACACCCATAATTAGATTTATACTGCACAGAAAAGTCCATTGTTTCCCTAAATCTCTGTATGTTTACTATCGTCATTGTCTGTGTAGACTATTGTATATACATGTTTAAAGTATGCAACTAATGATGTTTACCTTATTTATAAATGTCCGGCGCGCTGGCGAAGTTGATAGTAAACTGCACTGGTAATGTCATGAGCACGGTCAGACGGTTGGATTCGACGCCTGGGCTGGTCGCTTGTCAAAGTGAGGCAAAGATTGCCTACCTATTCCTCTTTGCTCTAATGCCTATACAGTGTGGTGGCGGTTTCGCATCACAAACTCATAGCAGGAAAATGCTTCGAGACAGATTATTATTATAAATGATAAATGTAAAATATATTAAATGGTATAGTTGAGTTGAGTTGAGTTGAGTTAAGAACCGACATCACTGCACTCAGGACATTCCCATACGTGCTCCGTCCCCTCCTTCAATGGTATATCTTTGCTTTAACAAGTTGCCAAAACTTATTTAGTATTCACTTTACTGAAGTGCCAGAATAATATGTTCAAAAATAATTTAGTATTCAGTTTATTGAAGCAAATAGAATAATATGTTCAAAAATGATTTAGTATTCAGTTTAATGAAGCAAATAGAATAATATGTTCAAAAATGATTTAGTATTCATATTACTGAATAAATAGAATAATGTGTTTTCAAAAACCGTGCCATGTAAACACATAATTGTGACTGCGTAATTTTCAACACCCGAATTACTGTTTGAGTCATGGATGTCCCAGCAGTGAAGAAGAAGAATAAAAGGACAATGTTATGACGCAGACAATAAACACACGTAGACAGAAAGATGACGCCCGCTGAAGGAAACTTCAGCTGCAGAATCTAAGAATTCACTGATTCAGCGCCGTGGGATAATTAATCCTCTGAAGTGACTTCTCGTATCTGCCATGGGCTTATATACAATAGTTTCCCTTATGCAACTTCCTTTAATGTGATATATTACACAACATGTCTGCTATCATATTAGCTACCATACTGGCTCCTTAAACGAATGTTTTTTTGTTTTTTTTTTACGGTAAGTTGCGTTGTTGTATACGCTCCCAAGGTGGCCAGAGAAATGCTGTTAAAGACACTCTGAATATCTCAACTAAAAGCTTTTGGAATTCATCATGAAACTTGGGATACTAATGCCATAGACCGAAATCCGTGGCGTGCATCATTACGTAAGGGTGCAGTCACGTGTGACGCAACCAGGACTGCAAGAGCTGTGAAGAAAAGGCTGGACAGAAAAATCACTGCAGGAGATCCCCCTCCTGGAATGTCAAGCATTCTTTGTCCACATTGTCAAAGGACATTTCGAGCCAAAATAGGCCTTATAACCCATCTTAGAACTTACGGCTCCCTACTTTCAACCCCACAGGATGAAATGAATGGTCTTCATCATTCTTGATGGACAAACAATACCACATTAACAACACCACTGTTTCCCAGTTTCCGCTATCCATTTTTGTGTGACTTTTTGTTTGGCACTGAATCTGTTAATTTCCTGCCGTTGTCTTTTCCATTCCCCATATTCTTGTGTCTTTCATCTCCCCGTGAAGCATAGACACTCAACTGACTCACGCCAGGCCCTTTATATACTTGTTCATGACGGTTGAATTTGTAGCTACGGTTGTCTGCTGGATGAGGTAGTCAGTCTCGCACCGACCCTCATTAATCGCCTCCTACGACATGCTTGGTACGTTACAGTGTTACTGCTCTTTGCTTTCTTTGTGGACCATGGTACAAGACGGACGTCTGTTCCATTTTATTTTGTTCGCTCGCTTTTATCTCACGCGTAGTCTATATACGGGCTACTGATTCTAGTGCACTGGACTGATTTTTGTGTGTGGATTAGCTTTCCCTATTACCAGTGTCCCTCGCCATCAGGTGAACGCACTCCGACTTCAGAGGTACTTGCAATTTACGTCCTTCAAGTCAAGAACTAGAAGTCAACATTTTAGTCCAACTGACCGGTGTAGGGGTTGAACCCGCTACCTCGGCATCAGCACACCGGATGTTATTAAGAACTAGAACTCTTATCCATTCGGCCATGCCGACCGCCGTCTGTTCCATGATTTATGATGTTTGTTGGGAATTTTCGGCTGATGCCTTTTCGAAAAAGTGTGTTCTCAGTGGGACTTGATTCAAATAAATCATGTTATACTCCCGTGTCGCACAGATACCCGATGAGTGTTTGTGCTGGAAACAACAGCCGTTAACGATTCAGTAGTGATGGTGTACAACAATGCTGAGCTGAAAAGTAAAGATATCTTTGGCACTCCAGGTCCAAATTTAGGAAAATATGAGTACGATTTTACTTTGACAATCAACAAATTGTGAGTATGAGCTGTTGAACTGAAGGATACTGCGGACATATAAATGTCAGTTATAATACAGCCTGTGAGATAAACTCATGACCATCTCACCACAGATAATGTGCACATAGAAGGGAGATACTGAAGTGGATCGGGCAGTATTATTCAATTAAATTGTAACAGCTTTGTTGTATTTTGATTTCCTCACCATGACCGTGGTTCATAGCTTACGGTGTCCGCCGGTATCCCAGAAAGTACCAGGTTATATCCCTGTACATGGCTGGGGATGTTCCTAGAACTTTTGGTATCTAATAATATCATTCCTCACTTGATCTCTTGGGTAGTGAGCTAGTTTTCCGATTTTTCACAGATGAGGGCGAAAGACAGGAGGTCCCGTATGCATGTTGTGCATGTTAAAAATCTCATGGCAGTTGGAAATCGTGAAGAGTAGGCCATAAATCCACCGCCCTGGCAAAATGGTTAGAAAAAGAAAACCTACCCACAGGTAGATAGAGTCTGTTACCTTGGATGGAATCTGTATAGAGGAAGCAAACTTGACACAAACATGGCCGAATGGGCACACTGACCTCTGAGGTGTATACCAGGAGGTGTAAAGCACTCCCCTCGAAAGAAGGTTGAAGAAAAGGAGGAACATATTCATTTCCGACTACTAAACTCAATTTTTTTAAACGCGGGTACGCATCCAATGATCAAATGGCGTAGGAGTCTCTCCCCAGATCTAGGTCTTTGGTGTTCTTGATCAGTTCTACTGCTGACAGCCCTCCTTGCCACCGTCTGAAACCTTGAGGTACCGCTTCTTTCTGCCTGCTTCTGCATCTTCTATTGGTCACCATGTTCTACAGTGTATCTGATCCCATGATATGATCAAAGAACATTGTCTTTTTCTAATAGTTGTATATAATGTTCTGTCACTGTCTTTTTCTTATAGTTGTGTATAATGCTCAATGATTGAGTTTTTTTATAGTTGTGTATAATGTTTTATGATTGTCTGTTCCTTATAAATGTTTCCTTAAAGTTGTGTATAATGTTCTATGACTGTCTTTTTTTTCTTATAGATGTGTATAATGTTCTATGATTGTCTTTTTCTTATAGTTGTGTATAATGCTATATGATTATCTTTTCATTATATTTGTATATAATGTTCTACTTTCATTAACCTCTTCCAGGCAATCGTTGTTAGCTTCTCCGGCCGTCCAAGGTATTCTCAACATTCGTCTCAGAAACCACATCTCCGCTGCTTACCAGATATTCCTAATTTGATCGATCCCTGCCCACGATTCTTTGTCATACTGTAGTACACTAGTTGTGCTTGCTTGCTTGCTTGTATTCGTTGGCTTGAGCTCCAACGCGAAGTCCTGTATGTCTTCATGAAGGCATCCTGTTGTCCAACATCAGTGTGATGTCATACAGGACTTGAGGTTTGCGTGAGTATCCGTTGTCCCATGTCTGGCTTATTGGTATGCAGACTGGTGGTTCCTCGCCGTACAAGCAGACACTCTCCGACTTCGGAGGATACAGTAGTTATGTTTAGTTTAGTTTAGTTTAGTCGAAGGATCATCATCACGGGACACTGGTGTAACCCATATGTGCTCCGTTCTCCTCCAAACTCAAGCCTGAGTCCGGAAAAACTCAGTTCAGTGCACGACTCCGTAGCACCGGTGAAGATCCTGAAATACTTCGGATAGATTTTTAAACTCGAAATTTTGCCCTGGCAGCGCTGTTAGGCTACTCTTTTTCGATTTCCAACTGCCAAGGAATTTTTTACGTGGCGCAACAATACACACGGGTGTCCGATCTCACTACCCAGAGACCAGGTGAAATTTTATTACTAGAAGTCCACGTGAAAAAATTCCGGTCCTCACCGGGGCTTAAACCCGGGACCTCCAGCGCTCGAGGCGGACACCATGCATCGAGACCACTTAGCACCCTAGTACAGTAGTTATGATACACAGCAGAGTAAGATAGACCGCGAATTGCTAAACGAAAGCTGTTGCACACGCGAGCCACATGAAAATGAACTAGAATATAGGATATGCAGCAATTCTGATAGTTTCATCAAGTTTACAGCTGATGCCCAAATGAGAAATAACTAGTGCCATAAATCTTTGTCAGAAGTCGAGTTGACGCACACCAGCATTCAGTTGTGGGTGTAGGTTGTGGTAATATATGGTGGTAACTTATGGTGGTAGCAATCTCTGTGGTGAAGGGGTTACGAATGCAATTCGTAATCCTGCATACCGCGTTCGAAACACAGCTGCGGGCGATTTGGAAGCAGACCGTCTTGCGTTGGTTTTCCATAAAAAAGGTAGGAGCACAGGTCATTCAGAAATCAATGGCATACTATTGAAAGTAAACTCTCTCACACTCTTGATTGCTCTCTCTCTCTCTCTCTCTCTCTCTCTCTCTCTCTCTCTCTCTCTCTTTCTCTCATTCTCTCATTCTCTCACACTCTCTAACACCCTCCATCACTCTCTCTCATTCACTATAACACTCTCTCACACTTTCTCACACTCTTTCTCACGTTCTCTCACTATCTTTCTCTCACTATCTCTCACTCTCCAGGCAACTCTCATAACTTTTGTCTAGTATGTCAAGTGTCGACGTACACTTCTTTGTTCCTGAATCAAGATGCTATCGTCATGTGGAGATGGCGTGATCGAATCCCGGATTTAAATAGCTTTAAGTTGTCACACTATCCAGTTTGTCCTTTAGTCGCTACGTCTTTCTTCTACTTCCACGAGCCCCAAACAATACGTATAAGTTTACTAATCAGCTGTCTTAAAGGCCTCAAAGGTTTACTCAACTAATATTTCATGGCTCTATTCGTGCTCACGTGCGTTGTATCATCGACAACATATCCCCGCTGAAGCGCTAAAATTAGCCAGTATTCGATATTTATACCTTTTGCGCCAGTCTGTGTTTTTATAAGTCACCATCGTTGTTCACATGCGAGTTTGCGTTTTTGTTAGTCCCTCTTACTGTACACATACCAAAGCACATATGTTATCTTTAACTTCAGTAGTTTCCATAGGTGTGGTGAAATTACCACGAAATCTCGACAACAATCCGCGACGAGCAGATGTTTGAAATGCGGACCCTCCGATCCGACAGGCGTGGTCACACACACACACGCACACGCGCGCACGCACACACACAGTCACTAAACCGAGGTTGTTTACCTTACATATTATAGAGACAGATTCGGAGCTTTCCGTGGACCAAGAAGAAGGGAATCCACAAGCAAAAATCAGTCCAGTGCATCAGATGAAGCGTTGTAGTAAGTGTTTGGACTAAGCTTGAGTTCAAAACGAGCCAACGAACGCCACAAAAGAAAAATGATGTCTCTCTGACTGAATTATTTTTCTGTCTTAAATTACATATTCTTTACAGGACGTAGCAGTCAACTCCAGCATTGTACTGCCGTTGTTGATGTCTTGGCAAATTTTACGTTCAGTATTTTAGACTGAACTACTTCGGCCATATTGAATGTCATTGTGACTTAGAACAGTAATGTAAGGTATAATTCCTGAAAGAAGAAGAAGAAGAAGAAGAAGAAGAGGAAGAGGAAGAAGAAGAAGCATATATTGAGAGAGAGAGAGAGAGAGAGAGAGAGAGAGAGAGAGAGAGAGAGAGAGAGAGAGAGAGAGAGAGAGAGAGGGGGGGGGGGGGGGTGTCAGCATGGTCAAAAGGATAACAACACTCGCTCTTAAACTTCTATGCGCTGATGGCGGTGTAATCTGTTCATTCCTTAGACCGGTTAGTTAGACTTAAATGTTGACCTCTTTTTCAGAAACCAAAGACTGTACTGAACATAACATTTCCTGTAACATCAGCTTAGGATTGACAGCAACGTCATGCCAAGAACATGCAACATTTAGAGAGAGAGAGAGAGAGAGAGAGAGAGAGAGAGAGAGAGAGAGAGAGAGAGAGAGAGAGAGAGAGAGAGAGAGAGAGCGTTGGTGAATCGTTTATGATATCACACTGACAACGGCATGAGTGCGGTCGGTTAAGGATTCGCTGCCAGCTCTCGACGTTCCCTATGAATGATAAAGACATATATAGTATGCTTGGTGAAACTGTTATTAAAGACTATCAGCTGTAAAGTAGTCTAAGCTTTACTCACTGTCTCAATTAAAGCACATAGTACCGGCTGTGTATTAGAACCAGCTGCGGCGGCTATTTCCAGAGCTAGCTCCTGTATGCCAAAGCAAGCCATACGTTTATGACCGCCATTACCTGACACTTCCCTACAGCTATTTAACCACATCATGCCTATAATCCTCCTTCACTTCCGGTATTATGGTCTATAAATATGCTTATGATAGGCTCAGGCCATGCGAGTTCCCTCAGTCTCTTGTCCTTTATACGTTTTCCTGTCCATCTCCATTTTTGTCTACGCCACTAAAAATTGTGAACCGATAAAAGCAAACAAAATACATAATGGACGTTACTTCATCTTACTGTCTGCACAACGTGCAAGGTTAAGGTGATCCAGTGGGCGGCAATGGTGTAGGAGGTGAAACTGCTGGCAGTTTGATTAACAAAGAGACAAACAATAGATTGCACGATCGGTTGCCTGGTATATTTTGCTGCATCTCGACAGGTACATACTGCAGAAATCACACGACATAAACTAAAGTGATTAGATACATCTTTCAAGCTGAAATATACACATATTCACACAGTATTATCAATGTCTTTATGTTTGCACAAGACTGGCTTCTGTCGATTAATAACGATGGCTTCAGCGACCGTTAACAAAGGACTAATTTGTCTGTTAAACAACACGCAAAACGTATTGTCCTTGTCAATCACGTGACCGGTTTCCCAAATGTGCCGTTCAATCAATGACGTGGGACGTTTGTTGTGTGTCGGCTTGGCCAAGTTCCTAGCGTCTTTGTTTATCAATCAATCAATCCAATTGAGTATGTGTTCGAACACCTGTCAAAACTGTCATTTACTGCCAATATAGTACCTTGCGGTGTATGGCAGAGGGGTCTTTGAGCCTGAGGAATTAAGGTCGCCTGACTAGTGAAGTCGCCGCGAACTGTGCAGGTTAGGATTTTCTTTTTGCCCCCGACAGAAAAAAATCCCACACCTTACCGAGGGATCGAACCCGGGTCTCCCGAATGAGAGTCCGGCGCTCTAGCCACTCGGCCGCTCCCCCTGTTGTGCTGATGTGGGTAGACTGTAAATTCATAAATACAATTGGATTTGGCTTACAGAAAGTTATGTTCTTTTACTGCTGGGTGGGAATAGGTTTGGTTCTGTAGTTCTGTAGGTTCTGTAAATGGTAATTCATTGTTCTCTAGATTATTTCTTCCATAACGTGTCCAAAGAATCTTGTGACTGTCTACGTCTAATGTGTCTAATCATTTTGCATAGGGCTGCGACCCATTAAATTAAATTTAATAGTTAACTTTTCAAAAATTAACGATTAATTAATAGCTAATTTCGATTAAAGCAAAATATTTATAGTCACATAACTAACATTATAGTCGTATTTGTCGAAAATCGAAATAACACTGAATTGTCGTGTTCATATGTCATCTAATAACCAACTATGCAAACAGACGAGTATGTTGACAGTATTCGGTTCAAGTGATGAGCGAGTCTTATTAACAATATAACCAGCAGAGTTAAACAATCGTTCAATTAAGTTTCCACCATTGTAAAGGATCAACCGATTCAGCAACTTTCTTCTCCATTTCAGACTCGATTAGCTTAATACGCTTTTCAGTTGGTTCACATATAGTTTCCTTGTCAATGTCAGTATCATTCGTTGCAGCAGTCTTCATAGGCTCATCATGAATTTGTTGTTCAATACGCGACCAAGTTTGTTCTATTGCATCTTTTTTTTTTACAAACACTGCAGATATTTGTAGCGTGGATCAAGTGCTGTTGCCATCTGCAGTATTTCAATACTTGTCATATTAGCTACACGTTCACTGTAGTCATTAAAAGATGCTGCCTTAAATTTAGCTATGTAGCCCGGATTATCATCGTGTACAGTCATATGCTTTGTCAGCGATGAGAGCAGTGGCACTACACATCTACATGAAACAAAATCTTGACCGCCAAGCAGGACCGTGGTCTGACAGAATAAGTCCAGAATTTTGACATATTTCGAAATCTTCTCCCAATCCGAATCTGATAGTTTTGGACCTTTGTATTGCATCTTTTCATCTGATATGTAGACAGCTAATGCTTCTCTGGCCTGTAGAAGACTCTGTAGCATAATAAAAAATACTGTTCCATCTTGTTGGTACATCTTGCTGCAGCTTACACAATGGTGACTCAGTACAATTTTGCAACTCAGTTGTGATTGAAACACTATGTCTAAAATGTCCGACAATTTTTCGACATCCAGTTCATTTGTATAAGTGATGGGAGAAACGTTTTCGATTAATCGTTAAAAAAATTAATCGTTAAAAAAATTAACGATTAATCGATTAATTAATCGTTAACTTCCCCAGCCTAATTTTACAGTTTTCATCTGCTGGTCTTCTGTCTGTCAATGGAACTCTTAGTATTTTCCTCAGAAATCAGATATTTACTGCCATTAGATGGTTTTCAGCTTGTCTATTCATTGTCCACATATCATATCCATAAACAAGTATAGGTTCAATGTAGCTCTTCAACACTCTTTTTCTCGTTCCAATTGACATCATGTTATTGGTTAATATGTTTTCCATAATGCAAAGGGCTACCTTCGCCATAGCATTTCTTATTCTTACCCCCTCAAGGCACCTCCCATTAAATGGTACGAAAGTTCCTAAACACTTGTACCGATTAACTTTGTTTAAGAACATTCTCATTTACCGCATATTACATTGTGGTATTTCTGTCTTCTTATTGACGTCCATAATCTGGGTCTTCTTACAATTTAATCCTAACTTTTGTTGTTAACTGTGTACAATAACCGCATATACTAACATGTTAATAAGGTGTGTTATAAATACCAATCAAATATTTTGTGTGTGACGCAAGCAATAAACAAGAGAAAGGTCAAATATTTTGGCCTCATTGAAGGACACGGCGATATTGTAAAAATCATACCGGAGGCAACTATCCAATACAGACTTAACAAGAGGTAGGTAACCATAAACAGGCGTTGAAATGCAAGCGGATCGATTTCATTGTACCGGGATTATCCAAATGGCTCGTTCTCTTTCACAGAGTGACCTGCCCGAAGTGTCGGACAGAACACAAAATCCGTGGCCCAGCGACGTCCCCATGGAGTCTCTGGGAAAATTGAACGCGCGTGAACCGAATGACGGAGTCCATTTGGAGCGAAAGGCATGCCGCTTGACTACTTGCTACGGAGATCCCCAAAGATAACGATATAAATGGCAAGAGAGATGAACCAATGGCAGTTTGTCGGAGTATATAACCAAGGCGTGTGGAGTTTTGAAGATCCATTATAAACCACCTTAATTGTGAAAACGGAACTTAACTTATTTATTGATCTTTAATCGGAATTTAATATGTATCGCTGATGACATTCGCTTGTCTGCCGACCCACTGGTCGAGCTTTCGGATCCCGATAAATGTGGATGTTTTTGATCTATTGGTATTTCTCGCCAACAGAGCCTAAACCTGGTACCAGGAAATACCCAGGTAAAATCATGGCTTCTGGTATGATATAAACTACATCAGCCATCGAGTTCCTATTAATGTATGACAATATAGGGCTAGCATCATATATTCAATACGCCACCATGCTTGTCAATGGAACCCTTTACTCTTACACTAGTTAACTGCATATGTTGTAGTCCTAGCGTGCAACAGAACGGTTCCATGTTACAACTGCTCGTGTGATATCGAGGTCCTGGCGTGCAACAGAATGGTTCCATGTTACAACTGCTCGTGTGATATCGAGGTCCTGGCGTGCAACAGAATGGTTCCATGTTACAACTGCTCGTGTGATATCGAGGTCCTGGCGTGCAACAGAATGGTTCCATGTTACAACTGCTCGTGTGATATCGAGGTCCTAGCGTGCAACAGAATGGTTCCATGTTACAACTGCTCGTGTGATATCGTAGTTCTGGCGAGAAACAGAATGGTTACATATTACTGCTGCTCGTGTGATATCGTAGTTCTCTGCCTGTCACCTCCAAATGAAGCATTGGCTCTCCCTCATACACCTCACGCCAAGCCCTTTTGTAGACTTTATATTATTACTTGGATTTTACAGCCAAAGTATTTTACGACATGGGTATCCAGTCTCACGCCAACTATCCTTAATCGCCACTTACGATATTCAATGTAGGTTACAGTGTTACCAATCTGTCCTTCCCTTATGGACCCCGGTAACACATGAACGGGTGTGATGTCATTGGCTTCAGAAAGCAACAGCTGATTGTCACTCACCAGATGAGTGTACGTCTTGCCTTTGCATGAGTGAATGTGCTGGGGGCTGTGCTTGGGGGATTTGGGAGCCTGCGTGGTCTCGAGGCATGGTGTCCGCCTCGAGTGCTGGAGGCCGCGGGTTCACGCCCCGGTGAGGACCGGGATTTTTTTTCACATGGACCTCTAGTAATAAAATTTCCCCTGGTCTCTGGTTAGTGAGATCAGACGCCCGTGTGTATTGTTGCGCACGTAAAAAATCCCTTGGCAGTTGGAAATCGAAAAAGAGTAGCCTAATGGCGCTGCCCGGGAAAAATTTCGAGTTAAAAATCTACCCAAAGTATTTCAGGATCCTCGCCGGTGCTACAGAGTTCATGCACTGAGCTGAGTTTCTCCAAACTCAGGTTTGAGATAGAAGGAGGAGAACGGAGCACTTATGGGTTACACCCGTGTGCCGTGATGTTGATCCATCGACTAAACTAAACTAAACTAAACTAAACTAAACTAAACTAAACTGAATGTGCTGGAAATGAGCAATGAACTATTGAAGAAAATGAAGGCAGTGGAGATGTCGTTTAGCAGAATGTTGAGAATATCGTGGGCACAGAAAGGACACATACAACGCCAAGGTAGTGGATGTTCCGGGTGTTCTAAGATTACTCACGAAAACTGTCCGGAAAGGTAAAGGACATTTAGGAGGGGTGGGAGGTATCAACAGAAGAGGTGGAATAGAGCCGTTTACCTCACAGTGGGAAATACTGGGCAGGGCAAGAGAAGGAGAGGAATGCGGCGAGCAATGTATGTGGGAAGATGAAACTGCTGGACAACAAGAAGTTATAATATGAACACACACGTTTCACCAACAAATCAGATGACGGGGAGGGTTAGAGGGTCATTAGACAGACAGACAGACAGACAGACAGACAGACAGACAGACAGACAGACAGACGGACGGACGGACGGACGGACGGACAGACGGACGGATGGACGGACAGACAGACAGAGAGAGAGGGAGGGATAGACGGAGGGAGAGACGGACGGACGGACGTGTAGGCAGGCAGGCAGGCAGGCAGGCAGACAGACAGACAGACAGACAGGTAGATGGTTGAGTGGGTGGCTGGCTGGCTGACTGGCTGACTGGCTGGAGGCTCTGTGAATGTATGAATATAATATAAATCTGTCCAGTGGCTACACGTTTAAACAAATGATAAAAGATCTAAGAAAGCAATCATCTCGAGCCAGACTTATATGAACGTAACCTGAATGTTGGGATCCTGTCATCTGGAAGATGAGTGTGTTGTCTACGGCCCTGAGATATATTTCATGAAAGCGGCAATATTTGATGGTCTTATAAAGGCATCAACTTTCCGTGTTTGGCTGGTTTTTATAAAACAAATGTCAAGAATGTTTAGAGTTATTTTTATTTCACAATAACAGGCCGGTTCAATCAAACGATTGGTTTCAAAACTGCGGCGCATATGAGCGTGTGTGTGTGTGTGTGTGTGTGTGTGTGTGTGTGTATGTATATATATATATATATATATATATATATATATATGTGTGTGTGTGTGTGTGCGAGTCTCTGTGTGTGTGTGCGCGCGCGCTGTGCGCGTATGTGTCTGTTTCACTTGTCTGGTAACGGCAATCATGACCCCCCTAGCCTCTCTGTTACTGTCACTTGACATTGTGATGTAGATGATGTTGCTTTGTGGCAAACGCAGCTTTGGGGACCAAGTGTTCTCTGGGTTAGTTGGATTCATCTAGGATGCTGCTTACTGTTAGCTAGAGTACCACAGAGAACGATATCTATTTATCCAGGTAATGTAACAGGTTGCTAAAAGCTGCGCACTTCTTGTGGATGTGGAAATCAAGAGAAAGCTACCACATCATTCATTCCAAGACAATCAACATAGCAGCCGAACAAACATCAGAAGTTAAATATGTGTACTAGCTATCGTACTGTCACAGTAAGTCGTGCTAGCACAATCCTCCTGCTAATCAGCATAAAGAAGGTTGAAAGTACCTCAGAATATGAATTACAAAATGTACATGCAGGTTTCATTCGGGCCACGGAAACCAGGGACCATATCTTAAACATGAGAACCATCTTTAAAATACAATGTAGAACTTCGAAGACTGCAGTAAGACTTTCGACTGTTCAACACCAGAAATTGTGGGAAACCATTAGAGAAGCGGGGCTTCTATTATATTTAATCCACCTAACTGAAACACACCATGAATAACAAGCAGCTGTCAGATTAGCAGATGAAACATTAAATTGGTTTCAGATACAAAGAGAAGAAAGACAGCGGTTGTTTCTCTCTTAATACCTATTCAACAAATATGTAGGAAATAAATGAGAAACGTCAAGCATATTGAAACCTGAGACCATTTTAAGCCATTCATAATTGGTAAAAATTCAATTCCAGAACTTAGGTATACAGATGACACGACTCACATCTCACATAATGCTAAGGGATTAACATATTTAGCCCTGTCTGTTTAAAGACAAAGTGAAGATCAACATCTTTTTCTTAACTTAGAAAAAAACAAAAACAACTATATATCAACTAAAAACCACAGTCAACAATGAAGAAATGGAGAATGTCACAAATTTTGAATCTAGAACAATGGGAATTGTTCACAAGAAGTCAGACATGGACAGGCCAAAGTAAGGCAGAAATTAAACAGTATTAAGAGTCTATAGCATAACATCAGCGAATAAATCAAAGTAGTATGTTTGTAAAACTAATCTTTGCTGTGACAATATGAATGTAAGTTATGGACCATTTTTTAATCACAAAAGAAGCAAATTCTGGCTTTTTAACTTAAATGTTACAGAAATATTCTTATAATACATTAGACCGAAAATAAGAAAAATAATGACATTCTCCGAGATCTGATCATCGAAGGAAATTGATAAACAGCATCTCGTTTAAAGTGCTTTGGCCATAGTAAACATCATAGAGCTTTGGTAAGAGCAATAATAGAAAACATGATTCCTGAATGAAGAGGCATCGGTCGACCAGAACGATCATGGACACAGGACAGGGAAGACACACTGGGTATGAACATGCATGAGGCAGGTGAATTGGCAACGGATCGAGAGTCTTTTCCACATTCTGGATGAGAGCGACGTTCTGTATAGGGCCTGCTACCTGATGATGAAGATATTATTTTTTGCGCAACTGGTCAAGCTGGCCACACATATTCTCCTCTGAATTTCTTGCCTTGTATTTTCCTACATAGTGCTAACTTCTTTACTCTCTGTTGATTTTTCACATATGTTGAATTTTCACATATGTTGAATTTTCACATATGTTGGTTTTGGGAAACTAGCTCCCTCTGTTGATTTTTCACTTCTGTTGATTTTTCACCTCTGTTGATTTTTCACCTCTGTTGATTTTTCACCTCTGTTGATTTTTCACCTCTGTTGATTTTTCACATATGTTGAATTTTCACATATGTTGAATTTTCACATATGTTGGTTTTGGGAAACTAGCTCCCTCTGTTGATTTTTCACCTCTGTTGATTTTTCACCTCTATTGATTAAAAAAACAATTTTCATGTCCCTTGCAGAAAGTTGTAATCAATCACAGCCCCAATTGGCTCTTTGAGATTAACTATGTAATATTACGTTTTGTAGTTTGCCATTGCTTTCTATACGAAAAATCAAAATTCGCATGGAACGAACTATCACGCCGAATTCTTCTTCTAATGATATACTTCATAAATGCAATCTGAATTTTCGTTATGGTGTCTGCTCATTGGCACCTTTCCGTCTTGACAGACGATAGTTTGTTACATTGTGTTTCAAAAAGGCTTAATAACTACAACCCATGGCGGTAGCGAATGTGACCGATAAGGCCAGTTCACGCTGTAAATGTTCATCCACAGTGAATGCATGTAAAAACATGGTCATTTCCACCATCATGCACCGACTTACGTCTCATACGCTCGGTGTGTGACGTATCTGCAATAATTGCCCTCTATGCAACACGAACAGTGGCGACTTGCCCGCAATGTGCATTATCAATGCCTGTATCAATCATGTCTCGCTTACACACATCTTTGTTTCGTATTAGAGGCCGACCCTGAGATCTCTTACCCACCTGTAATTCACCAAAAAAGATGTCCTTTTGGTATTCTACCATCATCCATCCTCCTAACGTGAGCTATCCATCTAAGTCTACGAAGACTGAGCATGGAATATGCCGTCACACAACCTGATCTTTCCAATACTTCAGTATTTTTGATTTTGTCTTGCCACTTAATACCAAGAATTCTTCGCAGACACCGCATATGAAAGCTGTTTAAACGTTTCTCTTTGTGTGAGTAAGTTGTCCAGGTTTCACTGTCATAAAGGAGAGTACTAAGGACACAGACTTGATAGACAAGGACTTTTGTTTTGGCAGCAAGCGTCCTGTTCTCCCAGACTCTTTTTCTTAACTTGTTCATTGTTGTTGCTGCCTTGCCAATCCTGATGTTGATTTCCTGATCTAGGGATAATTTGCTATTTACCACTGATCCTAGATATGCAAAATGGTCTACCATCTCTAGTTCGGCGTCGTCAATAAAGATTAACGGTACCCCATGTGCACCTTGTGACATAATCTGTCTCTTCGTTTGCTAATCGTTAAACCAAATTCAGAACAAGCTTTGGAGAATGCAGATAGTAAATGTTGTAATTCTTCCTCAGAGTGGGTCGTAATTGCAGCATCATCTGCAAAAAGCAACTCTCTGATCAGTACCCTCCTAATTTTGGTCTTGGCCTTCAATCTCTGAGCATTATAAAGGCCGCCATCTGAGCGTGAGTGAATGTATCTACCACCATCCTGATCACGAAAAGCTGGTGGTCTTATAACACCAGCAGTATTCATTACCGGAGCGTTTGTTTTCTTCAAGGCCCACGATTTTCTCCTGAACATCACACCTTCAATGTCTACGATATTGTTGAAGTGGAAGAAAACTGGAGGAGTAGAGTGACAACAAAGGCTTGAAATAGAAAACAAAACAAAACACATAGACAGAATGAGGGGTGGAATTGACAAGACAAAAGTGCATAACAAATTTTTAAAAACCACAAATAAAAAAAAACATACAAAAATAACAATATAAGAAAAAAGGTAATCTGCAATGCAAGATTGAAAGAAGGAAGAAACTATGAAGAAAGTAACGGCATCAAATGTAACAGATTTTGAAGAAAATTGTACAAAGAAAAACGTCAAAGCATTGAAAATGACAAAAGACGAGGACGCACCAGTAACAAAAGTGACAAAAGTAGAACGACTTAAAAAAGAAACTTAAAATCAAATTATATATATATTTGATAAAGTAAAACATGATGAAGTGATTAAAATGTTGGAAGATATCAGCATTGATGGGAAAGATTTAAGAATAATAAAGAATATTTACTGGAACCAAGTAGCAGCAATTAAAATGGGAAATAAAGAGTGTGGTTATGAACAGATAAAACTAGGAGTACGACAGGGATGTGTCTTGTCACCAGATCTCTTCTCCCTATATAGCGAAATAATAATGAGAAAGATCAAAGAGATGCCAGGAATACTAGTTGGAGGTTATAATATAAATAATAATACGCTATGCAGATGACACAATATTGGTGGCGGATAAATCAACAGACCTACAACAATTGTTGGACACTGTAGTAACAGAGAGTGCAAGGAAAGGATTCTCCTTGAATATCAAGAAAACAATAACAATGGTGATATTAAAGAAAATGGTGACACCAAAATGTGACATAGAAATAAAAGGACAAATTATTAACCAAGTGAATAATTTTAAATACCTAGGGGCATTTATAACATCAGATGGAAGATGTACAACAGAGATTAAGAGCAGAATAGGGCAAGAAAAAGCCGCATTTCAGAAAATGAAGAGTATCTAATGCAAGAAGTTACTATCATTGAATGTAAGAAAGAGAGTGCTTAAATGTTATGTAGAACCAGTTTTGCTGTATGGCAGTGAATCGTGGAATGTAAATGAACAAATTAAGAAGAAATTAGAAGCAACAGAGATTCCTGAGACGAATGTTGCGAATTCCTTGGACTGTAAGAGTAACTAACAACGACTGCCTGAAACAGGCTAACGAAACTAGAACATTATATACAACAATAAGAAAGAGACAAACATCTTTCTTCGGCCATGTGATGAGAAGAGAGGCATTGTAGAACATCGTGATAACTGGAAAGATCGAGGGGAAGAGAGGCAGAGGCAGACCAAGAGAAATGATACTGGATGGATTGAGACGGTGGCATGGAGGAATATCAGCAGCAGAGTTAATCCAGAAAACCAAAGACCGAGATCTGTGAAGAGCCTTGAACGCCTACGCCAGCTGGCAGGGCACTTGATGATGATGATGATGATGATGATGATGATGATGATGATGATATGTGTGTATGTGTGTGTGTGTGTGAGAGAGAGAGAGAGAGAGAGAGAGAGAGAGAGAGAGAGAGAGAGAGAGAGAGAGAGAAAGTTTATTGATGGGGACGAAAAAAAGGCAGAAGAATACCATTAAATAAGAGTTTTAAAAAAATAGATAAAACAGAAAAGCGCAGAAGAATAATATATGCAAATGCTGTGAAAGAGCACAGAAAGACTAGATACAGTCCTAGAGCAGACTGAAAAAGTAACAAACGAAAGTAATGAAAATAGAAATCCTTTCTTAATCTTAACCGTCCCTTAACGGAAGTCATTCAGTCAACTCTATAGAAGATAGGGCAGACAAATGAAGATGACGCCAAATAGAGCCAGACAGTAAAAGTGATGAAAAGAAAGTTAAGCAAAATAGATTATCCTTTATTACATCCCCGAAAAAGGAAGATAGCTGATCTCATCTCGGTGTAAATATTTCTGCCACAGCTGTATATCCCAGTTGGGTTCCTCTACCAGGTAATCTACACTGCCCATATTATATTATACCCATCAATAAACTCTATGAAACTGTCCGATTCACGTCGCGGAGATCTGTGGTACACCTAATCATGATGGATCGAAGCACGCTCAAGATCGTCATCTCCCGTTGGTTGGAAGAATGCGGGAAAACAAATGATAACTGATCGGTTTGCATGCGTCGCATACAGAGATTGTGATCGGAAAATGACCGAGGTGTGTGTATTATTTTTGTGCATTTTTGATGTGGTCCCCGGAATCGAGTTTAACAGAGGTTTGTTAACTCGATGCCGTGGCGAAGGTGTTACGGAGGCAATTCGTAATCCCGCGTACCGCGTTCGAAACACAGCTGCGGGCGAATTTGCAGTAGATCGCATAGCGTTGGTTTTAATACTATGGTATGATTGCCAGTCGTCCAGAAAGCAATGAAAAAATACTAAAAGTAAACTTGCCAAGAAATCACAAACAGCGAAAAAATGCAGGGGTTGACTGCGACGTCCTGTAAAGGATATCCAACTAACCATAACTAACTCAGAAAGGCCGGCAGGCCAGTATTAGGCCCGATGTTTCCAAGCATTAAAGATATAACATCTACTGAGCGTTTTGTTTCAGTTTGCCCTGGATATACATTTTAAATATCTATATTACCTCTTATAATGTAAATTTAATTGTAGATTATCATCATCATGTGCCATGCAATGCGATAAGCGTATGCGGTTATGGTTTGCAATGTCACTCGATCACGTCTTGGCTCAGGTCTGTGTTCCTGTCCCGATTATGCCACGTGGCCAGGTCATCCAAGTAGTTATGTTTGTGCCGTTCCCTTGCTCTGCATCCATCAATTTTTCCAGGTGTCACTAAGGTTTGGTGTTGTTTCTCCTCATCACGTGTTGAAAACAGCTCGCCTTCTACGTCTGTTTTCTCTAATCATTTTTACGGTTTTCATTTTATTCTTGAAGAATATGCACATTTGTGTTGTGTCTGTCTATCTATGGTATCCTTTGCATTTTCCGTAGAAACACATTTATTCTGCTATCAAAAGTTTATCAGCTCGTGTAAATAATGAATTCCTAATCATTTGCAGTAAACGCAACTTTTTATTTATGATTCAGTGTTCATTTATTGTGTTTTCAATCATATTAATTTAATTATTAATGGTGTTTATGTTTTTCTTGGCGAAGGTTTTAATTACTGAAGCTTTAGACAGTATTTTGCGTTAAATCTGACATATTAGTACTTGTCTTAGCAATTATTATGCTATTTTCGTCCACTGTATCACTGATTCCAATTCTGTTTATGTAGTAGGAAGCCCTATTCAGGCATGTACATGTGTCTGTATTTATTGTTTCTCATCGCAGGGCCTATACTTACCTTTATGTTTCATTATATACATGAACAGCAGCGACGACGACTAAGACGACGACGACGACAACAACAACAACAACAACAACAACATTAGCAACAGTAAATACAAGTTCGGAGAAAATTCCCTACACAAAAGTCTCGTATCTTAAGAATACGCATGACATCTGGCAGACGACATTTTTAATCTCACAAATTTAGATATTGTAATACTGTTTCCTAAACTACCCAGTTCCCAAGAAAATTAATACTTACTTCTCTGTACCAGGACTTGGTTAATACGCATCCTGTATATGTCATACGCCAACAATGTATTTATTATGGGAGTATTTTATGTACAAGCTACCACCGTTACCACCAGCAAGGGAACTCTTCGCTAGCTACTGCAGAAGGGGACGGAGCACGTGTGGGAATGCCACGAGTGCAATGATGGTTGATTCTTCATTTGGTATTTCATATTTATTTACATGTTTTATCTGATCCTGTACATGGCATGGTCGAGACAGAAACACAGAGCTGATCCATGACTCTGGTAATCGTGTGAGATGACGACACGTCACCGCTAACGCTTATCGGCATGCCGCATGATGATGATGAATTTAGACCGTGTCGATTTAGGAATCCAGATCAATTTAAAAAAATAAACAACATTCACGCCTCAAAGAGGATTCGAATACATAACCACCGGATCGGCGTGAAAGCGTGCTAGTCACGGCGCTACCTGGCGCCTCCAGAATGCCCTAGTGACGTGTTCACGTACTCGCTGCACTTGTGTTGACTGTCGCCGGCGGCCTCCGGAGGATGTAAAGAGTTGACACGTACAAGCTTGACATGGAAGATTGGTGCCCGCCCAGTCACAATAATAATGATGCCGACAGCACTGATAAATCAAACTGTTTGAACAGTCTTTGGGAAAATTCCGTGCCAAGCTCTGTCACGAAAAGCATTGTTTCAGGGAGGCTAAAGCCTATTTCAAAATCTACTGACATAATCTCATAATCTCATCTCACCAGTTTCGTCTTATACCTTGCGGTGTCGACGTGAAGCATAAACAGCGGGAGAGTGCCCGTGTATGGGCTTCATATATGAAGATTACCATGGTCTCTGTAATTCTTTATATCTATCGTTTAAGTGGCCGGCCTCTTCGTCTGCTTCCGCATGGTCTTACATCATTGCTTGTTGAGGTATACTGTTAGTTGGTAATCTAGTTATATGGCCAAACCATTTAACCTGCTGCTTTCTGATAAAATCTGGCGCTGATATAACCCCAAGTTGGTAGGCTGAAATAATAATAATAATAATAATAATAATAATAATAATAATAATAATAATAATAATAATAATAATTTAAATGTTGAAGAAAAAGCCAAATATGAAATAAGCTTTGTAACAGAATTTGGCGCGGAACTGCCAAGAATGAAATCATGGTTCGCCGGAAATGTTTAAGTAGACACAAAGATGGCGTTAATTATATTGAATAAGCGCGAATAGGGAACATAATTTCTTCTTGTTGTGTGCGTATGTGATCCTGAAAAGGAAATTAAAGGTGTCCGTCAAACGTCTCGAAAACTTATTTGTGACTAAACAGACCATGGTTTAAATATATAGTGAGGTAAATTATTGAGCTATCGTGATTAATTGTTTAACTGGTTTAAATAATAAATAAGACACAAGGAATTCACAATATAAGCTCCAGTTAGTTATAGGTACATAACACTACCAAGTATCATATTGAGGGGCCATTGTGGCACAGTGATTAGTGCGCTTACCTGCCAGGCCAGCAGTCCGGGTTCTATCCCCAGCAGTGGAAGGATTCATTTTCCCGGTCTGTGGAGCTCAGGGCGGGGTGGCGAAGTAGGGGTATTCCCTATCGAAGGAGAGGTAAGGTGCCTCTTTCTCTCCGCTAGCCTACGGGACACCCTTGGATAAGGTGGAGTACCCGTTTAGCCCCCGATCAGGATTACGTGAAGCCATGGGTGCAAGTGGTGGATGAAGATGCAGAGCAGCCAACAGATAGTTGTAGGTTATGGTCTCCAGCTTCACGACGGTAGGCAGAGGATCTCTTTTTTGGGGAGACAATGGCTAATGTCATCGACCAGTATGGTCACTGCTAGGAAGGAAAGCAATGGCAAACTACATTCTTTACAGATGCCAAGAATATCATGTACTGCAATTTCATCGATAATCAGAGAAACGGCGTACATGGGTGCTCCATAGAAGCAGCCTCGCCCGGTAGGGGTAGTCATGTGCACCAGTTTATTCCAGATCGTCAGCAGGCGACTGAGTGCAAAATAGTATCAACATTGAAAGTACGAACTTGGAATGTAAGAACTATGAGCGGGGGTGGAAAATTTGTTAACATTAAGAATGAAATGAGAAGACTAAATATTAACATGTTAGGTATATGTGAGACTTGATGAACAGGAATGGGCATTAAAAACATCTGAGGAATATAGAATAATCTATTCTAGTGGAGAGAAACAACAGCGAGGAGTAGCAATTATAATGGATACAGAGAGATCAAAATCGATCAAAGGATATTGGACTTATCAGTGTTACTGGTGAAGTTGAATGGAAGACCTTTTGATGTCAACGTCATACAAGTTTATGAACCAACAGCAGATAGTAGTGATGACAGCATTGATGAATTTTATAATGATTTAGAGAAAGCCTTTAAGAAATGTAAGAATTCTAAAGTAAATATCATAATAGGTGACTTGAATGCCAAAGTTGGAAATCAACAGAACGGATGCATAGTAGGCAAGTATGGGCTAGTGGAACAGAATGAAAGAGGTTGCAGACTTGTACAGTGGGCAAAAGAGCATAATTTGATTATTGGAAACACCTGGTATAAACAGCAACCAAGGAGATTATGGACATAGAGGAGTCTTGATCATAAGATCAGAAATCAGACTGATCACATTTTCTTCAACAGGAGATTTAGAAATGCCTTAAAAGTCGCAAAAACTATACCAAGCGCAGACTAGACTGCTACAGTGACCATAGATTAATCTTAAGCAATATACATATACAATTAAAGAAAGTCAAATATACCCCAAGAAACACAAAAGTTTATCTACGGGCACTGAAGAGTGAGGAGATAAAAGATAAATTCAACGTAGAGGTAAAGAACATTTTTGATGCATTGTCCGATAAGATGTCAACGACCAATAGAAAATATTAAAGAAATCAGTCATCCAAGCTGCAGAAACAACCATCCCAAAAATAAAGATAATAGGACGCAAGAAATGGATGACGGAAGACATCTTAAAACTCATGGGAATAAGAAGAAATAACAAAAATAACAATGACAAATATAAGAGATTCACAGGAAAATTAGGAAGCTATGCAAAGAGGCAGCTATGCAGAGACTTCCGGTACAATGGCGACGAGATGACGCGTTGTTCTTCGGGGAGACGCTGTTCAGTGTTTTTCTATGGATTTCCTGTGAATTTCCTGTGGATTTCCTGTGGATAGTGTTTTCCTGTGGATTATGTGATGTTATTTCGTGTTCGTTTATTGTAAGTGTTCAAAAGAAGCCAGGGAAGGCAGGTGGTGGATGAAATTTTGAGGGAGGTGACAGATATTTGTTGGTTACGGTCTCGAGTTTCGCGACGGCAGGCAGAGGATCTCTTTCGAGAGACAATGGTTGCGGTCATCCGGCCAGTATGGTCACTGCCATAAAGGAAAGCAACGGCAAACTACCTCTTTGAAAGTGCCTAGTACATTATGATTCGCTTAAAGACTGATCATCGCAAGACAAGGACAGAGACATTAAAATTAGCAACATGGAACGTTAGTACCTTAAACGACGACGGAAAATTAGAGAACATAAAACAAGAAATACAAAGAGACAAAATTAATATTTTAGGGATGTGCGAAACGAGATGGACAGGAGCAGGCATCAAGATAGATGAAGATTATAAGATTATTTATTCTGGAGGTGAAGATTGACAAAGGGGAGTGGCAATAATTTTGGACCGGAAAACATCAACATCTGTTCGAGGATATTTGGCCGAGTCGGACATTCTACTAGTTAAATTGAGTGGCAGACCTCTTAGCATAAATGTTATTCAAGTATATGCCCCAACAGGAGAGTCCAGTGAAGATAGTGTAGAGGAATTTTATAATGACATAGAGTCTGCCATAAAGAAATGTAAAAATTCAGAAATAAACATCATAATAGGAGACTTCAATGCAAAAGTAGGAAATCAATGTGATAGATACACAGTAGGAGACTATGGTTTAGGAGAGAGAAATGAAAAAGAATACTGACTCGTAGAGTGTGCAAAAGAAAAGGAAATGATTGTAGGAAACACCTGGTTTAAGCAACACCATAGAAGAGTATGGACATGGAGGAGTCCTGTTAGCAGGATCAGAAATCAGATTAACTACATTCTGATTAGCAGAAGATTTAGAAACGTACTAACAGTAGCAAAAACAGTTCCCAATGCTGATTGTTATAGTGACCACAGACTACTTACAGGAACATTGAGGATAAAGCTGAAGAAAGTCAAGTATATAACAGGAAACACTAAATATGATTTGTGTACATTGAGTAATGACAAGGAAATACAAAACAAATTCAACATAGAAGTACAGAACAGATTTGATATATTGTCTGATCAAGAGATATTATTCCAGGATGTGAATGATCAATGGGTAATGTTAAAGAACTCAATCAGATTGGCTGCAGAAACAACTATTCCAAAATTAAAGAAGGTGGGTCGTAAGAAATGGATGACCGAAGAAATTTTACACCTAATGGAAACAAGAAGACTCAACAAAAACAATCCTGCCAAATATGAAGAAATTCACAGACAAGTCAGAATATGTAGGAAGGCAAAAGAATCATGGCTTGAGGAAAGGTACTTAGAAATTGAAAAACAACACAACAGTCAAAATACCAAATTAGTGCACAAAAGGATTCAGGAACTTACTAATAAAAGAACAAGTAAATCAACAGGCTGTCTAAAAACTAAAGATGGCAAAATCATAAAAGAAAAAGATCAGATTCTACATGTATGGACAGATTATGTGAAAAACCTGTTTAATGATAACAGAGAGGAACAGTATGATATTAGATTTAACAATGAAGGACCACCAATTTTAAAGATGGAGGTTCAAAATGTTCTTAAGCATATGAAAGCTGGCAAGTCCCCCGGTGCAGATAACATCACAACAGAAATGATTAAAGCTTTAGAAGAATTTGGATTAGAGCAAGTCACCAGACTGCTGAACACATTATATGATACTGGAGAAGATATAAATGGAATCAGCATTAGAGGAAGAAACATCAATAACATTAGATATGCATATGATACAGTATTGATTGCAGACAATGCACAGGATCTGCAAAATAGTAGTAGACGCGGTTGGTGTACACAGTGAGCAGCTGGGGTTGGAATTAAATTGTAAGAAGACACAGGTTATGGTCGACACTAGGAAGAATGAAGTACCACAATGTAATATACAATGGGAATATTCTTCAACAAGTGAATCGATACAATTATCTAGGAACAGTCATAACATCTGATGGGAGATGCCTTGAAGAGATTAGAACAAGAATAGCCATGGCGAAAGTAGCCTTTAGCAAGATGAAAAACATTCTGACCAAAAAAAAAAAGATGTCAATTGAAACGAGAAAAAGAGTGTTGAGGGGGTACATAGAGTCTGTTCTTTTGTATGGGTGTGAAACTTGGACAATGTGCAATCAAGCTGAAAAACATTTGATGGCTACAGAAATGTTGTTTCTGAGGAAAATACAAAGAGTACAATGGACAGATAGAAAAACCAATGACCAAGTACTACAGGCGACAAATGAAAATCGTAGACTGATTAGAGAAATTAGACGAAGACAGTAACATTTTTTTTTGGACATGTTATGAGATAAAATGGATTGGAGAACTTATTGACAACTGGCAAGATCGAAGGGAACAGATCAAGAGGAAGACTGAGAGGAAAATACCTGGATGGCTTGGCCACGTGGCATGGACGAGACAGGAACACTGACCTGATCCACGACTCTGGTGAGATGGCAAAACACGACCGCCCACGCTTATCGGCATGGCACATGATGGATCGATGTGGCTCAGGGCGTCGACTAGAAAAAGGCACCATATAATTTTCGGAATTTTCTGAGACATATTTAGGAAGAAAAGCCGAAATGGAATTACATTGCCAGCTCCATCTTATATGTTGTGGCCTAAGATATGTGAAGGTCATTAAAAGAACATATGCACATTTTGATACATTAAAATACCAGGAATATTATTAGTGCGCATAGTAGTTAGTTAGTTAGTTAGTTAGTTAGTTAGTTAGTCGAGGTTCCAACTTCACGGCAACGGGTCGTCCCCATTATGCTCCATTCCCGTGCCAGCGAATATCACACAAAATGCTCCCCACTGTCCAATGTGAAAAGTGAAATAGATGGGAGTCTCGGCAATCCAACAAGCCCGCACAGGTACACTGTGCATAATGCCGCCGTCAGAATGTCAACACAAAATTCATCCACGAATACCACAGTTCATCGTCGATGGATTCAGCAGTCACCAGAAAAACCTCACTGACCCGGGTTTTTTCACATGGCTTGGTCTCTTACCGCAGGGCGACCTGCCTAAAGCGTCGCACAAAGCACGAACTCCACAGCTTCAGCGCCGACTCCCAGGAGTCTCCCGAAAAATGCACTCATGAACCGAAAGGGCAAAACAGTCAATTCAGCAACCGCCGGTAGCCATTGTTCCGAACATGCAGTTCACTGTACATGACAGATGTAAAAGCATTCCATGCCAATTTCACAGCTTACGGTGTCGCCCACGCACTCACTCAGTAGCAGAGCTGCGAAACCATGTACTACCAGTCCAACATGAGGAAAATGCGATTGCAAACCGTAACCCCAAGCATAAACACGCCACAGGCTTTAACGGCTCAACGCCTAACCGCCATGCTGGCGACCGGACATTAGTGCGCATAATGGCACGTGATGATGATTAATGTAAACATACTACGTTATATTGATGACATGGTTTGGGTCGCTAAAAATTAAACACAGTTACAAGAAATTATAGATATAATTGCGACTGAGAGACAAAATAATGGAATTAGTCTGAATAGCACAATAGAACCAAAAGAAAAAAAAAGAAGAAGAAGAAATGGTTATTACAAACAAAAAATTTCCTCCCAAATCCAACATCAATGTGAATGGAACCAATGTGCAACAAATTAATGAATTTAATTATTTGGGTATTTTAATAACAGCTGATGGAGAATGTATTCTTTATTCCGCATAAATTTTACAGGACATCGCTGTCAACATCAGCGTCATTCAGCTGATTATTGATTTCTTGGCAATATTACGCTCAGTATTTTGCCATTGCTTTCTGAGCGACCGGCTCACATACCCCGTAAGTTACCGACGCGAAGAGAACCGCTACCAATTGTTGCGCACGTCACGTTACTCACGAGAGTATACGGGATTACGGAGAAAGTCGTGTTATCCCTAGACCAGGGAGACCGGAGCCGGAAGTTAACGGATAAGTTAGGAATTATTAGGCAGTTGCTGAGATGTAGTTTTATAGAAGAATGAGGACAGTCCTTGGTCATGTAATGAGAATGGAAATGTTGAAGTATGTTGTCACAACGGGAAAGTTGGAGGGAATGATAGGCAGGGGAGACCAGGAAAGAGAAGATTGGATGATTTTACAACATGGCATACACGAACTTCGATATCAGAAATGACTGACAGCATACGAAACAGAAGGCTGGGGACAGACATGATCACCAACGCCACCCGACACGGACTTCAAGAAGAAGAAATGTACATGTAGTTACCGAAACGACATTATCCAGTTCATGTTTATAGCTGTCAGATTAGTCAAGCTTAAGACGGGTGTTGTAGACTCCCGATCATTCCACTCCACCAACACCTGCTCTCAGCAGATTTCTTCATCTCAGCGCAAGCTTGGGGAGCAATGTCCTCTCATGCCTGTCTACTGACCTGCTTTCCTAGACGTGCTAATTCTTCTTTCCTCTGGATTATACCCCCCATATCTGTCAGTAGTATACATTGTCTAGTGTTGTGACCAAGCCACGATAGCCCACATTTTGAGATAGCCATTTTAATCCTCCAGGACAAGATGATTGAAAGGGAAATATTAAAGCAATATTTATTCAGGTAGGATTAGAAACAGAATACCGCTAAACAAATGGGAAATTTTAAACCTTGATTTGAGTAGAATATATTGATATAAATGGCGGAACAAACGCTCGCTTGCAATTTTTATGCTAGTTATATGTTATTATGAGACGGTCGCTCAGAAAGCAATGGCAAACTAATGAACTTAATCTTGCCTAGAACATCTACAGCCGCTGAAAAATGCTGTAAGGGATATGGGAAAAAATATGTCTTTTACACGACGTTGCATTCACACCTAGCATTTATTGGCTTGTTATGGTTTCATAGCCAAGTTTTACGTTCAGTAGTTTGCCTTTGCTTTCTGAACGGTCGACTCTCATGCTATCGAAATCAACGCAAAGCAATATTCCCCCAAATCACCTGGAGCTGACTTCGAACTCTCGACCCGAGACTAGCCGGACTAATGTGTATAGACTAGCCGGACTAATGTGTATAGACTAGCCGGACTAATGTGTATAGACTAGCCGGACTAATGTGTATAGACTCGCCGGACTAATGTGTAGAGACTAGCCGGACTAATGTGTATAGACTAGCCGGACTAATGTGTATAGACTAGCCGGACTAATGTGTATAGACTAGCCGGACTAATGTGTATAGACTAGCCGGACTAATGTGTATAGACAAACCGGACTAATGTGTATAGACTAGCCGGACTAATGTTTATAGACTAGCCGGACTAATGTGTATAGACTAGCCGGACTAATGTGTATAGACTAGCCGGAATAATGTGTATAGACTAGCCGGACTAATGTGTATAGACTAGCCGGACTAATGTGTATAGACTAGCCGGACTAATGTGTATAGACTAGCCGGACTAATGTATATAGACTAGCCGGACTAATGTATATAGACTAGCCGGACTAATGTATATAGACTAGCCGGACTAATGTGTATAGACTAGCCGGACTAATGTGTATAGACTAGCCGGACTAATGTGTATAGACTCGCCGGACTAATGTGTAGAGACTAGCCGGACTAATGTGTATAGACTAGCCGGACTAATGTGTAGAGACTAGCCGGACTAATGTGTAGAGACTAGCCGGACTAATGTGTATAGATTAGCCGGACTAATGTGTATAGACTAGCGGGACTAATGTTTATAGACTAGCCGGACTAATGTGTATAGACTAGCCGGACTAATGTGTATAGACTAGCCGGAATAATGTGTATAGACTAGCCGGACTAATGTGTATAGACTAGCCGGACTAATGTGTATAGACTAGCCGGACTAATGTGTATAGACTAGCCGGACTAATGTATATAGACTAGCCGGACTAATGTATATAGACTAGCCGGACTAATGTATATAGACTAGCCGGACTAATGTGTATAGACTAGCCGGACTAATGTGTATAGACTAGCCGGACTAATGTGTATAGATCAGTCGGCTTTCCAGGGGTGACATGGTCAATATCTCGCCTGTCGCCTTGACTTCCCTGGATATTTCCTTGTATCAATTATAATCCAGCTCAATTTGGAAAATCCGTGTCGATGAGGATTCGAGCATATGACCGCCGCGCCGCCAGGCAAGCTGGCTAGCGACTATGCTACAGCTGCTCCCCTTTTTGTAATAGACAATTAAAAATAAAGATATTAACTGATTCAGTGCCAAACAAACAGTGAGTTTGAACCAAACATGGTATACAATCAAATGAACAAATATTATATTGTAAATTTCCGTTCACTGAGCATTGAAACAAATAACACGATGACCCTATTACGATGGTATATCGTCCTTCTGTCCAAATGGGAGATTACATTTGGCCATATATTATCATTCAGCATTGAATCAGGTAATTTAAACACAGGAAAACGAGACGTAATTGTACTCACAAATAAAAGACGTCTTCCAGAGTACAACATCATAATAACGGGAATTTTCTGAATATTAGTTAAGGGTTCAAATGTTCAGGTGTTTTGGTAACAGCAGGTGAAATGTAGAACAACTGCGGACAAAGTAGCATACCACAACATGAAGACCGTTTGATGTGATACGATTGTCAGTAATATAAAAGAACACAAAGTAATGCAGCTTTTTTAAATGTCAAGTTGCAAGTTTATTTCACAAACAAATTAGAAAGTTGTGTGTGGTCTACTGGCAGCAAATCTTGGGGCATGAAGTTTCCTGTGAACTCTGTGGGTCAGCGGGAACTTGATGTTTGCATCATGGAACTGCAATATGTTGGGCCTCCTGCACTTGTTGGCAGCAATCTCTTCAACACGGATGATGTGGATAAAATGAGCACGTGATCTGTGACGTCCACCCATGTCGCGATATAATTGAGTGACAGCCTTGCCAGAAGTCAGGTCCCTGTATTCTCTGTACATGTTGTGTGGGCCACTGCGGGAGTTGTAGCGCAGCCAGATGCCAAAGTTCTTGATTTTCCGGGGCTTCGTGTCACAAATCCGGCTATTTTTGTGTTTGTTTTTTGTTCGTCTTTCCTTTACAGGACATCGCTGTCAACATCAGCATCTTTCAGCTGATTGTTGATTTCTTGGTAAGATTACGCTCAGTAGTTTGCCATTGCTTTCTGAGCGACCGGCTCACATACCCCATAAGTTACCGACGCGGAGAGAACCGCTACCGATTCTCGCGCACGTCACGTTACTCACGAAAGTACACGGAATTACGGAGAAAGTCGTGTAACTCCTAGACCAGGGAGACCGGCTCATAAATCCGGCTACAACTGACTATTTCACAAGTTGCCTTTTTCAATTTCATAAGCTGAGTAAGGAAATACCAAAATCTACTCTTGGCAACAGCTTTACCGGAAGCAAATATTCTCATCTGATACAATGCTGGGTTTCTTTTATTTTCTGTTGGCAGACGCCTGCCAATCACCTTGTACTCTTGTAACTCGCCTTTCGCCTTCATCGTGCTGGTTTCGGTGTGTACCAACAGAATCCTAAAGTCTGGGTGGACTGATATGTATGAGAGCAAATACATACATCTACAAATATCAACAAACATTCATTCAATCTTATACGTACAACTTTATGTGGTATACATGAGAACGGAGAGAGAGAGAGAGAGAGAGAGAGAGAGAGAGAGAGAGAGAGAGAGAGAGAGAGAGAGAGAGAGAAGAAGAAGAAGAAGAAGAAGAAGAAGAAGAGAGAGAGGGGTGGGGAGTGTTGTTATAGTGCCTGTTATATGCCACGAGGGATATGCTTAATTGGACGGTCTAAAGTTACGAGGCTACACTCATACTGTTCTATATGAAATAGAATCAGTAGGGTTGATTGTTATACCATGTATTGTAGGATAAAATACCTCAATGCGTTTTGTAATTGGGGTTGTATGTTATCAGACCGCAAGTAATACACGTGATATGGGTTGGCACAGCAAAGCATGATTATTGTACTGTGTGGTACTGATGCTGTCTCTGGTATACGCCGTTCCATGATTTTCATGATCGGATATGCATTCACACACAGCAAGAGAAAACCTGAGTTTTACGTATCAGTACCACACAGTACAATAATCATGCCATACGACTTTCAATATAAGAAGAAAAAGAAGCAGCTAGTAAGTATATAATTACTGACTGCGGGAGGATGATAGAATCTGGGTAACTAAAAACGTGAGCATGGAATGTCCGTTCAGTGATGACTAGTGCCTTGGGTGAACAGCCTCCACCGACTCACAACCTACCTTGTTTGTTAAGGTGATTGCCTAGTATGCGAGACATGAGAATCAATTCATATGGCCTTAAATATCGTTAACCAACTTCTCGCATCCAACTCTTTCTTGGTACTAAGCACTTGTTTGTTCATTTATCCCACTGGTAGTTAATCATTGTCTCGCAGCTTACATTACTGGATTTCCTGTTGAATTTGTCCGCCTCTCCAGTTCACTCGGTTTTTACCCATGCATGTTGACTCAACCTCCCCTAAACTTCTGGAGTGGTTCGTAAACAATCTGTGGTCGGATCGAACGATGGGGCTGGCCCACCCACGGCGACAGGGGCCGCAGTGCTGTGTATAGTTTGTCTCAAGAATGGGTTGATGGGATTATGTTGATTTGATACTGCGGGATCCAGTGTGCTTGCGATACATTTAACATAGCGCCTTTTTTTTTTTTTTTTTGCTGAATTTTTTTCTCTACTCTCT
>OY992879.1:100508610-100523610 GCA_963921405.1 Cepaea hortensis | reverse complement strand
TGTCCCGCTGACCGATGTTGGGGTTGGACCGTCATGTCATGTGCTTAACACTATTGACAGCCTTATGAAAATTATTTACAGATTACAAGACAATGGCATGGTTGTTGTAATTTATATCACACATTTAAGGTTTTTATTTGAATCCGTCTCGTAATTCGAAATAGCTGGCCACAAAGCCCTAAAAGTTGGTTACATATCTTTTACAGGACATCACAGTCAAACGGAGCATTTTTATGTTGTTTGTGATTTCTTGCCACGTTTACGTTCAGTAGTTTGCCACTGTTATCTGAACCACCGGCACTCATACCATTGTAAGAAACCCAGCGCAAATCAGTCGGCTTTCAAAACGCCCGCATTCATAAACCCTGGATAAAGCTGGAGCTGGATAAAGAAATCAAGAAAATGCCCTAAAACCACACGAAAACTCCAGGAATGGGGGAAGAATTCGGAACATGAGAAAACGACATCTGTGAAAGGTCAAAGCTATCATCTTCCAAGACAGTGAGCATTTGATCTTCATTCATCCAGCAGCCTGTCCTCTGCAGCACTTTCCCCCTTTACAGTCTTTGGAAATGTCTCTCTTGCATTAGCCAGATGTCCTGTCTCTGCTGCTGTCATGTGTAAATTAAACATGACGTCTTGAATGCATCTAAGTTGTTTTCTTCTTTCTTCTCACCTCACCAGTACACTTGCCTCTATATTTATCTTGTCTAGACTGTCATGTCTTTTCATATGTCCAGAATATTTCCTTTTGTTGTTGTTGTCTTACGGAGTGGATAAGAGCCCTCATTAATAAACTTCCGGTGTGCTGATGCGGAGATAGCGGGTTCAACCCCTGCACTGGTCAGTTGCACTAAAATGCTGACTTGCCGTCCTTGAATTGGGAACGTAAATTACAAGTACCTCTGAAGTCGGAGTGGGTTCGCCTGATGACAAGGGACACTGGTAATAGTTAAACTAATCGACACGTAAAATTCGGTCCAATGCACTAGAAGTAGTAGCAGGTGTATGGACTATGCTTGTGTGCAAAAGTTAGCGAACAAGCAAAAAAGTACTCAGTCTTCTTTATTTGTTACCGTTTTCTGGTACACACAAATACCATCTGCTGGGGGAACCGGTGAGGTCATTAAAATGGCACGAGAAGTAAATTCATACACATTTATTTGCATTCATAGAAGTACACGAAAGAAATCAAGATCAGAGGTGACACCAGACTGGATTGTGCATCTAACATGTTCTACGACAGTGGTTCTCAGCGGTGGGGAATATCCCCCCCTCCCCCAGGGGGGAGAATTTTAGGGTTTCGAGGGGGGGGGGATTAAGATTATTTCAAGATCGCGTTAATACAAGAACCGTTTACATGATATTGTTTTCTCCTTCATACTTTATGGTTCTCTACGTCTCACTCTTCTGAATTTCATTTTATAACGTAAGTAGACCCGCAAATAACGTTTTATGTAGACATCTAGACTTGTTTTAGTATGTGCTTTAAATTTAGCTTCCATAATTACGTATACTGTTTAGGGGTTGGAAGGGGGGGGGGGATTTTTAGGGTAGAAATACGAAAGGGGGGAATGACGTTCTGAAAATATGGTGAAGGGGGGCACTGGCGAAAAAAAGTTGAGAACCACTGTTCTACGAGACTAGGCAGCCAGGCTGACGCCAACTCTTCTTGATCACATCTGACAACATGCATGCTGGGTAATTGTGTCACTGTGCTTTCACAGAAATATATTCCCCGCAGTGAATTTAAACACAGAAACCACAAACAAAATCTTGAACGATTTATTGCCTGACAATAATTGTGGGAGGCCACGCTTCAGAAATTATCGGCAATAAATCGTGCAACGTGGCGTCTGTGTTACTGGTCTTTGTTTCCCCTGTGTACTCCCGGTAACGCACCGGAGATCGTTGCCGATTACATTATTCGTGTTACCGTTGTTAATTTATTTTCCATTTAAAAAAAAATTATATTTCATTTCTAACGTATACATAGGTGTAAGTTTTACATTATAAGCTGTGTCATTATCCAGTATTCAACTCCTACATTTATTGTATTTTATTGTATTTTTATCTTTAAGTAGTAGACCTGGATGCACGGAGGAATTGGTGATCAGTTGTACTTTCACCTTCGCAGACGACGAGCCCAGGCGTCGTACTCGTGTCCGAATGTGTTCACTACATAACCGTGACAATTCGCTATCAACTACGATAGGGCACCCGCGCTTGATTTGTGTGGCTTCCATTGGCGTTTAATGTTGTTCCGATGAGAATACGGATACTCCGAACAGTTTACTCCGTTTGTATGTGTTTTACTGAAGAAGTTGCTAATAAAACGAACAGTTTAGTTTGCCAGGATTTGTTTATACAGCAGGATAAAAACTTCCGTGTGTTTCACTTCTTGTCAATTGTTGGGGGAATCTATGAGCACCTTAATATAGAATGGGGAAAAAACTGACATGTATTGATTCACACTCATAAAATTAGAGGAAAGAAGTAGGGAATAAAGGGCATAATCAACAATAACAATTGGAAAGCTATAGTGAAAATACCAGAATTCGAACCTCCCACGCCCAAAAGACGACAGCGCCTTGTTATACGAGCTTGTGTTAGTTAGTCATTTAGTCGCCGTTCCAACTTCACGGCAAAGGGTTGCCCCATAATGCTCCATTTCTTTGCCAGTGAATATCACACACATGTGTAGGCGAACATATTTCCAGCTACATACCATTCACTAGACTGTGTGTCGAAATAGACATGTTTGAATCCCGACGTGCCTTGACTAGCATTCAATGATCATATTATTTAGTGTGCCCTGTAATATGTGTTTCTTTCCGTTACTTCTTCTTCATTCCCTTTCAGACGTCAATATGAATAAATACAAAGAAAGTAGCAGCCAACTTACACTTGTTGATATCCCCGTATAGTTTGTCCACAAATGGAGCGAGTTTAGGACAAAATACTGTCCTCTGTTCCGCATGTGTTGGACACTCTTGCACCACATGTTTAGCTGTCATTTTTCATTACTTCTTTAATTGCTAGGGCCTCCCGGACTCTCATTCGGGAGGCCCGGGTTCGATCCCTCGGTAAGGTGTCGGATTTTTTTCTGTCGGGGGCAAAAAGAAAATCATAACCTGCACAGTTCGCGGCGACTGCACTAGCCAGGTGGCCTTTATTCCTCAGGCTCAAAGACCCCTCTGCCATACACCGCAAGGTACTATGTTGGCAGTAAATGACAGTTGACAGTTTTTATAAGCTCAATGCCTGTAAATTAATGTTTCATGTTTTTTTTAAAACGCCCAATTGCACGTTGATTTCAATGTGTTCGGGTATCTTGTTTTCCCTGCCTGTTAGTCAACATTAGCATGCACATATTCATAAATAAACACACACGTACTGTTTGACGCTCATGAAAGTAGAAGAGAGAAGTATAGGCTTGAAGACGCAACAAGATAACATAAACATGGAAAGCTGTAGTTACCGACCAATGTGGATAATAGACCTGGCTAATGATAACATCTTATTTATGGGTGTCTAGTTTGTCATGCCCGGCTCCGTGCTAAGAAGTTACGAACGCAGTTCGTAATCCCGCACACTGCGTTCGAAACACAGCTGCGGGCGATTTAGCAGCAGGCCGCCTTTCGTTGGTTTTATACGAAATGGTATGGGTGTCGGTCTTTCAGAAAGCAATGACAAACTATTGAACGTAAACTTGCGAAGCGATCACAACAGCATAACAATACTGGGTTTGACTGCGACGTCCTGTAAAATGATATGCAACTAACGTTTGTTTTTAGTTGGTCACGCGTCGAGGTAGACTTGTTCCTGCAGCAAGACTCTGTCATCATTTGGAGGAGACAGGTTCTAATCCAGGTCGATAACGCTTTCAATTGCTATGTTGTCTAGTGCGCCCTAAGCCTCTATTTCTTTCTTCTGTGCACCAGACAATACATGTGTGCTTATTTATGAACTATCTTATGAACTTTGGCCTCAACGAGTTCCTCAAGTGATAATTTTGTGTAATATATCAACGTAATGTTTGAAGTTCCTATTGTCTATTTTTAATTATAATCCATGTTTGGTAAAACATTCAAGCATTTTCCCGCGCATCTCTTATGTGTTGCTTTGCACTCAGAAACCATATCTTCATGTCAACCCAATCGTGATCATTATGGAGATGTAATCCTCTCTGTAAAGTTAAAACCACTTTGTATTTTGTGAATAATGAATAACGAGACTAGAAAATGTCTGTTAATTCATTCAGTAATAACAGCCTGATCGCGCACATAACCCGCTTGAGTGTTTCCAGCTGTTATTAACAACCAACAGGAGCAATTGATTGGTTGGACAAGTCTCGTATTTTAAACGTTGATACGAGCAGGACTTCTTATAGCACATTACGACCCTAGCGTGAGCTGTAATAGCAGCTGCAAATGAACCGATGATCTTATTTGCCTCGATGCCTGAGAGAGACTGTGGCTTAGGGGTAGTGGCCGTAGTTTCACAATCTCGACAGCAAGGGTTCGAAGTCTGCCTCTGGCAATTTAGGAGCAGATCGCTTTGCGTTGATTTTCAAAATGATATGAAGTTGGCCGGACAGAAAACAATGGCACACTGCTGAATGTAAAACAGTGTATAAAAGAAAGAAAAACAAGCAGCCAATAAATGCTGGGATTCATTGCAACGTACTGTAAAGGACATGTGTAACAATACCAGTGGGGTAGACTGGGCTATGGTTACACTGCATACCTCGGGGTGAGTTCTGTCCAAGACACGGGTGTAGTTGGTCCCCTGACCCCTCAGGCCCCTGGACTCTGCTTTCTCTCACTCAATTGACCTAGGGGTTTTCACCTCTAGGGGGCTCAGTCCAGCAGACACAACTCAACTCTACTAATGTCATTATAAAGAGCATTCAATGTATTATAACACAACAGTTCATAGAGGACAGGTTTAGATGAAGGAAGTGGGTATAGAAGTTAGAGAGATATATACAAAGAAGGATCAGCAGCTTAAGATAAAGGCTTTCATCCTCGGGCGGATTCCGTCGTTGTCTGTATGTTTGGTCGTCATAGTTATCTCACCGGATCTCCTAGGATCCTCCTTTGATAGTGTAGACTTGCTGGACTGCTTGACCCTGGTAGCCGTCACTTCGGAAACAATGTTCAGCTCCAAGTTGTAGCCATGGTGGACTACGGACATAGGTAGATCTCTTCCCAACAATTGTTCAGACTTTGTGGGTCAACCCTGTGACCTAACTGGTAGACAGTAACCGTCGAAATTGAGCAATGTCTTGACCTTGGGACAACCAATGGTTCAAGGTGTCGTCTCACTCAGCTCTAGACGATGAACCCTCAAGATGGAGCTTTCAGCTCATAATAGATCATGATAATGTCACCTTCGGCCTCATCGTGACCTGGCAGTAGAGTTTCTGCGCCATACCTTGAGTGTAACAGTAGAAAGAAAGAAAGAAAGATAGAAAGAAAGAAAGAAAGAAAGAAAGAAAGAAAGAAAGAAAGAAAGAAAGAAAGAAAACGTTCAAACAGAACACATTCACGACATGTCCTGGAATGTGCATGCCCTGTGAGCTTATGTACTGCTATTGCATGAAAGTATAGCAACATCACAATGTGTCACATTTCACGCAGCGACCAACATGCAACTAACTAAACAGCAACACCACATAGCTTGGCACGGCATGCGGCGAGCAACATACAACTAAACAGCAACACCAGAAGGTGTGGCACGGCACGCGGCGACCAAAATACAACTAACTAAAGAACAACACCACATGGCGTGGCATGGCACGCGGCGAATAACATACAACTAACTAAACAGTAACACCAGAAGGTGTGGCACGGCACGCGGCGACCAAAATACTATTAACAAAACAGCAACACCACACGGCATGGCATGGCATGCAGTGACTATAGTGTGTTTTTTTTTGGTTGCCTCAATATAAAATTCAATATCTCAGTAACGGGCTGAGATAAAATGATGAGATTTAGTATATAACGTTATCATTATGTCCACCCAACAAAACAATTTTTGTTCTGGAGATTTTACAGCAGATTTTAAAGTTAGCTTATATACGGTATATTAATTATGACTTAAAGATTACGACCATGATTTTAACAGTTTTACAGCTTCCCCAAGATTCGACCCAAATTATTCAAAATTTTCACGTGACTTTCGTTTTCAAACAAACAGCGCGAAGATTCAGAGGCGTCTCCAAATGTGGTTCTTTCATGAAACGTGATTATATAAATAAACTATCTGACAAGGCCCGGTTTCTGGTGGAAATCAATCAATCAATCAATCAATCTATCTATCTATCTATCTGTCTGTCTGTCTGTCTGTCTGTCTGTCTGTCTGTCTGTCTGTCTGTCTGTCTGAATGT
Organism: Cepaea hortensis; assembly: GCA_963921405.1. NCBI lineage: Eukaryota > Metazoa > Mollusca > Gastropoda > Stylommatophora > Helicidae > Cepaea > Cepaea hortensis. The sequence goes on along the minus strand of OY992879.1, from coordinate 100,517,213 downwards.
CTGTCTGAATGTCTGTCTGAATGTCTGCCGGTCGGCTGACCCATCCACCTACCCACCGACCCACCGACCTACCGATATCTATCTATCTATCTATCTATCTATCTATCTATCTATCTATCTATCTATCTATCTATCTATCTATCTATCTATCTATCTATTCTATCTATCTATCTATCTATCTATCTATCTATCTGCCTGCCTGCCAGCCCGACCACCCACCCACCGACAGACCGACCGACCTACCGATATCTATCTATCTATCTATCTATCTATCTATCTATCTATCTATCTATCTATCTGTCTGTCTGTCTGTCTGTCTGTCTGTCTGCCTGTCTGCCTGCCGGCCCACCCACCCACCCACCGACCGATCGACCGACGTACCGATATCTATCTATCTATCTATCTATCTATCTATCTATCTATCTATCTATCTATCTATCTATCTATCTATCTATCTAATCTATCTAATCTATATGTCTGTCTGTCTGCCTGCCTGCCGGCGCACCCACCCACATACCGACCGACCGACCGACCGACAGATATCTATCTATCTATCTATCTATCTATCTATCTATCTATCTAATATATCTATCTGTCTGTCTGTCTGTCTGTCTGTCTGCCTGCCTGCCTGCCGGCCCACCCACCCACCGACCAACCGACCGACGTACCGATATCTATCTATCTATCTCTATCTATCTATCTATCTATCTATCTATCTATCTATCTATCTAATCTATCTAATCTATCTGTCTGTCTGTCTGCCTGCCTGCCTGCCGGCCCACCCACCCACATACCGACCGACCGACCGACAGATATCTATCTATCTATCTGTCTATCTGTCTATCTATCTATCTATCTATCTATCTATCTATCTATCTATCTATCTATCTATCTATCTAATCTATCTATCTATTTATCTATCTATCTAATCTATCTGTCTGTCTGTCTGCCTGACTGCCTGCCTGCCGGCCCACCCACCCACCAACCGACCGACCGACCGACCTACCGATATCTATCTATCTATCTATCTATCTATCTATCTATCTATCTATCTATCTATCTATCTATCTATCTATCTATCTATCTATCTAATCTAATCTAATCTATCTGTCTGTCCTATCTATCTAATCTATCTGTCTGTCCTATCTATCTAATCTATCTGTCTGTCTGTCTGCCTGCCTGCCGGCCCACCCACCCATTAACCGACCGACCTACCGATATCTATCTATCTATCTATCTATCTATCTATCTATCTATCTATCTATCTATCTATCTATCTATCTATCTATCTATCTATTTATCTATCTATCTGCCTGCCTGCCGGCCCGACCACCCACCCACCGACAGACCGACCGACCTACCGATATCAATCTATCTAATCTATCTGTCTGTCCTATCTATCTAATCTATCTGTCTGTCTGTCTGCCTGCCTGCCCACCCACCCACTAACCGACCGACCTACCGATATCGATCTATCTATCTATCTATCTATCTATCTATCTATCTATCTATCTATCTATCTATCTATCTATCTATCTATCTATCTATCCATCTATCCATCTATCTATCTATCTATCTATCTATCTATCTATCTATCTATCTATCTATCTATCTATCTATCTATCTATCTATCTATCTATCTATCTATCTATCTATCTATCTATCTATCTATCTATCTATCTATCTATCTATCTATCTATCTATCTATCTATCTATCTATCTATCTATCTATCTATCTATCTATCTATCTATCTATCTATCTATCTATCTATCTATCTATCTATCTATCTATCTATCTATCTATCCTGCCGACCCACCCACCGACCGACCGACCCACCGACCGACCGATCCACCCACTCAGCCAGCCAGCCAGCCAGCCAGCCATCCATCCACCCACCTATCTTTCTGCCTACCTACCTACCTTTCTGTCTGTCTGTCCGGGCCGCATCATTCATTTTATTCGGAGACTGCCGAGGGTCGTCGCTGGAGCTACGGAGTTCGTGCTTTGTGCGACGCTTTCCGCGCTGCGGAAAGAAACTGAGCCATATGGGATAAAAACCCTGTGCAATGCAGCCGATTCTGTCGACTGTAAGCTACTTCTTTGATTGCACCCACTCCCATACGAATCCAGATACGCCTTTGTTTGTCATCTGAATTTGCAGGTCCTCATTACCGTAAACATAACATTTTTAACAAGAAATCACTAGTTGTTAAGCAAAACATCAAAGGAATGATGCCGCTTTTAATGATTTAAGTTGTTTTGGGACCTATCAAAGACATATTCCTTGGGTGGGGGTAAATATAAGACGGCTGGAAAAATTTCATAACGATGCAACAGATAGTTTTCAAAATAATTGATCTTGAATGACGGCATAAATTTCCGGACAGACTATAACACTTGGCTGCATTCTCCGTGGTAATTTGCTTGAATCCCCTTCAAAACAGAGATTTGTTATTCATGTATCTGCACCTCTAATTTTATTTCTGCCTAGATTATTCTGGGAATGTGTGTTGTGTATGTGTGTTGTATATGTGTGTTGCTTATAACGTAACATTAGTACTGCATTATGAATAAGAAATAGGGAGCAGGAGCAATACAATTGACTAACAGACTATAATAAATCGTTGACTGGAGTCTGCGCGGAACAGAAATAATAAAATACTATAAAAGAGTCACATATGTGGAGCTCATGGGCTAAAGTAAAACACATCACCTTTAATCAAGACGTGAGGTCGAGACGCTGACGCTGGGAAGGTCTTTCCTTGTTGATTTTAACTGTTTGACCTATGCTAGTTTAATATACAATTCTGAAACCTATGGTGGTATCTCAATGGTTAGATATATGGCAGATAATGGCACTCATACCATTGTATGAAAACCAGCACAAAGAGACCTGCAGCCACATCTCTCGCAGCTGTGTTTCGATCGCGGTATGCGGGATTGGGAATGGCGCTGTAACCCATTGGCCACAGAGCGGGTGAAGGAGAAGACAAGAACTAAATCATAAGCTTGGAAAAGTGCAATAGCTTACTCGGCTTAATATGTGCTGAACCGGAAGAAAGTGCACAATGTGCTAATATTGATGACGCGAAATATAAAGACAAGCTTTGATAAAACAGCATTACGGGGAGGATGACATCTGTCCGCCTCAATACCCCTGACAACGGCGATTTCAAGATTACTGTCGTCTTAATCTCACCGCTCGAAAGGCTTTGTGAACGTGAGCTCTCAGAATTGTTAAGCCATGTGTCTATTTCTCTTCTTTCACGGCCTGTTAGTCACAAGCTCGATCTGTTTATATATAAAGAGGGTTTAACGGCCAAAGGATTGATTTCTAGACCTGATTTTATCGCACGAGGGTAGGTCTCTTTCCGCAGAGCGGGAAACTCTCGCAGAGAGCACGAACTCCAAAGCTCCAACGATGACCTTCAAGAGTCAACGAGAAAATTGCACCCGTGAAGCAAATGACGGAGCCCAGAAACGAACCCACGACCTACAGGCGCGAGGTAGACGGAGTAACCACGTGACCACTGATTTGTATCTGTATGACCACATAATGGGCTGGCCTGCTTCAGTTTCCCACGTGACTTCATTTAGGGTGAGATCTATTGCCACACACAAGGCTGGATCGACATGATAGCGTATATATAGCTGATATTCTTTCGTTCGCTTGACATTTTTATCTGCAACGTTGTCTTTTGTATAAATTTAACTGTCATTTTTTCTTTGTTCGCTCCGTGATCCATAGAGTTTATCTTTCACTTTTGTTTCTCTAGGCCGAAAGGTTGGAGTTGAAATTGCTTTTATCGTTTAGCAATAGCCTCTTTTACCTTATCCCCATCCTCCTTCACTTCTCTTCTTCCAATTCCTCCTCTTCATCCTAGTTCTTCTTCTTCACCACCACCACAACCACCACCACCACCATCACCACAACCATCACCCCCACAACCATCACCACCACCACCATCACCACCATCACCACCACAACCATCACCACCACCACCATCACCACCACCATCACCCTCACAACCATCACCACCACCACCATCACCCCCACAACCATCACCATCACCACCACCACCACCATCACCCCCACAACCATCACCATCACCACCACCACCACCACCACCACCACCACCACCATCATCACCACCACCACCATCACCACCACCACCACCACTACCACCACCACCACCATCACCACCATCACCACTATCACCACTACCACCACCACCACCACCACCACCATCACCACCACCACCATCACCACCACCACCACTACCACCACCACCACCATCACCACCATCACCACCACCACCACCATCACCCCCACAACTATCACCATCACCACCATCACCACCACCACCATCACCCCCACAACCATCACCACCACCACCATCACCACCACCACCACCATCACCACCATCACCACCACCACTACCACCACCACCACCATCACTGTCGTGTCCTCCTTTACAGTGTCGTCCCTGGAGTGAAGAGAGTCGACACCCACATTATAATATTTTTTTCCTCTCAATATTCTGGAGAATCCACCAGCTTCCGTCCAACACACTCCATCAGCCTATGGACACCTTTTCCTATCACTCTCTCACTGTCGTAATTTATTAAAAGAAAAGTGTTGTTGAGTATGTTGCGTTGGGGAAGTATGAGAAGGGGGCATAGTACGACAGTGAGAGAGTGATAGGAAAAGGTGTCCATAGGCTGATGGAGTGTGTTGGACGGAAGCTGGTGGATTCTCCAGAATATTGAGAGGAAAAAAATATTATAATGTGGGTGTCGACTCTCTTCACTCCAGGGACGACACTGTAAAGAAGGACACGACATTATTGGGGGCTCGATAAACGGGATCTTTGGACAGCGGGATCTCTCGTAAACGGGATCTTTGGACAGCGGGATCTCTCGTAAACGGAATCCTTGGACAGCGGGATCTCCCGTAAACGGAATCCTTGGACAGCGAGATCTCCTGCAAGCAGGAACCTTTGACAGTGGGATCTTCTGACAACGGGGTCTTTTGACACGGGATCCCTAGTTATAAGAGGGAGATATCATTTTGGAGAATCCAGCTAGAGTGAATGTGGATAGGGGTTAGGACAAATATCTTACCTGTTCACACTTCACACGTCTGCATAGGTCTGTGGTCCTGATTCTACTCTTGTCACTGAGTGAATGTGCTGTGTGTAGTAATATCTAGATTTATAGTACTTGTTCATATATCTGTATAGTAATTTGCAGTTATATTGTACTAGACCTGCTAGCTTACCTCTCTGTATAATGGCCACCCCTAAACTAACCACGTTAGAATTAAAGGCAAAGGGGGAAGACATGGGATTGGGGGGTTCTGCTCTAACGGATTACATACAGGAAGTGGAGAGAGAGTATCGTCAAGCAGAAAGGGAAGATCGAAAGGCCGAGCTGGAATTGAGAAGGATGGAGTTGGAACAAGCAGCTAAGAAATTGGAAGCTGAGCAAGCAGCTAAGAAATTGGAAGCTGAGCAAGCAGCTAAGAAATTGGAAGCTGAGCAAGCAGCTAAGAAATTGGAAGCTGAGCAAGCAGCTAAGAAATTGGAAGCTGAGCAAGCAGCTAAGAAATTGGAAGCTGAGGAAGCAGCTAGGAAATTGGAAGCTGAGCAAGCAGCTAGGAAATTTGAAGCTGAACAAGCAGCTAGGAAATTAGAAGCTGAACAAGAAGCACAGAAGAGGGAGCACGAGTACCGGATGAGGGAACTCGAGTTGAAGAGTCAATCTAATGGAGAAACTGAGGGAGCAGTTGGAGGTTCCTCCATCTCAGGAGCAACACCAGTAGGTGGACATGGGTACCAGGCCATGAAGTTTCCTTTAGCGGTCTACGAGGAGGACAAAGAGAAGATTGACCAGTATCTTCAACGCTTCGAGGCTATGTCAGTTGCTATGGGTCTGGAGCGTAACAAATGGAATCTTAAGCTATCCCAGGGATTACGCGGGACCGGATACGAGGTTTATACTCGCCTGCCACCAGGACATGAGAACAATTATGATGAGTTAAAGACGGCTCTGCTGAAACGATTCGAGGTTACGTCACATACCTACCGGAAAAAATTTCGAGCAGCGAAACGAGAACCGGGAGAGTTATTTGCCGCCTACAGTTTGCGTCTAAAATCTTATCTCCACAAGTGGATGGATTTGGCTGGGTTCGCACATGACTATGAGAGTCTGGAAGAGCTCATGGTGGTCGACCAGCTGAAGAAGCAAATGTCTAAACCTCTCAGGACGTTCCTGGGAGAACAAGGAGCGGAACGTATTGACCTCGTGACTAAATTAGCAGAACGGTTCGTCGAAGTACATGGGGAGGCAGGGGAAAACCTTTCCACCAACTCCAAAAGTCAAGAGAAACATGACAAGAAGAAAACCAAAAACTCAGGAACCAAAAAGTGGGAACCTTATGTGCAAAAATCAGAGGATAGTTCAGAGAAGAAGAAGGAGGGAAGCAAGAGCACTTCAAGCTCTACACCAAAACGACCGTGGTCGGAGAAGTGGTGTTCAATTTGTAAGTCACCCTCTCACAATACGAGGGACTGCAAATCGAAGGCTAAGAACCCTCACTTCGCAGCATGTCAAGTGACTTCCAAGGAGGTTGTCACGGAAAATGCCAAGGTCAACAAGGAAGCTCGCCACCAGGAGAGCTCACTCAAGTCCGACAATAGAAAATCTAGGACAGGGAAATGGTGCAACCAATGCAAGTCAAACACGCACAATGCTATTGACTGCAAGGGAATGTCAGGAGACACTCAATTCGTCGTGTGCTCAGGAAAACCTAAGGTGGAGCCCACCGAACAGGTCGAGGCCGAGGAAGAGACTCCAGACCAGGAAAAACCACCTGTAGTGGAATTGGTAGAGGTTAACGGTCGTCAAGTGGAGTGTTTATACGACACAGGACTGGACGGGGAGGCCGTGATTTCTGCGGATCTGGTACATCCAGAACGATTCACAGGTGAAACCTTGGATATACAGCCTGCACAGAAGAGTGCTGTAGTCATGAAGTTGCCCATTGCTAATGTGGAGATTCGGTCAAGGTACGTCACCGGCACCATCAAGGCCGCTGTATTGACCGATCCCATTTTTCCAGTCATCCTAGGTTGCCGGTATGTCTTTCTGGGAATGCCCAGGGAGCCAATCCATATGGGAGCAATGCAGACTCGCTCTCAGACGAAAACGGAAGAGGCAGACGCAATTGTGACTAACCCAATGCCGGGGGAGCTACGAACTGCCCAGAGTGAGGATGATACTTTACGTCCTTGCTACAAAAAGCTGCATAAAAGTGCTGATCCACCAGGACGGGGGCAGTACTACATGAAGAATAGGATACTCTACAGGAGAGCAGGAAGGGGAGACAACCTATACGGTCAGTTGGTCGTCCCGAAAGCTCACCGGTCCCAGATTCTTCATATGGGGAATACCATCTCCTTTAGTGGACACATGGGTATTGCCGCCACCATGCAGCGGATTTCCTGCCACTACTATTGGCCGGGAATGACAGATGATGTGCGTCGGTATGTGAAGTCATGCCCTGAGTGCCAGAGGGTGGCACCGAAACACTGGACAGCACCGGTGATGTTGGGTGAGATGCCCATCATGAACTCTCCTTTCGAGAGGGTAGCCATCGATATCGTGGGTCCACTTCCCAGGACTAGGAAGAGGAACATGTATATACTCACAATGGTGGATTGCTGTACAATGTGGGGTGAAGCCATACCGTTGACCACGATTGACTCGAAAAGAGTGGCGGACGCACTGATGGAAGCCTTTACCAGATTAGGCTTTCCGGATCAAATTCTGACGGACAATGGATCTCAGTTTTGTGGAAAACTCATGGAGGAGGTATTTAGGGTGTTTCACTCTAACCACATACATACCAGCCCTTACCACCCTCAAGCCAATGGACAAGTAGAGCGTTTCAACGGCACGTTGATGACAATGCTCGGGAAATTAGCGCAGGAAAAACCGGATAGGTGGGATGAATATATCCCAGCAGCACTCTTCGCCTATCGGGAAGTTCCTCATGGCTCAACAGGACTACCACCCGCTACGTTGCTGTTTGGTCGTCCAATCAAAGGACCGTTGGAAGCCATGTTGAGGAGTTGGACTGAAGAGGGGACGTCAGAAGAAGTGATCTCATCCTATCAATACGTGGAGGAACTGAAAGAAAAACTCCACAAGGGATGGACTCTGGCAAATCAAAACTTGAAAAAGGCCAGAAAAAGACATGCGACTTACTACAACCGTAGGTCTAAAGAAAGATCTCTAGAGGTGGGAGATAAAGTCTTGTTGCTACTCCCAACGGGAAACAACAAACTGGAGATAGGTTGGCAAGGACCATTTCCCGTGGAAAGGGTGATATCCAGAACCAACTATCAGATCCGGATCCGGGGAAAGTCGAAGATTTTCCATATCAATCTCTTGCGGAAATACGAAGAGAGACCCGGAGACAAGGCAGCTCACCTCATATCAATGGCAGTTGCAGTGGAGACTGAAGTGGGAACCAGCGAGGACAGGGAATATCCCTTAGTACACCAGGAAATCTATAGGGATGTGCAAGTGAACCCTG
>OY992879.1:100496110-100503610 GCA_963921405.1 Cepaea hortensis | reverse complement strand
CCTTAAATCCTGGGAAAGTGTAAGTTCACACAGCACTTGTGTTCTAACAATATGGTATCCATGTTCACCGCCAGTATACATGAGAGGATATTCCTACGCAGTCTCTGCTATATAAATACGTCTCCAACTAATCCACAGCTGATGATGTGCTGGGTTAGATAGTTCCCCAGTGATGCAAACAATCTGGTTTTATGAATGTCATAGAATTCTCCAGATAGTTATAACTCGCACTTGGTATCGAACTTACCTGCACATGCCTGGGACAGAAGTGGAATAAGCTTGCAAACAAAGCTGAAAGTCCGCAAAGCAGTTTCATTATCCACACCACTATATGCTTGTGAAACCTGAGCTGGCCATCGGCTTCCTGTGTATGCTGATTGAGGTGAAGCCAGACGGTTAATCAATAAAGAGAGTATCACTCTCGACTAAGTAGACAAGGTAAATCCTTATGTGATGGTACACAGTATAGTAAGGAATGCTGTCCTGTAGTTCATAGACCTAAGTCAAAACCACTAAATAGCAGGCAGTTAATCAACTCTGTATTATTAAGTTTTCCGCTGACAAAGCCAACCAGTGAGTTCGGCGGTAAACACGTGAACTCTCCAGACATAATCTGTTATAGATTATAGACAGGGACTGATACCAAGTTTCTCGTCCCTGAATATGCTAGGTAACACTGATTACATTGATCAACATTCACCTTACGACTATGAAGAAGATTAGTCTTGAAATGAGAGGACGGAAGACAGCAACTTAGTTCAGGTTCAAAATATCGACTTCTCAATAATCCTCCCAACAGTCCAGTTGACTATGTGTCCTGAATGTAAGGCCAATACACACCACCCATCTCTCTTGCGCTAGAAAATGAAATTTAAAAAAAAAATACAATCGATATACATTTGAAAGAAAACCAAATGTCGCCATAACCCATATGTCAACAAACATAAAGAAAAGAAAATAAGGGAAGGAGAAGAGAGTGTTTCCAATTCACCAAACTCTCTTCTCTGGTGATGGAGTTTAATCCAACTCTGATGGAGTGTGTGTGTGTGTGTGTGTGTGTGTGTGTGTGTGTGTGTGTGTGTGTGTGTGGTATCTGCTCAGGGATTAGCATTTGTTCTCCGTTGATTCTGTAATACCATGATGAGATAAACTCATATTGAGACAAGGACAGTAAGATAAGATAAGATAAGGTCATCAGGGTGAGACCATGTTGTCCTTTTGTGACAAACTCATGCTGAGACGAAGGCATTTTCCGACAAAAGCATCATGATGAGACCAAGGCATATTGAGACAAAAGCAGGGTGAGACACAAGCATGATGAGACAAAAGCATGGTGAGATGACATAACCATGTTGAGACGAGGTCTTCATAATAACATCTCATCCTCCATCATCCTTAATTCCTTGGCCTTTTCCCACTGGGGAAAATTCGAACGTTTACTCTAGCAGTGAAGGTAATAAATGTAAAACACTAACAAATGGGAAAACATGTAAATCTTTTCGTAAAATAATGCGAGAGCCATCCATTGGATATCATCCAACATAATCAAAGCCTGGAACTCAAGAACATAGTGTCCTTTCCCAGCCTGTATTTTAGGAAAGGGGGGGGGGGGGGGGGGTGAGAATGTAGTTCGAAAATCTACCCAATGTTGCAAGCTTAATAAGCGCCTAAACTTCGGGAGTAAATTGCATTATGGGAGTCAATAAGAACGCAGTTAGCAAATTCTCGAACATTAAATATTCGCCAAGTCATCAACAGCAATTGCATAATGCTGGCGTGTGGTGCACGTCACGCAAGACACATGGGTATATGGTGCGTCTATGTTTCTTCTCATGTGAGATTATAGCTCATAACACAACATGGCAGTCACTTTACTCCCATAGCATATTCATGAAAAAGATTACATGACAAATCACACATTCTGTATATTTACAAAATATGTGAACAAGAAGATTAATCCTTAAATGCACGATATTTGGGACGCAGAGGTGTTTCCAAGGCACCAGGGCCGGGTTATATACTGGCCAAGACCTATTGACGCGTCCTCGCCGAGCGTCCTGGGCAACAGGTCCCTTCGGGGTCCTGGCTGAAGTCAATAGGATCGCCGATTCCTCCGAAGTCGGAGAGTGTCTGCCTGTATGGTGAGGAACCACCAGTCTGCACAACAATAAGCCAGACATGGGACAACGGATACTCACGCAAACCTCAGGTCCTGTATGACATCACACTGATGTTGGACAACAGGATGCCTTCATCCTACATACAGGACTTTGCGTTGGAGCTCAAGCCAATGAACACAAGCAAGCAAGCAAGCAAGCACGATATTTCACGATATAGTTTAGCAAAAGCATTTCCCCAGCATGAAAAGCATGTCCTAGGTATGCGTTGATAGTGACATTTCAACAGCATAGGGGAAAAGGTTCAAGATATGCACGTAGAGTGAATAGCTCTACATCACACAGAAAAATGCAGATGATATGCATTGATAGTGACGTAACTTTCACAAAGCATATAGTAAGTCACTTATAGCAGATGAAACTGTAAGCATAGCAGAATTATCAGTGGGATGTTCTTGTCAGTTGTGCAGAAAGTGAATCTCAGGCTATCTTTTAAATGAAGCGTTTATCTCACAGTTTCACAATTCACGTACATAAACATTGATACATGTTTCATCAAGAGGCACGGGCATAACATTTATAATGAATTCATAAGCTTACCTATGGCACAGAGAGCACAATTGGGCGATAAAACCTCTCCCTAAACTTTAACGTTTACATGGCAAGTGAAAGGCTATCGCTTTTCATGTCTTATCTGGAACCTCTGGACGGTACCTAAGCTGGCAACCATTCACTGAGCTCAATTAAGACACTGAACATTCCAAATATGTTGTTATTCACCCGGTACAGTGATCCAAATCGCACAGTTGTGATAATTCTCTCAGGAAACACTGTGATGGGTGATGGCAGATATATCACAATGGCATAGTTAAGAAATCTTAAAATGTTCTGGCTACACTGAAAGCCGTTGTGGCAAGAAACTGGCCTGTCGGCCCGGTGGTCGTTGGTTCGAATCCACATGTGAGGGTTTTAAAAATTAATCTGGGCTCCCAGTTCGACCCGGCCTAGAAGGGGTACTAGGAAATGTTTTGAGAAGTAAAGGAGGCTTGTGTGATACTAACCACATCATCTAGTCAATGCCGATTGGCTTATAATAATATGGGTCTAACACAATATACCCGATGCACCTTAGTGGCGTGGTAAATGGGTCCTTTACTGTACTTTACACAGATAACTGTACATTCAAGTAAATCAATCAATCAGGGGCCCTCTCCGCAATGAAGGGCGGCTGCACTGGATGTCCAAAACCCTGTCTCTCTCCTTAATTGTGCATTCTGTTTAACTGTTGTTCGTCCATCTCTTAATGTTATCTTCCTACTTGTATTGTTGTCTACTACTCGCTCGCTTGCCTTCAACCTTATCCTCCAGTATGGTTTTTATGAGAGTGTTATGTCTTTTAACATGGCCGAAATATTCACTTGCCTATCTTTAATTTCTTTCATCAACTCACTTTTCACTCCCAGATTTTCTAGACACTCGGTAGTTGATTGTTATTGTTTTTATTAAATACGTCATATTCTTCTGTATACCCACATCTCTACGGAATCTAGTCGAGTTTCTAATTACTTGTTCATTGTCCAGTCTGCCACGCCACATAGTTAATTATGTTCGTTGCATAACCTTTATATGACGTCGCAGTCAACCCCAGCAGTTTTTGTTTGTTTGTGATTTCTTAGCAAGTTTACGTTCAGCAGTTATCCATTGCATCCTGAACAACTGGAACTCACACAATTGTATGAAAACCAACGCAAAGCGATCTGCTTTCAAATCGCCCACAGCTGTGTTTTGAAAACAGTATGCGGGATTGCGAATTGCATTCGCGACTTCTTCGTCACAGCGCCGGGACGCCAAATAGTTAGTAGTGTTGAATATAAATCGCATTGTACAATTCTAATTTCTAATCCGCTGTTCATCTCTCTACAAGCTAATACTGTTTTTATGATTTTGAAAACAACTTGGTAAATAATGGGATTTAAAAAAAATGGTTGGCGAGCTGTTATTTTAGTTGTGCATTTATCTATTTCCAAATTCCACTACTGTCTCCGTATAACTATCAGTTGTTCCGTAATTTTCGGAGCCACCCGCCATTCTTCCTTAGACTATTCCAAAGATAGCGATTTATTTCTGGCAATCCCATAATCTACCCAGGGCATTCTGAGAGTGTGTCTGTAGCTGTTTCACCGCCGCCCGTGTCAGAGATTCTTCCAAGCGACTGCTTACATGCATTCCCCGACATTTCCTAACACATCAGTACACATGAGCTAGTTAAGTTGGTCTATGGATATGGGCAAGACGAATCAAGTGCTGCCGACATCTAGATCAGCAGAAAGTAATGTGGGCAAGACGAATCAAGTGCTGCCGACATCTAGATCAGCAGAAAGTAATGGGGAACATAAAAACTACTGCCGTGAATGCTAATATAACAATTGGCGCCTGGCGTAGTTGTGTTTGTATTTTATGTGATTAGTGCTAAATATCGGTGGTCATGAAATACCAGAGATTCGATATGCTGATGATACAGTATTACTATCCACATCACAGAATGGTATAGAAAACCTAATAACCTCAACGTCTCTCCCCCCCCCCCCCAAAAAAAAAAATATAATGAAAATCACAACTTATATCTTAACATAGCATACATATAACACTGCTATGGAGAAAGAACTATATGTTAATAAGGAAAGATTGGAGGTGGTGGAAAGTTTTGAATAGTTTGGGTCATTGATAACCAACAATGGTGACACAATGAAAGAAATTAAACGGCGACTTTCAATTGCTCTTCAAAGACTAAAACAGCTGAATAAATTATGGAGTGGGGCAGATAGAACTACAAAAATTAGATCTTTAAAAGCATGCATATTTCCCATTGCAACATACGCCTATGAGACCTGGACACTTACTAAACAAGCTGAACAGAGCATACATGTCTTTGAATATAAATGTTATAGACGGGATCTAAGAATATCATTGATACAGAAAAGAGCAAATGCATCCATACTTCAAGAGCTGAATATTGAAGAAGGTTGGTTATTAAAGCCGATAAAACAAAGATAATTGAAATATTTTGGTCATTTGAAATGTGATTAAAGTTTGGAGAGAACAATAATGGAGGGGTATATGCCTGGGAAGAGAGGAAGAGGAAGGGCAAAGAGAAGATGGGTGCAGGATGTGGCAGATAATCTCCAGATGAGTGTATTGGACGCGGTACATCTTGTTTGTGATCGAGAAGATTTCCAGAATTAATGCTGATTTAATATTTGTTGCTGCTGTTTGTTTAAGCTATAGTGATTTAGAACTATGGGAAGTTGCGGGTGCATCCAATAGTTGGTTGGTGACGTTTAATAAAGATGAGAGAGAGAGAGAGAGAGAGAGAGAGAGCGAGAGAGAGAGAGGGGGAGGGAGGGAGAGAGAGAAAGAGAGAGAAAGAGAGAGAAAAAGATAGATAGATAGATAGATAGATAGATAGATAGATAGATAGATAGATAGATAGATAGATAGATAGATAGATAGATAGATAGATAGATAGATAGATAGATGGATGGATGGATGGATGGGTGGGTGGATGGATGGATGGATGGATGGATGGATGGATAGACAGACAGACAGACAGACAGACAGATAGATAGATAGATAGATAGATAGATAGATAGATAGATAGATAGATAGATAGATAGATAGATAGATAGATAGATAGATAGATAGATAGATGGATGGATGGATGGATGGGTGGATGGATGGATGGATGGATGGATGGATAGACAGACAGACAGACAGACAGATAGATAGATAGATAGATAGATAGATAGATAGATAGATAGATAGATAGATAGATAGATAGATAGATAGATAGATAGATAGATAGCAAGAATAAGAGAAAGAGAGAGAAAGAGAGAGATAGCCAGAGAGAAAGAGAAAGAATGTAAGAGAGAGAGAGAGAGCGAGAGAGAGAGAGAGAGAGAGAGAGAGAGAGAGAGAGAGAGAGAGAGAGATAGAGAGCTAGGCTAGATTATTTTCCTGAGATTTTGGGCATGATGCCCTTCCTCTATTCCAAATTCCCTTTGGTCTATCTCAACAGTTTGTGTACAGTTAGATCTTCCGTCTCAACTTTCTCTTCAAATACCTCGACAGTTTGTGTGCCTTTAGGTCAATTTGTCGCAACTTTCTTATCAGTTATGTCAACAGTTTGTGTGCCTTCAGGTTTTCTGTGGCAATTTTCTCAACTATCTCAATAATTTGTATGCTTAGATCTTGTGCTGCAACTTTCTCTTCGGTTATCTCAACAATTTATGTGTTTAGATGTTGTGCCACAACATTCTCCTCAACTATCTAAAGGATGTGTATGTTTACATCGTGTGTCGCAAATTTCTTCTTAACTATCTCAACAATTTGAGTGGTTAGATCTTGTACCACAAATTTCTCCTCAATTATCTCAACAATTTGCGTGATTAGATCTTGTGCCGCAGCTTTTTCCTCAACTATCTGAACAATTTGTTTGTTTAGATCTGTTGACACAACTTTCTTCTCAACGATATAAACAATTTGTGTGTTTAAATCTTGTGCGGCAACCTTCTCCTGAACTATCTCAACAAGTCTCTGTGGCGAAGTGGTCAAGCCGTTTGACTCGTGCTCCGAAGGTTGTGGGTTCGATTCCGGGCCGCACCCTTCAGTTTACGAGTTAAATGTTTCGGAGACTCCTGTGGGCCGTCGCTAAAAGCTACGGAGTTCGTGCTTTGTGCGACACTTTCCGTGCTGCGGAAAGAGACCGAGCCATATCGGATAAAACCCGGTGCAATGAAGTCGACCCTGTCGACGTTTAAGCGACTTTTTTATCTCAACAATTTGCGTGGTTAGATCTTGTGCCACAACTTTCTCCTAAATATCTCAACAATTTGCATATTTAGATTCTGTGAGCAACCTTTTCCTCCATTACCTCAACAATTAGTGTGTTTAGATCGTGTGTGCAACTTTCTCATTGTTGTTGTTGTTGTTGCTGCTGCTCTTCTACTTCTTCTTCTTCTTCTTCTTCCTTCTTCTTCTTCTTCTTCTTCTTCTTCTTCTTCTTCTTCTTCTTCTTCTTCTTCTTCTTCTTCTTCTTCTTCTTCTTCTTCTTCTTCTTCTTCTTCTTCTTCTTCTTCTTCTTCTTCTTCTTCTTCTTCCTTCTTCTTCTCTTCTTCTTCTTCTTCTTCTTCTTCTTCTTCTTCTTCTTCTTCTTCTTCTTCTTCTTCTTCTTCTTCTTCTTCTTCTTCTTCTTCTTCTTCTTCCTTCTTCTTCTTCTTCTTCTCCTTCTCCTTCTTCTTCTTCTTCTTCTTCTTCTTCTTCTTCTTCTTCTTCTTCTTCTTCTTCTTCTTCTTCTTCTTCTTCTTCTTCTTCTTCTTCTTCTTCT
>OY992879.1:100160756-100495910 GCA_963921405.1 Cepaea hortensis | reverse complement strand
GGGCAAACAGGAAAACGTAAGGACAGCCAGACAAACAGACAGACAGACGGATAAACTGGTATCGAGACAGACAGAGAGGCAGACAGAGAGCCATACAAATATACAGATATACGCTCAAGAAAACAGACAGTCAGGGAGGTAGGAATGCACGTAGAAGGACAGACAGATAGACAGACAGACAGACAGACAACTGGTTAGCTTTCAATTAAACTAATTGGAATACGCTAAACAGATTGATAAACAAACAGGTGATTGGATAAACATTTGAATATGCAGACATAGAAACTCACATATAAATAGGTGGTTGGATAAACACCTGAATATGCAGACATGTAAACCCGCAGACAAACAGATGATTTGATAAGCACTATACTATGCAGACATGTAAACTCACAGACAAACAGATGATTGGATAAACACTTGAATATGCAGATATGTAAACCCACAGACCAAAAAGGTGATTGGATAAACATTTGCATATGCAGACTTGTAAACCCACAGACAGACAGATGATTGGATAACTGTTCGGATATGCAGACATGTAAACCCACAAACAAACAAATTATTGGATAAACACTCGAATATGCAGCCATGTAAACCCACAAACAAACAGATGATTGGATAAACACTCGAATATGCATACATTTAAACCCGCAGAGAAACATGTATATCGACTGGTAATTTTTCTAGCGAACATTTCGGCAATGCCAACAAAAGGTATTAGCACAGGCCACGTCCCAACGATCTGTCTTTTGCTTGACATAGACTGCGAGATACACTCTACAGATTGTCATTTTTTTTTTGGGGGGGGGGGGGGGGAGAGGTCGCCATATATATTACTCGGTATTAATAGAATGCTACAATATTCTAGCCGAGAAATTGAAAAAACAATTTCGTTCGTGTGAATAAATGTTCAAAGTTATTTAATTTTCTACAGAGTATATGGGGCACTGAAGGCGAATGAGATAATGAGAAATAGGAAATATTCAAATAACTATATTGTGTTTGAGTGGGGTATTCTTGTAAAGAAATACAAGAAAACACAACAATACATAAAACACGGAGACGAGACTACAATGACTGCATTAAGGCTTATCAACAGAATGAAAAGAATGATAAAAATATGAAAACAATGAAAACATTGTTTTTTTCTTGGCGCACGCTCGCTCTGAACTCAAACGTAGTCCATACACAATACTTCTAGTAGCGCTGGACTGAATTTTGTGTGTGGATTAGCTTTCCCTATTAGCAGTGTCCCTCGCTATCAGACGAACCCACGCCGACTTCAGGGGTGCTTGTAATTTAAGTTCTCAAGTCAAGGACGAGAGGTCAGCATTTTAGTCCAACTGCCCCGTGTAGGGGATGAACGCCTTACCTCGTCATCAGCACACCGGATGTTTAAGTAAACGCGTTATTATCCATTCAGCCATGCGGACCTCCTGAAAACAATTTGTTTGTGTTGATCCACATCCTGGGACTTAATGTTATTGTCACCGTGCTAGTGCTGACAATGATTACTTGGTTGTACGATTTGTTGCCTGGCATATTTCGCTGCATCTCGTCAGGTACATACTGCAGAATTCACACAGCATGGAGTATATTAACTAGATAAATCTTTCAAGCTGAATTATACACATGTTCACACAATAATGTCAGTTGTCTACCACGGTAATTTTAAACTGACTAACATGTCTTTCTGTTTGCAGAAAACTGGTTTGTGTAGATTAATCATTGCTTTTGCAAACGTTAACAAGCGAGTATTATGAGTGTTAAACAACACGCGAAAGGCCCTGTCTCTATAAATCACATGGCCGCTTTCCAGCATATGCCTAGCAGTTCATGAAGCGGGAAGCTTCCGATTTGCCAGCCCCAGTAGGCTCCCATCGCCTGTCTGTAGTATCTTGTCGATCCATTGAGGTAAGTGTTCAGACACTCTTTTGTTCAACTGCCGCTCTGTTCTGCCGATGTAGGTGTACTGGCACCTACGTGTGAAATGGTAAATACAATTGTTTTTGGCGTACAGAGGAACAGGCTCTTTTACTGCTGGGATAGGAATCGGTGTGGTTCTGTACATAATGACTGGAGTTGCAGCACATAATGTTCGGCCTACTGCTGTAATATGCCGGTAGACGTTGCATTACGTCATCCTCTCGAAAGGTTAGCTAGATGAATACCTTGAGTTTAGGGACTAGTTTCGTCTGGTTTTGGTTTGGGCTATTGGCAATGGCGCTTTATAAATCCTGTGGAGTACCCATTCAGGTTGAAGACATTCTTCAGAGTTTCAAATTCCCTGTCAGAGTGTCCTGGGTGCATATCTTCCTAGCACCATCAAACAGGGTCCGTACTAAGCCCCGTTTGTACTGGACAGGTGTTAATCTCTGAAAATTTAAGTATTGGGCATGTCGTAAAGTAGATCCGCGTCTGCTGTGCCATGCTAACGTATTCAGAATCTACAAAACGCATTTAATTAGCTCGTCAATTATAACATTAACAAAGTCTCACCTCATGAACTTTTGAATGTGAAATAACAAACGTAGCTCCGGTGAAAGTTCAACACCTTTTAATTCGGCGTTACAGAATTACAGGATAAGATTCTAGTGGCATCATAGCGCTCCCGTTCCACCGGGACAACATCTTCTTAAAGCATCCACAAATGAATTAATATCTATGTCTGCATCATTCACCTTGACGCTCCGCCTATTTCCATTCCAATGTTCTTTCAGATCCTTGTCGTTATGTTCATGCAAGATTCGTCTAATCTTCGGTCCACTGTTCTTAGATTCACGGCGTCTCCTCAACGAATGCTTCCTCCTGTTATCCACTTGAATATCGGTTGAAGATTACACCCAAACATCCAATTGCCACACGAATTCGATTCCACAATTGAAAACACAACTGCTTATTAAGATGGCTCCACAGCGTATGCCTTGGTTGTTATGTTCGCGTCAGTGTGACGTATCTTTGCATCTCTGGCTTTTGGTGCACTATCCACTTTGCTACATACTTAGGGATTTTCTTTTTATCCTCCCTGCATCATGTGTTTTCTGCAATAGCTATGTGGCATTATGCCCCCCCCCCACCTTAAATGATATAATCATTTCTAATCGTTTATATATATATATATATATATATATATATATATATATATATATATATATATATATATATATATATATATATATATACCTCGTGATAATTAAACCATGCCCAATAGCATTGCCGACATCAGGAGTCATATCTAGTGCTGAGTACGACGTTATGGCTCTTATTTGAAAAAAAAATTATATGACCGGCACGCCATCCAGTTCACAAACCCACGGTGAACGTCGTGTAGCCAGCCCAAGGAGAGGCTGGTCTAACTAATTATACAATTAGTCCCTACCTTGTCCAAATGAACAAGTGTCCTCACTTTCGGTCAAAACCCGGAGTTGGGGACGAGGGTAGTAATAGGTACCAAGCAGTCAGTACCAGTTGCCGCTCAGTCTTGTCGCTAGTTCATGTATCCATTGGGTGTTTCGTGCATAACAATTCTGTAGGTGAGTGGACGCCATTGCTGTATCCAGTGCTAACTTTAGAGATATTCTTTATTGCCATCAAGTGTAACTCGTTGTAGTGGCTCTTCATGTGTGGATATCCCAGAACCCCTTTATAAATATCAAATTCAAATTCTAACAGTTACTATCTTCTGAACCATTAATTACCAAATGTAACTATTCCAATATAATAACTAAACTAACATAGTTAACTATTGAACTAATTATTGTACTAATTACTTATCATACCAATTAATTACCATGTCGTGGAATACTGAGAGTTAATGATTCCCAGATAGACAACCTTATAAACCGACTAACCAGGTAGGAGAAGGGTTAACAAACAAAACAGTAAGGATAACCAACCACGGTGTTTCCCCATGATCTGCCTTTTAGCGTCCTCCAATACACAAGGGGAGGAGCTCGAGACTGCACTGGAAACCATCGACCTGGTTTGTATCAACAGTGGCTGTGTCACCAGGACAGCAAGCCGTCCAGGCGATGAGGACAGTGCTATTGATCTGGCGCTAGTTTCACCTTTACTCACTACAGTGTGTAGATGGGGTGTCCTAGGACACCATGGCAGCGACCACCACCCTTGCAGCATATTGGTGGAGAAAGGCAGAACCAGGCAGCACAAGCTAAAGGTAAAGACGTTCCAGTATGACAGTACAGGGCAAGATGTGGTGAGTAAAATAAGACGTGACAAGCGCAGAACGTTTCAGGGCAGGAAAAAAAGCTGGGAGCAGCCACCGTGGTGGAGTTTCGAGGTGGATAAAGCGTGGGTGGATAAGCGTAGTGCTGTAAGGAGATGGCAAAATGCCAAGAAGAACAGAGCTGGTCATCCTAGTCCCTGCTTGCACTTAGAAAGAGAGATGCACACAAAAGTAAGCTATTTCAAAAAACTGGTCACGGTGGTTAAAAGGGAAAAATGGGCAGAGGTGTGTCAAAGGGTAAGCACAGACAAGTCACTGAAATTGTTCTGGCGACTACATAAAAGCATGAGTGGTGTAGTCAAGAATAAGAGCATTTCTGACTTCCAAGGTGCTGACCTCATCTGGCAGAGGACTGACGAAGACAAGGGCAAAGCCCTCTTTGAACGCTACCTTGAGCAGGGCAACCAGACAGACATGGGAGGTCGAAATCTGGCCAAGGAGGTCACCTCAGACAGATGCAAGGCCCAGAACACTCCGGATGAAGACACAGTGACAGTGAAAGAAATCAAGGCTGTGCTTCGACGATCAAAAAACAGTGCTCCAGGTCCTGATGGCATAAGATACGACGACATAAATAGGTGTACCGACAATGAGCTAGAGAAACTAGCAGACATGTACAACAACAGTATAGGGAGTGCTAGCATCAAGGAGGAATGGTTACACAGCTATCTGATTCCCTTGCCGAAGCCTGACAAAGACCACAAAAAAATTCAGGGATATTGAATTATAACCATGCAGAATACAATAGGCAAGCTGCTGGAGAAGGTAATTGCCAGGAAAATATCAAGCCAACTAGAGAGGCAAGGTGTTTTCCCACCTACCCTGGGTGGGTACCGTCCAAAAAGAGAAACCTGGACCAATGCAGCAGTCTTTGCCCAGGATGTCTATGAAGGTTTCCACTCAGGCACTGAAACCGTTGCTGCAGCGATTGATCTTGAGGACGCATACAACAGAGTACCACTGGATTTTTTAATGTTTCAGCTTCTTGAACTAAACGTAAGTCCATTCCTCCTTAGTTGGATCGCTGCAGCCCTCTTCCAACGGAAAGTAGTTTTTAGATGTGGCAGTTGGACTTCGGAACCAACAACAATATATCCTGGCCTACCACAGGGATCACCATTATCTCCGGTACTGTTCAACGCCTACACAGTGAGAATCACCAGTGAGCAGATCACTGGACCTGGCAGGACATTGTCATATGCCGATGATGTTTTAGTGTATCGTCAGGGTAAGGATAGAGAGGAGGTTGCTGGGGAACTACAAACCGAACTCAATCGCATAAGTACTTGGTGTGATGAAGCTGGGGCAATGGTTAACCCAACAAAGGCAACAGTGACTTGGTTCTCGTTGAATAATCATATTGTCAACAATCCAACACCAACTGTAATGCTGTGTTCAGAGACGGTGGAAAGAACGCAGGCAATGAATTACCTGGGGATACGGTTTGATCGAAGCCTTGCTTATAATGTGCACATAGACCAGGTGATAACAAAGGCCAAGCGGGGTTTGGCAGCGATGCGGGTGATGGCGGCAGCAAACTGTGAGCAGCGCCATCTATGTCTTCTGTACGAGGGGCTGGTCATGTCTGTTTTGGAGTATGCAATGGCAATCTTGACTCTCAGCCATAAGCAGATAGAAAGGATGGAAAGGATACAGAATGAAGCTATGCGCATTATTCTTGGATGTACAAGAGATACAGCATGCAGGGCGATGCGCTACCTTCTTGATTTTCCAACCATTGAAGAGAGAATACAAGTTTGCAGGGCACGCGCCTACCTCAGAATTAACGCAAACACACAACATCCACTGCATAGTGAAATTAGGAAGGTGAAGGGCAGCAGGTTAAAAAGAGGACGGTCGTGGATGGGTCAAGCCGAAGACATTCTTCAACAGGTGTGTTCACTTGAGGACTTAGAACCTGGCGAGGAGTGGGTGCAAGTGCCAACAGACTTCTGCACATCCTTTTCAGTTTGCATCCAATTAGATAGAAAATGCAGACAAGAAAATCCGGCTGCTGTTGAGGCTGAAGTACAAGCGTTGATTTTCGAGAATTCGCTAGACGGTGACGCGGTCATCTACACAGATGGGTCGGTCGTCCGACATGTGAGAAGCTCATGGGCCTTTACAGCTCGGGCCGGAGGGAGAATTGTGAAGGAGGACTCTGGTGCTTTCACTGAAACCACAAGTAGCCTGACCATGGAAGTCATGGCAGTAAGTAAAGCAATAACATGGCTCGAGACACAGACATTCACCAGGGCTTGTTTCCTTAGCGACTCAATGAACATGATCAAGAGGATAGAGGAGGGGTCGATCCGAAGAGAATGGTTGCTGCCTCTGAAGCGGTCTCGGCTGGCAAAGATTAGTTTCATCTTCGTGCCAGGGCATGCGGGAGTACAAGGAAATGAGCGGGCTGACAAGCTCGCAGGTGAGGCTACTGTGGAGGGCGGACGCGCCATGGACCAGGCTGACATTCTGAATGCTCTACGTGATGTGAGACTTTTGCGAGAACCAAGTGATGACTGTGAATCTACAACAATGGCCAGACTGCTAGAGCATCAAATTAAAAGAGGTGTGGCCAAACAAGAACACTACGCAGGAAGCCAAAGAAGATTGATAAACCAACACAGAACTGGCGTCGTTAGCCGCTACACGCTGCGGGATTTGCTGAGGAGGGGATCCGAGCACTTATGGACTGAATGGTTCGATGTGCAGCGAGGATGATCTGTCGACTAACTAACTAACTAACTAACCACGGTGTGACCGGAGTCAATGACCCCAATGTTAACGGATTGAACGGTTAACGTAGAAATAACAGCGGCACAGGTCGGCGAGAGTGTAGGATGACGAAGTTAAGTCACTGGTCACAAACATAACGAAATGTCGGGTTGAGTGACCAGGCGCATGTGTTTATAGGTCAAGATACGGAAGTGCCCACAGACAGCACAGGTAAACTGTCGCGGGGACAAAAAGGTTTGCGACAAAGGCAGACAGCTCTATTGGACAGTATCGCGGTCAGGTGATAAAGACAGGATTGAAAAACCCAGATAGTGTCAGGTGTGTGTGGAGAGGGAGTCAGCGCTGATTACGCGGATGGTGAACTACCGGGAACAGAGTTAAAAGAGCCGCCAGAGTTGGGGCTGATAAGGAGGTGTGGAGATTGGTTACTGAGGAAAATTTCCACAGCATATTGCGGTCTAGATGACTCAGAGTGAAGGAACAAAACAATGAGGGTTTTAGAAATAACGGAAAAGTTTCAGATCAGTAAATTTCCACTAACGGTGATAATGAGGTATTGACTTGAGGTGTCAAGCCAGGTCAAGGACTATGCGGCAAAAATGACCTATAAAGAGTGGCCACTTCTTTGTGGAAGTTTAGTGTGATTCTGGATTTCCATGAGACAAGGGAGTATGAAAAGGGTGGTGCTGCGTTCGGAGGAACGTTTGTGTATCTATTGTGCATTAGTACTCCCAATTCAGACAAGGATAATTATAAGGTAAATCACAGTGAAGTAATCTTCTAGTATAGGGGAATAGATGATGCTTAGCGTGTACAAGTAAATACTAGTAGGAATAGTATAGACGTTAGGTAATCTTCTATATTATGTCAGAGTGGGTTTTTTCGGAAGCCTTTTCATTTCGGCTGGAGGAAAAGACACTCACATAAGAAAGAATATGACGCAGACACAGCTCTCATTATTAAATCTTTATTACACAGGTTCCAATACCATTGCGGGACATATCAACGAAGATATAACACAGAGGGCTGTGGTAAAGATCAATCAGTGTTGATAACCCCAAAGAAAGCACTTTCAAATAATAACGCACGACACTTGTGCATAAGAAAGGAGAGAAAAGAAGTGTCATCGTAAAAAGTAAGGATGACAGAGAACGGAAAATAGAAGACCCTATAACATAATAGAAAGACTCAAATGACTCAGTATCGAAGAGTTGCAAGGCGCATACCAAGTGTCTATACAAATTAAGGACTATCCAGTGTAGAACTTTTACAGGACAAAATAGAAAATACTAGAAAATCGATGTTGTTTCCAGGATGGAATTAGGAACGTTATAAAGAGCAAAGAACATTCAGTCTAAGCGGACAATATATAGTGATCGGTTTAAGTACAGTGATACAGTGGTGAACAATTTTCCTTACGAAAAACGGATATATCTACAGACTCAAGCAGACGGAGCATTCAGGGTGAGATCGTTCCTTTGTATCTATGTACTGTCCTGTACTTTAGCCGAGAGAAGAGACGAGAGAAGACACGGAGACTATCTATCAACATCTTATCTGGCATCCACACTAGAAGAACATACCAACTACATAGACGATATCCATACCTACACCATACATACCTTTAATTAATAAATCTGTTATTAATTGTGGAAAGTAATGTTGTCGGTGTATGTGAGAGAGGGGGGGGGGGGGAGAATAAGTGAGAGTGAGATATTGTGAAGAGTAGACAGAACGGAGGAGTGTAGACATATGTCAGGCAATATAATAGAAGTAGAAAGGATATATATAGGGTGTGCTTGTGGAGTCCACTTTCCTCCAAGGACAACGAGCTACATTAATTGGTGGGAGCAGCGGGGTACAACATAATACCTACATTAACTGGAGTGCAAGATGGACACCTACCCAGCGAGGTACTTCAAATACATATTGCTGACTTTTACTGGAAGGACGTCCACTGGGTATATGGTGCTATTACCTTTATGTTGGGGACCTTACAGGGTGAAAGATCCAGACAGGGTGAATGTGGATAGGTGATAAGACACATTACCTATCTAAGTCACACAGTTACACGTCTACATAAGTCTAGATCCTATATCTCCTCTTGTGGATGAGAGAGTGGTTGTGATGTACTGTGTGGTATAGTAGATAAATACTTAATTATTAGATAGACATAAGGAAATTGATATATATAGATATATTTAACTTATATTAGGAGTAATTCTTTACTGTCGAGTCGTGTCCTTATTCTACCTGCTGACTTACTTTCTGTAACGATGGCCACTCCTAAATTGACTACAGCAGAACTTAGGGCCAAAGGAGAAGAAATAGGTTTGGCGGGTTCGGCCCTAACGGACTATGTTCAGGAGGTGGAGAGGGAGCTTCGTCAAGTAGAAAGGGAGGATAGAAAAGCTGAGTTAGAATTGAAGAAATTTGAAGCTGAGCAGGCGGCTAAGAAATTTGAAGCTGAGCAAGCGGCCAAGAAATTTGAAGCTGAGCAAGCGGCCAAGAAATTTGAAGCTGAGCAAGCGGCTAAGAAATTTGAATCGGAGCAAGCGGCTAAGAAATGGGAGGCAGAGCAAGAAGCTCAGAAAAGGGAGCACGAGTACCGGATGCGGGAACTTGAGCTCAAGATGCAATCTAGTGGAGAAACGGAGGGAGCAGTGGGAGGTTCCTCTCTCCCTGGCTCAACACCAGTAGGGGGACATAGCTACCATGCTATGAAGTTCCCTCTAGCGATCTACGAAGAGGGCAAAGAGAAAATTGATCAATATCTTCAACGCTTTCAGACAATGGCAATCGCTATGGGACTGGATAGGAGTAAATGGGCTCTTAAGATATCCCAGGGACTCAGGGGTTCGGGTTTCGAAGTGTACACACGCCTACCACCTGGTCAGGAAAACAACTACGACGAGCTAAAAGCCGCGTTAATGAAACATTACGAAATCACAGCACAAACATATAGGAAGAAGTTTAGATCGTCCAGACGAGAGCCGGGAGAGCTATTCGCTGCCTATAGTTTAAGGCTGAAAGCCTACCTCCAAAAATGGATAGATTTGGCTGAATTCAAGAGGGACTATGAGAGTCTGGAAGAGATGATGGTAGTCGACCAGATGCGCAAGCAAATGTCGAAACCTCTCAGAACCTTCTTGGGAGAACAAGGGGCGGAACGGATTGAGGCTGTGACTAAGCTGGCGGAAAGGTTCGTGGAAGTACATGGTGAAGCTGCGGAACTAAGTACGCCCACAAAAGGTCAGGAAAAACAAGACCGAAAGAAATCGAAGAACGGAAAAGAAACCAAAGTGGAACCTTATAAAAAGACGTCAACGGAGAGTTCCGAGAAGGTGAAGGAAGGAACCAAGAAGACCGTGAATTCTCCCGCAAAACGACCGTGGTCGGAGAAGTGGTGCTCGTTTTGCAAGTCGCCTTCTCACAATACCAAAGACTGCAGATCGAAACCGAAAAACCCTTACTTCGCGGCATGCCAAGTGAATCATAAGAAGGTGATCACAGATAAGGCTGAGGTCGGCGAAGAAGCTCGGACAAAAGAGAGCACCCGGAAAGCATGGAAGAGAACATGGTGCACACACTGCAGGTCGAAAACCCATACGACTGCAGAATGCCGAGGCAAGGCAAATGACGGTCCCTTCGACACACGCCTCGAGGAACCCATCGAGGATTCCCAGGGAAAAGTCGAGGAGGAGGAAGACATTCCGGACCAAGGGAGACCCTCGGTGGTGGAATTGATTGAGGTGAATGGACAACCAGTCAAATGTTTATATGATACTGGACTGGATGGGGAAGCGGTGATTTATGCGGATCTAGTATCCTCAGAACAACTCACAGGGGAGACCATGGAGATACAGCCTGCAACTAAGAGTGCTGTGGCCATGAGGTTACCCATTGCTCAAGTGGAGATTCGGTCAAGATACGTCACCGGCACAATCAAGGCCGCTGTATTGACTGATCCCATATTTCCAGTCATCCTTGGTTGCCGGTATGTCTTTTTGGGAATGCCAAAGGAACCAATTCACATGGGAGCTATGCAGACACGCTCTCAGAAGGAAACGGATCAGGCAGAGACAAGGATCTCAAACCCAATGCCAGGGGAGTTACGAACTGCCCAGAGTGAGGATGATAATTTACGTCCTTGCTATAAGAAGTTGCAGAAGAGTGCTGTTCCACCCAAACGAGGACAGTACTACATGAAGAATCGGCTACTCTACCGGAGAGCAGGAAGGGGAGACAACTTACACGGTCAATTGGTAGTCCCGAAGGCCTACCGTTCCCAAATTCTTCAGATGGGGCATACCATTTCGTTCAGCGGACACATGGGTATCGCCGCCATCATGCAGCGGATTTCCTGTCATTATTATTGGCCAGGATTGACGGGAGATGTGAGTCGGTATGTAAAGTCATGCCCAGAGTGCCAGCGGGTGGCACCGAAACACTGGACAGCGCCGGTGGTGTTAGGTGAAATGCCCATTATGAACTCTCCTTTCGAGAGGGTAGCTATCGACATCGTGGGTCCTCTTCCTAGGACCAAGAAGAGGAACATGTATATCCTCACCATGGTGGATTGCTGTTCAATGTAGAGTGAAGCCATACCATTGTCAACCATTGACTCGAAAAGAGTGGCTGATGCATTGATGGAGGCTTTTACCAGATTAGGCTTCCCTAATCAGATTCTGACGGATAATGGGTCACAGTTTTGTGGGAAACTCATGGAGGAGGTATTTGGGGTGTTCCACTCCAACCATATGCATACCAGTCCTTACCACCCTCAAGCTAATGGAAAAGTAGAGCGTTTCAACGGCACGTTGATGACAATGCTCGGGAAATTGGCCCAGGAAAAACCTAATAGGTGGGATGAATACATCCCGCCAGCCCTTTTTGCTTATAGGGAAGTGCCACATAGCTCAACAGGAGTACCGCCAGCAACTCTGCTGTTTGGTCGACCAATCAAGGGACCATTGGAAGCTTTATTGAGGAGTTTGACGGAGGAAGAAACTTCAGAAGAGGTGATCTCCTCGTACAAATACGTGGAGGAACTGAAGGAAAAACTTCACACGGGCTGGGCGCTGGCGACTCGAAACTTGAGAAAGGCCAGAAAGAGACATGCGGAGTACTATAACCGTAGGTCTAGAGACAGAGCTCTTGAGGTGGGAGACAAAGTCTTTGTTGTTACTCCCAACGGGAAACAACAAACTGGAGATAGGATGGCAAGGACCATTTCCCGTGGAAAGGACGGTATCCAGAACCAACTATCAAATACGGATCCGGGGAAAGTCGAAGATGTTTCATATTAATCTCTTGGGAAAATATGAAGAAAGAACCGGGGAAGGAGCAGCCCATCTCATGGCAATGGCGGTAGCAGTGGAGACTGAAACCGGACCAGATGAGGGGAGGGAGCATCCTCTAATAAACCAGGAAACTTATCGGGAAGTACAGGTGAACCCCGATCTGACTCTCCAAGAGAGGGAAGAGATTGCCCAGGTTCTCAAATCCCATAAGCAGATCCTGACGGATAAACCAGGACGGACGGAGCTGGTCGAGTTCGAGATGACCTTAACCACGCAGGATCCGGTCCGCCAAAAAATCTACCCAGTGCCCTTTGCTAAAGAGAAGGCTTTGGAGGAGGAGATACAGAAACTGTTGGAGGATGAGGTGATTGCACCATCCACATCCCCATATAATGCTGGAGTGGTGTTGTTACGTAAACCGAGTGGAGAACACCGGTTGTGTATTGACTATAGACTTTTGAATAGTCATACCCAGTTCCAAGTGGAACCGTTGCCGAATCCAACCCAGTTGTTCGCCAGGCTCCATAAGGCCAAGTACTTCTCTAAAGTAGATCTGAGTAGGGGTTATTATCAGATCCCGGTCAAACCAGAAGTTCGACCTCTGCTGGCTTTCAGTACACCTAATGGACACTATGAGTTCAATGTCATGCCTTTTGGACTCAGTAATGCGCCTAGTGTGTTTACTCGTATGATGAGAGCGTTGTTGGATCCTCTACGTGACCCGGCCATTATCTAATTCATGGATGATATACTTATTGCCAGTGAAAGATTAGATGACCATTTGGGATCCTTAGAGAGAGTTTTCGATAGGCTCCGGGAAGCAGGGCTTACCGCGCGACCAACCAAGTGCATGATTGGTTACCAAACTCTTGAATTTCTAGGTCATACCATCACTCCCGGGAAAATTGTCCCGGAGGAGAAAAACCTGGAAAAAGTCAGGCGAGCTTCGAGGCCTAAAACAAAGAAAGATATAAGATCCTTCCTATCATTGTGTGGATTTTATCAAAAGTTCATTCCTCATTTTACCGAACTGGGAAATCCATTAACAGAAACCTTAAAAAAGGGACTTCCAGATACAGTTATATGGACGCCAGAATGTGAGGAGGCCTACAGTCAATTAAAGGAGGCGTTGGTGAACAAGCCAGTTCTACAACTCCCAGACCTCACAAAGCCATTTGTGCTAAGAACAGATGCAAGTGGGATCGGAATTGGAGCAGCCTTATTACAAGAAGGAATAGACGATGCTTCAGTTTTGAAACCTGTAGCTTATGCCAGTAAGAAACTTCTACCGGCAGAGAAAAATTATTCTACTGTTGAAAGAGAGTGCTTGTCACTCGTATGGGCAGTACAAAAATTTCAACCATACTTGTACGGAGTAAAGTTTACGGTCCAGTCAGATCATCAACCCTTGATGTTCCTAGCTACGTCACAGAAACTCAATGCCAGGTTGATGATATCCCAGAACCCCTTTATAAATATCAAATTCAAATTCTAACAGTTACTATCTTCTGAACCATTAATTACCAAATTTAACTATTCTAATATAATAACTAAACTAACATAGTTAACCATTGTACTAATTATTGTACTAATTACTTATCATACCAATTAATTACCATGTCGTGGAATACTGAGAGTTAATGATTCCCAGATAGACGACCTTATAAACCGACTAACCAGGTAGGAGAAGGGTTAACATACAAAACAGTAAGGATAACCAACCACGGTGTGACCGGAGTCAATGACCCCAATGTGAACGGATTGAACGGTTAACGTAGAAATAACAGCGGCACAGGTCGACGAGAGTGTAGGATGACGAGGTTAAGTCACTGGTCACAAACATAACGAAATGTCGGGTTGAGTGACCAGGCGCATGTGTTTATATGTCAAGATACGGAAGTGCCCGCAGATAGCACAGGTAAACTGTCGCGGGGACAAAAAGGTTTGCGACAAAGGCAGACAGCTCTATTGGACAGTATCGCGGTCAGGTGATAAAGACAGGATTGAAAAACCCAGATAGTGTCAGGTGTGTGTGGAGAGGGAGTCAGCGCTGATTACGCGGATGGTGAACTACCGGGAACAGAGTTAAAAGAGCCGCCAGAGTTGGGGCTGATAAGGAGGTGTGGAGATTGGTTACTGAGGAAAATTTCCACAGCATATTGCGGTCTAGATGACTCAGAGTGAAGGAACAAAACAATGAGGGTTTTAGAAATAACGGAAAAGTTTCAGATCAGTAAATTTCCACTAACGGTGATAATGAGGTATTGACTTGAGGTGTCAAGCCAGGTCAAGGACTATGCGGCAAAAATGACCTATAAAGAGTGGCCACTTCTTTGTGGAAGTTTAGTGTGATTCTGGATTTCCATGAGACAAGGGAGTATGAAAAGGGTGGTGCTTCGTTCGGAGGAACGTTTGTGTATCTATTGTGCATTAGTACTCCCAATTCAGACAAGGATAATTATAAGGTAAATCACAGTGAAGTAATCTTCTAGAATATGGGAATAGATGATGCTTAGCGTGTACAAGTAAATACTAGTAGGAATAGTATAGACGTTAGGTAATCTTCTATATTATGTCAGAGTGGGTTTTTTTCGGAAGCCTTTTCATTTCGGCTGGAGGAAAAGACACTCACATAAGAAAGAATATGACGCAGACACAGCTCTCATTATTAAATCTTTATTACACAGGTTCCAATACCATTGCGGGACATATCAACGAAGATATAACACAGAGGGCTGTGGTAAAGATCAATCAGTGTTGATAACCCCAAAGAAAGCACTTTCAAATAATAACGCACAACACTTGTGCATAAGAAAGGAGAGAAAAGAAGTGTCATCGTAAAAAGTAAGGATGACAGAGAACGGAAAATAGAAGACCCTATAACATAATAGAAAGACTCAAATGACTCAGTATCGAAGAGTTGCAAGGCGCATACCAAGTGTCTATACAAATTAAGGACTATCCAGTGTAGAACTTTTACAGGACAAAATAGAAAATACTAGAAAATCGATGTTGTTTCCAGGATGGAATTAGGAACGTTATAAAGAGCAAAGAACATTCAGTCTAAGCGGACAATATATAGTGATCGGTTTAAGTACAGTGATACAGTGGTGAACAATTTTCCTTACAAAAAACGGATATATCTACAGACTCAAGCAGACGGAGCATTCAGGGTGAGATCGTTCCTTTGTATCTATGTACTGTCCTGTACTTTAGCCGAGAGAAGAGACGAGAGAAGACACGGAGACTATCTATCAACATCTTATCTGGCATCCACACTAGAAGAACATACCAACTACATAGACGCTATCCATACCTAAACCATACATACCTTTAATTAATAAATCTGTTATTAATTGTGGAAAGTAATGTTGTCGGTGTATGTGAGAGAGAGGGGGGAGAATAAGTGAGAGTGAGATATTGTGAAGAGTAGACAGAACGGAGGAGTGTAGACATATATCAGGCAATATAATAGAAGTAGAAAGGATATATATAGGGTGTGCTTGTGGAGTCCACTTTCCTCCAAGGACAACGAGCTACATACCATATATACAAATGTACACATAATATCATGTTCAAATACTAACTCTATCACGTTAATCTTAGTACACTATGTACTCAGTGTCATTAATTTAATCACACAAATACTTAGTTCATAAAATGAATTCCCGAGGAATATCGTAATCGATCGGATCTTCATATCCGCAAAGTGAAAAGTTCTGTCGTCCCAGCAATTGACGCATGGACACGAAAACCAAAAGTTCCATCATCTCTACACTTGACGAAAAGTAAAAATTCCGTTATTCCAGCATTCGAAGTATGCGGGAATTAATAGTTCCCATATGTCACAATACAAATCACTTCATCATTTCATGATGTCTCTGGCAAGAATGAACAATCAACATATGTATCTATCTGACTACACTACACAATAAATTAACGTATTTTAACTTGTTGGTTGCTATGTACATTGCTATTTAATTCTGTGCAATCTGTAACATATATATTAAACTTTCCAACAATCTATGAACAACACAAATAAACATTAAGAACAAAAGTGAACAACTGTGAAGCAGACCTATCTATTTACAATCGACTAAGAAGATCTTTAAGAAAATTGACTAAAATCTCGCAGATCATAAACATAGTCTTGCTCATAATAATCATAAATCTCAAAGACTCAAGACTTTTAAGAAGTAAACCAGAAATATAATATAATATTCTGATTCAATAAGAATAAATATTTAAACCAAATACTTATAGAATTTATAATTGTTATCTAATATAGATATAGTTAACAACAATTATCCGGAAGAATAGAGGACCGAAATATTTTCTCAAGATAAATTGTAGAACTACAAGATAGTGTGAGTAATTCAGAAAATATAGCTTCATATCAGCGAAATCTGGAACAACTTATTTTGTAAGACCCTAATGTGTCTTTAGAGCACTATGTGTTGATATGAACCTAACATTCACATTCATCCCATTATATTTTTCTTTTTGCTCTTCTTTTATTCATTTTCTTTCTCTCTTTCTTTGTTTTAAATTGGTGGTGTCTTTTATCTGACACTGTGTTATTATTATTTGTGTCAGTGAAGTTTGTTACAGATTTATATACTGTAAGACTGAACTGTCTGATTTTGAGAACCATCAAGTATACTAGGTACAATAGGACCATTGCGACCTGTAAGATCATATTAATGGTTTATGTGTAAACTTTGACAATGTCCGCAATTATTTTCAAAGAGTGAAAGTATGCCTTGCTTAAGAATACTATTTAGAAATTAAACATGGCTATTACTATCCACAGCCATTGCGTCATGAGCTGT
Source organism: Cepaea hortensis (assembly GCA_963921405.1). Lineage (NCBI taxonomy): Eukaryota > Metazoa > Mollusca > Gastropoda > Stylommatophora > Helicidae > Cepaea > Cepaea hortensis. Next base: position 100,478,790 of record OY992879.1, on the reverse strand, counting down.
ATATATAGTCTGCAATGAGTGCCTTTCGATTTTGTTCTCTTTTTGTGTGCTACGCCGTTCTTGTTAACAGTCGGCGTAACTTGTAATAATTGTGTATTTTCTTCTTCTTGTGACACGTGGACTTAGGTTCTTGTGAGTGCCACATCAGGTTTGTGTTCTATAGTTTGAACGTAATCTTTGACATTAGGGATGTTACCAATTATCAACCCAGCACATGGGTTAGGTAGTACTGCTGCACATACTCTACCTTCATAATATGGGCATTTTATGCTAACCCACGCGGTCTTGTACGCTTCTATTGTACCCCCAAATGTTCTGCAATAAATGTTATCATGTGTAAAGTCATTTTTGTTCACTAGTTTGTGACTAACTCCTGTAATATCAGATCCTGTGTCTCTAAAACAGGATGTTTGTGAACCATTAACCCACGCTTCGTGGATCATAAGTGTACTTTTATGAGTGCACGCTGCATTAGCTTCATGTATATGTCTCTTGTGGTCTGATGTGAGATTGTCATCATCATCATGACCTTCCTTACCTGTTCTGTTGTTGTATGACTCTATGATAGCTGCACGTGTGTCCTCCAAGTCATCGGAATCGCTACTACTAGAAAACACATATGCAGTAATTGCCTCCTTCCAAGTATTTTTCATGGGACATGACCTACTGGTATGCCCATACGCCCTACAAGAAAAACATTTAATACTCCTCTTGTAGGAGTCATACTTACTTCTTTTCTTGGATGTAATATCTCTTAAATAAGCTGCGTAACCCGGATGTTTATCACACATTTACAGATGTCCGTGTGATAACTTGCAATATTGGCATCTAGTGAGGGTTCCCTTTCTTGGTCTGTCTCCTTCTTTATTGGAGTATTGATATGGACCACCTCTATTCCTATTAGTAAATTTCTTAAACTTACCATTACCTTTCTTAAATCTGGCGCTCGCTCCTATGACAAGCTCTAGTTGTGCACAGTTAGCAAATATGTCACGATGTGCAATATAAAATGCTTTAAACCCCGAGATTCCATTTCACTAAGTGATTTACACTTATTTTCAACCAGAAACACAGACATAGCTTCTGGTACTGCAGATAGTAGTTTGTCTCCAATAATCAGATCCCGAATTTTATCGAAATCAGACCCAATATCAGCTGCCTTTAACTATTTGTCAAAGCAAGAAGATGTTTCAGAAACAAAGTCAAGGAAAGTTTAATTAGACTTAGGAGTAAGTGTCTTGAACTTTGTTCGCAACCCACATTCGTCTAAACGAAAATGTGCAAGAACACGATCTCGCATGTATTTATAGTTGATTTGCAAGTTTTCATGTATTAATTCTACCACCTTCAAAGGTTCCAATGCGAGGTGTCTATGGAATAAAATAGGTATGTCCTGTTCAGGAATCTTATAGAATTTACCAAAACCTCGAAATTAGTAATCCAGGAACTAACGGAATCACCTTGTTGAAAGTTACGAAATAAACCTTGTTATTTCTTCACTGGATCATTATGTTTCGCTTGTATTCTTTCTCGTTGTAACTCAACTTCACGATCCATTTCCAATGTCTTGACTTTCAAATTACCTTCAACTTCCTTGTCCTTAAGAAGGTGTTCGGCCATAAGTTTTTCATTCTCAAATGCCAGTTGTTTGTCCTTCATTTCTGTCTCTGCGGCTAGTTGTTTTTCCTTCATTTCTGTCTCTGCGGCTAGTTGTTTTTCCTTCATCTCTTTTTCCAAAGCTAATTTATCTTTATCAGCTGCTATTCTCTCACGTTCCAAAATTAATTCATTTTGCTTAATTGCCATTTCCTTTTCTTTTAATTCCTTCTCAAGAGCTAATCTCTCTTGTCTTTCTTCTCGTTCACGTGCAGCCTGAAGTTGTTTCTCTTCTTTTTGTTGCATCTGGAATTCTTTGAACTCCTGTTTCGCCCATGTCCTAAGCTCTGAACCGGACAAACCAGACTTTTCACCTATGTCCATGAAGTCTTGAAGTGACGACATGTTGTCCTAATTTAATATCACTACTCTAGCTGAAAAAATGCAAAGAAGTGCAAAAAATGCAAAGGACTCGACGATATGCAAGTATGTTCAAATCAGAGTAGACAATATAAGAAATGTTGAACAAAATGTCAACTGCAACTCAACAACACTGTAAAATTGAACAATAAAGAAATTCAGCAACTTATTGCTATATAAATATCCTAACTGTTATTCTATGTAAATAACAGAAAATAGTATTAAAAATATATTCAGTATAAAGAATATATATAACACTAGACAGTAAACAACGATAGAAAACGAGTGACGTGTGACGTAAACACATATTTACCTTTATAAAAGATATTAACACTGACTAACAATATTCCAGGAGGTAGACCTAAAATAACTTTACTAAACTACTGCACTATTGTAACAATACAACAAATAGTACCTACAACGCGTGAGACCTGTACAAATAGCTTCGTACCGACCTGACGATCGCAAGTACACAACGTCTTCTTAAATAATGACGTGATCGTAGCTATGTTTAAGAAGAGCGACCTCCCAACTACCCACTACTTTAGTGAGAACTTAGTCATCGCTAACTAGTTAATATGTCGTACGGCTGCACCCAATTAAAAGAATGAACGCAACAATCAACAAACTGAAATGTGTACTGGCCTATGAACTGGTGTTGACGTGCTTCGTAGCCAAATAACAGCGTTGACTTAAGTAGGTGGTGTCTGTTTATTAGATACTGGTATGAATCGGTGATTGGAATTTGAAATGATTACTGCTGTTCCTGTATGTGTTGCAGAGGTTGCGGTATGCGCAGTTATTCTATAAATGTGACACCCGAGGCATAGAGCCTATCATCGACCCCGGTCGTGAACGTAATCGATGGCGGTGTCACTTATTTCAATGCGTAGAATAATCGTAGACTTTGCTGCCACAGGCTGTATGTAGAGTTCTGTCCTGTTGTCCGTTGTAAGGTACGTGTACAGTGTCAAGAGTAAAAACTGGAACTTCCGACATTATATCTAGACTCGTGTGCGTTGATTCTGGTAGAGTAAGGCGTCGGTTCAAAAACTTGAAATGATACCATGATACTGCTTCAATGTCTTCACCAGCTAGCGACAATGTCCCAGTGACGACTGTGATTGCTGGAATGACTGCTTCAATACTCTTTGTACTGGCGCCACAATGTGTACGACGTATGATTCATGAGCGAGTACAACTTGTCTGTCCAGAACAAAGTTACAAGTGTGTATAATGTGGGTTTTGGTACTGAGTAATGTAGTTGAGGAACAGAGATAATGATTTCCAAGCGCCGACACTATGAACTTCGTCGTCTTTCGTATGCAACGATTTGTATCCTCTGTGTGCGGAGATGACACTGTATGTGTAAATACTAAAATTTCCTTTTTACCCTTTGATATATTGTGAGCAGGCCATCGTAAAATAAACAATATATTCGTAAATTCCTTGTAAATAGTAAGATGTTTCCAATATGTGCACTCTTTGTTCTGACGTGGAGCGTTATTGTTTCCGGAACGTGCTGCACGGTGCGTCCCACTGGATTCCGGTGTGCATTTCTTTTATAGCGTGTAAACTTTCTTTCTGTGCACACCTTGTGGCTGGATTATTTCTGATGTGCAAGGTAATTCTTTAAATTACTTGTAGATAGTGGCGGGAACAATGTTGCCGATCAATTCGGCTCGAGAAGAGTCCCCATATTGCCATAAAGTAGATCCGCGTCTGCTGTGCCATGCTAACGTATTCAGAATCTACAAAAAGCATTTAATTAGCTCGTCAATTATAACATTAACAAAGTCTCACCTCATGAACTTGTGAATGTGAAATAACAAACGTAGCTCCGGTGAAAGTTCAACACCTTTTAATTCGGCGTTACAGAATTACAGGATAAGATTCTAGTGGCATCATAGCGCTCCCGTTCCACCGGGACAACATCTTCTTAAAGCATCCACAAAAGAATTAATATCTATGTCTGCATCATTCACCTAGACGCTCCGCCTGTTTCCATTCCAATGTTCTTTCAGATCCTTGTCGTTATGTTCATGCAAGATTCGTCTAATCTTCGATCCACTGTTCTTAGATCCATGGCGTCTCCTCAACGAATGCTTCCCTCTGTTATCCACTTGAATATCGCTTGAAGATTATATCCAATCATCCAACTGCCACACGAATTCGGTTCCACAATTGAAAACACAACTGCTTATTAAGATGGCTCCACAGCGTATGCCTTGGTTATTATGTTCGCGTCAGTGTGACGTATCCTTGCATCTCTGGCTTTTGGTGCACTATCCACTTTGCTACACACTTAGGGATTTTCCTTTTATCCTCCCTGCATCATGTATTTTCTGCAATAGCTATGTGGCAGGCCAGTCCATGTTTCTTTGCGATAAACCGATTTTTGAATTGTGCCGTCTGCTCTAGTCTCATTAGAATATCTAGAAACGGCAACGCTCTTACTGCAGCTTACCCTCGACGATCAATACTGTAATCAACTACTGTAGTTTGCAATTGCATACTAGCGTCTTCAGAATATTAATAGAATGCCACTTGCGAATCATCTCATGGTGTAGGACGTTGGTTGATTTGTGTCAAGCGTGAATAGTATACACCTTGTTGTGGAGTATCGCTGATCCTGTGTTATGTGTTACCCTCCTGTTTGAGTCTACTGTATACCTTGTAGGCCTTGTCGCTAACCTTGTAGGACTTGTCGCTAAGCTGACTCATATCGGAAAGCGGTGCTCTTTCTTTCCCGATTATGAATGACAACTTTGGTCGTGAGCTTTCCTCGTGGCTTACCCTAGTTTTTGTCACCAGAATTCACTGGCTAGCCGTTTGACTGGCTGTAACAGTATTTAACTCTTTAAGTATGACTTCCATTTATAATTAACTCTATCTAGACACCTGACAGTTATACTGATAAGCAGAACATATTGTATTTTTCATTTGCTTTATTGTTTCGTTCTTCCCATTCCGTTAGTACGCCTTATTGAAGTCACTGTAGCTCATCAATTAGGCTAAAATGACTACAGTAAGGCATGATAACAGAATGAGAAGAATGGAGAAATGAACGGCCTCTAACATGCTCAGAGATTGAAGGCCACGGCCAAAATTAGGAATGTATTGATCAGAGATTAGCTTTTTGTAGATGATGCTGCAATTACGACCCACTCTGAGGAATAATTACAACGCCCACTATTTGCATTCTCCAATGCTTGTTTTGAATTTTGTTCAACAATTAGTAAAAAGAAGACACAGATTATGCCACAAAGTGCAACTGGGATACCATCAATTCTTTATAGACGACGAGGAGCTGGAGATATAGTAGACCATTCCACATACCTAGGATCTGAGGTAAACAATAAATTATCCTTAGATCAGGAAATCAACATCAGGATTGATAAGGCAGAAACAGCAATGAACAGGATAATACAAAAGAGTCTAGGAGAACAGAAAGTGTGCAGCCAAAACAAAAGTCGTGGTCTATCAAGTATGTGTCCTTTGTACACCTCTTTATGGTAGTGAAGCGGGGTTAACTTACTCACATCAAGAAAAATGTTTAAACAGCTTTCATATGCGGTTTCTGAGAAAAAATACTTGGTAGTAAGTGGCATGGTAAAATCACAAATACTAAAGTATTAGAAAGATCGGGTTGTGCGGTTGTGTTTTCCATGCTCAGTCTACGTAGACTTAGATGGATATGACACATTTGATTGATGGACGATGGCAAAATAATAAAAGACATCTTTTAGTGAATTACAGATGGGTAAAAGATCTCGGGGTCGGCCTCTACTGTGGTAAAAATGATGTGTGTAAGCGGGACAAGACTGATACAGGCATTGATATTGCACCTTGGAAACAAGTCACCGCTGATCGTGTTCCATGGAGGCAAAGATAAGAAATGCAATAAAAAGAAAGGTGTAAATGATTGCAGATAGGTCACACACCGAGCGTGTGATACGTCATGTGGTGTGTGATGGTGAAAATGACCATGTGAACACTGCAACCATTGTGGACGAACATTTACCGCGCGAATTGGTCTGACCAGTCACTTGCGCTACCACCGTGGGTGTAGTTATTTTGCTTTTTTTTTTTTGGTAATTGGTACACATTGTAACAAACTATCGTCTGTCAAGACGGCAAGGTGCCGGTGAGTCACTGCTGACGCATCTCTGGTTTATACGTTGCTGTGTTTTCTTTTGCTTGTTTGCTGATGAAAGCTTGTCGGCGCAACGTCCTTTCTATTTCCTAACTGTGTTTTTGTAAAGCACTCCATACTTCATGTTTTATACTGTTTACATTTCCATAGCTTTACAATAGTTTAACGAATTGTATTCATGTTGCAAACAATTTGCATCGCAAAGGAAATGATAACACTGAATTTCAGAGTCATTGGCACCTTTCCGTCTTGACAGACGATAGTTTGGTACATTGTGGTTCAAAAAGGCTTAATAACTACAATTCATGGCGGTGGTGAGTGTGGCTGTGGCTAATAAGGCCAATTCGTGCTGAAATGTGCGTCCACAGTGGATGTATGTGAAAACATGGTCATTTCCACCATCATGCACTATCTTACGTCTCTCACGCTCTTAAAAAAGTCGCTTAAAAGTCGACAGGGTTGACTTCATTGCACCAGGTTTTATCCCATATGGCTCGGTCTCTTTCCGCAGCGCGGAAAGCATCTCTCACGCTCTGTGTGTGCTTTATCTACAATCATTTTCTCCTTTGTCTTCATTCCATTTCTGATGTTTGCCCTCCATGCAACACGTTCAGCGGTGACTTGCTCCCAATGTGCATTATCAATGCCTCTTTCAATCATGTCCCGCTTACACACATCTTTGTAGCGTAGTAGAGGCCGATCCTGAGATCTCCTACCCATCTGTAATTCACCAAAAAAGATGTCCTTTGGTATTCTACCGTCATCCAGGCCGACCCTGAGATCTCCTACCCATCTGTAATTCACCAAAAAGATGTCCTTTGGTATTCTACCATCATCCATCCTCCTAACATGTCTTATCCATCTAAGTCTACGAAGACTGAGCATGGAACACGCCGTCACACAACCTGATCTTTCCAATACTTCAGTATTTGTGATTTTGTCTTGCCACTTAATACCAAGTATTAAGTAAACTGAGAGATACTACAATTAGCAGCTTTCACTTACAAATTTAATAACAGACGGTGGTAGAAGTGAAACAGAAATCAGTAAGTGAATAGGAATTGCCAAAATCCATTCAACGACACCTAAGGAGATATTTGTGTAAAGAAAGGACAAACAGTATGTTCTTCTTCATCATGTGCCTTGCCAGCTGTAGCAGTCCTCATGTATTTCCACAGATCGTAGTCCTTGGTGCTCTTGATCAACTCTGCTGATGATATTTCTCCTTGCCACTGACTCAGTTCATACAGCATCCTTTCGCTTGGCCTGCCGCTGTCTCTTTTTTCACGGATCTTTCTCAGACGTCTCTCTTCTCATCACATGATCAAAGAAAGCTGTTTGTCTGTTTCTTATATAAGAATATATAATGTTCTAGTTTCATTAGCCTCTTCCAAGAAATCATTGTTAATTCTTCTGGTTGACAATGGTATTCGCAACATTCGTCTCAGGCACCACATCTCCGTTGCTTCCAAGTTTTTCCTAGTGTTTTCATTAACATGTAATTTAATATAAATATAAGTTAACAATAGGTTGCCCTTTGTATGCCGAAAGTGTTCCGCGGTACTGAATTATGCAGGTGCAATATGCAGACATAAATCAATACAGAATAAAGCAACACAGTGCATCATTGTAGCTGCAGTACATAGTACATAGTTCTATAATTCTATGCAAGTGTTGCTACGGTAGCTTGAATCTAACTATGATGTCTTTTTATTTACATAGTGATGGTTTACATCTGTGTATAGAAGTAATCTCTGAAAATTTCAACATGCGTCTGCTTTTGGTGGAGTACAAGGTGCGTAATGACATGTCTTTGTCAGTCACGTGTCCGAATTTTTTGTTCATACGCTTTGAACTCAAGCGTAATTCAAACGCTATTACTAATAGAAATTACTGCTATAAGTACGAGAGGAAGTCAATAAGTAAGTCACAAATGGCTGTAGAAAAAAAAGAGAAAAAAAAAACTAAATATGATAACTTGAAACTAGTTTATTTTATACATACATTGTCCCTTTATTTCTCAACATACTTTCCATCAACATCGTTGCACTTATCCCATTGTTTTATCAGTCCTCCTATACCGGCTGCATAGAACTGCGTGCTCTGTTCTCGAAACCACGTTCTCACTTCACATTTAGCTTCGGCGTCATTCGCGTCCTTGAGAAAAAATTGTCTACATAGCTATGCACCGTTTCGGGACAAACATTTGTCAGCATAAACAGGAAGCATTTCCTTATGGATGTCCTTTGCAGGCAGTCCGTTTGCCCACACAAAAAAAAAAACGCAAAACTACTCATTGTTCTTTGGTTGTACACTCTGTAAGTACATTCGCCATTTTGTTTATGCGCTGCGCATGCGTATGAGACACCTAGCGCCACCTGACGAACGGGAATGTAAAGTTCGATGTTGCTGTCACCTACTGACACCTGCAGAAAACACCAACTACATTTACCTGCCATCCCTCAGAACTGTGTGACCTACGTATTGACTTGCCCTCGTACAATGGACTGTTTTGGGTGTGGGTTAGATTTCCCCATTACCAGTATCCCCTGCCATCAGGAGAACCCACTCCGACTTCTGAGTTACTTGTAATTTACGTCCCCTAATCGAGGATGAGAAGTGATCATTTCAGTTCAACTGACCGGTGTTTGGCTTCAAACCACTACCCAGACGTCAGCGGACTGGAAGTTTAAGCACAAACTCTTTACTTCTTTCGGCAACGTCGATCTCCAGTTCAGTGTTAGAACCGCCCCTGACTGCGTTGCATTAATTCAGTAGCATAACTATGTAAATGTAAGGTTTACTTAAGGAATTCAAATTCCTCTGCCAGTGTATCTAGGGTGCGTAACCTCCAGGCGCAATTCTAATGGGTCCTGGCTAGGCCAAGTTTGTACAGGATAGATGCCATAATGTGGATATTTAAATCCTGTGCCGTCCATGCGTCTATACAGCAAACTGATCTATTGGTGCTGCCATCCTCTCTACGTCTGATTAATATGTCTAGACACGGTAATATGTTGTTATTTTCATCACACACACACACATACACATACACACACACTCATATATATATATATATATATATATATATATATATATATATATATATATATATATATATATATATATATATATATATATATATATATATATATACAACTATAGGGGTATCTCACTTCTGTGTATTGTTGGAAAAGTATTTGCCAAAATTGTTCTGCGCAGACTTCAAGTTATAGGAGATCAAGTCTACCCCGAATCACAGTGTGGCTTTCGACAGAACCGGTCTACCATTGATATGATATTCTCATTGCGACAAATGCAAGAAAAATGCCGTGAACAGAATAAACCACTGTTTATTGCCTTCATGGACCTCACAAAGACATTTGATTTGGTCAGTCGGAGGGTCTGTTCAAGGCACTAAAGAAGATTGGCTGCCCACCAACTCTTCTGTCCTTTGTGGAATCGTTCCACACAGGCATGAAGGGTATAATCAAGTTTGATGGTGCAACTTCTGAAGAGCTTGAAATCAAGAGTGGAGTTAAGCAAGTTTGTGTACTAGCTCCCACCCTTTTTGGAATATACTTTTCACTTCTACTGAAATATGCCTTTCGTGATCAGGATGGTGGTATATATATTCACTCACGCTCAGATGGCGGCCTCTACAATACTCCGAGATTGAAGGCCAAGACCAAAATTAGAAGGGTACTGATCAGAGAGTTGCTTTTTTGCAGATGATGCAGCAGTTACGACCCACTCTTAGGAAGAATTGCAATGTCTACTATCTGCATTCTCCAATGCTTGTTCTGAATTTGGTTTAACTATTAACAAAAAGAAGACACAGATTATGTCACAAGGTGCACATGGGGTACCATCAATCTTTATTGACAACGCCGAACTCGAGATGGTAGACCATTTTACATATCTAGGATCAGTGGTAAATAGCAAATTATCCCTAGATCAGGAAATCAACATCCGGATTGGTAAGGCAGCAACAACAATGAACAGGTTAAGAAAAAGAGTCTGGGAGAACAGGAAGCTTACTGCCAAAACAAAAGTCCTTGTCTGTCAAGCCTGTGACCTTAGTACTCTTCTTTATGGCAGTGAAACCTGGACAACTTACTCACACCAAGAGAAACGTTTAAACAACTTTCATATGCGGTGTCTGCGAAGAATTCTTGGTATTAAGTGGCAAAACAAAATCACAAATACTGAAGTATTGGAAAGATCAGGTTGTGTGACGGTTTATTCCATGCTCAGTCTTCGTAGACTTAGATGGATAGGACATCTTAGGAGGATGGGTGATGGTAGAATACCAAGGGACATCTTTTTTTTTTGGTGAATTACAGATGGGTAAGAGATCTCAGGGTCGGCCTCTACTACGATACAAAGATGTGTGTAAGCGGGACATGATTGATACAGGTATTGATAATGCACATTGGGAGCAAGTCGCCGCTGAACATATTGCATGGAGGCCAAACATCAGAAATGGAATAAAGACAAAGGAGAAAACACACCCGCTTCACGCGCGTGATCCGGGGCTTGTTTCCGGATCCGGTCAGGGATATGCACTACTGACGAGCTCAAACGAGAGCGAAACTCGAGTATAGTGCTTCCATATTGACGTGGATAGGCCTTAGGTTCATACCAGAATACGATCAGCGTTGCCAGTAGTGGGTTGTGCTCAATATTTAAATTTCAAATCCCGAAACAACCAAACAATCTATTTCAGATAAGTCACACGCCGAGCTTGTGAGACGTAAGATGGTGTATGCTGGTGGAAATGACCACGTGTTCACATGGACCCACTGTGAACGAACATTTACAGCGCGAATTGTCCTTACCAGTCACATTCGCTACCGCCATAGGTAAAAGTTATTATGCCTTTTCAAAGCACAAACTATCGTCTGTCAAGATATATATATATATATATTCAACACTGTTTTTTTATTGTGCAGAATCGCCTACAATGAACAGCGTTATAACATCGAATTGAGTCCCTGTAAATGTTAACACTCAAGAATATAGGTCGGTAGTTCGTGCAAACAATAACAAACAAATATAGACGTCATAGAGTAGATGAGAAAGAGTAGAGATAATGACAGATATAAAAGAGACCCCCCCCCCCCCCACCCCTCAACAAACAAAATATGTCAAATTTGTTGGTATTAAAATATTGTAACTCCTCGAAAAATATAGACAGGCAGGCAGGCATAAAGAGAGATTGGTCAAAGGAGGATATATGAGAACAAATATTGTTTACCTAAATGAGAAAAAACAACAACACAAGGGACAACTTTGAAGCGACTCTAAAAACAAGATTGTAGGGAAAATTCGGTGGCAAATAAAAAAGACAGAAGTAGGCAGCAATACAAGAGGGCAAATGACAACAAGAACAAATTGAACAGCAAGACTGTAAGGGCGTATAACCAGAGTTATAGTAAGAAAATATTGGAGATTTTGTCCACCCACATATAACGTTGACTTCCATTCCATCTCTTGATGTTGTCCACCCATACGTAACGTTGTTTTCCATTCCATCTATTGATGTTATCTACCTACATGTAACGCTATCTTCCAGTCCATTTCTTGATACTATCCACCCACATGTAATTTTGTCTTCAATTCCTTCTATTATGGTGTCTACCTACATATAACGTTGTATTCCGTTACATTTCTTTAATGTTGTCACTCACACGTAACGTTGTCTCCCAGTCCACTTCTTGATGTTGTCCAACCAGATGTAACGTTGTCTTCCTCTTGCACGCTTCTAGAACTCCACCTCCTTTTTTTCGAGTATCCTTGAACATGGAGATGTGTCTCTTTATGATGACTGACGTATCTGATTTGTCAGACATTAATCGTATTCAATGTTTTAAGTACATAAGTCGCACAGGTTGCACAATTTATTACCTTACATAGTTCGTTGCCTCTCGTCAGGTGCATGCTAAATAGTTGTATATCATATAAAATCAATGGATGAGTAATATTTTGGTTGAAATACATAACACACATAGTTACTGCTACTGTTCGAATTTGGGTGTGTGTTTTTTTTTTAACCCCATGGTTATCGCATTCACAATGAATTCTTTCTAACTGCATAACTCATGTGTAGGTGCTTTATTGCTATAGCCTCAATGTATTTGAGTATGCCTACATAATTATACGAAACTTGTTTACTTTGTTAATTTTATAGCTGCAGTTTAGCAAGTGTGGAGAGATGGCAGAGATTGGACTTTTATTGCCTGTCGACTGCAAAGGGTTTTCTGAAGTCGGATTCACTCTCATTTCTCTCGTTTCCATCCATACTCGTGTATATTCGGTTAGTCAAGGTTCTAATTATTGTTCCGTTCTACCTATATAAGTTTCGTGGGACTCGCACTGAAACTGATAGATAGTTTTGTATGGTGTACGGAGACAATAACCCTTTCACAGATGAAGTAATTATCATGATAGTATTACATCTGATAACTGGTTCATCAACAAATAATGGTTAGTTTAGTAATATGTTCTTAAATCTTAGCTTTTGTAATATTGCACTGTTTATTTTCGTCTCCTGACCACATTTTAAAGGCTTCCTTACATTGTTTATTTGTAAAATGGTGAGATAGAGAGAAGATAACAGACCGACCGACGCAGGAAGGTACACCCAGAGGCAAAAGACTTTTGGGAGAATTTGTCGTCTGCCAAACAACGGCTTGTGATTAAAGAAATGAAACAGGATGCCATAACTAGACGTGAAATTTCAAAAATGGTCTCATTTAGCCGCCAGCACAAAGCAAGTAGTACTCAATTTAGCTAGAAGAAGCGGGACTTTTGAGGACGCCTGGTAAAAGGTTATTTCCTAGGAAGACAGACAAACATTCTGTTTCATAATTGTTGTTATTACCAAATGTGTACATAAGTGATGTGTGTTTTGGGTTAAAAAGTTAGTTGCATATCCTTTACATGACGTTGCAGTCAACAACAGTATTGTTTTGCTGTTATGATCTCTTGGCAAGTTTACGTTCAGTAGTTTGCCATTGCTTGTGTTTTGAGTGCGTAGTTTATTTAAAGCTAAGGCCATCAGTAAACTAATAAACGTAAAAATACCATGGAATCAACCTGGGGTTCATCACAACGTCCTGAAAAAAGGACATGCGGCATTTGGTAATGGCCGGTAGAGCGCGCAGTTAATTACCAAACGTTGGTTTATAAAAATAAGGAAGTAAGCTGCAAAGAATCCGATGTTGATAACACTCAAACGAGCGAAATGTCATAGTGAAAAATGAATGTAAAGAATAATGTAATTTTTCGCAAGAAATCCACAGATGGATTAGAATATAGATAAGCCACGACATAAATCATAAGAAAAGGGAACTCTTCTATGCCGCAAGGAAGCGAAAATGAAATGGACAGAATGTTTGAGCCATGGACAGCTTAACTAACTAATTTAAACAGAAAGGCATCTATCGAATTTAAATACTCAGAGAAACGTCTGTTTAAACCATTGTACGTCTATATATTGGCAGCAAACTGCAGTCATAAGAATCCACAACCTGACAGGAACATTTCAGTGTATAAAGAAGGGTCACTAAACGTATTTTCCTCCTGAAAAGAAAAAAAAAACATGACTCATTTAATCCAACGTCTTATGTAAATCCACACGATGGCATGCAAATAAGGAAGTTGTCATAGTTCATGTAACATATTGTCAGTGTTATTGTATTGTTCACGTTATTGTATTGTCAGTGTTATTGTATTGTCCATGTATGCATAAAGAAAACATATATCGATGAATAGATAACATGACTAGTTATCAGACCGGTGTAAGCGATGATCGATTTATCGGCTGGTCAACGTAATTCCCACGTGGACTCGTGGCCAGACAGTAAAGAAGTCAAAGCCATCAGTGTCCGACGAGTTCGTTTGAACGCCTGAAATTGTAATTCTAAACGGTTGATTTAGATTCATTTAGATAACGACGCTTTGCAATGGAGTTAACAAAGGAACAGATGTGTGTGTGTGCGCATGTGTGTGTGCGTGCGTGCGCGCGCGTATGTGTGGGTGGGTGTGTGCGTACATGCGTGTGTGTGTGTGGGGGGGGGGGAGGGGCATTTTATTGATTTCGACATTGAAAGAAAGGGGCAAGCAATCAAGGCGTTGATATCTGTAACGACTTTTTGTTCTGGCCTTTATTGATGTCTTAAACTGATCAAGTTCCGACTGGCGTTCCACGACTTGTCACACCTAAGATCAAACAGCAGATGGTAGTAGAACAAACAACCATCACGGCGATGCAGTGTCTGAAGAAGCTGAAGAGTGGACAGGATTCCTGGGCAGCTTCTCCACAAGGGACGGCATAGACGACGACATACAATATACGGTCTACAGGTGTGATCCGGGTGAAGTGCAAGCTGTGATATCTCCAGATGCAATGAATTGCTTGTATAGTAAACTGTATTAGTCACAATCTGATTGCCGTCAACCGTACTTGTTCTTTTTTTTATTTTTATTTTTTTTTTTTTTTTTGGTAATTATTATTAGCTGAGCGTCGTCTTTGCAACATTAAATACATGTTCCTCTAGATCAATCAGATGAAGTCCACAACAGACATTCGTCGTGCTTTTCAGACTTTCAGTTCCGGAAGATTTTGACAACAGATACTCAGATTAATGGGTGGTGTGGGAAGTAGGGGGGAGAGGGGGTGGACTAATTATATTAATCCTCATAACCAGCTCAAATTTATTTCATCTCATAAAGTTCCAAATGTATGGTCTTTATAACGTGTCCAAATGTATTTCTCCTCATAACGTGGCAGCATTTATTTCTCCTCATAATGTGGCCAAAAGTATTTCATGCCATAACGTTGCCAAAAGTATTTCTCCTCATAACGTGCGACATTTATTTCTCCTCATAACGTACCCATATGTATTTCTCCTCATTATGTGCTGAAATGTATTTCTCCTCATTACATGGTTAAATGTATTTATCCCCATAAAGTGGCCACATGTATTTCTCCTAATTACGTGCCCAAATGTATTTCTCCTCATTACGTGCCCAAAAAAGCCAAAATATTTCTCTTCATAACGTGGTCAAAATTATTTATCCTCATAACGTGGCCATATGTATTTCTCCTCATAAAGTGACCAAAAGTAATTCTCTCCATAAAGTGGCCAAATATATTTCTCCCCATACCGTGGCCATATGTATTTCTCATCATAACGTGGCGATATATATTTATCCTCATAACGTGGCCATTTCTCCTCATAACCAGCCCGCATGCATTTCTCCTCATAACGTGGCAAAATTTATGTCTCATTATAACGTGGCTAAATGTATTTCTCCTCATAATGTGCCCAAATGTATTTCTCCTCTTAACATGAAAAAATGTAATTCTCCTCATAACGTGGCCAAATGTATATCTCCTCATAACGTGATCCCCATAACGTGCCCAAATTTATTTCTCCTCATTACGTGGCCAAATGTATGTCTCCTCATAACGTGGCCAAATGTATTTCTCCTCATTACGTGCTCAAATGTATTTCTTCTCATAATGTGGCCAAAAGTATTTCTCCTCATAACGTGGCCGAAAGTATTTCTCCTCATAGCGTGACCAAAAGTATTTCTCCTCATAACGTGGCCAAAAGTAATTCTCTCCATAACGTGGCCACATTTATTTCTCCTCATAAGTGGCAATGTTTATTTCTCCTCATAAGTGGCAATGTTTATTTCTCCTCATAACCAGCCCGCATGTATTTCTCCTCATAACGTGGTCAAAAGCATTTCGCCTCATAACGTGACAAAATGTATTTCTCCTCATAAGTGGTCAAAAGCATTTCGCCTCATAACTTGACAAAATGTATTTCTCCTCATAACGTGACAAAATGTATTTCTCCTCATAACGTGACAAAATGTATTTCTCCTCATAACGTGACAAAATGTATTTCTCCTCATAACGTGACAAAATGTATTTCTCCTCATAACGTGACAAAATGTATTTCTCCTTATAACGTGACAAAATATATTTCTCCTCATAACGTGGCCGCATTTATTTACTCCTCACAACGTGGCTATATTTATTTCCCCTCATAACCAGCCCGCATGTATTTTTCCTTATAACCAGCCCGCATGTATTTCTTCTCATAACGTGTCAACATCTCTGTGGCGATGAGGGTTACAGACGCGATTAGTAATCCCACATTCCTCGTTCGAAACACAGCTGTAGGTGATTTGGCAGCAAATCGCCTTGCTCTGGTATTTATAAAATATGTACGAGTGTTGGTCGTTCAGAAAACAATGGCAAACTACGGAAGTTTAAACTTGAAATCACAAACAGCCAAAAAAATGCTAGAGTTGATTGCGAGGCCCTGCATCTAACTAACATAACACTTCAAAGTGTATTTCTCCTCAAAACCTACTCAATCTTATTCCTCCTTATAACTTTCACACATTTATTTATTTTCATTTCGAGCTAAATTGTATTCCTCATCATAACTTCCCCAAAGAATCGTGATTGTCTAGTTCTATTTTCTCTATTACTGTGCAATTGTCATGTCTTGCTTGAAGGACTGTCTCCTGTGTTTGTTACTGTCCTCCCATGATCTTCTGTGAATTGACCAATCATAATTTTCAAGGTATCTGCAAAGAAGGTAGTCTACTATTGCCTTCATCCTTGGCAGTGACCACACTGGTCTTTAACGTAGCCGTTATCTCTGTAAAGAGATCCTCTGTCCACGGTTGCGAACTTGGGACTACAACTAACAACTATATGTCGGCTGCTCTTAAGCTCAAACCACCACCAGCCCGTGTGGCTTCATTTTATCCTGTTTTGGCGGAGGGCTAAATGGGTACTCGGACTTTGCCCTAGGATATCCCGCTGGGAAAAGGGGTCAGGTGCCTTTCGCCTTCTTTTATATGGGATACCCCTACCCCACCACCCATAGCTCTAGCTAAAAAAAACATCATTTAAACATACACAGATCTTGACCACGATCGACTGAACACTTAAGTCCAACTCAAAAATAAAAGTTCATTTATTGTGAACCAAAATTTCATGCATTAATGTGAAAACACACAATGGCTTAAATAGACAATATGCATATATAGACATACAAATGCTTAAGCAGACAACATATGTATATAGACACACAATGGTTTAAACAGACAACATACATATATAGACACACAATTGCTTTAGCAGATAACAAACATGTATAGCCATACAATGGCTTAAATAGACAACATACATATTTCTGACTTTTCCTCCACTAGTGTTCATATTTCATGTTTCGTTTCAGATCATGAAACATGTCACAAGGTCACTAGATTTATTGTTGTGATTCTAACTACATATGGTTGCCTAATATTTACAAAGCAGTATACAGTCAGAACAAGACAGAACAAGATAAAACAACACAGGGCAAAACAGGACAAGACAAAACAAGACAATGGGAGGGGAAAAAAAAACAATACCGATCAGAAATAGAAAAGATGTGGCAAACCAGAAAGAACAAAACAAAGAAATTTAAGACAAGACATGGCAAGACAGTAGCAGAGGGGCAAGGCGAGGAGGCAAGACAAGGCAAGACAGGAAAAGACAAAACATTACAGAAACTGGACAAAACAAACCAAGGCAAGTCAACACAGGACAAGAAAAATAATACAAAACAGAAAAAGACAAGACAGGCGAGGACAAAAGAAACAGGACAGTATAAGACCGGGCAAGACAAGGCGAGGCAAGACAATATAATACAATACAGGACAAGACAAAACAAGACCCAAAAAATAAAATGAAAAGCCACGCAAGACAAGACACGTCAGGACAAACCAAACAAGACAGAACATGCGAAACAAGACAGGACATGATAAGAAAATACAAGGCAAGACAAGAAGTGACAAGACAATTTACGACAGTACAGGAACAAGGCAAGACAATTTACGACGGGGCAAACAAGACAGACCAGCGCACGACTAAAGAAGATAGGACCAATACAAGACAGTCACAGACAAGACAGGATAAGACAAAACAAGACCAAAAAATATTACAGGACAAGACACGACAGGACAAACCAAGAAAGACAGAACATGTGAAACAAGACAGGACAATCCGAAACATGACATTATAGATCTGGAAAATGCAAGGCAAGACAAGAAGGGACAAGACACTACACGACAGAACTGGAACAAGAAAGACAATTCACGACAGGGCAAATAAGATAGAACAAAACACAACTAAAGAAGATATAGCAAGAAAAGACAGACATGAGATGAAAAGACAGGATAAGAAAAGACAAAACAAGACAAGCTATGGCTTAAATTACATGTATGTTTATTCAGAATCAACACACTGAAACGTTCAGTGTACATTTAATCTGTAAAGAACATCACAGGGGCGGCATCCACTGGGCTGCAGCGCCTAAAGCAATTTGAAGCAAAGACGACAAAAATTTAAAGATTAGTTATAATAAAAAAGACAAACGAACTCTGGAGCGAAAACAGGATGTCTTAGAAATGAGAAAAATAATAGACGAATAGATCAACAATGTGCCCATCGACACAGAGGCAAAACAACTTTAAAAAAAAAAACTATTAAATTAATATCGGTTAAGTGAACACTCATACATTGCAGGGTAAAGGACTGTCGGGCAAACATACATTAAAAGATGAAAATAGACCGGGGGGGGGGGGGAAGCAAGCTAGCAAACACACAACAAGGCAAAACAAATCTTGTGAGTTGGTAAATGTATTTGCCCTTGATTTTTATTGTGATCGTTTATATGCTGTATGAATAAGGCAAGGATAAAAAGAGGGGAAATGTAGATTTTTTTTAAAAAGTATTGTTGAAATCGATATTTGGTTCAAAGGAATAAAGAAGTGGAGGAGAAGGTAAGAGAAGAGAATAAGAGGAATAAGTTATAAAACAAAACAAAACAGAACATGTGGAGAAGCGCACAATGAAAACTAAATACAGCAGCAGTATTAGTATTACTAGTAACAGTAGTAGTACCAGCAGCAGCATCATCATCATCATCAGCAGCAGCACCAGTAGTAGTAGTAGTAGTAGTAGTAGTAGTAGTAGTAGTAGTAGTAGTAGTAGTAGTAGTAGTAGTAGTAGTAGTAATAGTAGTAGTGGTAGTAATAGCAGCAACAGCAGCAGCAGCAGCAGCATCAGTGGTAGTAGTCGTAGCAGCAATAGTAGTAGTAGTAGTAGTAATAATAGTAGTAGCAGCAGCAGTAGTGAATAGTAGTTGTAGTGGTAGTAGCAGTAGTTTGCTTGCATGCTTGCTTGTGTTTGTTGGCTTGAGCTCCAACGCGAAGACAATGAGCAGACAAGCTGGCAAACATCTGATGCTGTGAAAATGTTATTTCTGAGAAAATGCAAAGAATACCACGGACAGACAGAAAAACCAATGACCAGGTCATACAAGAAACAAATGAAAACCGTAAAATAATTAGAGAAATTAGGCGTAGACATTCACAATTTTTTGGACATGTTATGAGAAGAAATAAATTGGAGAACTTGGTGACAACTGGCAATATCGAGCGGAGAGAACAAGGGGAGAGCAGAGAAGTAAATATCTGGATGGCTTGGTCACATGGTATGGTCGAGACAAGAACACTGAGCTGGTCCACGACTCTGGTGATGGAGTGAGATGGCAAAACATGAACGCCAAAACTTACCGGCATAGCACATGAATAGTAGTAGTAGTAGTAGTAGTAGTAGTAGTAGTAGTAGTAGTAGTAGTAGTAGTAGTAGTAGTAGTAGTAGTAGCAGCAGCAACAGCAGCAGCAGCAGCAGCAGCAGCAAGGTAACAACAGCGGTGGTAGTTGTATTGGATGCGGTAATAGTAACAGGAATAGCAATATAACAGAAGAATGCGCAGAGGGAGAACAATAATAATAATAATAATAATAATAATAATAATAATAATAATAATAATAATAACAATAATAATGATGATGAGGAGGAGGAGGAGGAGGAGAAGAAGAAGAAGAAGAAGAAGAAGAAGAAGAAGAAGAAGAAGAAGAAGAAGAAGAAGAAGAAGAAGAAGAAGAAGAAGAAGAAGAAGAAGAAGAAGAAGAAGAAGAAGAAGAATATGGCGATAATAATGACGAAGATGATGATGGTAATCAGAAAAGGGTGGGGAATGAGGTGGGATAGGAGGCGAACAAGAGGCAGAGGAGGAGGAAAACCAGCATAAATCATGAATATGGAAATAATATCCGAAAAAAGACAAATGTACAAGGAAACAAACAAACAAAAGAAAGGAAGACAGAAAGAAAGAAAGAAAGAAAGAAAGAAAGAAAGAAAGAAAGAAAGAAAGAAAGAAAGAAAGAAAGAAAGAAAGAAAGAAACCAGACATACAGACAGACAGACAGACAGACGGACGGACGGACGGATGGACGGATGGATGGACAGACGGGAAGCAAGCAAGCAAGCAAGCAAGAAAGAAAGAAAGAAAAAAAGAAAGAAAGAAAGAAAGAAAGAAAGAAAGAAAGAAAGAAAGAAAGAAAGAAAGAAAGAAAGAAAGAGGATGGCAGTACATTATCGATCTCCTCTATTAACCCCAGAACCAGGTTTGTCTCCTCCAGCCACAATGGCCAGCTCACATTTTCTTCTATTCTCAGCAGTGTCTGTTGGAGTCAGCTGTTTCACTCTGGTGGCCATCTCCCTGGAGAGGTACTTCGCCATTTGCAGGCCGCTACACTCAAGATCGTGGCAAACACTTTCTCACGCCTACAGGTAATGAGTTTGCCCGCTTGACGTTGGTTTTCTTGAAGCCAAATATGATACATTAGCACCATTTACCTCTGATACATGGTAGACGCGGTAACGTAGTGGCTGGAAACTGGCTTGTCGGCTTCCAGGTCGATTCAACATAAAATGGGAACCATGAATGTTTGTGGGAAGCAAAGGCAGCCTTTTGCAAGATGAAAAACATACTTGCCAATAAAAAGATATCAATGGCAATGAGAAAAAAGAGTGTTGAAGTGTTACATAGAGCCTGTACTTTTGACTGGACGTGAACAATAAGCATACAAGCTGAAAACATCTAATGGCAGTAGAAATGTGGTTTCTGATGCAAATGATAAGAATACCACGGACAGACAGAAAAACCACCGAGCAATTCCTACAAGAAGCAAATGAGAACCGTAAACCAAATGAGAAATTAGACGTAGACAGTTACAAGCTTTTAACACGTTATAAGAAGAAATAAATTGAACTTGGTGAGAACTGGCAAGATTGAGGGGGAAAGAACAAGGAGAAGGCAGATAAGTAAATATCTGGATGGTCTGGTCATGTGGCAGGGTCGAGATAAGAACACGGAGCTGATCTACGACTCTGGTGATAGTGTGAGATGGCGAAAACATGACCACCAACGCTTAACAGCATGACACATGATGGTGTGTTCATTAGCATCATTCCGGTAATCGTTGTTAGTTACTATGGCAGTCCAAGGAATCCGCAACATTCATCTCAGGAACTACATCTCTGTTGCTTTCAATTTCTTCTTAATTTGTTCATTTATATTCCAAGATTCTCTGCCATACAGCAAAACCAATTATACATAGCATTATAGCACTCTCTTTCTTACATTCAATGATAGTGACTTATTCCATAAGATACTTTTCATTTGCTGAAATGCAGCTTTGCTGGCTCTATGATATTCTTAATATCTGTTGTACATCTTCCATCTGACGTTATAATATACCTTTTTTTTAAAAGAATGTTCCTTTCTACTCGAATTTCCATTTTACATTTTGGTGTCACCTTTTTCTTTGATATCACCATTGTTATTGTTTTCTCATATTCAAGGATCGTTCGTACGCTGTGTGCCTTGAAGAAACCTGAGTAGTTAGAAATCTCAAAGAGTACATTGTAATTCACCACAACTCTAGCTAATTTACAAATAATCGAAAACTACCCCGACTGGACTAATTATAGCACACACATTGTACAGAAATATAGAAGGCAAGGAGAAAGACCACATTCATTTGCTAAGAATCAGTTTATGAACTGTTACAAAGTTAGATTTATTGTTGAGTAATACGAACAAGCAGGCCAGATGAGAAACATCTAATGGCATTCGAAGTGTGGTTCCTGATAAAAATGCAAAGAATACAATGAACGGACAGAATAAAAAATGAGACAGTTCTGAAAGAAACACGAAAGGCTACATCGTGTGTCTTTAGCAGGACGTTGCGATCAACCGCAGGTTGCATGATTGCCCAAAACCTGCTGCAAACACAAAGAGTTCGTTGTAAATTGCAATGGTGATAACAATATATGTGACTAGGTGTTTTAATTGTTTCAGCCGAAGTATTATTCATTTATTCACTTCCTATGATATATAACTCTGCAGTATGCACCTGACGAGATGCAGCCAAATATGCCAGGCAATAAATCGTGCAAAGTATTGTTGGTGGCTTCTGTGTTAAATTCACTAAGGGAATACATTGTTTTGACTTGTTTACACTTCCCAACCACTGTTTCATGTAGTATAGCCAAAGTATTTCCGTTTCCTAGATCTGTTTATGTGCGAGTTGTAGTTGGTATTCAGACCATACAGAGTATCAGAACTTTTCGTCTTCTTAGTGCACTATATTCTAAGACCTGTTCTGTAACATTTAAGTTTAAAAGCCCCGATTTACGTCATTAGTGATGGTCCATGACTCACATCCCTGTGTTACAAAGGGAATGATGCATGTGCTGGAAATTGTTACTGGAACTTGTTCGCTTCTTGTGTGCAAGAGGTTCTTAATATTGTTTGAGCACCGCATTGCTATGCCTGTCTACGCTTGACACACATCGTAAATCAGAAAATATTATTCCTACTTGTAAGTGTTGCTAAACTGTTTTATTCCATTGTACATGACTAGTCAGCTTTTTACAATGCATATAACGGCACAGCCACCTTGCTGTTGTCAACAATACAAATACCAGGGGTTTTCAAATTAAAACTTTAAAAGTGTGATAGAAATTAACATAACCATGCCATTGTCTGGTAACATGTCGATATTGTTGTTAATGATATCAAGAAAGTTAAGAACGTGACATCATGGTGCAGACGAACACGGTGACGTCATAAGGACAATATACAGAAGGCCACCCCACTTTTTACATGCACCAAAGAGGAGCAGCGTTCTGTTGTCCGTTGTTGTTTTTGTTTTTTATCAGTGAAGGGATTCCATCCATCATGTGCCATGCCGATAAGCGTGGGCAGTTATGTTTTGCCATCTCACTCCATCACCAGAGTCGTGGATCAGCTCTGTGTTATTGTCTCGACCATGCCACGTGGCCAAGCCATCCAGGTATTTACTTCTCAGTCTTCCCCTTGGTCTCTTCCCTTCGATCTGGCCAGTTGTCACAAAAATCTCCAAGTCATTTCTTCTTATAACATGCCCAAAAACGTTTGACTGTCTACGTCTAATGACTCTAATCAGTTTACGATCTTCGTTTGTTTATTGAAAGACTTGTTTAGTGGTTTTTCTGTCTGTCCATGGTATTCTTTGCATTTTCCTCAGAAACCACATTTTCACAGCCATCATATGGTTTTCAGCTTGACTGCTCATTGTCCACGCTTTATATCCATACAAAAGTACAGGTTATATGTAGCACTCTCGTTTCAATTGAAATATTTTTATTGGTCAGTATGTTTTTCATCTTGCAAAAAGCTACCTTCGCAATGGCAATTATTGTTCTAATCTCTTCAAAGCATCTCCCATCAGATGTTATGACTGTTCCGAGATAACTGTACCGATTCACTTGCTTACGAATATGACCATTTATTCGTAAATCACATTGTGGTATTTCCTTCTTTCCAGTGACGACCATAATCTGTGTCTTCTTATTATTCAATTCTAACCCTAGTTGTTCACTGTATGCAACAACCGCATCTACTAAATGTTGCAGGCCCTGTTCATTGTCTGCAATCAAGACTGTATCATCTGCAAATCTAATGTTATTGATGTATCGTCCCCCAATGTTGATTCCTATCATATCTTCTATATTTCTGACAATATTTTCAGTGTACAGAGAGAGGGGGAGACAGAGAGGGGAAGAGGGAGTAATACTATTTTTCTGCTGGAATGAAACTAAAGATACACCATTCACCCCACCCCCTAATGTGGCAAATGGGGACCTTTATCAATCTCTTTTCACACCGTCCTGTCTCGCCTGTAGTCTTCATTTGATGACGATTGTATGTCTACATGTACACCTGGACATGTTCACACTGTTCCTATCCCTGTTCCAGATGTATAGTCGTGTGCTGGGTTCTAGCTGGTGCCCTCATGACGCCGGTGGCTGTCTTCCAGAAACATATAGCCCTGGAGAACGGCGCCCACATGTGCCGGGAGATCTGGCCCAACCTGGAGACCGAGCACGCCTACACCATCCTGCTGGACCTGACCTTGTTGGTGCTGCCAGTGGTCATCATGAGCGTGGCCTACAGTCGGGTGGTCCACGCGCTGATCTTCGATGTCAGGTCCAGTATGGATCTCGGGGTGTCTAGTAATGGTAAGTGCCTTTCTTTTTTAGTGGTAAAAGTTTGCTGTTTCTATTCCGGCACGGGTCATAACACAGGAAGGTTCCATTGAGGTCTTACCTGCTCCCCAGTTTGTCACGAAGGGCCGCCCCTGTTAGTCAGAGCGCTGCTCTCTCTCTCTCTCTCTCTTTCTCTCTCTCTCTCTCTCTCTCTCTCTCTCTCTCTCTCTCTCTCTCTCTCTCTCTCTCTATTCTGTGAAATCGGGGGGCCTTATAGTACATGCTTTGAGGTTTGCCCTGGTACTCCACACATGCAAATGTCAGAGTGTTTGACGTCCTATAAGAAAGAATACTGGGACAACAACTGTGACTAGCACCTTTTCTCCAACTTCCTCCTTGATTCATGGTCATGTTTTTATAATCAAGTAAATTCCCTACCGGTTTGCTAGATCTGTCATAGGTTTCGTACCTACTTGACCCTATTCTGTAAGCACTTGAATTAATGGATGCTCCATTATAAAGTAATTTAGAAGCAACTCTGTAACAATCCATGCTACAGTTACTCACGAATAACACAATAAGCCACTTAATATGGATCGAGCATACACAGAGTATATTAGTCCGGGTAAGGCTTTACTTTGGAATTTTAAGAATGCATATATCAATGGATTATATACACACATTTTTCATGTTAATGCTTTTATTTCGGATATTTACGTGAATGTAACGCTGGTTTACGTTAAGAATATATTTCTATGACAGAATGTTATTGTTAATAGAAATATCTTCGAGTACAGATTTTCTGTAAAGAAAAAAAGAAATAAAAAACTTCTTTCCGTGTAGAATTTTGCGACAAAGCAAGAATGTTGTCCCAAACATATCTCTTAGCAAAACGTTCATTTATTTTGTTTCTTACGTTTTTAAAAATGCAACAATGGTCTTTCTAAACAAATATGCCCGATTTAAACATATTTTAACAGATTTACAAGAATATAACAACTGTTTTACTGGGAAATATGTGAAAGTCAACGGTTGTTAAATCCAGAACCAAAGTGACAATATGTAACTCTAGCGTCACATCAACCCTATTGTAACCACCAGAAACGTGGAAAACAAAGAAAACAATTAGTCATATGTGATCTTGCAGGGGTCGGCATGGCCGAATGGATCAGAGCGTTCGATCTTAAATATCCGCTGTGCTGATACTGAGGTAGCGGGTTCAACCGCTACACCGGACAGTTGGACTAAAATGTTGACTTCTCGTCCCTGACTTGGGGGAAATAATTACAAGTACCTCTGAAGTCAGAGTGGGTTCGCCTGATGGCGAGGGACACTGGTAATAGAGAAAGCTCATCCACGCGCAAAATGCAGTCCAATGAAGTATGGACTACGCTCGAGCTCAAAACGAGCGAGCGCCATTAAACAAAAGTGAGCTTGCGGGTCGAGTCAGCCTAAAATAAGCACCAGATAATGTCCCGAGCAGCAAAGGCGGCCGGCGAGATATTGACCACGTCAGCTACTGAGTGGCCGTTGTACTAAGAGAATATGGAGCCAGCACCTTATATATCCAATACACATCTAAGTGTGTACAAGGATCATTGCTTGTGTAACTTACTACTTCAATTATCATGACGCGTGGTGTTAGTTACATCCCTTTACAAAATATTGCAATTAATCCCAGCATTGAATTCCCGTTTGTGATTTACAGGCATACAAACGTTCATTATCTTGTCGCAACAACTACATCTAAGCCTGGGTGGGGATTAGGTCATGTGACCTCCAGCCAAGCAGGCACGTGAGCTAACCATCACTCGTCTGCTCTCACACAAACGTTAGAGCCCATTAAAATATCCATGAAGATGAACAGACAGGCTTTATACCAAATAGATCCTGCACTCACCAGATAGATCCTACACTGACCAGATAGATCCTGCAGTGTCCAGATAGATCCTATACTCACCAGATAGATCCTACACTCACCAGATAGATCCTACACTTACCAGGTAGATCCTACACTTACCAGATAGATCCTACACTCACCAAATAGATCCTACACTCACCAGATAGATCCTACACTGACCAGATAGATCCTGCAGTGTCCAGATAGATCCTATACTCACCAAATAGATCCTACACTGACCAGATAGATCCTGCAGTGTCCAGATAGATCCTACACTTACCAGGTAGATCCTACACTCACCAGATAGATCCTATACTCACCAGATAGATCCTACACTCACCAGATAGATCCTATACTCACCAGATAGATCCTACACTCACCAGGTAGATCCTACACTTACCAGATAGATCCTATACTCACCAGATAGATCCTACACTCACCAGATAGATCCTACACTCACCAGATAGATCCTATACTCACCAGATAGATCCTACACTCACCAGATAGATCATACACTCACCAGATAGATCCTACACTCACCAGATAGATCCTACACTCACCAGATAGATCCTACACATACCAGGTAGATCCTACACTCACCAGATAGATCCTACACTCACCAGATAGATCCTACACTCACCAGATAGATCCTACACTCACCAGATAGATCCTACACTCACCAGATAGATCCTACACTCACCAGATAGATCCTACACTTACCAGATAGATCCTACACTCACCAGATAGATCCTACACTTACCAGATAGATCCTACACTTACCAGATAGATCCTACACTCACCAGATAGATCCTACACTCACCAGATAGATCTTACACTCACCAGATAGATCCTACACTTACCAGGTAGATCCTATACTCACCAGATAGATCCTGCAGTGTCCAGATAGATCCTACACTCACCAGATAGATCCTGCAGTGTCCAGATAGATCCTACACTCACCAGATAGATCCTACACTTACCAGATAGATCCTACACTTACCAGATAGATCCTACACTCACCAGATAGATCCTACACTTACCAGATAGATCCTACACTCACCAGATAGATCCTACACTTACCAGGTAGATCCTACACTTACCAGATAACAATTAGTTATTGTTTAAGATCTTTTTTTAAAGATCTGTTTAAGATTAAGTAATTGTTTAAGATCACCACACAGAAGAGTGATGGTTAGCTCACTTGCCTGCTTGGCTGGAGGTCATATGACCTAATCCCCACCCAGGCTTAGATGTAGTTGTTGCGACAAGATAATGAACGTTTGTATGCCTGTAAATGTAGTGGACTGAGTCGCTGAGGAAGTCTGTTGTCCGTAAAGTCACCTTCATCTTCGTCCCGGGACATGCTGGAGTCAAGGGAAATGAACGAGCTGATAAACTGGCTGGCTCTGCACCCCCTGTAGATGGCCAGCCCATGGATCGTGCCGATGTTATTAACGCCCTTAAAGACATGTCGAGAACAGAAGACTTTGACGTCAGTGAATCCACATCGCTGTCCAGGATGAAAGACTTGGGAGTAAGAATCGGCACGGCCAGACGCGAGAGGTACATCGGGAAAATGAGGTGCCTCGTCAACCAACACAGAACTGGCACTATTAGCCACCGGACGCTGATGCATATGCTGGGGGGAGGATCTGAGTACCTATGGACCTGTCCGGACTGCAATGAAGATACCCCAATTGATAACTGATAACTGATCCTACACTCACCAGATAGATCCTACACTCACCAGATAGACCCTACACTCACCAGATAGATCCTACACTCACCAGATAGATCCTACACTCACCAGATAGATCCTACACTCACCAGATAGATCCTACACTCACCAGATAGATCCTACACTCACCAGATATATCCTACACTCACCAGATAGATCTTACATTGACCAGATAGATCTTGCACTGACCAGATAGATCTTACATTGACCAGATAGAGCTTACACTGACCAGATAGATTCTGCACTAACCAGATAGATTCTACACTGACCAGATAATTCTTACGCTGACCAGATAGATCCTGCACTAACCAGACAGACCCTACATTGATCAGATAGATCCTACACTGACCAGATAGATCCTGCACTGACCAGGTAGATACTACATTGACCAGATAGATCTTGCACTGACCAGGTAGATCCTAAACGCACTAGATAGATCCTGCACTAACCAGACAGATCCTGCACGCACTAGATAGATCCTGCACTAACCAGATATATCCTAAACGTACTAGATAGATCCTGCACTGACCAACCCCCCCCCCCCCCAAACCTAGTAGACAATTCGAACACATGACTACCGGGCTACAAGGCAAGCATGCTAACCACAAAGTTTCTACGATTCCTATAAAGAAACTGAGGCTAATGAGAAATTCGAAAAGCATTGTGACACAGTCATCAAATAATTCGGTGTCATACTTAACGTTACATCAGCGTAGTCTTACAGTCAGGACAGTGTCTAATTCTCTAAATTAGCTCCCTTAAGACACCGCCTTACGAAATCCCAGACATTGAGACTCGATATTTTAAGCCAGCTTCCGGATATTTTTAAACAATTGATCTTTTTTAACGCGACACCGGTTTCCATGACTTTGGTCAGGTCGAAATGGAGATTAAAAGATCCCCAGAAACGGTTATAATTAAACTACCAGTGTCAAACATATTCATTGTTTACTTTAAGTACAATACAAATCTGAGTCAATACACTGTAAGGTGTCTGGTGTAGCAGCCCGTAACATATAGTCCATCTAAGTGCATTCCAGGAGTCAGGAGACTAGTATTGATATCAATTAAGTCTAGTTTTAAAAACAGGCTTTAAGAGGCAATAGGGTCTCATTCCATAAGGTTCGGATTCTTTCCCCAGAGCGGCCTGCCGAAAGTGTTGCACAGAGCACGAACTCCGTATCTCCAGCCACGACCCCAAATTTCCCAGAAAATTGCACTCGTGAACCGAACGACGCATCCCGGAATCTAACCTACTACCTTTCGGAGTGAATGGATCAGAGCCTCGCTCTTACAATTCGGTGTGCTGAAGCCGAAGTAGCGGGTTCAACCCCTAAACCGGTCAGCTGGACTAAAATGTTGACTTCTTGTTCTTAACTTGGGACGCAGATTACAAGTACCTCAGAAGTTTGAGTGGATTCGCCTAGTGGCGAGGGACACTGGTAATAGGGTAAGCTAATCCACACGCAAAAGTCAGTCTTGTGGACCAGCGGTAGCAGCACGTGTATGGACTACGTTTGAGTTCAAAGCGAGCGAACGCAAAAAAATATACATACTTAGATAGTAATGTAGACAAAGATGGGGTAACAGTTGGAATCGTACCGTCTCCACAATGAAGGCTGGCTGCAATGGATCTCAAACACTGTCTGTCTCTATCCTTGATAGTATATTTTGTCAGATTGCTGTTCGTAAATTTCTTTATGCTATCTTCCCACTTGTATCGTTGTCTACCTTTTGTTCTCTTGCCTTCAGCCTTACCCTCCGGTATGGTTTTATAAGAATGTAATGTCTTTTAACGTGGCTGAAATATTTCATTTGCTTTTTTTTTTAAATTTCTTTCATTAACTTTCTTTTCATTCCCAGTTTTTTTTAGAGCCGCTGTATTTTACTGTTTTATATTCGGGAACAGTTAACGATATTAAAATAAGATCACAAAAGGTAACATGTACACAAGGGGAGGAGCTAGAGACTGCACTGGAAACCATCGACCTGGTTTGTATCAACAGTGGCTGTGTCACCAGGACAGCAAGCCGTCCAGGCGATGAGGACAGTGCTATTGATCTGGCGCTAGTTTCACCTTCACTCACTACAGTGTGTAGATGGGGTGTCCTAGGACACCATGGCAGCGACCACCACCCGTGCAGCATATTGGTGGAGAAAGGCAGAACCAGGCAGCACAAGCTAAAGGTAAAGACGTTCCAGTATGACAGTACAGGGCAAGATGCGGTGAGTAAAATAAGACGTGACAAGCGCAGAACGTTTCAGGGCAGGAAAAAAAGCTGGGAGCAGCCACCGTGGTGGAGTTTCGAGGTGGAGAAGGCTTGGGTGGATAAGCGTAGTGCTGTAAGGAGATGGCAAAATGCCAAGAAGAACAGAGCTGGTCATCCTAGTCCCTGCTTGCACTTAGAAAGAGAGATGCACACAAAAGTAAGCTATTTCAAAAAACTGGTCAAGGTGGTTAAAAGCGAAAAATGGGCAGAGGTGTGTCAAAGAGTAAGCACAGACAAGTCACTGAAATTGTTCTGGCGACTACATAAAAGCATGAGTGGTGAAGTCAAGAATAAGAGCATTTCTGACTTCCAAGGTGCTGACCTCATCTGGCAGAGGACTGACGAGGACAAGGGCAAAGCCCTCTTTGAACGCTACCTTGAGCAAAGCAACCAGACAGACATGGGAGGCCGAAATCTGGCCAAGGAGGTCACCTCAGACAGATGCAATGCCCAGAACACTTCGGATGAAGACACAGTGACAGTGAAAGAAATCAAGGCTGTGCTTCGACGATCAAAAAACAGTGCTCCAGGTCCTGATGGCATAAGATACGACGACATAAATAGGTGTACCGACAATGAGCTAGAGAAACTAGCAGACATGTACAACAACAGTATAGGGAGTGCTAGCATCAAGGAGGAATGGTTACACAGCTATCTGATTCCCTTGCCGAAGCCTGACAAAGACCACAAAAAAATTCAGGGATATCGAATTATAACCATGCAGAATACAATAGGCAAGCTGCTGGAGAAGGTAATTGCCAGGAAAATATCAAGCCAACTAGAGAGGCAAGGTGTTTTCCCACCTACCCTGGGTGGGTACCGTCCAAAGAGAGAAACCTGGACCAATGCAGCAGTCTTTGCCCAGGATGTCTATGAAGGTTTCCACTCAGACACTGAAACCGTTGCTGCAGCGATTGATCTTGAGGACGCATACAACAGAGTACCACTGGATTTTTTAATGTTTCAGCTTCTCGAACTAAACGTAAGTCCATTCCTCCTTAGTTGGATCGCTGCAGCCCTCTTCCAACGGAAAGTAGTTTTTAGATGTGGCAGTTGGACTTCGGAACCAACAACAATATATCCTGGCCTACCACAGGGATCACCATTATCTCCGGTACTTTTCAACGCCTACACAGTGAGAATCACCAGTGAGCAGATCACTGGACCTGGCAGGACATTGTCATATGCCGATGATGTTTTAGTGTATCGTCAGGGGAAGGATAGAGAGGAGGTTGCTGTGGAACTACAAACCGAACTCAATCGCATAAGTACTTGGTGTGATGAAGCTGGGGCAATGGTCAACCCAACAAAGGCAACAGTGACTTGGTTCTCGTTGAATAATCATATTGTCAACACTCCAACACCAACTGTAATGCTGTGTTCAGAGACGGTGGAAAGAACGCAGGCAATGAATTACCTGGGGATACGGTTTGATCGAAGCCTTGCTTATAATGTGCACATAGAAAAGGTGATAACAAAGGCCAAGCGGGGTTTGGCAGCGATGCGGGTGATGGCGGCAGCAAACTGTGAGCAGCGCCATCTATGTCTTCTGTACGAGGGGTTGGTCATGTCTGTTTTGGAGTATGCAATGGCAATCCTGACTCTCAGCCATAAGCAGATAGAAAGGATGGAAAGGATACAGAATGAAGCTATGCGCATTATTCTTGGATGTACAAGAGATACAGCATGCAGGGCGATGCGCTACCTTCTTGGTTTTCCAACCATTGAAGAGAGAATACAAGGTTGCAGGGCACGAGCCTACCTCAGAATTAACGCAAACACACAACATCCACTGCATAGTGAAATTAGGAAGGTGAAGGGCAGCAGGTTAAAAAGAGGACGGTCGTGGATGGGTCAAGCCGAAGACATTCTTCAACAGGTGTGTTCACTTGAGGACTTAGAACCTGGCGAGGAGTGGGTGCAAGTGCCAACAGACTTCTGCACATCCTTTCCAGTTTGCATCCAACTAGATAGAAAATGCAGACAAGAAAATCCGGCTGCTGTTGAGGCTGAAGTACAAGCGTTGATTTTCGAGAATTCGCTAGACGGTGACGCGGTCATCTACACAGATGGGTCGGTCGTCCGACATGTGAGAAGCTCATGGGCCTTTACAGCTCGGGCCGGAGGGAGAATTGTGAAGGAGGACTCTGGTGCTTTCACTGAAACCACAAGTAGCCTGACCATGGAAGTCATGGCAGTAAGTAAAGCAATAACATGGCTCGAGACACAGACATTCACTAGGGCTTGTTTCCTTAGTGACTCAATGAACATGGTCAAGAGGATAGAGGAGGGGTCGATCCGAAGAGAATGGTTGCTGCCTTTGGAGCGGTCTCGACTGGCAAAGATTAGTTTCATCTTCGTGCCGGGGCATGCGGGAGTACAGGGAAATGAGCGGGCTGACAAACTCGCAGGTGAGGCTACTGTGGAGGGCGGACGCGCCATGGACCAGGCCGACATTCTGAATGCTCTACGAGAAGTAAGACTTTTGCGAGAACCAAGTGATGACTGTGAATCTACAACAATGGCCAGACTGCGAGAGCAGCAAATTAAAAGAGGGGTGGCCAAACAAGAACACTACGCAGGAAGCCAAAGAAGATTTATAAACCAACACAGAACTGGCGTCGTTAGCCGCTACACGTTGCGGGATTTGCTGAGGAGGGGATCCGAGCACTTATGGACTGAATGGTTCGATGTGCAATGAGGATGATCTGTCGACTAACTAACTAACTAACTAACTAACTAACAAGAAATAAGGCAAGCTATAAAACTACTGAAAAATGGGAAAGCTGCTGACCCAGATGGTATCCCAGCAGAAGCTATTACAGCCAACATAGATATCTCACCTGAACTGCTGAATAAATTATTTAGTATGTCTTAGAGACCGAAGCAATATGCACAGACTGAGAAGAAATATATTTGGTGAAGTTTACTATGAAATAAGATCTGCAAGAGCCTGAAGGTTATATAGTAATAATGTTATTGTTAGTTCCTGGGAAAATATTAATCAAGATCATTCTGGGGATAGAAAGAGATGCTATTAAAAAACATCTAATGGGTGAACAACGCTCCGTGGCGATGGCGTTACTGACGCAGTTCGTAATCTTGCATACCCGCGTTTGAAACACAGCTGCCGGTGATTTGGCAGCAGACCGCCTTGTGTTTTTTTTTTTTTTTACGAAATGGTATGGGTGCCGGTCGTTCAGAAAGCAATGGCAAACTACTGAACGTAAACTTGCCAAGAGATCACAACTGCAAAAAAAAAAAAAAAACAAATGATTGTGTTGACTGTGACGTCATGTAAAGGGTTTGCAATAACTAATGGATGAATAATCAGGCTTTAGACCAGACACATCCTGAACAAATCAGATAGTGACATTACGCATAATAACTGAGCAGAGAACTGTACTAAATTCGCCAAGCTTTATTAGATTTTCGGGATGTGAAAAGGCCTTTGACAGCACTGATGTGGAATCTCTTTGGAAACTGACAAGGTACTATGGGATCATACAGAAGATAATTAAGTTAATAAAGGCAACTTGTAAAGACATGAAGTGTAGAGTTCTTCATGAGGAAACACTGACAGATAGGTTTGAAATAGTCCAGAAATGCAACAGGAATGTCGTTTGTCGTCTTTATTATTAAGGACTAGCTGACCCGGCCCGGCTTCGCCCAGTCCCTGGTGGGGAGCATCTCATTTAATTCATATAAGTAGTCATATAAGCTCCCGTTCCCGTTCCCGACTATCTATCTGTCTGTCTGTCTGTCTATCTGTCTGTCTGACCCGGCCCGGCTTTGCCCAGCCCCTGGTGGGGAGCATCTCATTTAATTCATATAAGTAGTCATATAAGCTCCCGTTCCCGACTATCTACCTGTCTGTCTGTCTATTATTAGAAAGAGCACTTGAAAGATCTTTACATCTCCCCCCAACAATTAACTTGGGTAAATGGAGCGTCTCATTTAATTCATATTCGGCCCCTGCTCCAGTTCCCGTTCCCCAAAAAGACGACCCGGCCCGACTTCGCTCAGCCCCTGGCGGGGAGCTTCTCATTTAATTCATATTCTGCCCCTGCTCCGGTTCCCGTTCCCATATAAGAAGCCCCGCCCGGCTTCGCCCAGATCCTGGCAGGGAGCGTCTCATTTAATTCATATATGTAGTCATATAAGTTCCAGTTCCCGTTCCCGGAAATATGGCGAACAGATTGGAAGAGAACAATCTTCATCCATATAACTAAATAGGAAGCAGGGCAGGGGAGGAGGAGGGAGAAGGAGGAGGAGGGGAGGAGGAGAAGGGGGATGAGGGGGAGGAGGAGGAGGGGGAGGGGAGAAGGAGGAGGAGAGTGGAGGAGGGGAGGAGGAGGAGGAGGAGGAGGAGGGAAGAAGAGGAGGAGGGAGGAGGGTAGAAGAGGGGGACGATTAGGGGAGGAGGAGGAGGGGAGAGGGAGGAGGAGGGGGAGGAGGAAGTGGCGATGGGGGAGAAGGAGGGGAGGAGGAGGAGGATTATAACGCATATGCCTGTAGATAACTGTAGCGAAAAGGTCCACCTATTTGAGAAATATGCAACAATTTTACATATATAGCAATGCTATTAAAAGTTATGTCCCCTCGCTATATATACATTATAATGTAAATTAAATATTAAATAATATTAAGTAAACAACTGTTTGTACACTAAAAAAACTATGACAGTTGGCAGCACGGGAATGACAAGAAGACGTGTAGAAAATTTCATCTCAATCGGATGGACCGTTCGCGAACGCATAAATAACATACATACATACATACATACATACATACATACATACATACATACATACATACATACATACATACATACATACATACATACATACATACATACATACATACGTACGTACGTACGTACGTACGTACGTACATACATACGTACGTACATACATACATACATACATACATACATACGTACGTACATACGTACGTACATACGTGCGTACATACGCACGTACATACGTACGTACACACGTACGTACACACACACATACATACACACATACATACATACATACATACATACATACATACATACATACATACATACATAGTATTTTATATATATATAGATTATGAAGACAGACATAACAACCACCAGAAATGGAATTCAGATCTGAACTTCGCTGGCTGCACTGCCCTCCTGTTCCACACACGAAATCAGAGACAAGATCATTAATCATACTTTACGGGACGTCACAACAATTAAGTGTAAATATCCATGGAGGAGGGTTAAATATTAGTAGAATAAATCAAGCAAATAGTAGCCCGATCTTCCTTGATGAAACCTCACTTCAAAAGGTGGAATCATGCACATATCCAGGCAGTGACATAAACAAAGATGTGGGAAGAGACACAGAAATTACGATACGAATACAAAAGGCAAAAGTGGCTTTCAAAACACTGGGAATTTGTGGAGGTGAAAATGAAAACATGAACCTAGCACTAAACTTGGAATAGCTAACTGTAACGTCATGTTAGTGCTACCGTATGGATGGAAATCATGTAGATATGACTAAACATGGTTACTTGCATATCCTGTAAAGGACGTAGCAGTTAATCCCAGTATTTTCTGGTTGTTTGTAACTCCTTTTCAAATTTACATTCAGTAGTTTATCATAGCACGGAGCTGATCCACGACTCTGGTGATCGAATGAGATGGCAGAACATGACCGCCCATGCTTACCGGCATGGCACATGATGGATGGAGTTTATCATTGCTTTCTGAACGACCGGCACTCTACCATTGTGTGGAAACCAACGCAAGGCGGTCTGCTTCCAAATCGCCCGCAACCGTGTTTCGATCGCGGTATGCGAGATTACAAATTGCTTTATTAACTCCTTCGTCACAGAAATAAACTATAAACATTCAATTACTTGGGTCTGAGCTGAGCAGAAGAACTAATCTGAAATTTATAGAGATATTTAAAACAAATATAAAGGACCATTTTCGCACCGCTTGGGGCGTATCAGGCAAATGGTGCATATAGTTATTAACCAATCGGAACTGGAGGGGCGATGTGGTCAATGTCACGCAGGCCGCCTTTACTCCCCAGTAGATATCCTGGTGCCCATTTTAGACTGAGTGGACCTGGACGTCCAAGTCAACGCTTATGGAGATAACTAAACAGATTCCAGCCAATCACGGAGAAGAGCATTACAGACAGAGATTAATAATAACATGGGATGGACATGAAGGGGGCTGCAGAGGATAGCAAAAGTTACAGGACGTGGCAAGAGTTGACTGAGGTCATATTCTACATAGGAACATAAATGGAAGAAGAAGAAATAATACAGACAGAACTAACGAACGAACTTTATTTTTGAAGGGTAACAAATTGGGCACCCTTGTTCTTTCATTGGTCTTACATTCGGCCCTTCCAATCACTCATCTTTCGTTCATCGGTGCATAATGCATTCACATAGGAAAAAAACATTGTCAAATGAATGTTCTAAGCATAAACAATGCATGTTACCATGTTATGAGACAAATCCCCCACACACCCACCCATCCCTTATCCATCCGCGTGTCCCTCACACACACATCCACCACCCAACCACACATATATCCACAGGCACTGTCAGAGTCTTGCATAACACAAGACAAGTAGCTCGTTTTCTGGCAAGTGTGAAGTAATATCAAACTATCAAATCACACGAAGTGAATATCCGAAAGTATTATTCACACGCTTTATTGACGCGCTGCATTTATAATCGCACAAACATCGCGCACTGACAATCCATAGCAATCATTTTAGCATGAACAATATCACTTCAATACATAATAATACATGCAAGCAATAAACATCTCACTTACAAGTCAAACTACGCAAGCGTTCCAACCAGTCTCCCACTGTCGTACAGGCTAGCTCTCAAGGCAGATTCAAACACAACTCGCATTCCCCATGCGACCTGTCCGTTCACCGACCTAAGCCCGTCTGCCAGTCCTGGCGTCCTACACGCTACACGCTCACGTCAGCTGGTGTCCCCTGCACAGTTCACGGGGTGAACTCAATTGCTGTGCGTGGCTGCTTATCCAGGCGTCGGCAAAGACGCCGCGTTCTCTCTGCCGTGTCTAACATTACTCAGGGTTGCGTGTTGTTATGGTGTCTGGCGTTGGTACAGACAACGCGTCGCAACCTCGGATGTGAGACCTTGACACTCTCCACACCCCTTTTTCATGAAAGGATTTCCTTACATGTATAATATATCTCTAGGTGTTCTTCAACATGTCAAAGTCGAACATTATACATTAACAATTATCATAAATATATACAGGTGAATAGTCAACAATATGTATACACCACTTATGTTACACTATGAAGTACAACAGTCAAGTACAATCTATTTAATGGGCATTACCTCGCTGTGACCCAGCTAGTCCGGTAGGTATCGGCTAAACTGGCCCCTACCTCACAACCAAGAACAAAAATACTAAAATAATCAGGTCAAGCCGTGAGCATCTCCCTCTGAGATGACTCCTCCATCAGACCTCTATTTAGAGTTTCTAATGAAGGTCAACAGTTTTGGCAATATACTGTCCATATCTAAATGATGTTACATTGACATGTTATTTATCAAGCACACATGTTAATGGTTACAATACATATTTACATATCACCAACAATTTAGAATAATGTTCCCTGGTTATTATACAGAAAATTTAGGAACAATAATTTATCGTCGTTTACAAGACATAAATTACAATTGCTAACTCATTTCTTAGTGTCATAATTTGATCCTTATTGACAAATGTGCACAAAAAGTCACGTTTGTAAAGAAGCAATCAAGTTACGATGCTGAGATTACATCCTAAAAAAAAAATCGACATATACAATTCCGTATATGGAAATATTTTAAATTACATTTTAATACAACGTCATACATTTATATACTTTTAATATTAATATGCAAAAACTCGGAAGTATACATCTGTACTATTACATGTGTTGTGATGTCATTCAAACCAAGCTGGTCCGTTCTGGATGGATCTTCTATAAACGGAGTAGTAGTTGTTACTATCAGCTGTTAGATCGTCTCTTCCGCCTTCTGCTCGGATTGTACTGTCGCAGTCATCTTTCGTACCTTGTTAAAACGTCTTGGGCACCTCGGTCTGGATACTTTAGGATTACCTCACGTTTTAGTTGCTTGGTAACTTCTTGGATCCTGTAGTGTTGTCCCGTGACACTTCTCTGTAGTGTCTGGTTGTTATAATATTTATTTACAATAATAATTACATTCTTTCTCATATCTCACAGTCATACAACACATTAGTTTACATAATACTGATTCCATTCTTTCACATATCTCACAATTATACACGCATTCATTCGCATGATAATAATAAGAATCACAATATGTACATAAGTTATATACATTGGGAGATACAATCTTCCCCATCACAATGGTGTACACAGCGTTACTGACACATTGTCACAATTGGCTGTGGTACTGAGCACTATCTACGTTGCAGTTTCATACACCCTCTGCACTGTGCTCTGGTGTCGACTGGGTATTAGGTTCGTTGTATGGACATCTCGACAAAAGGTCTGCAAGACAGTTTTGTGAACCCTTTATATGGTTAATCTCATAGCTATAGTCCTGCAGAAGAAGGGACCATCTTGCCACCCTGCTGTTACTAGGCGTTCCTCTGGTAACAATTGTCAGCGGAGTATTATCTGTTTCAATAATGAAATGTTTGCCTAACAAAAATCTGGAAAGTTTACGTACCGAAAATACCATGGCAAGAGCCTCGAGTTCCGGTGTACTGTAATTTCGTTCGCTGGTGTTCAGTTTTAGAGAGACGTAGTATACTGGGTACAAGATTTGGTCGTGTTCTTGGAGAAGCACACCTCCAATGGCTACGGAGCTCGCATCACATCTTAATCTAAAAGTAATATTCAAATTTGGCAATTTCAGAATAGGTGATTTAGAAAAATATGAAAGAATTTTCGTAAATGCTGGCCTTAAACATTCACTGTTTACAATCACATTGGGGTGTTTATTTGTTAGTAGATCAGTGAAACATTTGGTCAATTCAGCAAAATGAGGAATAAACTGTCTGTAATAGTTTAAAAGACCTAACACACTTCGCAACTGTTTCTTAGTTGTCGGAAGCGACAATTTCAAAATTCTGGACATGATGTTATCGTCAGTTGATATAAAGCCATTTGAGATCTTATAGCCCAAAAAAAATGAAATTTCCTGATGTCTAATTCTGTTAAATGTCTGCTGTAGTGCTGTTATGTGATTTATCATGTCCAGAGCTGTCAGAAAAGATCGTCCTGTACTCTTGTATCAGTTGTTTGCAACTGTCAATTTGTGTCTGAGTCAGTATAGGATTTACCTTAATGTCTTGTAAGTTGGTCGTCGTGTCAAGACCTGGTGTCGGTATCTCGTCAGTGTTGTTGTCGTCTGTCTGGTCCACTATGGAGGTGCTTGCTGCAGTCTCTACTTGTTCGTCTTGCCTGTGGTG
The DNA here is from genome assembly GCA_963921405.1 of Cepaea hortensis. Classification (NCBI taxonomy): domain Eukaryota; kingdom Metazoa; phylum Mollusca; class Gastropoda; order Stylommatophora; family Helicidae; genus Cepaea; species Cepaea hortensis. The sequence goes on along the minus strand of OY992879.1, from coordinate 100,438,745 downwards.
ATAAGGTTTGAGCATGTTAATATGGAAAATTTTATGTTTGTCCCTAACTGCAATCTCGTAATCTACCGTCGAAATTTGTCGTAGCACTTTGAACGGTCCTTGCCATGAGTCAGTTAGGAGATGTCTATCACTTGGCAAAAGAAGAAGAACGTCCTGTCCTGGCGTTAGTGTAATAGTTCTATTTCCTCTGTTAGCATATTGTCGGTAAATAGCTCCTGATTTTTGGAGAGCTTCTTTGGCTAATATACATGATTTCATAATTCTATCACGCAATGATGTTACATGTTCATATGGTGAAATGGGTATAGACACAGTTGTACTTCCAGTCAACACAGATTCATACAGAGATAATGGGCCGCGTGGTTGTGCACCATATAACATTTCGAATGGTGAGAACCCAGTGCTGGAATGGGGGGAATGGGGCACTTCCCTATATGCTAACAAAATGGCAGGCAGATAAGTATCCCAATCTTCAGGATGTTCTTGGGTTACCTTAGAGAGCATATGTTTCATATCGCCATTAATCTTTTCTACTAGGGAAACTACTACTTTTTGGTCTAGGGGTATCATTCTCGCTTTGGGTGTGAGAGGTCCCGGGTTCAAATCCCGGACGAGCCCCCACATTCGCACTTGTCAGAGTCTTGCATAACACAAGACAAGTAGCTCGTTTTCTGGCAAGTGTGAAGTAATATCAAACTATCAAATCACACGAAGTGAATATCCAAAAGTATTATTCACACGCTTTATTGACGCGCTGCATTTATAATCGCACAAACATCGCGCACTGACAATCCATAGCAATCATTTCAGCATGAACAATATCACTACAATACATAATAATACATGCAAGCAATAAACATCTCACTTACAAGTCAAACTACGCAAGCGTTCCAACCAGTCTCCCACTGTCGTACAGGCTAGCTCTCAAGGCAGATTCAAACACAACTCGCATTCCCCATGCGACCTGTCCGTTCACCGACCTAAGCCCGTCTGCCAGTCCTGGCGTCCTACACGCTACACGCTCACGTCAGCTGGTGTCCCCTGCACGGTTCACGGGGTGAACTCAATTGCTGTGCGTGGCAGCTTATCCAGGCGTCGGCAAAGACGCCGCGTTCTCTCTGCCGTGTCTAACATTACTCAGGGTTGCGTGTTGTTATGGTGTCTGGCGTTGGTACAGACAACGCGTCGCAACCTCGGATGTGAGACCTTGACAGGCTCATACATGACTCCATCCATCCACCCATCCCCCAACCCACACATCCCACACACACCCCCACATACATCATCTCCTCACCCCCACATCTCCCACCCACCACACATCCCCCACACATCCCCACCCACCCACACACAAACCCAGATACACATGCATGCAACCACCCATCCATACCCACCGACACATCCCCCATCTTCACACATCTCCCCACCCACACGCACACATCCTCCACCCATCCCATAACCTACCAACACTGACCCACCCACATATCCACCACCCACCCACACACCCCCAACCACTCAGCCAAACACACATCCCTCAACCACATATCCAACACCCACACACACATATTCCCGCCAACACACATATCCTACACTTACCCACCTACACATCCCCCACTTACACACATATCACCCACCCACACAATCTCCCCCACCCATACATCCCGCACCCACAGACACACACATCCCCTCTCACCCCTAACCTACACACACTCGCCCTCCCACACATTCTCCATCAACCCACTAGCCAACCACCACCCCCCCCCCCCGATCTCCAATCACCAATCACATATCCCTTAACTACACATCTCACCACGCATACACTCACAATCTCCTCACCCATCTACACATCCTCACCCATCAACACATTCCTCATTCAAAAACACACCAACTACCCACACACACCCCACCACCCACATATACCCCACCCACACACATCCGCCTTCCCACCCACACACACATCACAGACAGACAGACAGACAGACAGACAGACAGACGGACGGACGGACGGACGGACAGACAGACAGACAAACATACAGACAGACAGATCAGTCAGTGAGTGTCGCTCTTTCGATTGTTCGATTATTGAATATGTTGATCCATCAATCGACAGACAAACGGATTCAGATATCTCGACAGATTTTAAACTCTAGGAACCGAAGAATGAAGTTGGAGACTCGTACCCTCGTAAATAAATTAGCCTTAAGCAAGCTCATTGTGGGTATTGATTGTTTGGCATATCGGGGGAACAGAAGAGTCTGCCACTGCACGCTACTCTACCCATACACTTTCTGTGAATGTTTATTGTTTAGTTTCCCCTTTTATTTATTTATGTCATGTTTTCTAGAGTGTTTCATCATCATCATGTGCTATGCCGTTAAGCGTGAGCGGTCATGGTTCCCCATCTCACACGATCACCGGGGTCATGGGTCAGCTCTAGGTTATTGCCCAGATTATGCCACGTGGTCAAGCCATCTAGATATGTGTTTCTCTGTCGTCCGCCTGCTTTTTCACCACCAATGTTACCAGCTGTCACTAAGTTTTTTAGTTTATTTCTCTCCCTAACATGACCGAAAAATCGTTACTGTTTGCGTCTAATTTCTCTAATTAATTTGCAATTTTCATGCGTGTGTGTTTGCGTGCGTGCGTGGGTGTGTGGGTGTGGGTGTGTGTCTGTGTGTGTGGTGTGCGTGTGTGTGTGTGTGTGGGGGGGGGGGGGTCTTTTGGGACTGTCTCATTGGTTTTTCTGTCAGACCATCGTATTCTTTCCATTTCTTTCAGAAATCACATTTCCAATCCCATTAAATATTTCTCAACTTGTCTTCTAATGCATATATAAGTGTAAGATCCATATAGCACTTGTACTCTTCTTTTTTCTCATTGCAATTGGCAGATTTTTATTGGCCAGTATGTTTTCCATCTGCAAAAGTTGCCATATTTCATTAATGTTTTATTACCGGCTGATGTTTTTGTGGTCAAGAATGTCCTCTGGCTTCTCCAATTATTCCTCAAGTATTCGTGCAAGCGGTGTGTTTTATCTTCCAAATAGCATAGATTTGATAATTATGTTCGTGTGCAGATGTTCTTCCCGCGTCTTCCAATCATTTCCGGTAAATATTTTTCTCCCTTGCATATATCAAAAAGGTATCTTCTTTCTGTATTTTCCCCTGCTCTCTTCCCCTTCTAATTGTCTGCTGTCACGATGGAATCGATGCTGTCCAGTATATTCTTTGTCATGGCGTGTTCAAAGAATGTTGCTAGAGCACATGCTTAGCAACACAGAGGTAGGGGGTTCGAACACCATTAGTGACGGAGTTCGCTTTCCTTCCGCCTGGCGTGGCTCTGAGGTCAAATCAACCTTGTGGAGGTCAGTTATTAGTTAGTTAGTCGACAGATCATCCTCATTGCACATCAAACCATTCAGTCCATAAGTGCTCGGATCCCCTCCCCAGCAAATCCCGCAGCGTGTAGCGGCTAACGACACCAGTTCTGTGTTGGTTTATCAATCTTCTTTGGCTTCCTGCATAGTGTTCTTGTTTGGCCACCCCTCTTTTAATTTGCTGTTCTCACAGTCTGGCCATGGTTGTAGATTCACAGTCATCACTTGGTTCACGCAAAGGTCTTACTTCTCGTAGAGCATTCAGAATGTCAGCATGGTCCATGGCGCGTCCGCCCTCCACCGTAGCTTGTCAGCCCGCTCATGTCCTTGTACTCCCGCATGCCCTGGCACGAAGATGAAACTAATCTTTGCCAGCCGAGACCGCTCCGCACCCCGTTTCCCTCTATCCTCTTGATCATGTTCACTGAGTCGCTAAGGAAACATGCCCTAGTGAATGTCTGTGTCTCGAGCCATGTTATTGCTTTACTCACTGCCATGACTTCCATAGTCAGGCTACTTTTGATTTCAGTGAAAGCACCAGAGTCCTCCTTCACAATTCTCCCTCCGGCCTGAGCCGTAAAGGCCCATGAGCTTCTCACATGTCGGACGACCGACCCATCTGTGTAGATGACAGCATCACCGTCTAGCGGATTCTCGACAATCAACGCTTGTACTTCAGCCTCCACCGCAGCCGGATTTTCTTGTCTGCATTTTCTATCTAGTTGGATGCAAACTGAAAAGGATTTGCAGAAATCTGTTGGCATTGTACTAACTCCTCGTCAGGTTCTAAGTCCTCAAGTGAACACACCTGTTGAAGAATGTCTTCGGCATAACCCATCCACGACCTTACTCTTTTTAACCTGCTACCCTTCACCTTCATAATTTCACTATGCAGTGGATGTTGTGTGTTTGCGTTAACTCTGAGATAGGCGCGTGCTCTGCAAACTTGTATTCTGTCTTCAATGGTTGGAAAATCAAGAAGGTAGCGCATCGCCCTGCATGCTGTATCTCTTGTACATCTAAGAATAATGCGCATAGCTTCATTCTGTTTCCTTTCCATCCTTTCTATCTGCTTACGGCTGAGAGTCAGGATTGCCATTTCATACTCAAAAACAGACATGACCAGCCCCTCGTATAGAAGACATAGATGGTGCTGCTCACAGTTTGCTGCCGCCATCACCCGCATCGCAGCCAAACCCCGCTTGGCCTTTGTTATCACCTGGTCTATGTGCTCATTATAAGCAAGGCTTCGATCAAACCGTATCACCTGGTAAATCATTGCCTGCGTTCTTGCCACCGTCTCTGAACACAACTGTACAGTTAGTGTTGAAGTGTTGACAATATGATTATTCAACGAGAACCAAGTCACTGTTACCTTTGTTGGGTTGACCATTGCCAGAGCTTCATCACACCAAGTACTTATGCGATTGAGTTCGGTTTGTAGTTCCACAGCAACCTGCTCTCTATCCTTACCCTGATGATACACTAAAACATCATCGGCATATGACAATGTCCTACCAGGTCCAGTGATCTGCTCACTGGTGATTCTCACTGTGTAGGCGTTGAACAGTACCTGAGATAATGGTAATCCCTGTGGTAGGCCAGGATATATTGTTGTTGGTTCCGAAGTCCAACTGCCACTTCTAAAAACTACTTTCCGTTTGAAGAGAGCTGCAGCGATCCAACTAAGGAGGAATTGACATATTTTGAGTTCAAGAAGCTGAAGCATTAAAAAATCCAATGGTACTCTGTTATACGCGTCCTCAAGATCAATCGCTGCAGCAAAGGTGTAAATGCCTGAGTGGAAAACTTCATAGACATCATGGGAAAAAACTGCTGCATTCGTCCAGGTTTCTCTTTTTTGACGGTACCCACCAAGGGTAGGTGGGAAAACACCTTGCCTCTCTAGCTGGCTTGATATTTTCCTGGCAATTAACTTCTCCAGCAGCTTGCCTATTGTATCCTGTATGGGTATAACTCGATAGGTGTCAGGTCTTAGTCAGATATGACTGAGCTACCGTATGACAGTAGACGGTACTACCTGCTTTCTGTCAGCGCCGAATGTTGGGCGGCGCTTACCAAACCCGACACCCCACATTGTGCCAACGGCTTCGGGCGGAAGAGCGCAATTGGGAGGGTACTAGCCTTATCCTGGTGCGAGGAAATGCAACCCAGAGACAAAATAAGTCATGGCAGGGCAGACCAGGCCCTAAGCCTTGGTTGGCAGCTGGTCTAGGATCGAAGCTCCGACAGGCGGACAGTTAGAGCATTGCTTTGCTGATCTGGCAGCTTCTGCAGCTTGTCTTGTTCCAGATTATAGGTGTCAACTTTCCTCTGGAGTGAACTAGGCAGGCCGAGAGAGGGATCATGCTGCATGGGCAACACATGGTTTCTTTATTTTAGCCGAGGCTTTGTGCTATGGAGAGGCAATAACTCCATCCCTGGTCTTAACCGGTCTCGGAATCAAAGCGAGAGGCAACTGTTACAGGTACTAATAAAAAGAATAGAAACCTCAAGCTACGGCTTGCAACCTGGAACGTGAGAACCATGTGTCCAGGATTTTCCACTGACTTGACAAATATTGACGATGTGAGAAAAACGGCTGTGATTGATGCTGAACTCAATCGTCTTAACATTGATATTGCTGGCCTGCAGGAGACTCGCCTTGCTGAGGAAGGGTCACTCAGGGAAAACAATTACACCTTTTTTTGGAAGGGAAGAGGGCAGACAGAAAAAAGGCAACACGGTGTGGGCTTTGCAGTGAAGAATTCGCTACTGGGAATGATTGATATCCCAGCTGGAGGTAATGAAAGATTATTATCACTGCGCTTGGCAACCTCTTGTGGATTTGCCACCATTCTCACTGCATATGCACCGACACTCGCTTCCTCTGATGATGTGAAGGATACGTTCTATGAGCAGCTAGACTCTGCGATCAAGGCAGTTCCAAAATCCGACTACATTTATATGCTCGGTGATTTCAATGCTCGTGTGGGCAAGGACTCGAATTCATGGCCAGTGTGCCTTGGAAAATACAACATCGGTCGCATGAATGATAATGGGCAAAGGCTGCTGGAGCATTGCACTAGAAATGACCTATGTATTACAAACTCCTTTTTTAAAACAAAAGAGATGCATAAGGTCACATGGAAACATCCAAGATCCAGCCATTGGCATCAGCTGGACTTTATTATCACACGGAGACAACATCTGAACCATACATCATTAACTCAAAGTTACCACAGTGCTGACTGTGATACAGATCATTCTTTGGTTGTTGCAAGGGTTAGACTGAGACCAAAGAGAATCTACACAGCTAAACACAAGTCTAGCCCCAGGATTAATATTACTAACACTCACGATCCTGGAAAGTGCTTTGAATTTCAACAGCAACTTGAAGACGCTTTCAATGATACATCAGAAAATTGTATAGTAAATGATAAATGGAGTAAACTTAAGGAAACTATTTATAAAACAGCGGTAGGGGTTTACGGCACTGTGGATCATAAGAGGCAGGACTGGTTTGCGGCAAACAGCCAGATACTGCAGCCCTTGATTGATAAAAAGAAGTTAGCTCTCTTAAGAAACAAGGAAAGACCAACGCGTAACACTCTGAGTGAGCTGAAGCAAGCGAGGAAGGATGTACAAAAGGCTGCCAGGCAGTGTGAGAATGACTATTGGATCATGTTATGTGAGTCCATTCAAATCGCAAGTGATAAGGGAAACATCAAAAGCATGTATGAAGGGATAAAGAAAGCCTGTGGTCCAATGATCAAAAGAAGTGCACCGCTGAAAACCTTGACTGGAGAAATCATCACTGATAAGAAACAGCAGATGGATAGATGGGTCGAGCACTATTTAGAGCTTTACTCAAGTGAGACCAAGCTAGTGGATGATGCCCTCAACGCCATAGAGGCCCTGCCAACTCTTGAGCACCTGGACACACTTCCCACTATAACAGAAGTTAAGTGTGCTATAAATGAGCTTGCATCTGGCAAGGCTCCAGGTAAGGATGGGATTCCAATAGAGGTAATCAGGAGTGGGCAAGACACACTCGCTCTACAGATCCACCAGCTAATAGAGCTATGCTGGCGAGAAGGAAAAGTCCCACAGGATTTCAAAGATTCAAACATCATAACGTTGTACAAGAACAAGGGAGATCGGAGCGACTGTAACAACTATAGGGGTATCTCACTTCTGTGTATTGTTGGGAAAGTATTTGCCAGAATTGTCCTGCGCAGACTTCAAGTCCTGGGAGATCAAGTCTACCCCGAATCACAGTGCGGCTTCCGTCAGAACCGGTCTACCATTGATATGATATTCTCATTGCGACAGATGCAAGAAAAATGCCGGGAACAAAATCAGCCACTGTTTATTGCCTTCATTGACCTCACAAAGGCATTCGATTTGGTCAGTCGTGAGGGTCTGTTCAAAGCACTAAAGAAGATTGGCTGTCCACCAACTCTTCTGTCCATTGTGGAATAGTTCCACAAAGGCATGAAAGGTATAATCAAGTTTGATGGCTCAACTTCAGAAAAGTTTGAAATCAAGAGTGGAGTTAAGCAAGGTTGTGTACTAGCTCCCACCCTCTTTGGGATATACTTTTCACTTCTACTGAAATATGCCTTTCGTGATCAGGATGACGGTATATACATTCATTCACGCTCAGATGGTGGCCTCTATAATGCTCAGAGATTGAAGGCCAAGACCAAAATTAGCAGGGTACTAATCAGAGAGTTGATTTTTGCGGATGATGCTGCGATTACGACCCACTCTGAGGAAGAATTACAACATCTATTATCTGCATTCTCCAATGCTTGTTCTGAATTTGGTTTAACAATTAACAAAAAGAAGACACAGATTATGTCACAAGGTGCACATGGTGTACCATCAATGTTTATTGACGACGCCGAACTGGAGATAGTAGACCATTTTACATATCTAGGATCAGAGGTAAATAGCAAATTATCCCTCGATCAGGAAATCAACATCAGGATTGGCAAGGCAGCAACAACAATGAACATGTTAGCAAAAAAAGTCTGGGAGAACAGGAAGCTTACTGCCAAAACAAAAGTCCTCGTCTACCAAGCCTGTGTCCTTAGTACTTTTCTTTATGGCAGTGAAACCTGGACAACTTACTCACGCCAAGAGAAACGTTTAAACAGCTTTCATATGCGGTGTCTGCGAAGAATACTTGGTATTAAGTGGCAAGACAAAATCACAAATACTGAAGTATTGGAAAGATCAGGTTGTGTGACGGTGTATTCCATGCTCAGTCTTCGTAGACTTAGATGGATAGGACATGTTAGGAGGATGGATGATGGTAGAATACCAAAGGACATCTTTTTTGGTGAATTACAGACGGGTAGGAGATCTCAGGGTCGGCCTCTACTACGATACAAAGATGTGTGTAAGCGGGACATGATTGATACAGGCATTGATAATGCACATAGGGAGCACGTCGCCGCTGAACGTGTTGCATGGAGGGCAACTATCAGAAATGGAATAAAGACAAAAGAGAAAATGATTGCAAATAAAGCACACACAGAGCGTGAGAGACGTAAGATGGTGCAAAATGGTGGAAGTGACCATGTTTTCACATGCACCTACTGTGGGCAAACATTTGCAGCAAGAATTGGCCTTGCCAGCCACACTCGCCACCGCCATGGATCGTAGTTATTAAGCCTTTTTGAAGCACAATGTACCAAACTATCGTCTGTCAAGACGGAAAGGTGCCAATGTGTATAACTCGATATCCCTGAATTTGTGTGTGGTATTTGCCAGGCTTCCGCAAGGGAATCAGATAGCTGTGTAACCACTCCTCCTTGATGCTAGCACTCCCTATACTGTTGTTGTACATGTCTGCTAGTTTCTCTAGCTCGTTGTTGGTACACCTATTGATGTCGTCGTATCTTATGCCATCAGGCCCTGGAGCACTGTTTTTTGATCGTCGAAGCACAGCCTTGATTTATTTCACTGTCACTGTGTCTTCATCCGAAGTGTTCTGGGCCTTGCACCTGTCTGAGGTGACTTCCTTGGCAAGATTTCGGCCTCTCATATCTGTCTGTTTGCTCTGCTCTAGATAGCGTTCAAAGAGGGCTTTGCCCTTGTCCTCGTCAGTCCACTGCCGGATGAGGTCAGCACCTTGGAAGTCAGAAATTCTCTTATTCTTTACTACCCCGCTCATGCTTTTAAGTAGTCGCCAGAACAATTTCAGTGACTTGTCTGTGCTTACTCTTTGACACACCTCTGCCCAGTTTTCACTTTTAACCACCTTGACCAGTTTTCTTAAATAGCTTACTTTTGGGTGCATTTCTCTTTCTAAGTGCATGCAGGGACTAGGATGGCCAACTCTGTTCTTCTTGCCATTTTGCCATCTCCTTACAGCACTACGCTTATCCACCCAAGTCTTCTCCACCTCGAAATTCCACCAAGGTGGCTGCTCCCAGCTTTATTTCCTGCCCTGAAGCTTTCTGCGCTTGTCACGTCTTATTTTACTCACCACATCTTGCCCTGTACTGTCGTACTGGAAAATCTTGACCATTAGCTTGTGCTGCCTGGTTCTACCTTTCTCCTCCAATATGCTGCAAAGGTGGTGGTCGCTGCTGTGGTACTCTAGGACACCCCATCTACACACTGTAGTGAGTGAAGGAGAAACCAGCGCCAGATCAATAGCACTGTCCTCATCGCCTGGACGGCTTGCTGTCCTGGTGACACAGCCACTGTTGATACAAACCAGGTCAATGGTTTCAAATGTCTCGAGCTCCTAACCCTGTGTGTTGGAGGAAATGTTTCCCATGATCTGTCTTTAGCGTTGAAATCGCCACAGAAAATAACATTTCTCTCGTGACCTAATATGTCACTTAAGCACTGCCACTTCTGGGAATCCATACTCGCGTTTCGGGCATAAACATTACCAAAACGAATGGTAGACTGGATTGAACTCTTAACGCCTGTATTTGTGTATGTCTAGCTCTGACGTCACCATGCTGTCGCGAATGAGAATCGCCATTCCCAGATGTCGTCTGTTGTATAAACATTTGAAGCCGGCAATTCGGAGTAGCTGATCGCCCAGTCTCGTCTCCTGGAGCGCTACAATGTTGTTTTCTGCCTGCCCGGCGCCCACGTCGCCTCGTTAGGTTGACTGCCGATCGCTCAGAGAACACACGTTGTTCCGCCATGCTGAAAAACCGAAAACCACAGAAACCACACATGCTGAGAGAAATTCACTCAAGGATTGTTTCACTCGATGCACGAAACTCCGTAGCATCGGCGCAGATCTTGAGTAGAAACTCCTGGTTTTACATCCTGGCACACACGTTACACGCAAGAGATGAATAAATCCATCTCCTACTCGAAAAAGTTAAAGATCACAAAACAACACGACCGTCCGTCGCCATCTTGAAACTGGAAGCAAGAGGGGGTAAGACTACTATGGAGACTTGTGGAGGTCAGCATGGCTGAATGGTTAAGAGCGCTCGTTTTTAAACACCCAGTGTGCTGATGCGGTTTCAACCCCTTCACCGGTCAGTTGGACTGAAATGTTGACTTCTCTTCCTTGGCTTGGGGACGTAAAGTATAAGTACCTCTAAAATAGGAGTTGGTTCACCTGATGGCGAGGGACACTGGTTGTAGGAAAAACAAATTCACACACAAAAATCAGTCCAGTGTACTAGAACCACATGTATGGACTAAGCTAGAGTTCAAAGCTAGCTAGCACAACAGTAAAAAATCAGACATGTGAAATTGTTACCTGTGAATTTGAAGAATTTATGCAAAGGAAATGCGACGTTGAACGGAGGCAGTTATATTTTCTTATTATTCTATGACATAGTGAAGCTCTAACGGTTCTCTTCATCTTCTAGTCTGTGCAGTATGGCGTTGGCCAGTGGCGGACTGGGTCTAAAAATATTGATTGCCAGGAGTGATATGTCATTACATTTTTAACATATTCTCTCACGTGTGAGGGTGCCTACGTTTTAGAGGCCGACAAGGTCCACTTGCCATCGGACCATCGGAGAAAGTCGTACATCATGGTCAAGCCACCATTGGCGTTTGTCATCATATTTCTCTACATCCTACTTTCTCATGGAATGTCACGATTGTCTGATACATCTGTTTCTCCACGACACGATGCCAAGATATCTAGCATCTTATTTCTGTCTCTCTTTCCCTGCAATTGTCCTGTTGTTAATGCGTATTCATGTTTACCCATTCTCACATGTAGAACTAGTTCGGATTATATACTTTTAATATATACGCACTACCGTTCAGTTACAAACTGCAGGAAACACTGTCAAACGAATGATGCTTTATGTAGTCACATCAAGAACATTTGATAGCTAACGGATCTTCATGGTAACAGAAATATGTGATTAATATTTACAACCAGGCTTTGGCAATACACTGTAGCGGTCAATATTAGCTGCAAGTGTGTCACTACAGCTGTAGCTATATATGGTCAAGTTTTACATTAGTCTTACCTCCATTTTAACAGAAAGATATGGTCAAAATGTATAGCTGGTTACAAAATTGGTAGCAAAAATATGTGGTCAGCAATTACAGCCAGCCTACCTGTGTGGTAATAATATATATGGTCAAATTTCAGCTAAAGTTTGCCACCAAGGTAACAGAAAGATGTGGTCAAGGTTTACGGTGGTCTTACCTCCATTTTAACAGAAAGATGTGATCAACATTTACAGCACGCTTATCACCATGATAACATAAAAAGAGGTCAATATTTACAGCAGGCTTATATCTATCTAATAGAAAGCTATCCCGAACGTTTACAGTAAGTGTGTCACCATGGTAACAGCAAGATGTGGTACAGTTCTACATCTTGTTTACCCCCATATTTGGAACTGTGGTGGCGCAGCTGCTAGAAGGCTTGCCTGCCGGATGTGTGATCGTGTATTCAAATTTCAAATCGCCATCTAGGCGAGATAGTTTTTAATAGATCCAGGCTCCCAGGTTGACTCATCCTAAAATGTATACAAGTAAGTGGCATTAGAAGTATACACAAGCTCTCATCAGCAAGCAAATACAAGAAAACACGTCATATAAATACGGAGAAGCGGCTACTTTGGTGACGTTAAGTTATACTAACCCAATAAGAAGATGCAAAGATGTTTAAAATGAGAACAATTAAAAGGACTTTAAAATATTCTAGTTATCTCAAAATCCCGGACTGTGAAGCCATCATGAATCTGACGCTAGGTCGCTAAAACAGCAGGCCGTGAGAGTGTGTGATGGCATAGGAAAGGGGGTGGGGGAATGGGAACAGTCCAGTGAAGGCTGCAGGTAAATGCTTGGAAGTGGTGCATGAAGACGGTTATGGGGGTTGGGGAGGGGTTGGGAAAGGAAAGACGGGGAAATGTGAAAGCACTGGAGATATGATAGTAGGCCGAGAGTGAATACTAAGGAGGAGTACCCAGGGGGATGATGTACATACAATAAATTAGTGTATCAGTAATGGGTTGGCCATGGGAGGACAATCTCGAAAAGCAATGGTGTGTGCACCTGCGTGAGATTGTATTGTAATAATAATGAAACTGGAAAATGCACTCCTTTATATTTGCATTGGGGAAACACTAGCATGAGTGCACTAATGTAGTTTTGGTAATTCTCGACGGTAATCTTTTTAAAAATTTACATCAAAGACATGCTACAATCACAAGTAATGACATTATCCAGTGCCACCCATCGGGCGCTGGAACGTCAATTATTCCTCTCCACGACGCTTTACGTCAAAAGTGGAAGATGATGATGATGATGAATCTATTTTTTTTTTTCAAAACTGCGCTCAAACTTTCCGAACGTGACTAACGGAATATTCTGGCTTACTTAATTGTGTTAACGTTTCTAAAGACGATCCCGCGGAACAGTTTTCCCGCTGTCTATTGTCCGTGGGTGGAAAGAGAGAAATTGATGGATGCTCGGGATGACATTATGTGCTACATTTATTTTCTTAGCCTGGAGAATTCTACTTCCGGTCACGCGACGGCTATACAAGAAAGAAAGATAATCGAAAAGCGTCATTACTGGTGAAGTTTTATTTATTTATGTATTTATTTTTTAAAATAATGTGGATCGCTACAAGTAACAACTGAATAACAACAGGGTATTTTTTTTTATAGCTGTTTCGAATACCTATGATAAAGCTAACTTGAGACAAGCAAAACTATGAATACGAATAAGAAAGCTTTTGGTGAAATTGTTTCTTTTTCAAATGACTGTCTGAATGGCACCTTGTAGTCTTGACAGACGATAGTCTGTAAAATGGAGTTATACATCTCAATAGCACAAAACCTGGGCTGAATTTAGAGACCAAATATTGCTAATTCATCATGATCCCTCTCTCGGCCTGCCTAGTTTACTCCAGAGGAAAGAAAACACCAATACATTCGCAACAAAACCAGATGAACAAGTTACCAGATCATCAAAGCAATTATCTAACTATCCACCTATAAGAGGTTCAATCCTAGACCAGTTTCCTATCAAGGTTTAGGGCCTGGTCTGCCCTGCCATGACATTAAGTTTTTAGGTTGCATTTCCTCGCACTGGAATAAGACTTGTACTCTCCCAGTTGCACTCCTCCGCCCGAAGTCGTTGGGACAATGTGGAGTGTCAGGTTTGGTGAGCCCCGCCCAAAATTGGTTAGTACGATCTAATAAAATCACCAGTTATTTTCAGTTTGTTTCCTACCTGGTCTGAAAGCCACACAACCTCAGCAAGGTCAGGCAACCTTGATATCTCAGGATTCAAAATATCAGACAGATTCTAGCAATGGTGTCTACGTGTGGCGATGGCAATTATTACTTGCAGACATGCCTCAGATCCTTCGGTATCAGACCTTCGTGTGGAGGTCAGCATGGCCGAATGGATCAGAGACATCGTTCTTAAACATCCGGTGTACTGATGCCGAGGTAGCGGGTTCGACTCCACGACCGGACAATTGGACTAAAATGTCGACTTCCTCGTCCTTGACTTGGAGTCGTAAATTACAAGTACCAGAGAAGTTGAGTGGGTTCGCCCGATAGCGAGGGACACTGGTGAGAAGGAAAGCTAATCCACACACAAAAATCAGTCCAGTGCTACTAGACGTAGTTGCAAATGTATACACTACACTTGAGTTCAAAGCGAGTGAAAACCACCAACACAAAATGTACCTTCACGTAATTGTGAGACAGATCTCGCCAGGCGGTTGATTGACCCCCACTAATGGGCACCCGCTGTTCAAGTGAGTTATTACGGCTGAACGCATTTAAGTCTGAATACTGACCGAATGCTTGATGATTACGATGTCCCTGACACCAAAATATTCTGGCTCCCGCTTTTCCTTTGGGGTTTTCGGAGAAGTGAATGTAAAGTGTTGGTAAGATTTTGTTCTTGATTAAGACTACTCTATAGACAGGACAGAACAATGTCACAGTCCGGCATAGCACTGTGACCCTCGAGAAAGAACTTCCGGCTGTTAATTCTCTACAGTGTAGTCTCAAGGTCCGCCCTAAACTGGGCACCTGGGCGGTTCATCGGGGATGTACACATGGGGAGATTATTTCTCAATAGTGCAGCTGTGATGCTCTTTTTCAGCTGCACATCTGGGAAGTTATTTCTCGCACGTTTATCTGGGAGAGCCTATTTAAAATATTCTTTCACAGCTGTACATCTGGGTGTTTAGTTCTCGACTGTAAATCTGGGTGTTTAGTTCTCGACTGTACATCTGAGTGTTTAGTTCTCGACTGTACATGTGGTTGTTTAGTTCTCGACTGTACATCTGATTGTTTAGTTCTCGACTGTACATCTGGGTGTTTAGTTCTCGACTGTACATCTGGTTGTTTAGTTCTCGACTGTACATCTGGTTGTTTAGTTCTCGACTGTACATCTGGGTGTTTAGTTCTCGACTGTACATCAGGTTGTTTAGTTCTCGACTGTACATCTGGTTGTTTAGTTCTCGACTGTACATCTGGGTGTTTAGTTCTCGACTGTACATCAGGTTGTTTAGTTCTCGACTGTACATCTGGGTGTTTAGTTCTCGACTGTACATCAGGTTGTTTAGTTCTCGACTGTACATCTGGTTGTTTAGTTCTCGACTGTACATCTGGGTGTTTAGTTCTCGACTGTACATCAGGTTGTTTAGTTCTCGACTGTACATCTGGGTGTTTAGTTCTCGACTGTACATCTGGTTGTTTAGTTCTCGACTGTACATCTGGGTGTTTAGTTCTCGATTGTACATCTGGTTGTTTAGTTCTCGACTTTGCTTCTGTGATACTCTTTCTGAACCTGAGGTTCTGGGAGGTACTTCCTTGTCTGAGCATCTGGGAGGTTCTTTCTTGCCTGAGCATCTGGGAGGTTCTTTCATGTCTGAGCATCTGGGAGGTTCTTTCTTGGCTTGGCATCTGGGAGGTGTTTTTTTCTCGGTTGAACATCTTGAAGGTTCCTTGTCCGCTGAGCATATGGAAGATTCTTTCTTGACTGGACAGCCTACAGATTCATTCTCGCCTGGACATCTGGAATATTATTCATTCTCGGCTGGACGTCTGGAATATTATTCCTTGTTTGGGAATCTGGAATTATCTTTTTCGACCGGGTATGCGGGTTGTATTTTCTTGGGTTAGCATACATGAGGTTCTTTCTCGACTGGGCATCTGGGAGGTTCTTTATCAACTGAACATCTTGGAGGTTCTTTCTCGACTGAGCATTCGAGATATTATTTCTAGACTAAGCATCTGGGAGATTTCGTGTCTGCTGGGTATATGGAAGGTTCTTTCTTATCTGGGTAACCTGCATGTTCTTTATCGACTTGTCATTTGGGCATCTAAAGGATCTTTCTCCGCCGTGTATCTGGGAGGTTCTTTCTCGACTTCTCATTATTGAAGTTGCTTCTTCATTAGCGCACCAGTCTTAGTCAAGGTGAAGTAGCGACTGTAAGAAGTTAAGTGAACTGTTTAAGTGTGTAGAGACGGCTAACTATTAATGTATGTTCTCTCTGGTTTTGTTTCCAGGAACCAACATTGTGATGCAGAACTATCGGACCATAGAACTGAGGCTGCTTAGCAAGGACTCGTGCCGTAGTGTATCTTCGTTTACCTCAACGGACACCAGCTTCTCCGGATCGATAACTCCACCCAAAAACATCTCCAATTCAGGTAACCCACCGTTACTATACACGTGTAGTTGTTATGCCTTTACAATGCTTGCATCACTTTAATCATTAAATCGTCCTATACCAAGGAACGCATTATGCGTTCGCTGTATTCTACATGTACCACTTCTTTTACTGAACAACCTTAGAGGCTAAACACAATGTATTCGCTTAGTGAATTTAAACATAGAAGCCACAAGCAATAGGTTGCACGATTTATTGCCTGGCACATTTCGTTGCATCTCATCATGTGCATACTGCAGAATTATATGAGTGAATAAATTAATCATACGTTGAGTGAAATACTTCAAACATATAATCACATGTATTGTTTAAATGTGGAGCAGTTGATATCCCCACGGTAATTTCACATCATACGTTGACCGAAATACTTCAAACCTATAATCACATGTATTGTTTAAATGTGGAGCAGTTGATTTCCCCACCATCATTTCACATTTAAAACGAACTCTTTATGTCTGCACAAAACTGTCTGGAACCGCCTAATTGCGGCAGATCTCTAAAAGAGTTAATCAATCTTCAGAACTCCATTTGCAGTCGACAGGTTATATATACAACGCCCTCCTTGGCGAATTCTCAACTTCGCACAAACTACAGTCATAAAGTTAACAATGGAAACGCGTGTCATATACAATATTCGACGAACAATAAATGATTGCTCAAATACAGTGGGGCCTTAGCAATTAGAGGCAAACTACAGGACGTAAACTTGCTAAGAAATCATGGATGGCCAAAATAAAAAAAATGCTAGGGTTGGCTAGGGTTGACTACGACGTCCTGTAAAGGATATGGAACTAATTATTTTGTTACAGGGGTAATCGAGCGATGTAAGTGCGGACGTACTTGTGCCGGATTAAACCTTGCAATGTGGAGGTCAACCAGAGAGACGAATGGAGACGGATTGTATCTGCAGCAAAGAACCTCAATGGCTCGGAACGATGAAGAAGAAGAAGAAGAAGAAGAAGAAGAAGAAGAAGAAGAAGAAGAAGAAGAAGAAGAAGAAGAAGAAGAAGAAGAAGAAGAAGAAGAAGAAGAAGAAGAAGAAGCAGCAGGTCTAATTAGAAAGGTGGCTGACCATTAGCAAACTGTATAATTTGAACATATGCTGGTTGTTTGCATTGAATGATAGCAGGTCTTCGAGATCGCAAGTGTGTTAATGCGGCCACCAAGGAGAAGTAAACAATGGTCAGACTAAATATCCGTGCATCATCATCATCATGTGCCATGCCGATAAGTGTCATGTTTCGCCATTTTACATGATCACCAGTCGTGAATCAATTCTGTGTTCTTGTCTCGACAATGTCATGTGGTCAAGCCATCCAGATATTCACTTCTCTGCTTTCCCCTTGTTCTTGTCTCCTCAATTTTGTAGTTGTAAAACAAGTTCTCTAGTTTATTTCTTCTCATAACGTGCTCTGAACAGTCTGAACAGTCGAGAGGATCGATTTAATTGCACCGGGTATTATCCCATATGGCTCAGTCTCTTTCCGCAGGACGGCCTGCTGAAAGCGTCACACAAAGCACGAACTCCGTCGCTCCAGCGACGTCCCCCAGGAGTCTCCGTGAAAAATGCACTCGTGAAGCGAAAGAAGTATCCCGGAATCAAACCCACAACCTTCAGAGGGCGAAGGTTATACTAACCACATCACTCATGGAGTGACCATATGTTTAAACACACGAGGATAGTTCCATATACACAATATGCTTCGTATATGTCACAATATGCTTCGTATATGTCACAATATGCTTCGTATATGTCACAATATGCTTCGTATATAGCACAATATGCTGCCTGTAAAGGAATCCAAGATAAAATGTGTACGGATTCAAATATCTATACCTATTGTCCTCATAAATCTATACCTACAGTCCTCATAAATCTATACGTACAGTCCTCATAAATGTATACCTACAGTCCTCATAAATCTATACCTACAGTCCTCATAAATCTGTACCTACAGTCCTCATAAATCTATACCTAGAGTATTCATAAATCTATACCTTCAGTACTCATAAATCTATACCTACAGTACTCATAAATCTATACCTACAGTACTCATAAATCTATACATAGAGTCCTCATAAATATATATCTACAGTACTCATAATTCTATACCTACAGTTCTAATAAATCTATACATACAGTCGTCATAAATCTATACCTACAGTACTCATAAATCTATACCTACAATCCTCATAAATTTATACATACAGTCCTCATCAGTCCACATGCAGAACTCATAAATCTATACCTACAGTCTTCATAAATCTATACCTACAGTCCTACAGTCCCTTAGGCCAACACATCCGACTTCGGTGGGTGTTTGTTGACCGGTGTTTCTCACTGGTGTGGTGTCGTCCACATCCCAGCTGGTCAAGCTGGAACGGTCGAAGACTTCACGGTCAGCCCTCAAGGGAAGGCAGGGGCAGTTCATGGGCATTATCCGCCCTCCAAGGAGGCTTCCATAATTGCAGAGCCGGCACATAGCGCTCTGGTACTGGGCTCACACCCAAGGAATCATCACGTCCTCACTTCCATATATTGGGTATTTCGTTCGCCGCAGGTCGCTCCCCAGAAAACTAGGAACGGTCAGTCTGCAGACGACATGCACTCAGAAAACTTTCGCTTCGGACTTCCACGTAATGGATTCGCTAGCCAAGCGTTTCATTTCGTGTTAATGAGACGTTTTTCCACCTTTGGTTACGCTCACTCAATGAGCTTTATTCATGTATCTATACCTACCGTATTTATACATCTATACATAGAGTATTCATACTTCTATACCTACAGTATTCATACATCTGTTTTGAACGCTTTCTAATCCCTTTCATATTATTACCAAGCCAAGTCAACCGACTGTTATATAATATACTAAATCCCCAGGGAATTTGACGACACCACCAACAGGCAGAAAATCCAGACGATCTGTTGGGAACCGCATCCGCCACAGTAACCCCACGATGATCCGCCAGAACAAGATGAGAGTCATCAGGATGCTGTTCGTTGTCGTCCTCGAGTTCTTCATTTGCTGGACTCCGGTCTACCTGCTGCAGACTTGGATGGTGTTTCATGTGCAAAGTGCTTATCAGGTATGCGAGATGTCTTTGTGATACAACAGGATAGTTTTGGGATGGACAGGTGTAAGTGTACATATAACAGGTGGGATAATTCGCTGTACTGTAGTTTTCGTCCTACGGTTCCAACTTAGCAACAATGGGTTTTCACCAAAATTGTACTATATATTCCCGTACCAGTGAAAACCTCACGAAATACCTATTTGTGCCATGTGAATTCGTGAAGGAAACAATATTTTCGAAAAGTCCATATCGCCAGAGAACCGACGCCAGGGCGCCTTTCATTTGAACATGCAATTCATTGTCAAAAGAGACAGCTGTTTGACGACCACACAAGCAAGCTAAACATGCACAAGGCCATAGCCCGGTGAACCGACATGCAAGCCGTCCGTCATTTTCTTAATTTGCATTCCACCAGTGACTGGTGGAAAAAAAAATAAATTCCGAATGAAATGCAGAGATCACAGTGTCACGGACAACTCAACTCTGAAGCTAGGCTACGAAAACTGGTCCTTCAAGTCCAACCATGGGGAAAATTCCCTCAGTGTAGGTCAATGCTAAAATAATTCGCCCCGATGAGTTTTCCAAACCCTGATTACTGAGCCGACAGGCGGGCATCTAGCCACTTCGCCACAGCGGCCCCCTTTACTCTCTTGTGCTCAGGGAATATTGTTAAATCTTGCTACTTGTTATTGTTTGTACTTCCCACGCGAGCCTAGTGGCATGCACTTGCCTTCCCTCCCGTTGGTCAAGGGTTTGATCCGCATTGGGGTGGATTCGAATTGTAAAATTGACTTGGACTAACAGTACGACCCACCCTAAAATTGGTGCTAGGAAATGTCCTGGGAAGTAAAGGCGGCTAACTTGATACTAAATCCATCACCCACAAGTGCGACTTGGTCTTTCCAAATATGCTTGTAGCAATGTATACAATGTATGTGTCGTAATGCATGTAACAATGCCATTTATATTTTTTTTTAAATGTTACTTGTTTTTGTAACCCAGGTGTTCACACCCTTGACCAAGACACTATTTCACCTGCTGAGCTACGTCTCTTCCTGTTGCAACCCCATCACCTATTGTTTCATGAACAAGAAGTTCAGGGAAGCTTTTCTCAGAGTCTTCCAGGTAATGGCATTCAATTGTCGCCATCACTATCTGCTATGTTGCTGCTACTACTGCTACTATTACTACTGCTCTGACCAGTACTAATACTGCTGCTTCTACTACTGCTAATGCTACTGCTTCTGCTGCTGCTGTTGCTGCTGCTGCCACTAATACAGTTACTACTGCAACTACTACTATCATCATCATCACACTACTGCTACAACTTCTACTATACAACAACAACAACAACTACTACTACTACTACCACTACTACTACTACTACTACTACTACTACTACTACTACTACTACTACTACTACTACTACTACTACTACTACTACTACTGCTGCTACTGCTGCTGCTGCTGCTACTACTACGACTACTACTACTACTACTACTACTACTACTACTACTACTACTACTACTACTATTACTACTACTACTACTACTGCTACTGTTGCAATTACTGGTGCTACTGTTGCTACTGCTACATTTACTACTTCCATCACCACCACACTACTACCATTGTAACTTTAACTACTACTTCTGCTACTTTTATACTATTACTACTACTACTACTACTACTACTACTACTACTACTACTACTACTACTACTACTACTACTACTACTACTACTACTACTACTACTACTACTACTACTACTACTGCTACTACTACTACTACTGCTGTTGCTACTGCTGCTGCTACTACTACGACTACTACTACTACTACTACTACTACTACTACTACTACTACTACTACTACTACTACTACTACTGCTACTGTTGCAATTACTGGTGCTACTGTTGCTACTGCTACTTTTACTACTTCCATCACTACCACACTACTACCATTGTAACTTTAACTACTACTTCTGCTACTTTTATACTATTACTACTACTACTACTACTACTACTACTACTACTACTACTACTACTACTACTACTACTACTACTACTACTACTACTACTACTACTACTACTACTACTACTGCTGCTGCTGCTACTACTACTAATACTACTACTACAATTACTACTAACAACGCTATGTCGCTTGTCGTCCCGGGAGGAACGTGAAATCAACAAGCACACCTTTAAGATCCTTATACTTGGGAATTATTTACAGACTTTTGTCTACACTCCTCCGTTCTGTCTTCTACTCACTATATCTCGCTCTCTTTCTCTCTCTCTTATTCCTTCATAACATACCCCGACAACAGTTTCCTCCAACATTTAATAAAATATTTATTGCTGAAAACTATGTCAGTTGTATGTATTGAATGTGTATATGTAATGTGTAGTGTCTTCTATTGTGAGTGCGAGATAGGACTCTGAATGTCTATGCTCCGTGTCACATCTCTCATCTGCATACGGCCATGCAACAAGACATCACACATATATGGACAGCTCTCACCCTGGATGCTCCGTTCCGCCTGAGTCTGGACGTAATCCAATCTTAGAAAATGTTCACTGCGATTACGATAAGTTTCTGAAGTAGGCAGATTTCCCTTTTTTGGACGTTAATAAAATCCATCACTGAAAACACATCACCACTGTCTATATTTACTATAAATGTTCTACACACTGTCTCCAGTTAGTATAGTTTTATATTAGTCCACAGAGCAAATATATGCAGTTTTATGTCGCTCTGCCTTCAGCAGTTTAACGTCTTTTCCATTTACTTTCTTTACTTGGATATTCTTTTATTTATACAGAGTTCCTTTATGGGCGATTGAGTATCTCTTCTCACGATTAGAACATGTCTATGTTCTTAGTGATTCTAGTGAGGTACTTTATCTCCGCACAAGTGAATTTAATTTCTTTAATCTTCTCTGAACCTGTCAGGAGTTTTCGTGGAACCTGTGGGTGATATATATATCCATGTGATATTAGTCTGCTCCAGACTATATCTTATGTGAGAGCATGTCTCCCGGCCGTACTAAAACGCTTCCGAAAGATACTCTGACATAAGACAGATGAGTTCACTAAAGTCTAAACGATTAGCTAAAAGAAGGAAATGGTAACAGTCAAGCACAGACACCTAGTTCCCTATGCTAGACTATTAAGCTAAAGCTAGATTACCTTATATAATCTATGTTAGTCCATGAATCGAAATACACAAGCGCATAAGCACCAATACTCCATCGCCTTTAAATAATAAGGGACCTATATTTCTTTTCTAATTAAGGGCGCATAGATACATTCTCCGTCCAGTTTGGTAGCACACTAACCACAAAAACAAGTTTACAACTATTTATACTCAGTTTCCAATTCTCCGTTACTTTTGATCAACAATCGAATTTGCCGTGATTCCCCCATCAAAGGTTTGTGAAGTCACGTATTCGTTCGTTGCCTCTCCGTTTCGGCTCCTCCGTTGAGTCCCGCGTTCCTCACTCATCGTACATCCAAGAGTCCTAACTCTTTGATCACCGTCTTCGTGTTTTCCTCAACCTCCCGTCTCCGTGTTGTTTGTCCGATAAGATCGGCAGTCAATGACCCTTGATAACCACGTTATCTGTCGTCTATACCATTCGGTCAATAAGCTTCACTTTGTCCTCACCTCAGACTGAAGTACTCGATTGTTTTCCATCCTCATATATTGCACTTAATTTTATATTTAAGTTTATCGGGGAATCACTAAACTCACAGTATCCCGTGACACGCTACTACCACCACCACCACACTACTGCTGCTACTACTACTACTACTACTACTACTACTACTACTACTACTACTACTACTACTACTACTACTACTACTACTACTACTACTACTACTACTACTACTACTACTACCACCACCAAATACTACTTAGTAGTAATAGTAGTAGTATTTGGCTGCAGCAGATATAATAGATAGGACGGGTAGGCGTGAGTTGGTTGACAACCTAGGTAGGCGTAATTGATGTATAAAGGGAAGAAAGAAGGAAGGAAAGAAAGAAGGAAGGAAGGAAGGAAAGAAAGAAAGAAGAAGAAGAAGAAGAAGAAGAAGAAGAAGAAGAAGAAGAAGAAGAAGAAGAAGAAGAAGAAGAAGAAGAAGAAGAAGAAGAAGAAGAAGAAGAAGCAACAGCAGCAGCAGCAGAAGAAGAAGAAGAAGAAGAAGAAGAAGAAGAAGAAGAAGAAGAAGAAGAAGAAGAAGAAGAAGAAGAAGAAGAAGAAGAGATAGAAGAGGTAGAGGAGGAGGTGAAGGATCAGGAGAAGCAGAAGCAGAAGAAGAAGAAGAAGAAGAAGAAGTCGACGTAGTAGCAGAAGACACTAAAACCTGTTCACTTTCCAGCAGTGACAATCAGTCCTAACAAAACGGCTGTCTATGATAAATACCCAGCATTGACTGGATTTTCCCGACCCATTGTGACTCTGGGGTCGACAGTCACATTATATCGTATGCAATTTGTCTGAGAAGGCGAGAACGCTGGGGATAGAACTGTTCATCCAACCTAATTAAGCCATGACCTAGCATATACAAAGGGCTAACAGTTCATATTATTATCACAGTATCTCTCATGGGTTTTCCCTCACAGTTACAACCAGTCCTAGGTTATGTCTTTTTTAAACAGTCACAGAACATTTACCGTAAACTACCGATCTTGATTCTGAAGTTGACTGCAATTAATCTTAAGCATTGGGTATCTATGTACATAGTGAACAAGCAGGGTTAGAATTAAATTGTAAGGGGATGGAATGTTGTGTTCTGTCCATCCATAAAATATCATGTAGATATCATATGTAAAGAAACTAGCGAAACAGAAACCATAACATCACTGCATGACGAACAGAACACAGGAGAAGAACCAACGGTGAATTACACCATTAATTAAAGAACTCCTTTTTTGTGGACGATCAAGCACTAATAGCTAAATCAGAAGCAGCATTACACGTCCATGTAAATAGCCTAGACGAAGTGTGTAAGGAGCATAACATTAAAATTAGCCTCAGTAAAACTGAGATAATGACCATAATCATAGAAGAAATAGTTCTGGTGTACACATATGTGGATCTTCTCCGATGTTACGGAATTCACGCATTCTGATGCTATTCTTCGTGTGCAATATTTAGGAAGAGACTGGGCGTTTATGGAGATATTCGTGTGCATTTAAAGTGATACTTCACAAACCAACCCACATATTCTTTGTTTACGGTTTATAGACAAGGGTGAGCGCGCTGATGTAACGGTTACAACGTTATGCTGACAATGGCATAGGCGTAATCGGACAAGGATTCGATATCAACTCTCGTCGTCTATTCCTCGGTGCACTCAGGCCCACAAATGTGATGCCCTTACACTTTCCATATAACAGATTCCTGCTAAGGGTTTTTTTTTTTTTTTTTTTTGTATTCTAGACAAGGCTGATTAAAATTGATACCTTCTATTTTGTCCTCAGTGTCGGTCTCCCCCTCAGTCCCTGAGAGAGCGAAGACTACACCAGCTGTATCAGAAACGGATCGATTATCAAAAAGATCAAAAACGACGCAGCACTGCAGTGTCTCGGCTCAGCGACCGCTTCAACCCTATGGCCTCTACGACAACCGTAGTTCTTCCACAGGATTCGGTCAGAGTTCCGAAGCCCAGTTTGGACAAGTGCAAGATGATGAGCCAAAGTTTGGATGAGCTAGACGCAGGAAGCAGCACAGACTAAAGTGTGATTATAGCATGGCTGACTTTCCTGAGCCCTTCTCCATTCAATACTGCTGGTTCCCCTGGACTAAAACACGCATCGTCATCATTATCATAATCATCATCCATTGCTAATTCCGCATTTAAGGTCAGATGTAATGCTTTTCAGATCTGCTTCGAAACACAAGAAACACCTGCTTCGCCCGTCTGCCTCGTGCTCTAAAAGTCTTTTTTTTTTGTAGGCAGGGGGGGGGGAGGAGGAGAGCCTTTGTTCTGACCACAAGAGCAATATATTTGGTACTCCTTTGTGTCATTGCTTGAGCTACGGAGTTCGTGCTTTCTGCGATGCTCTAGGCAGGCGGCTTATCGTTTTGCGGAGACAGACAAAACCAGATGTCCCGGGGATGGACAAAACCAAATGTCCTAAAGCCCGGTGCAATGAAGGGTCCTCACGTCTTTAAACTTTTAAAAATAGGTAAAGAAAACATATCTTTGTTTTAAAAAACATGCACAAAAGATCCTCGTAGGAAAGTGGTCAAGCCGCCGACCTGATGCTGCGAAGATCGTGGATTCGTTTTCGGACTCCGTCATTCGGTTCACTAGCGCAGATTCAATGAGACCTCCATGGGTCGTCCCTGGAACTGCTGAGCTCGTATTCTGCGCGACGCTTTAGGCAGACTGCTCAGTGGAAAGACAGTCTAGCCACATGGTATAGAACCGGGTGCAACGAAGTCAATCCTCTTGCCTTTAATACCTTTAACCTTTAATACCTTTAACCTTTATACCTTTAACCTTTAATACCTTTAACCTTTAATAAGCACAGGTGCCCGTCGCGTCCAAATCCACCTTTCTTTCAGAGGAACCAGGCGATATTCTGCATCACTCATGATCTCTCGGTAGCCAGACAGTCGCCTAGTCTTCTCAAAGAAGGTTGGCATTATGGGATCTAGCATGCATGTTGTCCATATTATGACTCATTCGGCAGCTGAAAGTCTCCTAAAGAGTAGGCCGTAATTACAGCTGCTTTGGCAACAATCCAAACTGCTCGTATAACATCCACCATCAACGTCATATATACATTATGTATGGATACAGTTTTGCTATCCACAACACAGACTGGTATAGAAAACCTAATAGCCTCAACCCAACTGAATAGTGAAAATCACAACTTATATCTTAATATAGCAAAAACAAAGATAATGCATACAGATAAAACCACCATAGATAAAGAAATATATGTTAATGAAGAAAAATTGGAGGTGGTGGAACATTTTGAATATCTAGGGTCATTGATTACCAACAACGGTGACACAATTAAAGAAATTAATCGACGACTACCAATTGCTCTTCAACGACTAAAACAACTGAATAAATTATGGGACAGACAGAGCTACAAAAATTAGATTTTAAGAGCATGCATTTTTCCCATTGCAACATGCGGCCTGTGAGACCTGGACACTTACTAAACAAGCTGAACAGCGCATAAATGCCTTTGAGTATAAATTTTATAGACGAATTCTAAGAATATCTTAGGTAAAGAAAGGAACAAATGCATCCATACTTCAAGCGCTGATTATTGAAGAAGGTTGGCTATTAAAGACGATAAAACAAAGAAAATTTAAATATTTTGGTCACTTGAAACGTCTCGAAAGTGTGGAGAGAACAGTAATGGAGATCTTGCTTATGATATGCCTGGGAAGAGAGGAAGAGATAGGCCAAAGAGAAGATGTTTGCAGGATGTAGCGGATGATCTCCAGATGGGTGTATCGGACGGCGGACATCTTGCTTATGATCGAGAGGTGTTCCGGAGGGTTGTTATGGGAGCGAGGTTCTGCAAAGGACATGCTACTGAATGAATGGATTGTTGTGCCTGGATGTCTTATTTCTCCTCAAGTTTTAATTTTATTTATGCCATACTACAAGCATGACTTGGAAGGGGGGAGGGGGCGAGAGTGTGCCCCAACAATATCATATGATATGGGATAGGGAGGAAAGGACGTAAGATATTGACTGGCACTTGTTGAAGGCAGGACGAAAACACATATATCATACTATACACTCTTTTTTTCTTTTGCATGTCCTTTATAGAACATCGTAGTCAACACCAGCATTTCTGCCGTTGTGATCTCTTGCCAAGTTTACGTGCAGTAGTTTGCCATTGCTTTATGAACGACCGTCACCGATACCAACTCAACGCAACGCGAAGTGGACCGCTGCCAAATCGCGCGTAGCTGTGTTTCGAACGCGGGTAAACGGGATTACGACCCGCGTGTGTAATCTCTTCGCCACGAAGACAAGCTGTAATATACACTAGACACTAGAAAATGTGTACGCTATAGGTACAATGAATTCAAACACCGATTAGCTGCGGATTACGTGGCATCTTCGGTGAAGCAGCGAGCGTACTATGATACTCCACCAGTCAAACACATTTAATGTGTAATAACGGTGGCGCCTAACTAGTAGAAACAAACTTGTATGACAATAGTGGAAAGAATGCACAAATGTATCTAGCCTAAAGCTGTGTCAACTAGAAAAGAAAAGCTTTGCGAGACAACAGTGAGCAAAATGCAAAAGTCGAGTCTTGCCTTTAATTGTGTCAACTGGTGAACAAATTAAAGCTATTAAAGACAACAGTGAACAGACTGCAAGAGTCAAGTCTAGCGTAACACTGTTGTTCATAGCGTATCCTCTGATACAATATAGTAGATTCTTGTGTTTTATGCTCGTAAATTTACCCTCTGAAATATAATATGGTGAATTCATGTGTGTGTGCCATACTCATTAAATAGTCATCTACATTACCCTCTGAAATATAATGTGGTGAATTCATGTGTGTGTGTGCCATACTCATTAAATCTTCATCTACGTCATATGTTATGACTTAATTTTTGTCATGCTCACAATCTTACCCTCTAAAATATAAAATGATGACGTCATTTGTGTCATGCTCATAAACATATCCTCTAAAACATGTGGTGACTTTATTTATTTCATGTTTATATCATGATCCCAGACGATTGGCAGCAGGCAATAATAGTATTAATATTTAAAAAGAAAGGCAATATGAGAGAGTGCGAAACATACAGAGGTATATCACTTCTGAGTCATATAGGGAAAATGTATGCAAAGCTATTGGAACAAAGAGCTAGAAGCACAGTTTAACAACAGTTAAGCGAAGTACAATTTGGTTTCAGGAAAGGTGCATTGATTGATGCATTATTCACATTTAGACAAATCTCTCTGTGCGTCGTTGGGTGGGGGGGGGGGGGGGGGAGGGGGCATTGAAGACAGGACCAGCAGAATATTGTGTTTGTAGATCAGGAAAGCCGGTCTCTCTGGCCGAGGGGTTAAAACACTTTCTCCGTAATCCCGTTTATCACGCAGAGTCTCGTAGCAGGGCGAGAGCTGGGAGCGGTTCGATCCCCGCTGGTGACTTGCGGGATAACTGAGCCGGCCGCTCAGAAAGCAATGGCAAACTACTGAGCGTAATCTTGCCAAGAAATCAACATACAGCTGAAAGATGCTGATGTTGACAGCGATGTCCTGTAAAGGATATGCAAAACATTTAGATCAGGAAAAGGCTTTCAATAGAGTAGACAGATACAAATTATTTTAAAAGTGTGCATATCTTTTTACATGACGTTGCAGTCAACACCATCATTTTTGCTTTTGTGATGTCTTGGCAATTTTACATTCAATAGTTTGCCATTACTTTCTGAACGACCGGCACTCATTCATTTCGTAAAGAAACTCACGCAACGTGGTTTGCTGCCAATTGCGAGCAGCTGTGTTACGAACGCGGGTATGTGGGATCACGAACCGCGTCCGTAACACCTTCGCCACGGAGCGAGCGAATACAAATTATGGACCATTCTTGAAGACTACAAGGATACGAGGACAACTGCTAGAAAACATCCTAGCCATGTACCACTCGAGCCAAAGTGCAGTAAGAACACAAGAAGGTATATCAGATATTGATTGATTTAGGAACCGACATCACAGAATTCGGGACATTCCCATAAGCGCTCCGTCCCCATCCTCAGCAGCCAGCGAAGAGTTCCAACATATCAGATATGTTCACAGTAAGTACAGGAGTAAGTCATAAATGCGTGCTCTCACCTCTGCTATTTAATATATACATGGATAGAATATCCACAGAAGCAAGCCCTGACAGAACAGATTCTGAACATTTTGAACTATTTACTTCAGATGAAACAACATATTCACCCGCAATAAATGAGCTTTTATTTGCAGACGATCAGTGCGTGTTTTATAGCGACGACGGCAGACTTCAAAGTCATATTAATAAGCAGTGTTCAACATGCAGCAGATACAATATGAGTACAAACACAGCCAAAACTGAAGTAATGCAAGTTAGCAGATCACCGGGCCCATTAAGTATACAGATAAATAGCACAACACTGAAACAAGTTAAAGAATTCTAATATCTTGCAAATATGATCACAGAAGATGGCAGATTAGACAGAGAAATCAAAATCAGATGTCAAAAAGCAAGTGCACTTACATACCAACTATCACCAATACTGAAGCATTCAATATATCCATGTCTCAAAACTACAGATAATAAATAGCATATTCACACCAACCTAATGCTATCAATGTCAAACTTGGACATTTTCCGAGTCACACGTAAAATCAACCCCAGTGAGATGAGATGCTTGCGGAGAGCTGCCAACCTAACTATCCGAGACGGAATAAGAAATGATGATATCAGACAGACAGTAGGATCAACACCTTGTGCCACATTTATCGAAAGACAGGAGATCAAATGGTTTGGCCATCTCGCTAGAATACAAGCCCATCGACTACCAGCACTGACCCTACATCAAAGAACATCTGCTACTATAGCATGAGGACGCCCGAGAAAAAAACGGAATGAGACATCAAAGACATTGTACAATCACACGGAATGACACTATCCAGTGCCACCCATCGGGCACTAGAGCGCCAATTATTCTTCTCCACGACGTCTGATGGCGAAAACGGAAGATGATGATGATGATGATGATGATGACGATGATGATGTTGATGACGATGCTAACGTATCCTCTGAAACCTAATGTGATGTATTCATCTATGCCATGCTCATAAACGTATTCTATGAATGATCAGCATCACGTGACTTGTAGAATGGCGCAAGCGTTCATGTCTGGCCACAGACATTGTTGCTACTTGTTGTTGGTTTTACTTCCCGTGGTAGCCTAGGGACTAGGCACTCGCCTGTCGTCGAGTTGGCCCAGGGTTCAATCCGCATTGGGGTGGATCGGAACTTTAAAATTGACCTGGACTCCCAGGTGGACCCAACGCTTCCTTGGTTTCTTGTTTAAATTATAATGTAGATAGTCCCCCGTGACATCGTTTAAATTATTATGTAGATAGTCCCCCGTGACATCGTTTAACTTCTAATGTTGATAGACCCCCGTGACATGGTTTAAATTATAATGTTGATAGACCCCAATGACATGGTTTAAATTATAATGTAGATAGTCCCCCTTGACATCGTTTAAATTATAATGTTGATAGTCTCCCGTGACATGGTTTAAATTATTATGTTGATAGTCCCCCGTGACATGGTTTAAATTATTATGTTGATAGTCCCCCGTGGCATCGTTTAAATTATAATGTTGATAGTCCCCAGTGACATCGTTTAAATTAAGTTGATAGTCCCCCGTGACATCGTTTAAATTATAATGTTGATAGTCTCCCGTGACATGGTTTAAATTATTATGTTGATAGTCCCCCGTGGCATCGTTTAAATTGTAATGTTGATAGTCTCCCGTGACATCGTTTAAATTATAATGTTGATAGTCCCCAGTGACATCGTTTAAATTAAGTTAATAGTCCCCCGTGACATCGTTTAAATTATAATGTTGATAGTCCCCCGTGACATGGTTTAAATTATAATGATGATAGTCTCCTGAGACATCGTTTAAATTATAATGATAATAGTCCCCCGTGACATGGTTTAAATTATAATGTTAATAGTCCCTCGTGACATCGTTTAAATTATAATGTTAATAGTCCCCCGTGACATGGTTTAAATAATAATGATAATAGTCCCCCGTGACATGGTTTAAATTATAATGTTAATAGTCCCCCGTGACATCGTTTAAATTATAATGTTGATAGTCCCCCGTGACATCGTTTAAATTATAATGTTGATAGTCCCCCGTGACATGGTTTAAATTATAATGTTGATAGTCCCCCGTGACATCGTTTAAATTATAATGTTGATAGTCCCCCGTGACATCGTTTAAATTATAATGTTGATAGTCTCCCGTGACATCGTTTAAATTATAATGTTGATAGTCCCCCGTGACATCGTTTAAATTAGTATGTTGATAGACACCCGTGACATCATTTAAATTATAATGATGATAGTCCCCCGTGGCATCGTTTAAATTATTATGTTGATAGTCCCCCGTGGCATCGTTTAAATTATAATGTTGATAGTCTCCCGTGACATGGTTTAAATTATTATGTTGATAGTCCCCCGTGGCATCGTTTAAATTATAATGTTGATAGTCTCCCGTGACATCGTTTAAATTATATTGTTGATAGTCCCCAGTGACATCGTTTAAATTAAGTTAATAGTCCCCCGTGACATCGTTTAAATTATAATGTTGATAGTCCCCCGTGACATGGTTTAAATTATAATGATGATAATCTCCTGAGACATCGTTTAAATTATAATGATAAAAGTCCCCCGTGACATGGTTTAAATTATAATGTTAATAGTCCCCCGTGACATCGTTTAAATTATAATGTTAATAGTCCCCCGTGACATGGTTTAAATAATAATGATGATAGTCCCCCGTGACATCGTTTAAATTATAATGTTGATAGACCCCCGTGACATGGTTTAAATTAAAATGTTGATAGTCCCCCGTGACATGGTTTAAATTATAATCATAATAGTCCCCCGTGACATGGTTTAAATTATAATGTAGACAGTCCCCCGTGACATCGTTTAAATTATAATGTTGATAGTCTCCCGTGACATCGTTTAAATTATAATGTTGATAGTCCCCAGTGACATCGTTTAAATTATAATGTAGATAGTCCCCCGTGACATGGTTTAAATTATTATGTTGATAGTCCACCGTGACATGGTTTAAATTATAATGTTGATAGTCTCCCGTGACATCGTTTAAATTATAATGTTGATAGTCTCCCGTGACATCGTTTAAATTATAATGTTGATAGTCCCCCGTGGCATCGTTTAAAGTATAATGTTGATAGTCTCCCGTGACATCGTTTATATTATAATGTTGATAGTCCCCAGTGACATCGTTTAAATTATGTTGATAGTCCCCCGTGACATCGTTTAAATTATAATGTTGATAGTCTCACGAGGCATCGTTTAAATTATAATGTTGATAGTCTCCCGTGACATCGTTTAAATTATAATGTTGATATTCCCCAGTGACATCGTTTAAATTATAATGTTAATAGTCCCCCGTGACATGGTTTAAATTATAATGATGATAGTCTCCTGAGACATCGTTTAAATTATAATGATAATAGTCCCCCGTGACATGGTTTAAATTATAATGTTAATAGTCCCCCGTGACATCGTTTAAATTATATTGTTGATAGTCCCCCGTGACATCGTTTAAACTATAATGTTGATAGTCCCCCGTGACATGGTTTAAATTATAATGTTGATAGTCCCCCGTGACATCGTTTAAATTATAATGTTGATAGTCCCCCGTGACATCGTTTAAATTATAATGTTGATAGTCTCCCGTGACATCGTTTAAATTATAATGATGATAGTCCCCCGTGGCATCGTTTAAATTATTATGTTGATAGTCCACCGTGACATGGTTTAAATTATAATGTTGATAGTCCCCCGTGGCATGGTTTAAATTATAATGATGATAGTCCCCAGTGACATGGTTTAAATTATAATGATGATAGTCTCCTGAGACATCGTTTAAATTATAATGTTAATAGTCCCCCGTGACATGGTTTAAATTATAATGTTGATAGTCCCCCGTGATATCGTCAAAGACCACACAGTATCATTTATCTCGGTCTACGTCTGCTTCTGCTTCTTCAACCGCTGACTTGATAGCCGTTACGATGATCTGTGATGTTTCTCATCTCATTGTGCGACCAACGAGCGCTGTTTGCCTCTTTCTTATAATTGCTTATACTGTTCCACTTTATTAGCTTTTTTCCAGGCAACTATTGTTGGGGAAGACCAAGAGAGACCCTCTCTAGAACCATCATCAGAGAAGGCTGTAGCTTGTCGTCCCGGGAGGAACGTGGAATGAACAAGCACACCTTATTACTTCTTCTTCCTTTGGGATTCTTGAATGACTTCTGTCTACACTCCTCCCTTCTGTCTTCCCTTCCATATATCTATCCCTTTCTCTCTCTCTCTCTCTCTCTCTCTCTCTCTCTCTCTCTCTCTCTCTCTCTCTCTCTCTCTCTCTCTCTCTCTCTCTTATTCGTTCATCACATACTCCGACAACAGTTTCCTTCAACAATTAATAAAACATTTATTAATAAAATACAACTATGTCTGGTGTATGGATGGACTGTGTATATGTAGATGGTGTTATCTTCTATTGTGGGTGCAGGAATGAACTCAAAATGTCTAGTCTCTGTATCACCTCTCGCCGAGTTTCACGACCAAATCACATGACAGCAAACATATAACAGGACAGGTCTCACCCTGGATGTTCCGTATGCTTGAGTCCGGAGGTAAATCCGTTATTGAACGAAAAAACAACTGTTTCACTGGATCACCGTAAAGTAATAATATTCCAGTCAGTCTATGACTTCGCCCGAGTCTGCTTCACAAAGTTAATAATCCAACACCGGAAAACAACCACATCACCACAGTCCAGCATATTGTCTCTATCGACTAACAATGTTCTGACTTGTCTATTGTTTCTTCACTGTGAGTCTACAGTGTAAACGTATGTAGTTTTTATTTGGCTTTGCTTTCCGCCAGATTATCTTCCTTTTTCATTGTTACTTTGGTTATCTGGATATCCTTTGCTTCTTTTTCAAAGTTCATTTAAGGTTATATTTTATTTCGTCTCCCTATTTGACCCTGTCTATGTTCTTCCTTGGTTTATTGGGGTAGTTGCTCTCCCCTCAAATGAAATGCCTTGAGTTTATCAACAAAGTTGTTTTTGTACACAAGACGTATGTGTCTATCTTCTCTGATATGTCAGTATGAGAATTGGAACCTGTGAGATGTATAGTAAATCAAGTGATATGATTCTGCCACTTAATACTACTTATGTAAGTGCCCTTCTCCAGCCGTGATAAAAAGGCTTCCGAAGTAAACACTAACATAAGACATATGAATTCACCAAAGTCTAAACTATTCACTAATAGAAAGCAATGGTAAACGCTATGCACCAACATCTATTTCCCTATGCTAATATTACTCTAATATTATAATACCGTATATACTCTATCGGACTCCCTGAATTGAAATACACTAGCGAATAACACACTAATAACCCATCTTCGTTCAACAATCAGGGATGTGTATTTCTTTCCACCTACAGGAGGCATAGAGATTTCTGCCCAGTTTGGGAACACATACTAAACAAGAAAACCCAGTTTCTACTATTTATAGTGGACCTCCCGTTCTTCCGTTATTGTTTGATGTTCATACCTCAATACTCGTCTCTTGACGTATCCTGTACCTCAAAAGGCGGTGAAATCACGTAGTGATTAGTTGCTCGTTTCGTTCCGTGGTTACGCTGTTTCCCTGGGTTCCCCTTACGCTAATACTTCAAAGCATCCGACCCCGTTGATCGCTTTCTCCGGTCATTTTTCCCCAACGCGATCTCCCTGGTTCCCGTGTCCGTCCGATCAGATCGTCAGGCAATGACCTCTGCGAACACCTGTATCCTATTTTTATATCTGTCGGTCAATGATCTTTAATTTATCCTGCTCTCAGACTTAAGTACACGATTATTAACCCATCTCCTATATTGCCATTAATGTTACATTTAATTTTATCTGGGAATCACTAAACTATCATCATTCTGTGACTAGGCCCCCTCTTAAGAGAGTTGACCGCGTCGACTCTTCTTCAATGTAGTTTTGATTCCTATGATCCACCAACCTATTCCTCTTCCTCTGAAGTTGGATGTCTAGATAAGAAATCCGCTCCTACATTCTCCTTACTAAGGATGTATTCCACTGTGAAGTTGTCCTGTTGCAGCAACAACGCCCATCACATCCACCGTGCGTTGAGCTTCTCCGAAGTAGCTATGAACATCACGTGTTGATGATATAACTGGATCCTCACATGGCTCAAATCCTCATCCAGTAGGCGACCTCATAGACACCCTACCATACTACTCATGACTAAAACTAGTGTTGGCTCATCGCTCCTGTACGTCCGGTTGACCTTCTCTCTCGACTTGCGTCAGCGACGGCTCACAATACAGACGGATTGTCCCATCCTGATTGTAACACTGCTTCCATGCCCTCTTGGTTTCCCCCGGCCTTGCCTCTGGGGATGTTCCACCTCGTCCTCGTTGGACCGAGTCGTCTTTCCCAAACCTTCTGGACTTTTGCTTCCAGGACCATCTTGGGCGATATTGTATCTGGTCAGCCAATCTTCGGTTGGAGTCCTGGGTATTTATCGCCTTTCCCGCCGTTACCCACCCCTTCTGAACTTGGTTACTATTGAAGGTTTCACTCTTCTCCTTTCCCTGACGTGTGATTTCCCTCCTCCTTTCGTTGGGTAAATCTGACCTATCACGTACTGTCCCATAGGTCCTCCTATGTTGTACTGGCGATCTCTGGTCTTCGTCTGGACTGGTAACCTTTGTCCCAATGGCTGCCATCACCATAAAGTGCGAAGCTTTGCTCCCGGATCTCTCCTCATATTTCCTAATGAGATGTCTAGGGAGATTTTTCTGCTCTTCCCCGATCCGGATTTTGTAGATGTTCTTGGACACCACCTTTTCCATAGGATAAGGTATTTTCCATCCTACTTGTAGTATATTAGTCTCGTCTGGACCCCATACTTCCACTTTGTCTTCCACCTTAAGAGCTAGTTTCCTCTTAATTCGCTTGTTGGGTGGTGCTTTCTGGCACTCTGAACAAGACTTCACTAACCGACGTATATCCCCGGTCATTCCTGGCCAGCAATAATGGCCGGAAATTTTCTGTAATGTCTCTCTGACACCCATATGTCGATTCTCGGCTATGATGTGTCCACTCTGAAGAATGTGAGGACGGTGGGTCTCTGGAACCACCCACTGCTAGTGCAGGTTGTCTCCTCTCCCAGCTCTCCGATAGAGTAGTCGATTCTTCAGAAAGTACTGTCCCCGTTCTGGCGGCTCAGCACTTCTTTGCAGCTTCCTGTTGCAAGGTTGCAACGTAGTATCCTTCCTCTGGGCAGTATGCAATTCTCCTATCTCTGAGTTGTCGCATAGTGTCTCTGCCTCTTTTTCCTTCCCTTGAGATCCACTGGTTAATGTTCCCCTATGGGCGAGCTGTTTGGGCACCCCCAAGAACACATATTTCGTGCCAATGATTACGGGAAATATGGAGTCATCTAATACAGCTGCCTGAATAATGCCCGTGACGTACCTGGACTTAATCTCCACCTTGGCTATTGGCAGCGTCATGGTAACTGCACTCTTCATTGCCTGCTGTATCTCAATGGTCTCCCCTGTAAGTTGGTCTGGGCGTACCAAGCTGGCGTCCACCACCGCTTCCCCATCCAAACCGGTATCGTAGAGACAAACAACCTGCTGGCCATTGACTTCAATCAGTTCGACCACAGGTGGCCTCTCATGGTCCGGAGTGTCTTCCATCTCCTTGACCGTTTCCTTGCCTTCCTCTTTTGACTCCTCGAGGTTGGTTATGCAATTGGCGTCTTCTGCCTTGCATCTGCAGTCCACAGTATTATGTGTTTTCGACCGGCAGTGTGTGCACAATTTTCCCTTCCAAACTTTCCGTGGGCTCTCTTTTGTCAGAGCTTCTCCGCCGACTTCAGCCTTGTCGGTGATCACCTTCTTATGAATCACTTGGCATTCCGCGAAGTGATAACTTTTCGGTTTCGATCTGCAGTCCTTGGTGTTATGAGAGGGCACCTTGCAGATTGAACACCACTTCTCGGACAACGGTCGTTTAGCTGGAGAATTTGAGGTGTTCTGGTTTCCTTCCTTCACCTTCTCTGAACTCTCCTCTGTGTGCTTTATATAAGGTTCCACTTTTTCTCCTTCCCAGTTCTTAGGTTTCTTTTTCTCTTGTTTCTCCTGACCTTTGGTGGTGGGTATATGGGTTTCTTTAGCTTCCCCATGGACTTCTACGAATCTTTCCGCTAGCTTATTCACAACACCCAGCCGTTCCGCCCCTTGTTCTCCTAAAAATGTCTTCAGTGGTTCTGACATTTGCTGCCGCATCTGGTCGACCACCATTAGCTCTTCCAAACTCTCATAGTCCCGCTTGAACTCTGCCAAGTCCACCCATTTCTGGAGATATGATTTCAGCCTCAGACTGTATGCGGCGAATAGCTCTCCCGGCTCTCGTCTAGACGATCTAAACTTCTTCCGATACGTTTGTGCTGTGACTTCATAATGCTTCATCAAAGCGGCTTTTAATTCCTCGTAATGATTTTCCTGTCCTGGTGGTAGGCGTGTGTAGACCTCGTACCCCGAACCACGTAATGCCTGGGATAATTTAAGAGCCGATCGGCTTCTATCCAGTCCCATAGCGACTGCCATGGCCTCGAACCGATCCAAAAACTGGTATATCTTCTCTTTACTTTCATCAAAGACCGCCAAGGGAAACTTCATGGCATGGTAACCATGTCCAATCATGTGGGTTGCCCCAGGTGAAGATGAACTTCCTTCTGCTGCATCTATTTCACCCTTAGTTTGTGTCTTGAGTTCTAGCTCTCGCATGCGGTATTCATGTTCCCGTATCTTGTTGGCCTCTTCTGCATCAAACTGGGCCTTTCGATCTTCCCTTTCTGCTTGACGAAATTCTCGCTCCCTTTCCTGTATGTAATCAGTTAAGTCCGAACCAGACAAACCAATTTCCTCTCCGTTTGCCCTCAGTTCGGCGGTAGTTATTTTGGGAGTGGCCATAGTTAAAGCAGGTAAGTCAGCAAGTTGAGTAAAGACACCTCAAGGCAGTAAAGAATTACTTACTATAGAAATATTCTATTATAAATCTCTATTATCTATGTCTATCTAATTTATATTTTATCTATGACACCACACAATACAATACAACCAATCTCTCCATCAATAGAGAAGATATAGGATAAAGACTTATGTAGACGTGTGACCGTGTGACTAGGTATGTAATGTGTCTTACCACCTATCCACATTCACCCTGTCCGAATCTTTCTCACTGTAAGGTCCCCAACATTAATGTAATGTCTCTAACCTAAATGAAATGGCACCATATATCAATGGACGTCCTTCCATTAAAAGTCATCAATGTATACTTATTTATATTCCAATAAGTATGTCCCAACATGCAGGTACTCCGCTATGCCTGTGCCAATATGCAGGTACCCCTCTATGCATACGCCCTGTTATGCCTGTCCTTTAATGTAGCTATTATGTATTACCCTGCTGCTCCACCATTTTAATGAAGCTTGTCGTCCCGGGAGGAACGTGGAATGAACAAGCACACCTTATTACTTCTTCTTCCTTGGGATTCTTGAATGACTTCTGTCTACACTCCTCTCTTCTGTCTTCCCTTCCATATATCTATCCCTTTCTCTCTCTCTCTCTCTCTCTCTCTCTCTCTCTCTCTCTCTCTCTCTCTCTCTCTCTCTCTCTCTCTCTCTTATTCGTTCATCACATACTCCGACAACGCTTTCTCCGGTCATTTTTCCCCAACGCGATCTCCCCGGTTCCCGTGTCCGTCCGATCAGATCGTCAGGCAATGACCTCTGCGAACACCTGTATCCTATTTTTATATCTGTCGGTCAATGATCTTTAATTTATCCTGCTCTCAGACTTAAGTACACGATTATTAACCCTTCTCCTATATTGCCATTAATGTTACATTTAATTTTATCTGGGAATCACTAAACTATCATCATTCTGTGACAAAGGCTCATTCAACGGCTAAGTGAACATCCAGGATCTACAACAGGTAGCAGCGAACCGCCAGACATGGAGAGCCATGACTTCTGCCCTATGCGCCGCCTTAGGCTCAAGAGGAAAAACTAACTAACTAACTAATTGTTAGTTACTCTCGCCGTCCAAGGTATTCGAAATATTCCTCTCAAAATCCACATCACGACTGCCTCCGAATGTGTTCGTTCCTGGCGGCCTTAATTCCTCAGGTTCAAGATCCCCCTGTCCTACACCGCAAGGTAGTATAGGCAGTAGAGGACATGACAAACATACCAGGAGTGACCGCCATTCAGCATGACAGGCTGTGTATAACCTTGCTTATGCTCACAGGATACTGTAGCTTCCTGTGGTAGCCTGGTGACTAGACACTCGCCTGCTGTCCCGTTAGCCCAGGGTTCGATCCGCATTGGATCTGTGTTCCCAGGTGAACCCAGCCTAAAATGGATGCTCGTAAATGTTTTTGATCATATCACCCACAAGTTCCGGTTGGTCTTTCAAAATTTGATACTAACAACATATACCCACATAACCTTTCATTTATCGCTTTCTGACAGTCAAAGATTCATTCATTGGCACCTTGCCGTTTTGACAGCCGATAGTTTGTTACACTGTGCTTCAAAAAGGCATAATACAGCCCATGGCGGTAGCGAATGTGACTGATAAGGTCAATTCGCGCTGTAAATGCCTCTCCATAGCACAAAGCCTGAGCTAAATTATAGAGACCATGTGTTCCCCATGCAGCATGATCCCTCTCTCGGTATGCCTAGTTCACTCCAGAGGAAAGGTACACCACTACATCTGGAACAAGACAAACTGCAGAAGCTGCCGGATCATTAAAGCAATGCTCTAACTGTCCACCTATCGGAGCTTCGATCCTAGACCAGCTTAGGACCTGGTCTGCCCTGCCATGACATTTTGTCTTTAGGTAGCATTTCCTCGCACCAGGATAAGGCCTGTACCCTCCCAATTGCGCTCTTCGGCCCGAAGCCGTTGGCACAATGTGGGGTGTCGGGTTTGATAAGAACCGCCCAACATTCTGCGCAAACAGAAAGCAGGTAGGACCGTCTATTGTCATACGGTAATTCAGTCACATCTGACAAATACCTGACCAGATCTGACAGTCAAAGAACTTGACGTGTAACACATGATACTTCTGAAATACAGCTTTTGCTTGGCAATTTCGTCTCTTAATCTATTAAAAATAATGTGGCGAATTCAGATGTTCCTTACTGATCGCCTTTAAAATAATATGGTGAATTATCCTTGCTTTCCACATCCATATGGCTGGCTTGTGCTCTTCACCTTTAACAAAAATGTCCAACGATCAGCACAAATGTATGCCTTGCTCTTCTCGGGTGCAGTTTGTCATTTATTCGCTTGGTCCCTTTGAACTGTATTTCCCATACTCTTATGCGGCGCCGTCCTTTAGCAATCTAACACTTGGAGATACATTTGGCAATTTCCCTATATTTGGGAATTTTCCTTCATCGGAAATTATTCACATTCTGCAGTACATTCAAGGATGTACACATAAGTATAGTGGCAATTTAATTCACTCAACTGCAGTCAGCGAAAGGTGTCACGAGTTTATTGTTTGGACGGATAGAATTCAAGAACATAAATCTATTATTTGTCATACTTAGCTCATTCAGTGCCAAATGATAATATATCGCCAAATTTGACCTCTCATTTGTGCAGAAGGACAATATATCGGTATACTAGGATCATCGTGTTATATGTTTTGTTTCGTAATATCCGTCGGCAGTGCCAATGCTCAATTAACGGAAATTTGCATTATATTCCTTGTTCATTTGATTGTGTGCTATGTTTGGTTCAAATTTACCTTTTGTTTGGCACTTAATCAGTTAATACAAGAAAATCGATGAAATCACTGCTTTAGTTGCGTGACTGAAAATCCCGCGAAAAGACTGAGCTGTAACTCTTAATTCTGCTGTATTGACGGTCATTTCGCCCTGAGCCTTGAAAAAGACTTTCGCCTATCGGAGTCACATTGGTGTTGAACCTGTTCTCCCATCTCGGCAACGAAGTATTATGTTCGTATTCCAAAGATAACATTCCCGTTTCCCAAAACACTACCATTGCGGCATATAGACTATTTTTGGTCTGATGGAAGAGTGTACAGACAAGAATATCAATCTCCCTAAAGAGAGAAAAGGGAGATGTGGGCATAGACTTACTCCAACCTGTCCTATCCTTCGCTATCCCATGCAGCTTCGTCCATGCCCTCCCTGTACGATTTATTTATGTCACTGCATCTCTTGTCCGTGTATTTTAAATCTTCATCAATTTCTCTTGCCCCGTTGATTCCAGGCATGTCTCTGTCTATTTACACTATTCTCATGTTTTCTCCATGTATGTCCTATCCATTGCCAGAATATTTTCTTCATCTTCTTGATTCCGTGTTATTTGTCTCGTTATCTTTATGAGCTCAACAGTTATGATTCTGTCATACCAGTTTAGTCCTTCTATTGTTTGCGAAAGCAGCAATTAATGAAATCTGTTAATACCATTTGATTAATTAGTTGTCACCAATAAGCGACAAAAGAGCCAGAGGAAGACATGTAGATGCCAGAAGACATACTAGACGGACACATCTGATACATAAAGACTTGTCTGTTTAAAGTGACACTACAAATGGTGTCGGCTCGCTAAAGAAACATGAGCAGATCCAGAGCCATGTTTCGACAGTTCAGAGATTCGGCGTGAGAGTTCACTAATGAGGGAATCTGTTTGGAGCCATTACCCTCTAGGCTACTGCGTGAGGGTGTGTATATGTTTTTGTTTGCATGCGCGCGTGTGTGTTTTGCCTTATACTCGTCAACAATGTACTCATGGCCTTTACATCGACTACATCCGGTTTGGGAGCTCCAGGCTGTTTGGTGGCATTTGCAGGCACGCGCTGCTTAATTGGTGAACTGACTGGCTGGCTTGGGGGTCTGGCGTCATCCAGGGTTGTGTCATAATGTTGGTTAATATCGTGATGTTAGTTAATCTCGTACTGTTAGTTAATATCATAATATTAGTCTGTATCATTATGTTAGTATTGCAGACGTGGAATCCACAGAATTCCCAACAAGTATAGGAGACAAGCAGGGGCAGAGAGACAGACATACAGAGAGACATAGAGACAAAGACCAAGATAGAAATGCAGACTATGGTAAATAGTTTGGATGAATGGACAGACAGATAGACGGGGAATGGGGGTGGGGCAGCGGCGGGTACAGACAGACAGACAGACAGGCAGGCAGGCAGGCAGGCAGGCAGGCAGACGAGCATAATTATGCTATCCCTGGTTCATCATGCGTCAAGACATTGAATCAGAATGTCTGTGCATGTTTACTTTTGTCTATGATTCGAGTTACCGCGGGAAACTCATCAGGAAGTAGTGCACTTACACTGTAAATTAGTTTAATTATTATGTTCATACACTTCTGTTATTTGTTGTTGTTGGGGGGGGGGGGCGTGTCAGGGACACTTGGGACTTGATGGCTATCAGTTTGAACCGATAAGATCATTCTGTGTTTGTTAGAATATCGATTTAAACTGGTTGTTCACGATTGTTGAACACAGGTTTTGTATAGTGAGTGAGTTAATCGATCTTTTATGTCGCTACCGTAGGCAGAAGAAATTGTCAGCCATAATATAACAATAAGCAAGGAACATGGTGCTAGCAATGATCAAGAACTATTTTAAAAAATGTATCAATGTCTGGCAGGACGGGCTTTTTAATTCCACGCTGAACTCTCTTGGCTAACGTCGGGAATTCATTGAAATTTATAGCAGTGACAGGCTTGACGTAGATGGCAGAATGGAAAAGGCTTATATAATAGGAAATGTTTTGAGATTCATTTAGATATCGCTCAGCAAATGACATGACCAAATAACATCTTATAGCAGGGAAAGGTTCAGAAATAATGGCAAACAACTGAAGGTAAACGTTAGTTAGTTGTATATTCTTTACAGGACGTAGCAGTCAACTCCAGCATGTATTGGCTGTTTGTGAATCCTCGGTAAGTTTACGTTCAGTAGTTTGCCAATGCTTTCTGAACGACCGGCACTCATACCATTGTTTGAAAATCAACGCAAGGCGGTCCGCTTCTAAATCACCCGCAGATATGTTTCGAACGCGGTATGCATGATTACGAATTGCATTCGTAACTCTTTCGCCACAGAGCCTAGATTAAACTTGCCAAGAAATCACAAAGAGCCTAAAAATGCTGAGGTTGACTGCGATGTGCTGTAAAGGATAGGAAACTAACTTTAACAGCAGGGAAAGATTATAAAACTCTACGTAGAACTAACTCAATAAATGTCAGGGTCTAACAGCCGTTTATAATAGAGAATATTTTATTCCTCTCATAGATCTCACTCAGCAAATGACAGGGTCTAAAAGCCGTTTATAATAGAGAATAGTTTATTATTCTCATAGATTTCACTCAGCAAATTATAGGGTCTAACAGCAGTTTATAATAGAGAATATTTTATTATTCTCATAGATCTCACTCAGCAAATGACAGGGTCTAAAAGCCGTTTACATTCTTCTTCTTCTGCGTTCATCCGGAGTTTTTTTTTCGGACGTGATTGCGTTGTGCCTGTTTACGGCAGAGCTGCGTTCTTGCGCCGTTAGGCCGACACATCCGACTTCTGCGGGCATTTGTTGACCGGGTTAACCTTCCCGGTAAAAGCCGTTTATAATAGAGA
Organism: Cepaea hortensis; assembly: GCA_963921405.1. NCBI lineage: Eukaryota > Metazoa > Mollusca > Gastropoda > Stylommatophora > Helicidae > Cepaea > Cepaea hortensis. The sequence goes on along the minus strand of OY992879.1, from coordinate 100,394,571 downwards.
ATAGTTTATTATTCTCATAGATCTCACTCAGCAAATGACAGGGTATAAAATGTGTTTATAATAGAGAATAGTTTATTATTCTCATAGATTTCACTCAGCAAATTATAGGGTCTAACAGCAGTTTATAATAGAGAATAGTTTACTATTCTCATATATCACACCCAACAAATGACAGGATCTAACAGCCGTTTATAATAGAGAATATTTTATTTTTCTCATAGATCTCACCCAGCAAATGACAGGGTCTAACAGCCGTTTATAATAGAGAATATTTTATTATTCTCATACATCTCACCCAGCAAATGACAGGGTCTAACAGCCGTTTATAATAGAGAATATTTTATTATTCTCATACATCTCACCCAGCAAATGACAGGGTCTAACAGCCGTTTATAATAGAGAATATTTTATTATTCTCATACATCTCACCCAGCAAATGACAGGGTCTAACAGCCGTTTATAATAGAGAATATTTTATTATTCTCATACATCTCACCCAGCAAATGACAGGGTCTAACAGCCGTTTATAATAGAGAATATTTTATTATTCTCATACATCTCACCCAGCAAATGACAGGGTCTAACAGCCGTTTATAATAGAGAATATTTTATTATTCTCATACATCTCACCCAGCAAATGACAGGGTCTAACAGCCGTTTATAATAGAGAATATTTTATTATTCTCATACATCTCACCCAGCAAATGACAGGGTCTAACAGCCGTTTATAATAGAGAATATTTTATTATTCTCATACATCTCACCCAGCAAATGACAGGGTCTAACAGCCGTTTATAATAGAGAATATTTTATTATTCTCATACATCTCACCCAGCAAATGACAGGGTCTAACAGCCGTTTATAATAGAGAATATTTTATTATTCTCATACATCTCACCCAGCAAATGACAGGGTCTAACAGCCGTTTATAATAGAGAATATTTTATTATTCTCATAGATCTCACCCAGCAAATGACAGGGTCTAACAGCCGTTTATAAAAGAGAATATTTTATTATTCTCATACAACTCACCCAGCAAATGACAGGGTCTAACAGCCGTTTATAAAAGAGAATATTTTATTATTCTCATACATCTCACCCAGCAAATGACAGGGTCTAACAACCGTTTATAATCGATAATGTTTTATTATTTTCTTAGATCTCGTCCGCCGGCTCCGTGGCGAATGAGTTACGGGTGCAGTTCGTAATCCCACATACCGCGTTCGAAACACAGCTGTGTTGGTTTTTTTATGAAATGGTATGGGTGCCGGTCTTTCAAAAATCAATGGCAAACTGCTGAACGTAAACTTGTCCAGGAATCACGAACAGCCAATTACTGCTGGGGTTGACTGCTACGTCCGTAAAGGATATGCAACTAACATTTTTTTGTTTCTGCGAGGGTAAGTTAATAAATAAGTCACAAATGGCTGTAGAAAAATAACTACATATGATAACATCTTGAAACCTGTTTATTTGCTTACATATATTGTCCCTTTATTTCTCAACATAATTTCCACCAACATTAATGCACTGAATTGATCAGCTCTGTCGTTCCCGGGTACTCCACAGTGGGATAGTATCCACTGTATGGTGACCTTATGCTGACTGCTAAGTTCAGAAAGTGGTGTCCTTAGTACTGGCAATTTCCCAGACAGAAGCGCCTCGAGTACTGATTTTGCATCTGTCAGTAGCACCACAGGTTGTGTACCACTGCTGGTACTTAGTAATATCTCTGTGGCTATCTTGATTGCCTCAATTTCAGCATCGTTGTTATGGCAGTACTTTCCTGTCGGTACTCTAGCTGTGTCCCTAGTATTATTTGGTTATTCTATGTACACTCCCGCTCCTCCATTTCAAACAGTATTTTGTGCTGACCCATCTGTGTAGACTCGGATCCAGAGGCCCTGTGGGTATTCTTTATCAAGGAAGCTGAGAGTGGCTGTTCTGTTCTGCACTGTACACTGTTCTGTTCTACCTTGTCAAATATTCCTCTGAACTTTTGTCTGGATTTGTAGCGATAGACTATGTTCATCTTTCCATGGAGTTCGCTCTGGAATAGTTGTCAGTGGGATACCAACTGTGGAAAGATCAGTGGTTTCTCTGCAGAGTCGTTTGGCCTGGTGGATAAAAGTACTACTTTTCAACAGCCCCATAGCTAAGTTTTCAAATCGGTACTTCATAGGGTGGCCTGGCAAACTGAGGAACTTGTCTGCTTGTATTAGTGTTTTTGTATCTCCGAGTTCTCTCAGTGCTTGTGTCCTCCCCATTTTCTCCAATTCCCCATTTTCTCCATTGCTACTATAGGACTGATATAGGACATTGATACTATACTAACCGGTCTCTGTGGCTAAAGGGCTTGCGAACGCGGTTTGTAAGCCCGTATACCCGGGTTCGAAACACGGCGGTGCTGGTTTTTTCGAAAAAGGTATAGGGGCCGGTCGTTCAGAAAGCAATGGCAAACTACTGAACGTAACACTTGCCTAGTACATCAACAGCAGCTGAAAATGCTGGTGTTGACTGCAACGTCCCGTAAGGGATACGCAACAAATTTTTTTTTTTTTATTTTTTTTTATTTTTTATTTAATGCACTTATCACATCGTTTTGTCAGTCCTCCCAAATCGGCTGCAAAAAATTGCGTGCCTTGTTTTCATTTACTTACCATCCCACAGAACGGTGTGACTTACTTATTGACCCGTCCTCGTAACCTTTTTCTACCCTACTATGCACCGCTTTACGGGAAATCGCTAGGGACTAAGTCCACTGATATCCCACCTTGGCTGGAGACATTTCGCGAATGACGCCAAAGTTGAATGAGAAGTGAAAACGTGGTTTAGAAACCAGAGCATGCAGTTCTATGCAGTCGGTTTTGACGAATATTAAACAATGGGATAAGTGCATCAATGTTGGTGGAAATTATGTTGAGAAATAAAGGGACAATGTATGTATAAAAATGAACTTGTTTCAAGTTGTTATCATATTTAGTTATTTTTCTACAGCCATTTGTGACTTACTTATTAACTTACCCTCGTATTTAGTTATCGCCTAGCAAATACCAGGAACCAACAGCCGCTTACAAAAGAACAAGTCTTACTTTCCGTACAAAACTAGCTCAGCAAATGTCTGGAACTGACAGCCGTTTATACAGGGTGGGGCAAAATGATCTGTCACATTTGTAACTTTAATAAAACTAAATTAGAAAAAATGAACAAAAAAGTACTTTTATTTATCAAATGTACACATGATGGCATTTTGCTTTATGTTGTTTGAATAATGATTTGTGTGGGGAAATTCAACAACAGGTTCCCCGTACTGCTATTGTGATTTTCAGTAACGAGGCCCATTTTCATTTGTGTGGAAGCGTGAATAAGCAAAATTTCCGCTATTGGTTCCAAAACAATCCTCAAGAGTTACACGAACGCCCCTTGCACAGTCCTCATGTAACTGTATGGTGTGCAATAGCAGAATTTGGCATTTTGCGTCCTTACTTTTTTGAAGAAGACAATGTTACAGTGACCGTTAACTCTGAACGATTTTGCGTGTTGCTGGACACTTTTCTGCGACCCAAATTGGATATATATTGGAAACAACAAGCTGCCATAAGGATTGATAATGAAGTAGGACAATACCAACCTATTAAGAGAGGTGTTAGGCAGGGATGTGTAATGTCTCCAGATCTTTTTTCCCTATACAGTGAAAATATTTTCAGAAATGTAGAAGACCTAAATGGAATCAGCATTGGAGGACGAAACATAAATAACATTAGATATGCAGATGATACAGTATTGATTGCAGACAATGCACAGGATCTGCAACAATTAGTAGACGCTGTGGTTGTACACAGTGAGCAGCTGGGGTTGGAATTAAATTGTAGGAAGACACAGGTTATGGTCGTCACTAGGAAGAACGAAGTACCACAATGTAATATACAAGTAAATGGGAATATTCTTCAACAAGTGAATCGGTTCAATTATCTCGGAACAGTCATAACATCTGATGGCAGATACCTTGAAGAGATTAGAACAAGAATCGCCATTGCGAAAGTAGCCTTTAGCAAGATGAAAAACATTCTGACCAATAAAATGATGTCAATTGAAACGAGAAAAAGAGTGTTGAGGGGATACATAGAGCCTGTTCTTTTGTATGGATGTGAAACTTGGACAATGTGCAGTCAAGCAGAAAAACATCTGATGGCTGCAGAAATGTGGTTTCTGGGGAAAATGCAAAGAATACCATGGACAGACAGAAAAACCAATGAACAAGTACTACAAGAGACAAATGAAAATCGTAGATTGATTAGAGAAATTAGACGTAGACAGTCAAAATTTTTTGGACATGTTATGAGAAGAAATGGACTGGAGAACTTAGTGACAGCTGGCAAGATCGAAGGGAACAGACCAAGAGGAAGACCGAGAGGAAAATACCTGGATGGCTTGGCCACATGGCATGGACGAGACAGGAACACTGAGCTGATCCACGACTCTGGTGATCGAGTGAAATGGCGAATCATGACCGCCCACGCTTTCCGGCATGGCACATGATTGATTGATTGAAATTGGATTAACTTGACGTCAGAAATAATGTTTGGTTCCAACAAGATGGCGCAACAGCCCACACGTCTAGACGTTCAATGGAAATTTTGAGGGAGATGTTCCCCGGTCATTTAATTTCATTCCGAGGTGACCTCGGTTGGCCTGCCCGATCACCTGACTTGAACCCGTGTGATTTTTTTCTCTGGAGATACCTAAAATCAAAGGTATACGATCTATTGAACAATAAAAAGATACAATTCATCAAGAAATTGAGTCTATTCCACATGAAATGATCCGCCGAGTTATGGACAACTTTCGCGAACGTCTTCAACAGTGTGTGGACAATAACGGCGAACATTTGACTGATGTAATTTTTAAAAGAAAATGAAATAAAATGACATCATATGTACATTTAGGAAATAAAAATACTTTTTTTTTCATTATTCAAACAACATAAAACAAAATGGCATCATGTGCACATTTGATAAATAAAAATACTTTTTTGTTCATTTATTCTAATTTAGTTTTATTAAAGTTACAAATGTGTCAGATCATTTTGCCCCACCCTGTAGTAAGCAAAGGTATATAATTTCACATAGGACTGACTCGGCAGATGTACACTGACACCAACGAGAATGTCACGAAGATCGCCGCCTCCTGCTCAATTAAGGTCATTAGACCGGCTGAAAATGTCCTGGACCAGCCTGCGAGTGAAGACCCTTTAGGAGGAATCGTTGTCCTTCCAGCTCCAGCCACACACACACAGCCTGAGGCGACAGTTGCGTCCGTTTTGGGAATTCTGTCCGGGATAATAATGCCAGTAAAATAGGTCAGGCGAACGGAGTCAAGGCTAGAGTTATGTCTGGGAGAGTGATCTAGAAGTACGTTGATAGTTTCAGATACCGGCTAATGCCTAGCGATCCGCCGTTAAAGATGTCATGCTTACGTTTTCTTATATGAATAAAATTAGCGGAACCTCGGTAAAGCTGTGGAAATGTAAACGAGATAAAACAACACACAGCAATGCAGCTTTACAGAACAGAATTACGAATAATACAGGACGTCGCAGCGACTATCCTTCATCAGCAAACAAATACATACACAAAACAACATATAACCACGGAGAAGACCCTCCAGTGACTATATTAAGACATAAGAACGGGATGAGAAGAATGGAAAAATTAAATAATGAGAATAATGACGAGAAAACGAAAATTTGAAACACAATTGTTTGTTACTTATCTCAGAATCACAGACTGTGATATTAGCATGAATTTGACTTTGATACTCTTAAACTTATATAGACAGCCGTGGGAATCTGTGGGTCATGGGGACCCGGGTAGGGAATGTTACGGTTCATTGGAGATCCCAGGTAAACGAGTGGAAGTGGTATATGAAAAAAAGGTGGAAGAAGGTAAGGCGGGAAACTGGAAGCAATGGAGATGTGATGTTGGTCCAAGGGCGAAAACTAAGAAGATATGCCCCGATGGATGTCCGTACAATACTTGAGTGGGTGCCAGTTTCTTAGTCTCGTGTCTTATAAGACGCATTTAAGATAAGAACAACTATTTCCTGGGTCCAGGTGAGGTCGCCTTATCAGGTCTGCACTGTATTAACCATATCAGACATCGAGTGCCGATTGGTCTATACAAATATGGAGGACAGCACCATATACCCAATGTATCTCAAGCTGTAACAAAACTGTCCTTTACTTATTTTACTTTTACATCTGTAACAAGAAGCTGTTTCTTGAAGTGAATCGACTGACAACAAGCAAGGCAACACAGCAGGGACAACAAAGGAGATCTCACAAATCACAAGGCCTTGGTCTGCCGACTGTTGCTGGTAGGCTCAAGGTGATGCAGGCGAAGGCATACCTCAGAGTAGCTGCCGACACAGATCACCCGTTGCATGAGGCGCTGGACGCAGTTAAGGGCCAGCGACTGATAAGAGGGAAATCATGGATGGTTCATGCGGAGGATACGATCAGACAGGTGTGCATCTTGGAGAACATTAGGCGAGGAGAAGAGTGGGTCAGAGTGCCAGCGGAGCAGTCAGACTTGTGAAAAGTTATAATCACATTGAGCCGGGAGTGCAGGGAGTGGCCAGCAGGGGCCACGGAAGTGGAATTCCAGCAACTAATTCAAGATAATGCTCGCTCGAGTGATGTGATTATCTACACAGATGGGTCGGTGTTGAGAGGTAGAAGAAGTGCCCCGGGGGGTTCTTAGCAAACGCTAATGGTCGACGTCTGGTGCAGGAGAGCCTGGCATATGATACCACAACATCTAGCTTAAGAATGGAGGTGGAGGCGGTCAGTGCAGCTTTCCGCTGGATGGAGAATACGACACACACACACACTCACACACACACACACACACACACACACACACACACACACACACAAATCGTGATTGTAAATGACTCAGAAAGCATGCTGAGGAAGGTGAGGACAGGCAAGCTTCGGGCAGAGTGGCTTGCTTCGCTTCGGAGGTCACGGGTGGCAAGTGTGGGTTCAAATTGTGGGTTCATTCACCCTAATTCTTGGCTTGTGCGCCCTTACGAGTAAGTCCTATCTCGGACTGGTTATGTAGTGTTTGTGTCTGTGACGTCAGCAGAGGGATCGGTCGGCGGCTGTCCTTTGTGCATATTTCCTCTTGAGGTTTTCTTTGTTGGCGCAGGCTCCTGGCTCGTCTGGCTTGACTGGCTGCAGTCCTTAAAAGGACTTTTTATTTGGTATTTGTGCCTTCTCATTTGTGTATTGCCTGTTGAAGCTTTTCGATGTGATATGCCTCCTTGCGCTTTCTTTCACTCCGCTTCTCGCGTTTTAGTTCTTGCTGTCTTTTGATTGCTTCCTCCGTGGTCAGCCAAGGGATGATTTCTCCGTCATCTATATAGTATTGCCATGGATGTTCGTCATCCTCGTTTTTTAAATCTGGTACTGTGGCGGTATGAAGGGGCATTGGTTTCCCGTTGAGTTTCTTGTACTTCTTTTCTTTTTCTTCCATGCGCTTTCTGTATTCCTCGCACTTGAGTTCGTATTTCCTCGTTATCTCTGCGAGCCATGCTGGTGTTATCGGGTCGTCCTCTATGCCGTCGTCAGGGTGCTCATCTCGGTTTTCTTCGGATGTCTGGTGGGATATTGGCTTCCCTTTGAATGTCTAGGGCGACGTGGTTGGGCTGATGGCTTTCGCTTGCGTTTCGGGCTCGGTCTCTTGGTTTTCATCCTGCGATTTCTCTGTAATTTCTAGTACGGCTTCTGTTGTTTTGTTTCGGAGTATTTCCATTTCAGCTTTCTATAGTTCTCGCTCTGATTTAATGGTTTGTAGGATCTCTTCGTTCTCCTTCTTAATCAGTGCCATATGTTCTACTTCTTGCTTGATGTTTTGCTGAATCTCTTTCATTTCCGCCAGTAGTTTTTCGTTGTCGCTATTCGGAGTCGGCGTCAGCAGTGCCTTGATTTGTCTTTTCAACTCGTCTATCTGTTTTTGCAGTTGATCTCTTTCAGCTTGTGCTATACCCATGGCTGTCTCGCCCCTTCGCATTGCTTCCTTGACTGATGTCTTCGTGGTAGTTGCGATCTTTAAGGCGTTTCTGTGTGTTGCAGGTACGGACAGCCCAAGTATCTTGCTCCATGCTTGCCCAGGCAGTTGGCGCACTTTCCTTTGTTATTAGGAGCTCTGAAGTCCGTGTCCAGCTTGGCCAGCGGACACTCCTTAAAGGCGTGGTGATCGGCGCAGTAACGGCAGATTTCCGTCTTACTGCGGCATATTGCTCTGCTGTGGCCGGCCCTCTGGCATCTGGAACATTGGTTGACTCTAGGGATGAATCTCTCTGGCTGCTGCATTCTGTTGTTGATTGATACTGTTATCGGCATCTCGCTGCCCTCCGATATCACCACCGCCAAGGTTGTAGGTATCTTGGAGTAGGTGAGGAGCCACTCTGCCTTCATGAATAGGTTGTGAGGATTCTCTTCACGTAGCTGCTTCAGGATTTCTTCGTCTGTCAGCTCCACTTGAATCCGCTTGACAACCCATCGGACTGTTTTTGAGTCGGTGTTCCCGGCTCTGGTGTCTTTCTCATTCCTCATTCTTCTCTGTTGTCTTGATTCTTGTCTGTGTTGGGCTGTCGATCTTCTCCCTCGTGGTAACTTCAGTAATAGCTGTAGTATCAGGCTCTTTAATGCTAGCAGTTTGGCTCTCCGCGTCCTTCTTCTTCTTGTCGGCTCCCACGCTGCACATCTTGGCTACCGCGTGTTTCTTGTTGTTGGACTTTCAACGTGACATGTTCTCCCGTGTCAGGCTTCTTGGCTTGTTCAGGCGACTTGTCTTGATAGCGCTCGCAGTGCGAATGACGACGACGGACACCCACAGTTCAGTGTGCTTTAGGACTCTTATTTATATTGCCATGTGGATTGAAAAGAAATGGTTTCTAGTTATTCTATTAAGATGTTTTCTCAATGTTTATCACATACAATGCTAGCATCTTTTCCTCATTCCTTGATTGGCTGGAATGCGTTTAGTTCACTCCACGAGCTCCGCATTCGTGATTCCGTCATATCATTTTAGTTCTTCTTTCTGCGCAGGCACCAGTTAATGGTTGCTTGGAGTGTTCCTGATTAGAGAAATTAGACGTAGACAGTCACAATTTTTTGGACATGTTATGAGGAGAAATAAATTAGTGATAACTGGAAGATTGAGGAGAAAAGAACAAAGAGAAGTCGCAATCGAACCCCAGCATTGTTTGACTGTGTGATTTCTTTGTAAGTTTACGTTCAGTTGCCATTGCTTTCTGGATAGATCGGTTCTCCTACAATTTTGTAACATGGCGGTCTGTTGCCATTGCTTTCTGGATAGATCGGCACTCCTACAATTTTGTAACATGGCGGTCTGTTGCGAAATCTCCAGTATCTGTGATTGGAAAGCGGTATGCGGGATTATAAATAACCACTTCGCCACAGATCGGGCATAAAGAGCAGGCAGAGAAGACAATACCTGGATGGCTTGTTTACGTGGAATGGTCGAGACCAGAACACGGTGCTGATCCACGACTCTGGTGATCGTGCAAGATGGGGAAACATGGCCGCCCACGCTTATCGGCTTGGTTCGTGATGATGATCCACCGAACAGTTATAACAGAGTACCTGTTATAAGGGGATGTTGCGCAAGCTAAAGATCTAAAGATACATTAGCTAATAATGCACGCTTGAGCACCATAGCTAAGGGTAGACATGGGTGTTGTTAGATGACAACAAAAACAGTGAGGGCTTGACCGCCAGCTGGTGAGGTTGAAAGTATATGAAGTCTCCATGAGAAATATGTGTTATCAAATAGAACTGAGTCACCTTTTATGAAATGCGGCTATGCCTTTTACAAGAATCCAGAATAAACCTGAACCTTTTATTAACACCGGCTTGCGTTGTTGATGTGGAGAATGCGGGCCTGTGAGTTACTACCACTTGTCTGATCCGGCTTTATTTAGATCGCCTGCTGATGTTAGCTGAGTAAGCGAAATTTAATTTAAATTAGTTAAGGAGTAGGCATGTGTGTATAATTATTTGTTTTAAGATAGAATTGAAGAATTGAAAACCTGATGCATGTTTTTAAAGATTTGTCTTTGAGTAACCTTTTGCAGAGTATGGGATAGCGATAGGAAAGCTGTCTACGTATTGAAAACAACAAGGGATTTATATCATTAAGGCGTGGTGAGCTACTATGGAAATCTTTTATAGGAAGCTAGGAAGTGTGACAGAGTTGATGGATAGCTTAAAAATGGACGTAGATAGAATTTCGGCTATGATGGAATTGATAAAGAGGCAGACGCGTGAAAGAACGGCTCACGAGACAGGTATGAGATATTATGGTGTAAGCAAGCCCAATAGATGGCAGCCGGTTAATAGGAATGATAAACAGTGCGGCAACAATACTAAAGTTATTAGTTATATAAATATGAAAGCAGATAAGAGTGAGACACAGAGATATATAGTGAAACAAAACAAAAATTCAGGAATTGGTAATGGTCAGAAAAGGAAACAGTGGTCTTGGCCTTCAAATAGTGAAAACGCAAGAGCTTTACGAGAAAACTGGTTACAGATCAGACAGTTGCGATATTCGGTTGCAAGGTTGAGTAACAGAGAAGAAAACACAGACAGGACTTTAGGTGGTCAGAAGGTGTTTTCAGTCTTTAATGTCAGACAAGAAAAAGAAACACAGACACAGCCAGCCAGTAATGTGGAGAAGAGTACTCAGACACAGATTGATAAAGTGGAATGGAAAACTCAATCAAAACCAACCCAGTTGAAAGTGACAAAGGGAGACACCGTTAAATTTAAGGAGGCAGGCCGTGCAGAGGTTAGACAGACCAAGACAAAAGACACCAAAAGAAAAATTAGAAAGAGTGCCAAGGCTAGATCTGCAACGAGTTTGCTTGTAAATATAGGGGATGATTCGTCAGAGGCATCGGATAACCAGGGATCAGTAGTGCGGAATACTAAGTTAATAAATTTGTATGCAGATAATGAAGAAGAAAGTTTAGCCGGGTTGGCAGATATTGAAGATAATGTACGTGACCATAAGTTAACTAAATTTAAAAGGAATAAGAAAATTGTAAAAGAAGAGCATCCAGAGTGGAGAGGAATTAATTCTTCCTATGGGACATGTGACAGTAACCTAGAAACTATACCTGTTACTGCTGATTCATCATATACCAGTATATATGGCAGAAAAGTAGCAAAACCCAGGAGACGAATGCCAAAGATGGGAGAAAAAGATACTTTCAAAAAGAAAGATGTTTGTCTAGTAGAAAGTAGAACACAAAAACAGCAGAAGACTGAAGCGGAGGATAAACTTAGAAGTCTCATGAAATCGATAAGACCATGGTTATATTTAAATAAGAATTAACTGATACGTGAGGATTTAAGTATTTTGTAATTGAGATTGGAGTAATTCAGGTTTGATGAGAGTTAGTCTGAAATAAACGAAATGAGGCCATTTTATAGTATCACAGTATGTGGTATATGGTGTAGATATACTAGCTCAAATGTTGTGTTTGGAGCAGAGAGGATTAGAGTGAAGAGCGGTGGAGAATCACAGCAAGTGATGTGTGATGTTGAGAACTGATGTAGTGTTGTCTTGTGTTGTATAAGTTGTCTTGGGGTATAGAGGAGCGAGTGTAAGGATTCATGAATCAGTCATAGAATAGTGACAGGTTGGGTAGTGCGGCTGTTATAGGTTGACAATAGTGTGAGCAAAGAGACAAGATGGAAGGTATAGAATGCATGTTCAAAGTGTTGAGCATCGAAGTGCTCTGCGTAGCTGCGCTATAGAGAATTGCGGGTGCAAAGGGTGTCCTTGCGTGCATAGAGGGTATAATGTGTTTGGTTGTGATGAGTGGAGAGTGGACGAATGGGAGTGTGAAACGTCCCTTGTCCAGAATGGTCGGATGGAGTGGGATGCTCACGTTGATTGATATGTGCTGGAGTAGTAGACGTAAGGTAAACTTGACACGGAGGTACGCTTATTATGAATGTTGATTACTGGAGTTAATGCGTTGTCTGAGCTGGGTTGACGCAGAGCTTTTGAAAGAGGAACAAATGATTGTGAAAAATTTAAACAAGAAAGTAGCTGGGTTGCGAAAGTTATATGATGATGATACACCAAATGGATATGGATTAAGAGCCATGAAGTAAAAGTGTGGGTAATAATGGAATGTCTATAATAGATAGACAGATATAAGATGGGGTAGACAGGGTAGACGGTCACAGACATGAGCTCAGTGGCGGTATTTTTGTTGCTGTAGATAACGGCATGAATTGAGAAGTTAGAGGTTTTAGTAGGTAATACCCATAACAAATATTAGGTTGCTGAGGTTTTCGGTTTACGCCTTGAGTGTCATAGATTAAGGGAGCTTCAGAGATATGATGAGGAAGCTGATAGGAAGTGTATCCCTGATTTGCTGAAGTGGTGTATGTAGTGGTCAGAGGAATATTTTTAGTAGGTGATGTTTATAATGTTGGAGGAGGTTTTGAGTAGTAAGGCCCATAATGGACCTTTTGGTTGCGTCCTCGGGATGTGTTTTGTGGTTGACATTACATTTCGAGGTTGCTATGGCTGAAGTAACGTTCAGAGCCATAATATTAGTGGTGTCTGTAATAAATGGACATTTAGAGGTGGTTTCGGGTTGTTAAGTTTCTGTGGGTGACGGCATAACCTAAAGTAACTGGGAAAGATAGATTAAACGTTCAGAGCCATGATGAGGTGGTTAATAGAAGAGACATTGATGATATTTTTGTGTTTGGTGCTGTGGATATCAGCACAAACTGTAGTAGTCAGAGATTAAGTAATATACATAAATTAGGTGAGTTTCGGGGATATGATAAGAAAGCTGGTAGAAGTGTTGCCATAATAAGTGGTATATTTGAGTTGTGCATAAAGTCTCAGGGCGACATGGTGGGGTAAATGTGAGTATGGTTTTGTGAGGAAGAGTTCTTGTTCTTTCCTATCCGGTGGCCACCGATTCTCTGTCTTTCTATTGTGTGTTAGCATGAGTGGTTTCAAGATGGTTGAATTTGGAGAATTAGTAATGCTGAGGTAATACTTATTGACGTAGATATGTTGATGATGATCGTAGAGAGTATGGGATCGCTGTGACCATGGGGAAATGATGATGACGAAGAAGAAGCATGAGTAACTGAGGTCATTGTGAATAATAGAAGAAGTTTTAAGGCTTAAGTAATGTTGGGGGGGTGATGGCAGATAGTTATAGGACCGACCCATTCTTCTTCTTCTTCTTTCGTTCGCTTGAAATATGTCTATAACTGCAATGCTGTCTCTTGTATGAATTGAACTGTCTTTTTCAGTTCACACAGCGGTCCATAGAGTTTATCTTCCACTGTCGTCTCTCTAGGCCAGAAGGTTTGCCTAGATATGTTATATTTTGGGCAGTCTTGGAGTATGTGCTCTGCTGTCTGCGACGCCAATCCACACGTACACATGGCTGTTTCACCAATCTTGAATTTTGTATACATGTGGTTGCGTAATCTATTGTGCCCTGTTCTGAGGCGCAGAATAATGACTTGTTCTGGTCTATCCATAACGTGGTAGTCATCTTGAGCAGGTTTTGATGGCTTTCTGACTGATTTGATCATTCTTTTCTTTTGGTGGTATGATACAGGCACATGAGGCTGCTGTTCTTTGGCTCCTTCCTTAGCCAATTGATCAGCTCTGTCGTTCCCGGGTACTCCACAGTGGGATGGTATCCACTGTATGGTGACCTTATGCTGACTGCTAAGTTCAGAAAGTAGTGTCCTTAGTACTGGCAATTTCCCAGACAGGAGCGCCTCGAGTACTGATTTTGCATCTGTCAATAGCACCACAGGTTGTGTACCATTGCTGGTATTTAGTAATTTCTCTGTTGCTATCTTGATTGCCTCAATTTCAGCATCGTAGTTATGACAGTACTTTCCTGTCGGTACTCTAGCTGTGTCCCTGGTATTATTTGGGGACCGACCCATGAGTGGTTGAGTAAAGTTGTGTTGTGGGTGGTGGTAGCGGATGGCTATGGATCTCAGGGGAAGTTAAGTAATGATGAGGTAGTAATTAATGAAGATAGTAAGAGTCACGAAGACTCCGGTGATAAGCAATTATAGGGGCTTATAAAAAGTCTCAGGTTATATTTAGATTTTTTTTTGGCTGTGTTTTTAGAATTTAGAGGTTATGGGTTGAGTATGTTAAAGTAGGTTTTGGGTTCTAAGACTTTTCCTTGAAAAGTCTTGGTTGTGGGGAGAGAAGGAATATAACAGAGTACCTGTTATAAGGGGATGGTGCGCAAGCTAAAGATCTAAAGATGCATTAGCTAATAATGCACGCTTGAGCACCATCCATAGCTAAGGGTAGCCATGGGTGTTGTTAGATGACAACAAAAACAGTGAGGGCTTGACCGCCAGCTGGTGAGGTTGAAAGTATATGGAGTCTCCATGAGAAATATGTGTTATCAAATAGAACCGAGTCACTTTTTATGAAATGCGGCTATGCCTTTTACAAGAATCCAGAATAAACCTGAACCTTTTAACACCGGCTTGCGTTGTTGATGTGGAGAATGCGGGCCTGTGAGTTACTACCACTTGTCTGATCCGGCTTTATTTAGATCGCCTGCGCTGTTACACAGTACTGATCTGACGTTTCTACAAATGTCCTAGTGCTTGCCTTTAGTATTTTTTTTTATGTTGCATATCCCTTACATGACGTTGCAGTCAACACCAGCATTTTTCAGGTGCTGTTTATGTACTTGGCAAGTTTTACGTTCGGTAGTTTGCCATTGCTTTCTGAACGACCGGCTCACATACCCCCGTAAGTTACCAGTGCGGCGCGAACTGCTGCCGATTCTCTCAGTTGCTGTTTTCCCCACGTGGATATACGGGATTACGAACAATGTCGTTAACACATCGGCCAGGGAGACCGGTCCTTTTATATTATATTTTAATATTGTTTTTTTCCTCACCTCATCTATGTCTACATTGCTACATAAATATGTCTATGCTTTCATCGAAGCGTGTTAGAATCCACAAAGAGAAAATAGGTTATTATTTGCTTGGTTTGTACTCTTTATTTGTGTCTTTCCTGTGTGAATATTCTGACCTATTTGTTGTGACCTCCCACCAAGTGCATTTAATTTATCTTGGATCTGATTGTGTGTACACCCGCTCCACGTGAAGACAAAACTCTGGAGATATCGACAAGCTCAAAAACTGACAATTGCTTTCCTTGATATATTCATATTGACAACTGAATATACAAGAAGATGAATAATTTAATGTGATCGCTACTACTGACGAAAACAATACACTGACTTCATTCAGGCTGTGCTCAGTAAGCAAAACGTGACGAACACAAATGACCGCTTGCAGATCAACATTTTGTATCCTTAAACTTTTAGATTCGCGGAGAGAACTAAACAAATTACAGTGAACCAAAAGGTAGAGAGAGGACACTGGCGCTGGATAGGAAACATATGGAGAAAACCCGAGGACAATGTAATTATTTACTCTCTTGTCTGGAACCCACACTGGAGAAACTAACCAGTTCATATATCAATATCTCAATAAAGATGTAACATTAATGGTATATAAATTATCTCACCCCTTAACGGTTTAGACCACAAGAATATTAAGCTAAGGCAAGGCCCGGGCTGGACTTTGCAGCTTCCACTCATAATCATCAGTCAGTTATTTTTTTTTAAAGTGGCGTATCCTGTGCAGAACTCTGACCTCATACGCCTTTCGAGAACTCTCACTAACTAAAGCTGCATCTGTTGCTGTCATATGTAAATAAATTATCTATCTATGACATCTTGAAACAATCTACGTGTTTATCTCGCTCTTCTCCGCTTCTCCTGTACATCCGAATCCATAATGATCTTTTCTGGATATCCAGGGAGTTGCGGCAGCATAGTGGTCAGTCGCTCGCCGACCGTATAGGTGGTCAGGGTTTGATCCGCACTGGGGTGGGTTCAACAACTGACTGAGCTTCCAGGTCAACCCAGGCTAAAATGGGTACCCGGAAATGTTTAGGGAAGAATGTTTTGCACACCATAGATGTGTGCAAAAAGGTCTATAAAATATGTATACCGCAACCAATGCAAACTACTGAACGTAAACATTTACCATGAGATCACAACAGCAAAAAATTCTGGTGTTGACTGTGACCTCCTTTAAATGATATACAACTAACTTAATGGGACCTTTATTTATGTTTAGTCATTCATGTCTTTTTACATGCCCTTTTTACATTTCCTTTTCCTCAATTGTATTTGTCGTAATAACCAATCATTTTCAATACTGAGTTCTTGTTGGATAGATAAATTTGTTCTCTTTTCCATTAGATGGATTTTCAACGCTACTTGCATTCACTTTGGTGAATATCCGAATACCTCCAGGGTCTCCACAGGGGTTCTTAAACTCCAGCTTATAATAACATATAGAACCTTTACTGTTATATGGATGTGAATCATCAATAATAAGCAGACAAGCAGAGAAACATGAATATATGGTTTCTAAGGAAACTGCAAAGAATACCATGGACGGACAGAACAATGAATAAGACAGTTCTACTAAAAACAAATGAAAACCGTAAACTGATGTTGGAAATTAAATATAGTCAAGATTTTGTTGGCACATTATGAAGAGGAACAAACTAGAAAACTTAGTGACATCTGGTAAAGAAAGCAAAGGGAAGGCTGAGAGATAAACACATGGACGGCTTGGCGACATGGCGTAATCTGGACAAGAACACAGACCGGATCCATGACTGGTGATCACAAGAGACGGCGAACCATGACTGTCCACGCTACATGGCATGGCACATGATGATGATGATAGAAACTTCAACTCTGTGAAATACGTCAAGATGTTATGATACACTAGACACAGAATTGTACTAGTCAATGTGTTACGGTACACTAGACACAGAATAGTACAAGTCAATATGTTACAGTACACTTGACACTGAATGGTACAAGCCAAGCTGTTATGGTACACTAGACATTGAATGGTACTAGTCAATATGTTACGATCCAATAGACACTGAATGGTACAAGACAATGTGTTACGGCACCATGTGGTACGACTGACCACTATCAATGTGGTACGGTACACTAGACACAGAATGGTACAAGCCAAGTTGTTATGGTACACTAGACATTGAATGGTACAAGCCAAGTTGTTATGGTACACTAGACATTGAATGGTACTAGTCAATATGTTACGATCCAATAGACACTGAATGGTACAAGACAATGTGTTACGGCACATTAGACACCAAATGGTACAAGTCAATATGTTACAGTACACTAGACACAGATTGGTACAAATCAATATGTTACGGTACACCAGACACAGATTGGTACAAATCAATATGTTACAGTACACTAGACACAGTATAATACAACACCAAAGTCGAACTAACTTCATCAGAATTTTATTGTGCTGACTATGTTATTCTGATATGTATAATTCATACAATGAAATAATGTGTGATGGATACAATGAAAGACAACACATGTGTATATACTATTAGCATCTAGCTACCAACAACAACAACAACAAAGTCATACCTACATACACACAAAGCAGATAGTTGTTTGAAAAGAACATTAATATAATTATATTGTAAAGTAAGTATACATATTTTAGCAAATAACTTTTTTCCATGTAAGAAAATTAACTGTCTACTCCATAACACCTAAAAGAAGCAAAATAAATTGTACGTGTATAATCTGCATATAGGAAAACAAAAACCAGTTTCCTGTTCATGACAAACAGCAAAATGTGACGACTGTGTCATAGACAAATCTCAGCAAAAGAATAATTCATTTATTCTCTTCATATGATATTTTATTCTGCAGTATGCACCTGGTGAGATGCTAAATATGCCAGGCAATAAATCATGCAACATGTTGTCTGCGGCTTCTATGTTTAAAATCTAAGCAGTTAAACAATCACTGAATGAAGTTTTAATCTCATGGGGAAAGCAAAGCATGACAATCTTATTACTACAGAAGTAAAAAAAAACAAAAAACAAGTAATTAAACAGCTAAAAACACAAAGTGGATAAACAGAGTGATTAAAAGCCACTAGTGAAGTGTTAAGAAGAAAAGAATAACGCAATTGACAATTTAACTACAGAAGTAACAACTAAGTCATTAGTGAGGTGTTAGAAAAAAGTAACAAAACTGACACTGTAACTGCAGAAGTAACAACATAGTGACTAAGCAACCATTAGGGAAATGTTAACCAGAAAAGAATAACAAAATTGACATCAACTACAGAAGTAATAAGTGACTAAACAGTCATGAGGTGTTAACAAAAAAGAGTTAACAACATTGACACTGTAACAAATAACTGCTTAATGACACTAGCAAAGTGTCAACCAGAAAAGAATAACAAATGGAAGAGCTGTTTTTTTACTGGAAGAAAAATCGGTCACTGTCACTAAGAAACTACACACGTGCACTAAGATGATGGCAACAGATGTCCAGTCTCTCTCAGGGAATGCTGGCGTGCAAATTGGCCAACAGTTATTAGTGAACTGTGAACCACGTGAGTCTAGCAAGTGTGAGGTGACTCCAGGATGTAAACAGTTATTAGTGAACTGTGAACCACGTGAGTCTAGCAAGTGTGAGGTGACTCCAGGATGTAAACAGTTATTAGTGAACAGTGAATCACATGAGTCTAGCAAGTGTGAGGTTACTTCAGGATGTAAACAGTTATTAGTGAACAGTGAATCACATGAGTCTAGCAAGTGTGAGGTTACTCCAGGATGTAAACAGTTATTAGTGAAAAGTGAACCAAATGAGTCTAACAAGTGTGAGATGACTCCAGGATGTAAACAGTTATTAGTGAACAGTGAACCACATGAGTCTAGCAAGTGTGAGGTTACTCCAGGATGTAAACAGTTATTAGTGAAAAGTGAACCAAATGAGTCTAACAAGTGTGAGATGACTCCAGGATGTAAACAGTTATTAGTGAACAGTGAACCACATGAGTCTAGCAAGTGTGAGGTTACTCCAGGATGTAAACAGTTATTAGTGAAAAGTGAACCAAATGAGTCTAACAAGTGTGAGATGACTCCAGGATGTAAACAGTTATTAGTGAACAGTGAACCACATGAGTCTAACAAGTGTGAGGTTACTCCAGGATGTAAACAGTTATTAGTGAAAAGTGAACCAAATGAGTCTAACAAGTGTGAGATGACTCCAGGATGTAAACAGTTATTAGTGAACAGTGAACCACATGAGTCTAGCAAGTGTGAGGTTACTCCAGGATGTAAACAGTTATTAGTGAAAAGTGAACCAAATGAGTCTAACAAGTGTGAGATGACTCCAGGATGTAAACAGTTATTAGTGAACAGTGAACCACATGAGTCTAGCAAGTGTGAGGTTACTCCAGGATGTAAACAGTTATTAGTGAAAAGTGAACCAAATGAGTCTAACAAGTGTGAGATGACTCCAGGATGTAAACAGTTATTAGTGAAAAGTGAATGACATGAGTCTAGCAAGTGTGAGGTGACTCCAGGATGTAAACAGTTATTAGTGAACAGTGAACCACATGAGTCTAGCAAGTGTGAGGTGACTCCAGGATGTAAACAGTTATTAGTGAACAGTGAACCACATGAGTCTAGCAAGTGTGAGGTGACTCCAGGATGTAAACAGTTATTAGTGAACAGTGAACCACATGAGTCTAGCAAGTGTGAGGTGACTCCAGGATGTAAACAGTTATTAGTGAACAGTGAACCACATGAGTCTAGCAAGTGTGAGGTGACTCCAGGATGTAAACAGTTATTAGTGAACAGTGAACCACATGAGTCTAGCAAGTGTGAGGTTACTCCAGGATGTAAACAGTTATTAGTGAACAGTGAACCACATGAGTCTAGCAAGTGTGAGGTGACTCCAGGATGTAAACAGTTATTAGTGAACAGTGAACCACATGAGTCTAGCAAGTGTGAGGTGACTCCAGGATGTAAACAGTTATTAGTGAACAGTGAACCACATGAGTCTAGCAAGTGTGAGGTGACTCCAGGATGTAAACAGTTATTAGTGAACAGTGAACCACATGAGTCTAGCAAGTGTGAGGTGACTCCAGGATGTAAACAGTTATTAGTGAACAGTGAACCACATGAGTCTAGCAAGTGTGAGGTGACTCCAGGATGTAAACAGTTATTAGTGAACAGTGAACCACATGAGTCTAGCAAGTGTGAGGTTACTCCAGGATGTAAACAGTTATTAGTGAACAGTGAACCACATGAGTCTAGCAAGTGTGAGGTGACTCCAGGATGTAAACAGTTATTAGTGAACAGTGAACCACATGAGTCTAGCAAGTGTGAGGTGACTCCAGGATGTAAACAGTTATTAGTGAACAGTGAACCACATGAGTCTAGCAAGTGTGAGGTGACTCCAGGATGTAAACAGTTATTAGTGAACAGTGAACCACATGAGTCTAGCAAGTGTGAGGTGACTCCAGGATGTAAACAGTTATTAGTGAACAGTGAACCACATGAGTCTAGCAAGTGTGAGATGACTCCAGGATGTAAACAGTTATTAGTGAACAGTGAACCACATGAGTCTAGCAAGTGTGAGGTGACTCCAGGATGTAAACAGTTATTAGTGAACAGTGAACCACATGAGTCTAGCAAGTGCGAGATGACTCCAGGATGTACAGGCAGCACGCCTACCTGCTGCTTTAGAAGTTTTGGGGTTAATAACAACATTTATTGTGCTACTTCTAAAATACATAAAGATAGCAACAGGCCTCCAGAAGAGCAGCAATAAAGAAATAGAAAAAACAAACAGAAAGAACATATAACACAAAATACCCACTAAACTGCGATCACAGGGCTGAAAGCTGTCTGTATGTTAGAAGTGTCTTCACATTCATCCAACTAATCTTGTAAAGGCTGGAAGGCCAGCATTGTTGGATAGTTTTTCCAAATGTTTATGCAGAACAACACTTGATACAAGCACTATCTTGTACACTGCTCACAAAAACCTTGACCAAAATATTCTTCCTAACATGATGCCAAACATGCATAACATGGAAAGCAGAAAGAAGATGAAAAGTGTAATCTTATAATGTCAAAACCTGGTATATGCAAAATCCTATCACTCTGAGGTCCTAAGGGATATGAGCTATAGGACTGCCTACTGAATGGAGAGAGATAGCAGTAGCATTGAGAATAATGTACCAAAACTTAGTTGCAATAGATGAAATCACTGCTTTAAGGGCTGTCAAAAGCTAGAATTGTAGGAAACTGCACATTATCACTTCTTCTTCTTTGGTCCTACTGGTTTTTGCCATGAATAGTCTTAGAGAGGAGGTAAATGTAATTTTTTGTTTTCTGCTTGTGCAAATGTCATATCTGAACTCTCTCTGAGTTGTCTTGCCTTGTATAACAATATTCTCATATCAAAAACAGCGGCTGCTGGTTGATCTTGTTAAAACCATTATGAGAAAGGAAACCTAACCATCATTGCAGAAAACCACCAACAATTATCATTAAGTAAAGCACAGAGATGACCAACAACCATCATGAACAAATCCCACAGAACTGTCACTGCAGAAATCCACCAACAACTATCATGAAGAAATCACAGAAAACTATCATTGCAACTCTTGAGAGTATGCATAAAAAGTGTCCACATAATTCTTCTAGCCGCTAGACAAATGAACAAACAAGGTAGGTTGAAATCCTTCACAGACACACTGAATAAACACTCTAGACCAGTGGTTCTCAACCTTTTTTGGCCCATTCCCCACTTCACCATATTTTCAGAACACCATAACCCCCCTTTCTATCAAAAATTTGGCCCGTTCCCCCCTTCACCGTATTTTCAGAACGTCATTCCCCCCCCCTTTCACATTTCCTATCTAAAAATCCCCTCACCCCTACACAGTATACGTAAAAGTGGAAGGCAAATGTAATAGCATATACTAAAACAAGTCTAGACATCCACATAAAACATGATTTGTGGGTCTACTTACTTTATAAAATGAATTTTAGAAGGACGAGACATACATAACTGTAAAGTATGAAGGGAAAAACTATGTCAAGTAATCGGTTCTTGTATTAACACGATCTTGAAATGGTCTTCATTCCCCCCTGGAAACCATGAAATTCCCCCCTGGGGGGGGGGGGGGGGGGAATTCCCCACCGGTTGAGAACCACTGCTCTAGACTCTATACTAAAGATGGATGACAGACCTGGCTAACGAAGACATCTTTGTAACGATGTCTAGCTGGATGTGTGCCCAAGCACATTTGTTCTTTCAGCAAGGTACTGTCACTATCTGGAGATGGCAGATTCTGGGTGTGCCCACACTGTACATTCAACATTGATATCGTTTAGTGTGTCCTTTAATCTCTACTTCTTTCCTCTACTTCTAGGAGTGCTGATCAATAACTGTAAATTTATTTCTCATACTATACATAAATAAAAAACATACAGAACCCGTTTCCATGCCTGAGAAATATTGCGTATGTGGTCCATATTTGTATACATGAATTGGAATCTGATGGATGATGATGTCAATATAATGCTGGCGTTTTATTTCCCAGAACATTCCCTGGTGCCCATTTTACACTGGGTCAACCTGGAAGTTCTGACCAATATTTAAAAAATCATTACCTCGATGGGAATTCAAAGACATGACCATTGAACCCCAGGCAACCATGCGAGCCTTCGTGTTTTCCAGCTGCCATACTATACTTAAGTGAGAATTAAAAGAAAAAATAAACAAAGCACTACATTTTGACACTAAATGTCATCTAATGAAAACTGAATGTGTGCACAGCCAAACACAATCATTCCACAGCATAAAGGTTAAAAGGCTATCACCAAATAGATCAATCACATTTCAACACTGAAGCCCATACTGTTAATCTTCACGATGTCTCCTCATAATGAATCACATCCGATAATTATCAGTTTAAGAGCTAACACCTGCTTAATAAATAGAAATACACACAATTAAACAAACCACGGAAGCAAATAAAATACAAAGGAATATCAAACTTGGAATATCAGTGAAATAATACCAAGATGAAGTCTGCTTCCACACAGAAAGGTGACAATCTCAGCAATTGCTAAAACAACTTCTCAAAGACACACGTGTGTGCTTCTTACTGCTAAATAATACTGAACTCATCAACACAATATTAAAAGGGACACAAAGTTACTTTCCTGAACTCCTGGTGTATCACTTGTCAATGATATGGCTGGATATTTGATAAATTCCATAGCTGGGCTACAGTTTAAAAAACACAATAATTTATCTATTTTTATAAAATTGTCTCTCCTGGTCTGTATTTATTTTATATATAAGCATCTGCATTAGAACAATCAAAAGCAGTCAAAATACTAAACTCACTGAAGGAGAACCAACCCAACGATTAAGCACAAAAAACAGAGAAGTACAATAAAATACATGTGTTAAAGTGTCAATTTAGGAAAATAGTACCTGAATTTAATGGTCTGGCGTGACCAGGTTCATTACCAATAAATAAGGACTACAAGTTATAAGGATGGAAATGTTACTGTAGGTCAAGTGTGAAAATAAGAAAACAAATTGCTGACATAACATAATAAGATACTCCTTGATATAAACAGAAGTAGATTTAATAAACACAATAGTTGTGGAGGTACATGGTTGCCTAAGTCAGCTGATACACTTGAGTGACTAGACTGAAAAACACGAGTTATATACATGACCATGACAGATTCATAGTCCACACCAACGGGCACATTCAGAGAGGATGAGACCAAAATGACAGTCTATAACATTTGTCTGTGGTGTTTCAGCAGGACTTTATTGCTTCTATGAATGTTTACATGTGTCTGTGGTGTTTCAGCAGAAGTTTATTGTTTCTATGAATGTTTACATTTGTCTGTGGTGTTTCAGCAGAAGTTTATTGTTTCTATGAATGTTTACATTTGTCTGTAGTGTTTCAGCAGAAGTTTATTGTTTTTATGAATGTTTACATTAATCTGTGGTGTTTCAGCAAAAGTTTATTGTTTTTATGAATGTTTACATTTATCTGTGGTGTTTTAGCTGAATTTTATTGTTTTTATGAATGTTTACATTTTTCTGTGATGTTTCAGCAGAAGTTTATTGTTTCTATGAATGTTTACATTTGTCTGTAGTGTTTCAGCAGAAGGTTATTGTTTCTATGAATGGTTACATTTATCTGTGGTGTTTCAGCAGAAGTTTATTGTTTTTATGAATGTTTACATTTGTCTGTGATTTTTCAGCAGAAGTTTACATTTGTCTGTAGTGTTTCAGCAGAAGTTTATTGTTTCTACGAAATGTCTATAAAATTTGTCTGTGGTGTTTCAGCAGGAGAATTACACACAATTGAAATACTTGATTCAATATGATGATCAAGAACAGACGTAACAGTTCAATGCAAAAGTGGATGTAGCAGTTCTACATAATCACAAGAACAACACTTCAATGCAAAGATAGATGTAACAGTTGTACATAATCACAACAATTGAACACAGAGATGAATGTAACACTTGTACATAATCACAACAGTTGAACACAGGGATGACTGTAGCAGTTATACATA
Organism: Cepaea hortensis; assembly: GCA_963921405.1. Taxonomy (NCBI): domain Eukaryota; kingdom Metazoa; phylum Mollusca; class Gastropoda; order Stylommatophora; family Helicidae; genus Cepaea; species Cepaea hortensis. Next base: position 100,369,925 of record OY992879.1, on the reverse strand, counting down.
ATCACAAAGAACAACAGTTCAACACAGAGATGAATGTAGCACTTGTACATAATCATAACCATACCTCACAAAGAGATGAATGTAACAGTTGCACATAATCAAAAAGACAACAGATATATGGCTGTCTGGATCACAAACATCTCATTTGTTAACAGAACAAATAGAAAGTGAATGGTTATTTGTTAACAAAATCTAAGCCATTGCAGCTAGACAAATCCGCAGTTGATCCATCACCCTCAGCAGATAGTCCAAAAATATACATACCAAAACATTTCAACCAAAATTCACAATCTGCCATGAAGAAGTTAAAAATGCCTCACACTTGAGATATCCTGATTCCATAAGCAATAGGGACTTCAACAGAAGTCAGATATAAAACAGTGTCAAGAGCCTACAGCATAACTCCAGCAAACAAGTTGCAGTAAAATGTATGAGAACATGCATCACTGCTGTGGCAACATACAGTAGTGGGTCATGGACCATTTTATAACCACTAAAGAAGAAAATCAAGGCTTATAAAGTTAAATGTTGCAAAAATTTTCTTAGAATAAAGTGGACCAAGACTAAGAAAACTACTGACATCCTACAAATCTGAACATAGAAGAAAACAGGATCATCCAAATTGATCATCTGCCAATCTTGAATTCTGTATATATGTGGTTGCGCCATCAATTGTATCCTGTCCTGACATGCAGAATAATGACTTGTTCTGGTCGTCCATAAAATGCTTATAGTCTTGTGCATGTTGCTACATACTAAGAGTACACTTTGATCAATAAATACTTTTGACAATTAAAATTTACAATGTTTCAATTTATTTGTTTATCAGACGATCTAGTTTACAAGAGCATATACTTGTGATATGTGAATATGTTCATTGCCAACGTGCAACTGTGTGCAAGGTCCTAGAACAACTGAATATGAGAAGGGCATTACTGAAGGAAATATAAACTAGAAAGACAAGTGGTCACATCAAACAACACAATCTACAGAAAATCATAATGGAGGGAATAAATGAGGGAGGGCTAGAGGGTGACAGTGATATAAATTGACAGACAATATTAAGATATGGTTAGAATATAGCCTAGGAGAACATACAGCCAACCACAAGATAGCAGCCACAGGATGTTCACTCCATCTGTATACTACAGAGATGACACTGGATGATGATGAGCTGCATGTACAGACAGTCCCAAAGCAGATACTGTCTGTAGAGCTGTCAAGTGTTAGGCCTTTGTATATTCTCAGCCACTAAATAAGAGCGAGGGTGACCGGTTTCCTTTCTTGTCATCTTTCTTTCGCATACAATTCCCAAGCACCCATTTCTATTTCTATTAGGCTGGGTTAATCTCAAAACAGCTATGATCGGGAAAACAATAAACCTGCCTCTGATGGGGATTCAACCCTAGCCACTGTGTTGGCAGGAAAGAACACTAGCTACTATGCTATTGCAGCTCTGTCTGTAGCAATTTAAATCTGTTCACTTTATAATAAGGGTAAAATTGTCTAGAGGTGAGGTAACTGTCTCTAACTCAAGTAGACCTGGTTCGATTCACTGTGAAGACTGTAAGGACTTTTACCACACAAAGAAATGAAATAAAACAGGGGTGTATACTTTCTCATGATCCTGGGTTAGTTGACTGAACCTCTATTCTTCTTGGACAAAGGCAAAAAACTCAGACTACTGTTTCTATGTTAAAATTCCTCAGCAGCTGGAAATCGAAAGGAGGAGACTAAACTCAGGCTAAACTTCAAAATGAGAAATGCTACCCACAAAAGAATATTTATAGTATGTATGATTCTGGTATAGACATATCTGGATCTTCATCTGCGCTACGGAATTTGTGTACCGTGCCAAGATTCTCATGATAAGATTTATTAGAGGAGACTGGATCACTTATGGTGATATCCATCTGCAATGAAAGTGCTCCTTTACCAAAACAAAACAATCCAAGATTAAAGATAAATAGCTGGAGGATTCGACTGAGAGGATCATCAATGTTGTAACTTGTCTAAACTTGTCTAGATTTCTAATGGTTTTATTTGTAAAAGATTACTTTCAATGTCCACGGACAATGTCACTGTTCAGAGCTTGGCTCTCATTAGGTGTGTCCTTGGCTTCATTCTTCTGTTTGAACCACCATCACTGAGGCTAGCTCTTTGTGAGATACATACCATGATACATTACCAATATAGTTTAGATAAGCTACCCTGGACTGCCAGAGAAGATGTTCCACTGTTGGACTTCATCAGAAGAAGCAACATCCTTTCCTGAAGTGCAGGGCATGGCACCAGGTGATTCTCAACAGTCTCAGATGGGCGTGGGCAATACCAACATCACATCATGGTCTGTTGGAATATTCTTTTGGCTGTAGACATTCAACTTGCACTGAAGACCTGTCTGGTTTGTCTACTAACTAGATGCATTCAACTGATAGAATCCTTGTTTAACAGGAACTGACAGGTGACCTTATTCTAGCAAGCCAGAACTAAGTCAAGAAAGGAAAGGGGCCGTTTACTCGCCTGAGGCATATTGAGTGGCAGCCCCATATTTTTTATAGACCAATCAGTATTCAATGAGTGATGTGGTCAGTATCACACTGGCTGCCTTTAATGTCTAAGACATTTCTAGGTAGCCATTTTAGGCTGGGCTGACAGGAGAGTTCAGGTCAACTAACACATCTGCCTCAATGGGAACTCAAACACATAACCACCAAGCCGGCAGACAATTGTTCTATTCACTGCACCTCCCACAGCAGAACAATGTTTGTGCTTAATTATACCAACATAAAACACAGCTACAAGATATACATATACTCCAGGATATATATAATGAAACAAAACAAATAAAAGTGACAATGTACACAGATAGCTATAACATTATAGATTAAAAACCAATACTACCCAGAGAGAAAAAAGCATGTCTTCTACCTGTAAACGACTAGGTTTTAATGATAAAATCAACTTCAAGAATGTACACACAGCAAGCAACACATGTACAACACACTATCAAACATCTCCTCTTACAGCCACAAAGGGTGTTCATAATGGAAAGTACAAACATGTCTGAAAAAGGCTAAAACATAGCTACCGCTAGGTGTCACACGGTCTGCACTACAAATCAATGTATATTCTATGGTTACAAGAAACACATTTGTGCATCAATAGTTTAGAGGAAAATACTTCAAGCAGTGTAACCTGAAACACATACAGACATGTAATAAACATGGCAATACGGTCTGCCCATCCAGGGATTAAGTAAACAGCTACAGTTTTAGAAAGACATTTGTTAACAGTTACATCATTATGAACAATCAAGCCATTATCAGTTTGTAAATTATGGGTTGGGAGAAGTGGCACAGCTAGGGGTGGGGGGGGGGGGGGGGGGAGGGTTAACCAAGGAGAACGGCTGCTGCTCTTGTGTCCTATTTTTCAAAAGAGGTGCCTAGTTTTGTGTGTGATAGAAATCATCCTGAATGTTTAACTTCAATTTTGTTAACACACACATTTATATGTACCCCCCCCCCCCCCCCCCCCCAAACCTTTGATTCAAGCCTGGTTACACCTCTGGTTGGGGGATGTTGCATGTCCTTTGATTCAAACCTGGTTACACCTCTGGTTGGGGGATGCTACATGTCCTTTGCAGGGCATTGCCATCAATCCCTGATTGACTTTCTAGGTAATTTTACATTCTGTAGTTTGCCACCAATTTCTGCAGGAGACATCAATGTTTTAAGTCCAAGTGGCCAGTGTCAGGAGCATATTCACTAACCCGCCCCCCTCCCCCTCCCTCCAACCCTCCAATCAGGTCACAGGAAGTTTTAGAGTGAGTGTTCTAAACCTTTCAGCCATGCTGACCTCTGGTTGGGTGACCATACATGGCAGGAGAAGCACTCTAATTTTCTGAACTGCAGGGCTCAGTGCTAGGTGATTCTTAGCAGTCTCTGACAAGCGGCAACAACGTCAAAATCACATCATGGTTTGTGTATTTACTGGATAAAATGATCACATGTGTGCATAGATGACAGCTACACGCAACATATAATGTCAGTCATAAAGAATGCAGCTTGTTATCATATCACCTTTTTTTTCAGCCGTATGATGGAAGCCAAGAATAGAAGATAATTATCAAACCAAAGAAATGACACATTTTGGAATGGAAGCAACATTAATCAGTATCATGTTGGTGAAATATTTACACTAACTTTCTGCACACTTGTAACCAACAGGCTTATATTGGTTTTACAAATTCCTTTTCATCGTATATGTTTAAAAGGAGTCTGACAGCACAATTCAGTTCCACATGGTATACATAAAACCATGTTTGGTTGCAGAATTGAGGGTAGAAACACAGGATAAACACATGTTGTAACACAGGATAAACACATACTGTAACACAGGATAAACACATATTGTAAATCACATGTTGTAGGAATAATAATTAGACTTCAAATAAAATACATGTAACAAACTTTGACTACCAATCTCCGTGGCGAATGGGTTACGGACGTGATTCGTAATTCTGTATTTCCGGGTTCGAAACACAGCAGTGCTGGTTTTTTCGAAAAAGGTATAGGTGCCAGTCATTCAGAAAGCAATGGCAAACTACTGAACGTAAAACCTGCCCAGGAACCAAGAACAGCCTAAATTCTGGGGTTGACTGCTACATCCTGTGAAGGACGTGCAACTAAATTATTTTTAGCGAAAATTGTGTCTCAAAGTCCAATACTCATCTACTTATACGATTCCCTGAAATACTGTCAGCTCTGTGACTGACTGGGATTTCATGTGAATCGCTGGGATTGTCTACAGGTGTGATTGGCTGGGTTGTCTATAGGTGTGATTGGTTGGGATTTCTTTTTTACCATTATGATTGGCTGCGACTGCAGTCTACTAGTATGATTGGCTGGGATTTCTGGTGTACAAGTGTAACTGATTGGGATTTCTGGTTTATTGCTGTAATTGGTTGGAATTTCATGTCTACTTGTATGACTGGCTGGGATTTCTTTTCTACTACCATGATTGGCTGGGACTGTTTGTCTACTGGGATGACTGGCTGGGATTTCTGTATTTACTGTTATGAATGGTTATTGCAGATTTATTATATACCAATGTACACTGGCTGGGATTTACATCCTATTGATGTCATTGGCTAGGATTTATTGTCTATTGATGTGATTGGCTAGAATTCGGTGTCAACTAATTGGTATTTGGCTAATAAAAGTGACGCCACTGCACTTAGGACATGCCTGTAGCTCCATCTCAGTAGATACTGAAGTGTATAAAGTAAACTAACCTTGTCACACTCTGATGTAATACACATTTAACATGTCCCCACAGTCGACATGTAGCAGTAGTTCCAGTTTATATTTTACATTCCTTCAGTCTGCACATTGTTGCTTGACTGATTCAATTAAGTTTTGTCATATGCAGTGCTTCACTTGGCCCAGGCAATTTACGAGTTATAATATTTCTGGGCCACACATAAAGATGCAGTTCTGGTCTCAGTGGAGATCACTCTGATGTTCTGTCAATATAAGAGTTCACTGCAACAATGAACAAAGTGTAGATTGCATTTCTGTATTTTTTTAAAGCACTACCAGCAAAGTAATTTTGCTATGTGTATTAAAAAAATCTATTTATACACTGGAACAAACAGAATAATTTATTTTAAATGTTAAAGCTGGCTGGTCAGGTGATACAACTTGTTTTGTCAATATGTGGAATTTTACATCATCCACATTCAATGGCTATTTAGCCAGAAATGATGATCGAGTCATGTTCTTTTGTGATATTTTCGGCCTGTGACAAAACACACCAGTTTGGCTTCTATGAGGTGGGTTTTCTTTTGCCAATTCACAAAATGGATCCCACTTCAAAATGTGGAGAGCCCAGATTGTTGCAGCAGCATCCCTCGTTATTTGTGATCATATTCTTGTGAAGCCGACTTCTTCACTTCATGTCTTTACTGTTATTTATTCACAGAAATATCTATGGCTGAAATTATGAACACTGCATCATGTGAATCTGGATAATTTTATTTACTGAGAGATATATGACTAAAACCATGAAAGCTGCATCACGTGAATCTGGATAATTTTATTTACTGAGAGATATATGACTAAAACCATGAAAGCTGCATCACGTGAATCTGGATAATTTTATTTACTGAGAGATATATGACTAAAACCATGAAAGCTGCAACACGTGAATCTGGATAATTTTATTTACTGAGAGATATATGACTAAAACCATGAAAGCTGCATCACGTGAATCTGGATAATTTTATTTACTGAGAGATATATGACTAAAACCATGAAAGCTGCATCACGTGAATCTCTGTACACTAAACAGCTGACAGGCCATAAGAACACCACCACTAAAACTGGGAAACAAAAATGAACCTGTTTAGCTTATAAACTACAGAACTTACAAACAAACTGGAATGAGATATATATATATAATAAACACACAAAAGCACTGATAATGACGTAGTAATATACAGAAGTAACATACAGTAAGTAGGGGTGTGTACAACCAGTGACAGTTAGAAACTGACACAAAATGGTCAATATGTAAAGCCTTCAGAAGTTTTATATAAATATGTCCAAAAGAACTGGTAATAATCACAATAGACAAATAAATCTGAAACAAAATTGGTCAGATTCTTTCAGTAAAAAATATTCACATCATGAAATCCAATCCATGTTATTGAGTACAAACATACTGCCCATACAGATTAATACCACTCTGAGTTATTCTTCATTATAATAAGCAAAGTCAAAATAATAAAGTTCTATAAAGTAAGTTCTTCGCATGTTTATATCTATGAAGGCAATCAATGTATTTTACTCCAAGTAACTAACCATACGCTAACCAATTTTCCCTATATGGCCAAACTCTTTTAATTCTCTTAGACTCATTATTAGAAGTAATTCCATGCTAGATACGGCTGCAGGATTGTTCAGTGCTATGTCTTCACATATGACAGGTTGTACTAAAGTACGGTGGAATAACTCCTCCTCCTCCTCCTCACTGTCCTTTTCCAGATAACTGCCAGAAAAACCGGCCATTTTGATACTCACTTCATGGGGCTGGGTTGACATTTAATGCCACACTGGTCTGGAAAACAATCCTGTCACACCTGGAGGTTGAGCCAGAACGCCTGCCTTGGTTAGCAAGGACATAAACCACTATACCACTTTCACTCCCCTAAACTCACCATAGCAGTCAACAGTAAAGTTAGCAAGGACACAAACCACTATACCACTTTCACTCTCCTAAGTAGGACCCCCAGACATGCCTGTAAGGCTTGGTTAGCAAGGACACAATCCACTATACATCTTTCACTCCCCTAAACTTAACATAGCAGTCAACAGTACAGAACCACCAGACATGCCTATAAGTGTACTGGCTTGGTTAGCAAGGACACAAACCACCATACCACTTTCACTCCCCTAAACTCACCATAGCAGTCAACAGTACAGAACCACCAGACATGCCTATAAGTGTACTGGCTTGGTTAGCAAGGACACAAACCACCATACCACTTTCACTCCCCTAAACTCACCATAGCAGTCAACAGTACAGAACCACCAGACATGCCTATAAGTGTACTGGCTTGGTTAGCAAGGACACAAACCACCATACCACTTTCACTCCCCTAAACTCACCATAGCAGTCAACAGTACAGAACCACCAGACATGCCTATAAGTGTACTGGCTTGGTTAGCAAGGACACAAACCACCATACCACTTTCACTCCCCTAAACTCACCATAGCAGTCAACAGTACAGAACCACCAGACATGCCTATAAGTGTACTGGCTTGGTTAGCAAGGACACAAACCACCATACCACTTTCACTCCCCTAAACTCACCATAGCAGTCAACAGTACAGAACCACCAGACATGCCTATAAGTGTACTGGCTTGGTTAGCAAGGACACAAACCACCATACCACTTTCACTCCCCTAAACTCACCATAGCAGTCAACAGTACAGAACCACCAGACATGCCTATAAGTGTACTGGCTTGGTTAGCAAGGACACAAACCACCATACCACTTTCACTCCCCTAAACTCACCATAGCAGTCAACAGTACAGAACCACCAGACATGCCTATAAGTGTACTGGCTTGGTTAGCAAGGACACAAACCACCATACCACTTTCACTCCCCTAAACTCACCATAGCAGTCAACAGTACAGAACCACCAGACATGCCTATAAGTGTACTGGCTTGGTTAGCAAGGACACAAACCACCATACCACTTTCACTCCCCTAAACTCACCATAGCAGTCAACAGTACAGAACCACCAGACATGCCTATAAGTGTACTGGCTTGGTTAGCAAGGACACAAACCACCATACCACTTTCACTCTCCTAAACTCACCATAGCAGTCAACAGTAAAGTTAGCAAGGACACAAACCACCATACCACTTTCACTCTCCTAAACTCACCATAGCAGTCAACAGTAAAGTTAGCAAGGACACAAACCACCATACCACTTTCACTCCCCTAAACTCACCATAGCAGTCAACAGTACAGAACCACCAGACATGCCTATAAGTGTACTGGCTTGGTTAGCAAGGACACAAACCACCATACCACTTTCACTCCCCTAAACTCACCATAGCAGTCAACAGTACAGAACCACCAGACATGCCTATAAGTGTACTGGCTTGGTTAGCAAGGACACAAACCACCATACCACTTTCACTCCCCTAAACTCACCATAGCAGTCAACAGTACAGAACCACCAGACATGCCTATAAGTGTACTGGCTTGGTTAGCAAGGACACAAACCACCATACCACTTTCACTCCCCTAAACTCACCATAGCAGTCAACAGTACAGAACCACCAGACATGCCTATAAGTGTACTGGCTTGGTTAGCAAGGACACAAACCACCATACCACTTTCACTCCCCTAAACTCACCATAGCAGTCAACAGTACAGAACCACCAGACATGCCTATAAGTGTACTGGCTTGGTTAGCAAGGACACAAACCACCATACCACTTTCACTCCCCTAAACTCACCATAGCAGTCAACAGTACAGAACCACCAGACATGCCTATAAGTGTACTGGCTTGGTTAGCAAGGACACAAACCACCATACCACTTTCACTCCCCTAAACTCACCATAGCAGTCAACAGTACAGAACCACCAGACATGCCTATAAGTGTACTGGCTTGGTTAGCAAGGACACAAACCACCATACCACTTTCACTCCCCTAAACTCACCATAGCAGTCAACAGTACAGAACCACCAGACATGCCTATAAGTGTACTGGCTTGGTTAGCAAGGACACAAACCACCATACCACTTTCACTCCCCTAAACTCAACAGTAAAGTTAGCAAGGACACAAACCACCATACCACTTTCACTCTCCTAAACTCACCATAGCAGTCAACAGTAAAGTTAGCAAGGACACAAACCACCATACCACTTTCACTCCCCTAAACTCAACAGTAAAGTTAGCAAGGACACAAACCACCATACCACTTTCACTCCCCTAAACTCACCATAGCAGTCAACAGTACAGAACCACCAGACATGCCTATAAGTGTACTGGCTTGGTTAGCAAGGACACAAACCACCATACCACTTTCACTCCCCTAAACTCACCATAGCAGTCAACAGTAAAGTTAGCAAGGACACAAACCACCATACCACTTTCACTCCCCTAAACTCACCATAGCAGTCAACAGTAAAGTTAGCAAGGACACAAACCACCATACCACTTTCACTCCCCTAAACTCAACAGTAAAGTTAGCAAGGACACAAACCACCATACCACTTTCACTCCCCTAAACTCACCATAGCAGTCAACAGTAAAGTTAGCAAGGACAGAAACCACCATACCACTTTCACTCCCCTAAACTCACCATAGCAGTCAACAGTAAAGTTAGCAAGGACACAAACCACCATACCACTTTCACTCCCCTAAACTCACCATAGCAGTCAACAGTACAGAACCACCAGACATGCCTATAAGTGTACTGGCTTGGTTAGCAAGGACACAAACCACCATACCACTTTCACTCCCCTAAACTCACCATAGCAGTCAACAGTACAGAACCACCAGACATGCCTATAAGTGTACTGGCTTGGTTAGCAAGGACACAAACCACCATACCACTTTCACTCCCCTAAACTCACCATAGCAGTCAACAGTAAAGTTAGCAAGGACACAAACCACCATACCACTTTCACTCCCCTAAACTCACCATAGCAGTCAACAGTAAAGTTAGCAAGGACACAAACCACCATACCACTTTCACTCCCCTAAACTCACCATAGCAGTCAACAGTAAAGTTAGCAAGGACACAAACCACCATACCACTTTCACTCCCCTAAACTCACCATAGCAGTCAACAGTGTAGGACCCCCAGACATGCCTATAAGTGTACTGGCTTGGTTAGCAAGGACACAAACCACCATACCACTTTCCCTCCCCTAAACTCAACATAGCAGTCAACAGTACAGAACCACCAGACATGCCTATAAGTGTACTGGCTTGGTTAGCAAGGACACAAACCACCATACCACTTTCACTCCCCTAAACTCACCATAGCAGTCAACAGTACAGAACCACCAGACATGCCTATAAGTGTACTGGCTTGGTTAGCAAGGACACAAACCACCATACCACTTTCACTCCCCTAAACTCACCATAGCAGTCAACAGTACAGAACCACCAGACATGCCTATAAGTGTACTGGCTTGGTTAGCAAGGACACAAACCACCATACCACTTTCACTCCCCTAAACTCACCATAGCAGTCAACAGTACAGAACCACCAGACATGCCTATAAGTGTACTGGCTTGGTTAGCAAGGACACAAACCACCATACCACTTTCACTCCCCTAAACTCACCATAGCAGTCAACAGTACAGAACCACCAGACATGCCTATAAGTGTACTGGCTTGGTTAGCAAGGACACAAACCACCATACCACTTTCACTCCCCTAAACTCACCATAGCAGTCAACAGTACAGAACCACCAGACATGCCTATAAGTGTACTGGCTTGGTTAGCAAGGACACAAACCACCATACCACTTTCACTCCCCTAAACTCACCATAGCAGTCAACAGTACAGAACCACCAGACATGCCTATAAGTGTACTGGCTTGGTTAGCAAGGACACAAACCACCATACCACTTTCACTCTCCTAAACTCACCATAGCAGTCAACAGTAAAGTTAGCAAGGACACAAACCACCATACCACTTTCACTCTCCTAAACTCACCATAGCAGTCAACAGTAAAGTTAGCAAGGACACAAACCACCATACCACTTTCACTCCCCTAAACTCACCATAGCAGTCAACAGTACAGAACCACCAGACATGCCTATAAGTGTACTGGCTTGGTTAGCAAGGACACAAACCACCATACCACTTTCACTCCCCTAAACTCACCATAGCAGTCAACAGTACAGAACCACCAGACATGCCTATAAGTGTACTGGCTTGGTTAGCAAGGACACAAACCACCATACCACTTTCACTCCCCTAAACTCACCATAGCAGTCAACAGTACAGAACCACCAGACATGCCTATAAGTGTACTGGCTTGGTTAGCAAGGACACAAACCACCATACCACTTTCACTCTCCCAAACTCACCATAGCAGTCAACAGTACAGAACCACCAGACATGCCTATAAGTGTACTGGCTTGGTTAGCAAGGACACAAACCACCATACCACTTTCACTCCCCTAAACTCACCATAGCAGTCAACAGTACAGAACCACCAGACATGCCTATAAGTGTACTGGCTTGGTTAGCAAGGACACAAACCACCATACCACTTTCACTCCCCTAAACTCACCATAGCAGTCAACAGTACAGAACCACCAGACATGCCTATAAGTGTACTGGCTTGGTTAGCAAGGACACAAACCACCATACCACTTTCACTCCCCTAAACTCACCATAGCAGTCAACAGTACAGAACCACCAGACATGCCTATAAGTGTACTGGCTTGGTTAGCAAGGACACAAACCACCATACCACTTTCACTCCCCTAAACTCACCATAGCAGTCAACAGTACAGAACCACCAGACATGCCTATAAGTGTACTGGCTTGGTTAGCAAGGACACAAACCACCATACCACTTTCACTCCCCTAAACTCACCATAGCAGTCAACAGTACAGAACCACCAGACATGCCTATAAGTGTACTGGCTTGGTTAGCAAGGACACAAACCACCATACCACTTTCACTCCCCTAAACTCACCATAGCAGTCAACAGTACAGAACCACCAGACATGCCTATAAGTGTACTGGCTTGGTTAGCAAGGACACAAACCACCATACCACTTTCACTCCCCTAAACTCACCATAGCAGTCAACAGTACAGAACCACCAGACATGCCTATAAGTGTACTGGCTTGGTTAGCAAGGACACAAACCACCATACCACTTTCACTCCCCTAAACTCACCATAGCAGTCAACAGTACAGAACCACCAGACATGCCTATAAGTGTACTGGCTTGGTTAGCAAGGACACAAACCACCATACCACTTTCACTCCCCTAAACTCACCATAGCAGTCAACAGTACAGAACCACCAGACATGCCTATAAGTGTACTGGCTTGGTTAGCAAGGACACAAACCACCATACCACTTTCACTCCCCTAAACTCACCATAGCAGTCAACAGTACAGAACCACCAGACATGCCTATAAGTGTACTGGCTTGGTTAGCAAGGACACAAACCACCATACCACTTTCACTCCCCTAAACTCAACAGTAAAGTTAGCAAGGACACAAACCACCATACCACTTTCACTCTCCTAAACTCACCATAGCAGTCAACAGTAAAGTTAGCAAGGACACAAACCACCATACCACTTTCACTCCCCTAAACTCAACAGTAAAGTTAGCAAGGACACAAACCACCATACCACTTTCACTCCCCTAAACTCACCATAGCAGTCAACAGTACAGAACCACCAGACATGCCTATAAGTGTACTGGCTTGGTTAGCAAGGACACAAACCACCATACCACTTTCACTCCCCTAAACTCACCATAGCAGTCAACAGTAAAGTTAGCAAGGACACAAACCACCATACCACTTTCACTCCCCTAAACTCACCATAGCAGTCAACAGTAAAGTTAGCAAGGACACAAACCACCATACCACTTTCACTCCCCTAAACTCAACAGTAAAGTTAGCAAGGACACAAACCACCATACCACTTTCACTCCCCTAAACTCACCATAGCAGTCAACAGTAAAGTTAGCAAGGACAGAAACCACCATACCACTTTCACTCCCCTAAACTCACCATAGCAGTCAACAGTAAAGTTAGCAAGGACACAAACCACCATACCACTTTCACTCCCCTAAACTCACCATAGCAGTCAACAGTACAGAACCACCAGACATGCCTATAAGTGTACTGGCTTGGTTAGCAAGGACACAAACCACCATACCACTTTCACTCCCCTAAACTCACCATAGCAGTCAACAGTACAGAACCACCAGACATGCCTATAAGTGTACTGGCTTGGTTAGCAAGGACACAAACCACCATACCACTTTCACTCCCCTAAACTCACCATAGCAGTCAACAGTAAAGTTAGCAAGGACACAAACCACCATACCACTTTCACTCCCCTAAACTCACCATAGCAGTCAACAGTAAAGTTAGCAAGGACACAAACCACCATACCACTTTCACTCCCCTAAACTCACCATAGCAGTCAACAGTAAAGTTAGCAAGGACACAAACCACCATACCACTTTCACTCCCCTAAACTCACCATAGCAGTCAACAGTGTAGGACCCCCAGACATGCCTATAAGTGTACTGGCTTGGTTAGCAAGGACACAAACCACCATACCACTTTCCCTCCCCTAAACTCAACATAGCAGTCAACAGTACAGAACCACCAGACATGCCTATAAGTGTACTGGCTTGGTTAGCAAGGACACAAACCACCATACCACTTTCACTCCCCTAAACTCACCATAGCAGTCAACAGTAAAGTTAGCAAGGACACAAACCACCATACCACTTTCACTCCCCTAAACTCACCATAGCAGTCAACAGTGTAGGACCCCCAGACATGCCTATAAGTGTACTGGCTTGGTTAGCAAGGACACAAACCACCATACCACTTTCACTCCCCTAAACTCACCATAGCAGTCAACAGTAAAGTTAGCAAGGACACAGACCACTAAACCACTTTCCCTCCCCTAAACTCACCATAGCAGTCAACAGTGTAGGACCCCCAGACATGCCTATAAGTGTACTGGCTTGGTTAGCAAGGACACAAACCACCATACCACTTTCACTCCCCTAAACTCACCATAGCAGTCAACAGTAAAGTTAGCAAGGACACAGACCACCATACCACTTTCCCTCCCCTAAACTCACCATAGCAGTCAACAGTAAAGTTAGCAAGGACACAGACCACCATACCACTTTCCCTCCCCTAAACTCACCATAGCAGTCAACAGTGTAGGACCCCCAGACATGCCTATAAGTGTACTGGCTTGGTTAGCAAGGACACAAACCACCATACCACTTTCACTCCCCTAAACTCACCATAGCAGTCAACAGTAAAGTTAGCAAGGACACAAACCACCATACCACTTTCACTCCCCTAAACTCACCATAGCAGTCAACAGTAAAGTTAGCAAGGACACAAACCACCATACCACTTTCACTCCCCTAAACTCAACAGTAAAGTTAGCAAGGACACAAACCACCATACCACTTTCACTCCCCTAAACTCACCATAGCAGTCAACAGTAAAGTTAGCAAGGACACAAACCACCATACCACTTTCACTCCCCTAAACTCACCATAGCAGTCAACAGTAAAGTTAGCAAGGACACAAACCACCATACCACTTTCACTCCCCTAAACTCACCATAGCAGTCAACAGTACAGAACCACCAGACATGCCTATAAGTGTACTGGCTTGGTTAGCAAGGACACAAACCACCATACCACTTTCACTCCCCTAAACTCACCATAGCAGTCAACAGTACAGAACCACCAGACATGCCTATAAGTGTACTGGCTTGGTTAGCAAGGACACAAACCACCATACCACTTTCACTCCCCTAAACTCACCATAGCAGTCAACAGTAAAGTTAGCAAGGACACAAACCACCATACCACTTTCACTCCCCTAAACTCACCATAGCAGTCAACAGTAAAGTTAGCAAGGACACAAACCACCATACCACTTTCACTCCCCTAAACTCACCATAGCAGTCAACAGTAAAGTTAGCAAGGACACAAACCACCATACCACTTTCACTCCCCTAAACTCACCATAGCAGTCAACAGTGTAGGACCCCCAGACATGCCTATAAGTGTACTGGCTTGGTTAGCAAGGACACAAACCACCATACCACTTTCCCTCCCCTAAACTCAACATAGCAGTCAACAGTACAGAACCACCAGACATGCCTATAAGTGTACTGGCTTGGTTAGCAAGGACACAAACCACCATACCACTTTCACTCCCCTAAACTCACCATAGCAGTCAACAGTAAAGTTAGCAAGGACACAAACCACCATACCACTTTCACTCCCCTAAACTCACCATAGCAGTCAACAGTGTAGGACCCCCAGACATGCCTATAAGTGTACTGGCTTGGTTAGCAAGGACACAAACCACCATACCACTTTCACTCCCCTAAACTCACCATAGCAGTCAACAGTAAAGTTAGCAAGGACACAGACCACTAAACCACTTTCCCTCCCCTAAACTCACCATAGCAGTCAACAGTGTAGGACCCCCAGACATGCCTATAAGTGTACTGGCTTGGTTAGCAAGGACACAAACCACCATACCACTTTCACTCCCCTAAACTCACCATAGCAGTCAACAGTAAAGTTAGCAAGGACACAGACCACCATACCACTTTCCCTCCCCTAAACTCACCATAGCAGTCAACAGTAAAGTTAGCAAGGACACAGACCACCATACCACTTTCCCTCCCCTAAACTCACCATAGCAGTCAACAGTGTAGGACCCCCAGACATGCCTATAAGTGTACTGGCTTGGTTAGCAAGGACACAAACCACCATACCACTTTCACTCCCCTAAACTCACCATAGCAGTCAACAGTAAAGTTAGCAAGGACACAGACCACCATACCACTTTCCCTCCCCTAAACTCACCATAGCAGTCAACAGTAAAGTTAGCAAGGACACAGACCACCATACCACTTTCCCTCCCCTAAACTCACCATAGCAGTCAACAGTGTAGGACCCCCAGACATGCCTATAAGTGTACTGGCTTGGTTAGCAAGGACACAAACCACCATACCACTTTCACTCCCCTAAACTCACCATAGCAGTCAACAGTAAAGTTAGCAAGGACACAGACCACCATACCACTTTCCCTCCCCTAAACTCACCATAGCAGTCAACAGTAAAGTTAGCAAGGACACAGACCACCATACCACTTTCCCTCCCCTAAACTCACCATAGCAGTCAACAGTAAAGTTAGCAAGGACACAAACCACCATACCACTTTCACTCCCCTAAACTCACCATAGCAGTCAACAGTAAAGTTAGCAAGGACACAGACCACCATACCACTTTCCCTCCCATAAACTCACCATAGCAGTCAACAGTAAAGTTAGCAAGGACACAGACCACCATACCACTTTCCCTCCCCTAAACTCACCATAGCAGTCAACAGTAAAGTTAGCAAGGACACAAACCACCATACCACTTTCACTCCCCTAAACTCACCATAGCAGTCAACAGTAAAGTTAGCAAGGACACAAACCACCATACCACTTTCACTCCCCTAAACTCACCATAGCAGTCAACAGTAAAGTTAGCAAGGACACAGACCACCATACCACTTTCACTCCCCTAAACTCACCATAGCAGTCAACAGTAAAGTTAGCAAGGACACAAACCACCATACCACTTTCACTCCCCTAAACTCACCATAGCAGTCAACAGTAAAGTTAGCAAGGACACAGACCACCATACCACTTTCACTCCCCTAAACTCACCATAGCAGTCAACAGTAAAGTTAGCAAGGACACAAACCACCATACCACTTTCACTCCCCTAAACTCACCATAGCAGTCAACAGTAAAGTTAGCATGGACACAAACCACCATACCACTTTCACTCCCCTAAACTCACCATAGCAGTCAACAGTAAAGTTAGCATGGACACAAACCACCATACCACTTTCACTCCCCTAAACTCACCATAGCAGTCAACAGTGTAGGACCCCCAGACATGCCTGCAGGTGAACTATGGTGCTGGCCCCATATTTGTATAGACCAATCAGCACTCACTGGGTGATGAGGTCAACATACTCCCAGTGGCCTTGACTTCACCAGGTCAATCATTAACAATTTGACTTCTTGGGGATTCAACCACATAGCCACTGGGCCTGCAGGCAAGTGTGCTAGCCATTGTGCTACCAAAGCTCCAGATGACTGACTAAACATGATGCAAAAAGTTGGTCACTGCCTCACATTATTGCTACACCGGAAACCAAATATGCTTATTTGCCTAAAATGCCGCCTGTTCTGGTCATGTCCACTGATCAATTAAAGGAAATCGTAACAAGTAAACATGCAGGCGATCACACAAACAGGAAAGCACCATCAACAAACCATGCACAGAATAAACACAGATCACATGAAACAAATCTCCTGTAAATCTAGTTTAGATCACATGGAACAAATATCCTTTAAATCACAGAAAGAAAAATGTCCTTTAGATATTATGAAACAAATCTCCTTTAGATCACATGAAATGTGTCTCCTGTAAATCTTCTTGACATCATATGAAAGAAATCTCCTTTAAATCTTTAGATCACAAGACACAAATCTCCTTCAGATCATATGAAACACGTCTCTCCTGCAAATTTCCATAAGTTCACAAGACACGCATTTCCATTACATCACATGACCCAAATCTCCTTTAGATCACATGAAACAAATCGGCAAATCTCATTTTGATCACATGAAACAAATCTGCAAACCTCCTTTAGATCACATGACACAAATCTGCAAATCTTTAGATCACATGACACAAATCTGCAAATCTTTAGATCACATGACACAAATCTGCAAACCTCCTTTAGATCACATTACACAAATCTGCAAATTTAGATCACATGACACAAATCTGCAAATCTTCTTTTAGATCACATGACACAAATCACCATCAGATCACATGACACAAATCTCCTGTAGATCACATGATGCAAATCTCCTGCAAATCTTCTTTAGATCACATGATAAACATCTCCTGCAAACCTCCAGCATTATATGGGATCGCAAACCTCCAGCATTATATGGGATCGCAAAATGTCAGATGATTAAAAATTAACTCTTTCAGTCTCAGAGGCATGTTATACTGATCCCATTTTATCCTTGTTAGTAAATTAACATCCTCTGTCACATTTGGCCAAGACAGCCATTACTTTAAAATAGCAATTGTCTAGGACAATTTTAAATGTACAGAAAGCAGAAGTAATGCAGTGTCTGATCATTGCTTCAAAGTTAACCCCCTCTCTACCTAAGTAAATTTGTCCTATGATTGAAAGTGGGGTAATTTTATCTTAAGACTGAAAGTGGAGTAATTTTATCTGACTGAAAATTTATTCTTTTTATCCTAAGACTGCATGGCTGAATTTGAGTCATTTTATCTCACGACTAGAAACAGTCATAATATTCCATAACTGAAAAGAGAGTCAGAAGTTAACTTTTAAAACTGAATAAACTTATCTTACAACTGAAAACTGAGTCACTTTAACTCACGATAGAGAATATATAACTGTACCTTGTGACTTATCATAATCATTTTATAAATTGACATATATATAAATATATATATATATATAAATAGCCTCAGTTTTCTAGTTTAACAATGCTGCAAATCTGTCATGCAGCTGAGTATGACGTCAATATATTATATGAATAAAAAATAAGATAATGTACAGCATTGACAGAAAATGGAGTCAGTCTATAATTTGATAAACAACAATCACTTTATCTACTAGTTCAGAAGTAGCAAATTTATCTCATGTTTGAGAAAAAGTAAATTCATCCAAAGACAGAATAAAGCCAAATTACCCATGGAATAACATGGAGTCAGCTTACCCTTGTGTAATTTTACATCAAATCTTACCTTAAATCAATCAATTTGTCACGTTTGAGAATGGAGTAAACTTAACAAATAAACAAGAAGTTGAATCAGTTTATCACATGACTGAGAAAAAAATCAATTGATCCGATAAATGACAGCTGAGGAAATGTGTCCGACTTTAATTAGACACAAAATCATCTTATTTATCTTACATCTGGCAGACACAACTGCAAAACCACATTCTTAGAAAGCTAAATTTATGGCAATAAATTCAGAGACATAACCAACAGTCAATTAGTCATTTTAAACAAAACTATGAACACATGAAAAGTGAACAAATGTAATTTCTGCCACACGTGTGAGCAAGACATATTACATAGACAACTTTTGAAGAATTTAGTGAAAGCAAAACATCATTAAAATATGTTTTGGAATAAAGGTTTTACTACCAAAAAATCTATCAGAAGTGGCTTTGGAGCCATGATAACGGCTAGACAGTTGTCTGCTGACCCAAAGGTCATGTGTTAGAATCCATCTTCAGGCAGATGTGTAAACTGACCACACTGACCAAGTGTAAAATGAGTACCAAGAAATGTATTGGGAAGTAAAGATGGCCAGTGTGGAACTGACCACATCTCCCCTCGAGTGCCAACTTGTGTATACAAATATGGGTTTAACACTATGAGCCCAATGCCCTTTAAGGTATGTAAAAGGGTTCTGTTGTACTATTTATATCAAGTGGCTTGTGGTAGTCTAAGAGTTAAAATTATAAAGGAAGAAAAGAGTTTTCAACAAGTTTTGTTATACCCTCCTTAAATTACCACCAAACATAACCAGCAGCATACATCTGATTGTGCTTTGTGGGAAACCATGTGATGTAATGTTAAAGTTGCCCAGAGCACTGTACAGCAAGCGCGTTGGTGGAATGGTTAGAAAGTTGCACTGACAATGGCATGTGCAAGATTGGACAAGGGTTTGATGCCTGGGCTAGCCGCTCGCTACGGGAGGAAAAGTCTGGCCATCTCTTCCTCGATGTACTCAGGCATAAAAGATGTGATGGTCCTAACACTTCACATACTCACAGCAGAGTCCTGTTATGGGGACAGGTATTTTTAATGACACCGTATATCTCTAGCTGTATTGCCAGGATGAACAAAGTAACTGACAACATTTGCATATCTCAAAAAAACAATTTTGAGCTTGTTTACAGAAATAGTAAAAATGTATTGCAAATTATTTGTGTTTCAGCATCTGGCTATAATATATGAAACAGAAAAAGGTAATTGTCATTGCGTGGTCTCTAGGAAATGAGAACTTTAATTCTTGTCCTCTGTAGCTGGGGTTTTTCATGTAAATTTCTGCTGTATTCAGCCTATACATGACAGGCTATACTTAAGGAAGTTTGCTTTTCTTAAAATATAACTGTTAAACATTAGAACTAACCAGTTATGTTTTTTTTTTCATATCTATTTTATTTTCCTAGATGGTTTCCTTACTGTAATTTGCATTTATGCCAAATGTACCTTTTCTCAATTACACAAATGATTAAACAGTTGCACTATTATATACTGATTTATGTAATGAATTATTTGATTACTTGGAATCTTGTTGAAGTTGTGATCTCCTATAGTTATATGTGGGGAATATTGCTGCACGATATTTCCAAACTTAACACAGTCCTATTCTTTGTCAAATCTTTCAAAACAACACATCAATTTCACGTCAGATATCATGTTGAAAATGCACTGCTCTGTTTTTCCAAACACATCAGGTCCATATCATTCACTGATAGTCGTCTAACGCGTGAGTCACTCCAGATGTATTCAGCCAAACAAGGATACAGATATGCAACCTTAGTATTTTCATGTAGTTGTGTGTCAGTTTGTGATTGTTTGTTCTGTGCTGACAAAGGCTTTAGCCGCAACAACCATTTTGTGTCTTGTATTCGTGTTCTAGTAAAGCTCACAATCTACTTCTCATTTTTTGGTGATTCATTCATTTCCAAACAAAGCAGTGCATTTTAAAATACTACAAAAACAAAAGGATTATGTTTGAAAAGGTTACAAAAATAAAACAAAACATCAGGGTTTTAAATCTGAAAATGTCACAAAAATTAAACTGGGTATTACATTTAAAAATGATCTATGATTGAAAATCAGACAATAATGTTCAAAGTATGATAATGGTGATGATATTGCTAATTTTGTTAAAGGGAGGCTACATATAAATTGTTACAATGTTATTCCCTTGATATCCATATAAATTATATTGCCAAAAAACAAAGATCTCCCATGACTTCTGCTAGACTTGCGTATATCCCAAATTCTGTATTTTCTCCACTGCTTCTCTTTTCCTCTTGCTGGCCCTCAGGTTCAGTTTACTTGGGGGAAGTGAGCTGTGTCACTGACCCCCACACACACTGAATGCTCTCCTTGATACTTTTCTTCAGGCTCTGTTGGAGTAAGAGTTCAAACTGTGAATATTCCAGTCATGACATCTTTCTAAACATGTAAATTAATGTTTCAAACATGTAAGTGAAAAAGCAAAAGAAAACAACAACAAAACCAAACAATATAACATGAGAACTGATATAGTTATAAAGGCATAAGTAATCTCAAGGCTTCTATTCAACAATCAAAAATAGAGAGCGATCTATTGGATTTTTACCCCAGGACATGCTGGTGTGGTGGGAAATATGCAGGCGGGCAGATTGGCTGGGTTGGCACCCCTTGGTGGGGTATTGATGTATGATAAGGCAGATGTGGTTGGCACGCTTTGAAATCGTGTGTATAGTGCAGGAGAACAGATTGATCACCATGACTTGGAGAGAATGGTACTGTAGGGAGTGAACAGAAAATCTGGCCAACATTCAGATTCTGAATAAATGCCAGACAAGACCCGTAATCAGACTACTACTGGTACCATCAGTATTGGGACTCTTTGCTGGCTGTTGCAGATGAGGACAGATCACATATGGGAACGTCCAGAGTGCTGTGACGTTGGTTTTTGGCTCAACTCATCTCTTCTCCAGACAGAAAAAAGGTAGTCTCTTAATATCCATTATTTATTATATAAGTCATTATAGAATAAGTGTATCAGTTTTACTGTGAAATGTATACTAAGGCTGCGAAATGTACAAGAAATAGAAACTGTGTAATCACGATCATTTCACCATTTGTCATTCTGGGGTGTTACAAAGTGTTGGCTGTAGATGTGTTGTTAATTATGATTAGTTAAGTGCTATCTGGCAATGGTCCAGTGTGCTAAGTGAGTCAGATGGCGCATGAGCTAATGGAAGAGCTCTACATCATCATTGAAGGGCAGCAGAGTGATTGCCCTAACTGAAGAACAGGACTACTGGCTTATGTTCTTCTACATGGCTCTAGACACCTTAACCTTCATCTGACCAATCACAGTACACCGTAACCTTCATCTGACCAATCACAGTACACCGTAACCCTCATCTGACCAATCACAGTAAACAAGTAAAAGTCCCTTTAACATGCCTTCAGGTATATGGTGCTGGCCCCACATTTGAATAGACCAATCAACACCTGAGGGGTGATGTGGTTAATGTCTTTACTAAGACATTTCGTATACCCATTTTAGGCTCGGCTGGCCTGGGAGAAGAAAATCAATTTGTTAAAATCTGCCTTGAAGCAAATTTGAACTCATGACCGCTAAACTGGCAGGCAAGCGTGCTTGGTTGTTTCTCAAATCCAAGTCAGAAAGTACGGGAAACACATGACTGGTGTATTAGAGAATCTTTGCCAGTAGTGTTAGTTGAGTGTTATTCCACGACCTGTTATCTACATTCACATTTAATTAAGAGACAAATGCTTATTCTTCCCTGCAACAGTATATAAGTGTTTTTTTAGTTTCAAAATTTAGACAATAACAATCTTTTAATGTCAACATTTAGACAACATTAATCTTGGTATGTCAACATTTAGACAATGTTAATCTGTATATGTCAAACATGTAGTTAACACTCACCTCAGTATGTCAACATTTAAACAACAATAATTCTTGTATGTCAATATGTAGACAACATTAATCTTTAATAGTGCATTTAAACTAAACATAATTTTTAAAAACTAATTTCACTGTAAACACTGGAATACTGTCAATATAAACTATTAGCAATATGATAATTAACTCTTTCTCACCCAATTTAACTGTGCATATCCAGAAAATAGTAAATTGCTTAAGTAATAAATCTTTGGGTTGGGATGGAAAGAGGTAAAGTAACAATTCAAATAGAGTGGATTAATGTAAACCCTAGTTCAGAAGGAATAAAGAAATATTTATCAAGTTTGCAGTAATCATCATCATCATGTGCCCTGTAAAATTGTGAGGGCATTCATGCATCTCAGTGTGTCAGGACTTAAGTCAGATATGACTGGGCTACCCTATGACAACAGACGGTACTACCTGCTTTCTGTTAGTGCCGAATGTTGGGCGGCACTCACCAAACCCAACACCTCACATTGTGCCAACAGCTTCGGGTGGAGGAGTGCAAATTGGGAGGTTACAAGCCTTACTGTAGTGCGAGGAAATGCAACCTAAAGACTAAATGTCATGCCAGGGCAGACAAGGCACTAAGTCTTGGTCGGCAACAGGTTTAGGATGGAAGCTCCAACAGGTGGACAGAGTATTGCTTTGATGATCCAGCAGCTTCTGCAGCTTGTCTTGTTCCAGACATATTGGTGTTACCTTTCCTCTGGAGTAAAATAGGCAGGCTGAGAGAGGGATCATGCTGCATGGGCAACACATGGTCTCAAAATTCAGCCCAGGCTTTTTGTTATGGAGAGGTATAGCTCCATTTTAAAAATTATCGTCTGTCAAAACGGGAAGGTGCGAGTCATGCATCGCCACAGTCAGCCCCTGATGTTCTGGATCATTTCTATTGATGTTATTTTGTGTTTGTGTGTGTGTGTGTGCTCGCTCACGTTGAACTCAAGCGTAGTCCATGCACACTACTTTTAGTATCCCCCCCCCCCCCCCCCCCCCCCCCCCCAATCACAGGCCATCCAACATTATTTCTCCCTGCCTCTGCTTCTTCTATGTGTGATCTCTGCTTCTCTGCTGTTGTCACAATGTTCTCTAATGCTTCTCTTCTCATGACATGACCAAAGAACATTGTTCGTCTGTCTCTTATAGTCGAATAGTTCTACTTTCATTAGCCTTTTCCATAGTTAGTTGCTCTGGCAGTTCAACAAATTTTCTACATTTGTCTCTGAAACCACATTTCCATTGCTTCAAAGCTCTTCCTAATTTGTTTATTTACATTTCAAGATGTCCTGCCATAGAACAGAAGAGGTTCTATGCAACAATGTAATATGCTCTTTCTGACATTTAATGAAGTATCTAACAAATAAATAATGTTTAGCTTGGTACACAATGAGTTAAACCCTAACAAAATCATTGACTGAAAAAAGCATACATTTGCTACATTAGTCAATTTTAAACATAAAACATTCAAAATTAAATTGAAAACATTCATTTGTTATAATTACCAATTACAACAAGAGATGCAAACATCAAGAATCCTGAGGCTGTGTGCTTTTTATTCCCTTCAATATACTGATCATTCCCATCATGCTTTGCACTGCAGTTGATTTGACCTCCTTCAATCCTTGAACTCCAGCCTTGACCCCAGCACTAAGCACTTCTTTCACACTCTACATGCCACAACATCAAGGACAGATGGGAAAATGATGTCAAATGAAAACAACCAGTGGAATTCAACGAAAGGAACACAATACCACATAAAATATTTAACAGCAAACACGACACAAATAAACATTTGAATTCCTAGGATTTATAATGACTTTTTTTTTAAATGTTGCATATCCCTTACGGGATGTTGCAGTCAAAACCAGCATTTTTGAGCTGCTGTTGATGTACTAGGCAAGTGTTACGTTCAGTAGTTTGCCACTGCTTTCTGATCGACCGGCTCCCATACCAGCACGTTATAACACAACACGACATGGTCTGCTGCATAAATTGGTCGCAGCTGAGCTTCGAACGCCTGGTACCCAGCTCACGAACCGCGTTCGCAAGCCTTTAGCCACGGAGCCGGTCATAATTACTGCCGAAACATAAATGTAAACACAACATTCTTTAGTTATATAAATTAATACAATACTACATATGGCATGGAAAACTGGTTTGCTTTATGGTCAGTTCATTCACAAAACAACAACCAAAGCAAGCAATTACATATGAAACAATATACAAATATATTGTGAATTTGCTTCACACATTTACCCTGCATGTCCAGAAATGTGATTATGCAATGAGTCTCCAGTTTGCCCATGATGCCACTTCAGAGACACATGCACCAGTTTCTCCACCTATTTTTACCCCACTATGTGCACTCAGAAGATTTCATATCTTTGTTGCCCAGAATGTTGCATTTGACTGTTCCAAGTTTTATTGCATTGTGTCCCCTTTCATTGTTAAAATTTGGGGCCACCTCGGCCATCTTTAACGGAAAATGAGTTATCCCTAGCTGCAGTACACACACTGCAATATTTTAAATAAATTGTGACTTTGTCTATATTGAAATGTTGACAGATATCCTGGTTTGGCCTTAACTCATCTTGACTCTTTGCTGACAGATATTTTCCAGACAACAGCTGAAGGCCAGTGACAGGCAATTTAATTCTTTCTTCTTCTCCTCCCTTACACACCATTTTTGTAATAATGTCTACATAAGACGTCCACATTTTTTTAATGTATAATGCTGTTACTTTGAGCTTGGTCAGACTTCCAAATATTTCAGTGTGGATATTAGTCTGCGTGGGCCATAACAACGAATAGGTTCACAGCATGAAGAACTTATGGCACAAGACCAGCAAACAGATCAAAGTAACATTTGTGAGAACCTGCATCTTTCCTGAGGCAACATACCCATGTGAATCATGGACCATTTATCAGGCAGTAAGGAAGAAATATTAAGCTTTTGAACTTAAATGTGACAGAAATATTCTTAGAATATATTGCAGACCAAGAAAGAGAAAAATACTGACATTCTTAAAGATTTCAACATGGAAGAAAATTAGCCCACAAACAATGTCATGTCACTGAAACTGGAATATTTTGGCCATATTAAATGTTACAGTGGTTTGGAAAGAGCGGTGACTGAAAGCTTGGTTTCTGGAAGACGAGGCAGGGTTGACCAACATGAAATGACCACCAGATATTGCAGACACCTCAGGCACAACGATGCATGAGACAGGAGAACTGAAACAATAATCCAGAATCTTTCCCGTGGTCTGTGATTATTAGATTACATACTGCAAAGGACCTGCTACTTCAGCGATGGGCCAATCAAACAGACATATCAGATCTTGCAGAATATGTTCTGCTGTCTGTTCTGCTTACCCACACATACACAAGAGTGGCAGAACCAACTTGAGACTGTGGAAGTGACTGTTCAGTCCGTTGTGTCCTGTTCTGATATGGAATAGGATCGTGTGCTTGCTTGACTGAGATAGTTATGGTTGCCTCATTGTTGGCTGAGTTTCCTGATAGACTTTTCACAAAGGACTTATTTTGATGGAAGGTGATTGATTATTTTCATTTCACAAAAGAATGAATTGGGTACAGCATTTTTATGCTAAGGAAGACAGAGAAGTGGAAGACTTGTGACTGTAAAAAATTCCATCCTGGCACCCATTGTCCTCAGGATTGAGATAATGGGATAGGAGTAAAAAGAACAAATAAGTAAGTGCATTAATTCAAGAGTTGTATAAGCAATGTTGACATGAAGGTTTCGTGCAGAATTTTCCTCTCTGAGTTTTATTTACTGTCTAATAATTAAGGATTAATTATTCCCATGATATTCATAACTAGTATGATGTTTTAAGTGATAATAAAGGAGATATTTACATTTTCTACTGGGACAAATTATATTTCAAAAGTTCAATATAAGTAATTCTCATTATGAACATACTGATCATTTGACCTTTAAGAGTTATGGAAATGTTTCACTGAATGGGTGGACAATCAGTCTTTACTTTTAAAAATTATCCATTTATTTGTTTAATAGCTTTGGAGGTGTACAATTCTTGATATCATAGATTTATTTTCTACTGATGAGGTCAGAAAACTTATAGCTGATGAGACTTATAGTAATTATAGTCCAGTGAATCAAATGATTACACTTCACCCAAAAATAATAATGCAAGTGGTAAATGGAAATGAAACTGAAATTTGTGTTTTTCAAACTGTGTATTTTCTCGTCAGGTGTACAGGCTTGTAATCTCATGGGCTTGACGGGTATAATAAGTACAAAAATAAGTACAAGTATGAGTACAAATAACAACAGTAATAAGCTGTGACACACAACACTGCAGAATAAATCACTATATAAATATATCACAACATAAATAAACTTTAACATGTACATAAACAATACTAAAGAAAGCTGACAGCTATAACAAAGAACCGTACCTTGCCCTGCAAGCCCCCTTTGGGAGTCTGTGGGTGGGCATCTAAACATTTCTGGTAGCGGAGCTAACATTTCAAAACAATGAAAACAATTAGAATCTGTCTCCGAGAACATACAGAAAGTACAATAAATGTGCATGGATGGAATGAAGGTACACATAATCTCTTGAATGTTGGGTTGTGAAGTCTATCAACAAAAATAAGAGAAAATTATCTAATTTCTTCTTCGTAAGTCTTCAGAAATTAACATAATATCTGAAGAAAACAACAGTCAACTGCAGGTTGTTGATATCTCCTATCTCCATTGAGTTTGTTATCAAATGGAGCAGATACAGGCCAAAATAATTTTCTGTTCTGCATATGTTGGGCGTTCTTGCAGCAGATATCTGCATGTCATTTTGCAAGCTCCACAGTTACATTCATCAGGATCTCCTATCGTTAGTTTATTTAATAAGTGGTATTTCAGCCTATGTCGGGTGCAGAGAAGATTGCTTCTTGTTTTCTTCAGTCGAGTTGGTAATATGCATCATCTATCTGGTGGCCTGGAAGCTTTGATTCCCACTTGGTTCTGTAAGTGTTTCCTATAAATCTCTTGGCCTTGTTGTTTCATCTATTTTCCATTGGTTCACATTGTGTTTATCTTGATTTGCTACTAACACAATAAGGCAGCCATCTTTGCTGAAGGAATTCATTCTTTTTTACTCTAAGATGTAAAGACAAATAAGATCTGGTATGCATAATGCTATAAACAGTCATAAGAAATTATTGGCAGTACATGAGGTAGAAGTCTGTGGACAGACATGATCACCAATGCTGCATGGTATGAGGCATAAGAAGAAGGTATAAACAATGTATGGTGAGTTAACCTAGAACCAGTGGAAAACTTAGTGACAACTGACAAACTGTACAAGGGAGCGAGGGAAAGGCAGCAAGATAAATACCTGGATGGATTGGCCAAATGGCATAATCAGGGCAAGAACACAGACCTGATCCAAGATTCTGGCGAGATGGCAAACCATGACCGCTCACGCTTATCAGCATAGCACATGATGATGATGATATGTGGTACTATACACCAGGCCAGCCAACAGCTGCTTGTGTCAACTGATTATTCCTGCAGAATTGTGTATTCATCTACAAGAGCATGTGATCCTGCCTCTCCCTGCAGGACACATCCCACTGGAAATGCCAGTAGCCTCACACCTGTTGTTTCACAAAGTGCTTGGCACTGAGATGGCTTTCTGAGATACCATTCAATCAGATGGTCATCATAACTAACTCTCAGTCAATGCCTCTGAAGGTAAATCTGGATATCTAGCGTGAATGTCTGACACATAGAGTCATCACACAAGCAAGTGCTAAGTGTCTCTGTTGTCCAGGTCATGCCAGTGTATGTGGAAATGAAAGGGCTGATTGGCTGGCTTCCATGGCACCTACACAGCAATGATACCTAGTCAATGAACCAGAATGTTCAATCTGGATACCTCTGGATGAATGACTGACACCCAGAGTCATCACACCTACAAGAGTGATTCTACTGTCCAGGCCATGCCACTGTAAGTGGAAATGAAAGGGCTGATTGGCTGGCTTCCAAGGCACTTACAAGGGAGCACTGATGCTCAGCAAAAGAGATGTTTTAACATCTATAAATGACCACTTCTTAAACGAGGCAACACCAATCAATGTCTACATGCAGCTATGACTGATGGAATCAGGAATTCAATTCAGCTCTAGCAAGAAATATCATAGTAGAGGATGAAACTGAGATGTGTCCAACTAGTCACAGGCACTCTAAGTATCCACACTCTTTGTCATCATCCAAGAGAGATTTGTCATTTATGATCACATCCTGAGTACTGTGGCGACAGTGTTGGATGACAGTTTCTGACGAGTGCTATGTCAATCTACAGGTTTTACTGGCTGCAGCATGCAATCATGTCTTATAATCATCATCATCATCATGTGCCCTGCCAAATGGTATAGGCATTCATATATCTCCACAGATCTCAATCCATGGTATTCTGGATCAATTCTATTGATGACATTCCTTCATGTCACCACCACCTTTGGTGATCCAGCATCATTTCTCCTTGTTTGCCTGTGCTTCTTCTACCACAGATCTTTCCAGTCATCACAATGTTCTCCAATGCCTCTCTCTTTCTTATAGCTGTATATAATGTTCTATTATCACTTCTGGCACTTGTTGTGAGTTACTCTAGCATTCCAATGTATCTCCTCTTTAGCTTCCAAGCTCTTCTAAATTTGTCTATTCACATTCCAAGATTAACTACCCTACATGAGAACAGGTTCTATATAACATTTCACTACTCTCTTTCTGATATTTCATGTGAATACTTATTGCATGACATACATTGTCATCTTCTGAAATGCAGCTTTTGCTTGGCCTATTCTGAATGCTGCTCACACTGTCATGCATCATCCAACCAATGTTATGACTGCCCCTAGGAAAATGTTGCATGTCCGTTGTAATCAACCCCAGCCTGATTTTCTTATAAATTTTACACTCAGTAGTTTGCCCCTTGTTAGCGACTAATCCCGTATACTCTCATGAGTAACGTGACGTGCGTGAGAATCGGTGGCGGTTCTCTCCGCATCAGTAACTTACAGGGTATGTGAGCCGGTCGCTCAGAAAGCAATGGCAAACTACTGAGCGTAATCTTGCCAAGAAATCAACAATCAGCTGAAAGATGCTGATGTTGACAGCGATGTTCTGTAAAGGTTATGCGAACAAAACAAAACAAAAAAGTTTGCCCCTTGCCCCTAGATATCTGAATTTACTGACTTGGTTCAGCAATTCCCCTAATACTGTAATATCACTTTTTGATGTTATCTTTTTTTTTTAACAGTAAGCAACTATTGTTTTTATTCTAGTGATGCATCAGACCAAATAACTGATCAATCTGACATGAAAGCACTGACAAACAGAAAATTCACATACATAGAAAGTAAACTAAAGAAACCAGGTTGTGACAAATTAAACACAATCATAAGATGGAATGGACATGATGGCTGGAAAGCCATTCATCAGTACACAAACAACAGACACATACTTACACAACTACATACAAAACATTTACAAGTCACTTAGTTGAGGTGCAGGAGTCGTCTGAATAGTGAGCTAAGGGAAATCATCATCATCATTATGTGCAATGCTGATAAGCATGTGCGGTCATGTTTTGCCATCTCACACGATCACCACATCTCGAGGATCAGCTCTGTGTTCTTATCTCAACCAAGCCACATGGCCAAGCCATTCAGATATTTACTTCTCTACCTTCCTCTTGTTCTTTTCCCCTCAATCGTGCCAGTTACCACCAAGTTCTATAGTTTATTTCTTCTCACAAAATGTGCAAAATTTGTTTACTGTCTACGTCTAATTTCTCAATCAGTTTATGGTTTTCATTTGCTTCTTGTAGGACATTGGTTTCTTTGTCTGTCAATGGTATTCTTTGCATTTTCCTCAAAAACCACATTTCCACTGCCATTATATGTTTTTCAGCTTATCTGCTCACATCCATACAAAAGTACAGATTCTATACAGCGCTTCAACACACTTTTTCTCGTTGCAACTGACATCTTTTTATTGGTCAGTATGTTTTTCCATCTTGCAAAAGGCTACTTTTGCCATAGTGATTACTGTAACAGGGATGGGAAATATAGGGGCAGGACTCACCTTGCAGGCAGCTTCAATGGTCTTACACATGGGACCAGCACTGGGTTCACAGTGGAACACGTGGCATATGAATTTATTCTGTGAAGTGTGCATTATGAAAGCACACAGTCTGTGGAAACATAAACATGAAGCTATGTATACAACAGACCCACTTCTTTAACAATGGATTAAAAGCAAATTGATTAACTTTTTAAGTTCCAAAAGGTCATAGGATCTTTCAAAAGGAAAAATAACAACAATAAAATAACTAGTGCATTCATTTCTTAGGGGCTAAATATAGATTCTAGCTCTGTGGCGAAGGGGTTATGGACGCAGTTTGTAATCCCGCAGACTGCCTTGCATCGCTTTTCATAAAAATGGTGTGAGTGCCGGTCGTTCAGGAAGCAATGGCAAACTACTGAAAGTAAACTTGTTAAAAAATCACAAAAGCCACAAAATGCTGGGGTTGACTGTGATGTCCTGTAAAGGATATGCAACTTTGTAAAAAAAAAATAAAAATAAATATACACATCTTGTGTACAAAAATATGTGCGTAGATTTCTATGCTATAACTAAATGTAAGAAGTACAATCACATGTGACACATGGAGAACTGGTTATCACGCAGGATGTGTTCCTTGCGACATCATCATCATGTACCTTGCAAGTGGTATCAGTATTCATGTCCCTCCACAGACCTAAATCCTTGCTGTCCTGGATCACTTCCACTGATGGCATTACTCCAACAATGGTCTTAGAGCATCGAGCATCATTTCTATCAGTCGGCCTCTACCTCTTCTACTGCTGATATTTCTAGTCGTCACAACATTCTCCAATGCCTTTCTTCTCATTACATGACCAAAGAACGCTGTCTTTCTCTTCCTTATATTTGTATATAATGTTCTAGTTTCATTAGCCCTTTCAGGCAATCATTGTTAGTTTGGCTGTCCAAGGCATTCGCAACATTCGTCTCAGGAACCACATCTCTGCTTTTAAGTTCTTCCTAATTTGTTCATTTACGTTCTAAGTTTCGCTGCCGTACAACAAAACAAGTTCTATATAAGATAGATATATAAATGATTAAAAAAAACATACTGAGCAGTATTTTATTGTTCAACTTTGTTAGATTTGTACTGGTGTGATATACAGATTCATTCTCAGAAAATGGCACATCATGAGAATAAATCTGATGGAAAAGAAAATATTCTGATTGTTTTTAGTTATTTCCATATCCACAATTCACAGATTGAAACCTTACTTGACGTTATCCAAAGCTATTCCCATGAAAGACAGGAACCGAACTCGAAACTCTTCAATGATGCCATCAGGATTCTGGAATCAAAGTGAGTTGCATTTACAAACAATTTAGAGTACACAAGAAAACCTTCAACACTGGATTCTTTAAATTTATTATAATCAACAGAAAGCTTGATAGAGTAAACAATATAAATACCATGAAGTATAAGGAGGCTTTTTAAAAACACAATTTAGGAAAACGAAGAATATTGTGGCAACAAGCCTTCATCAGCAAACAAACACAAGAAAACACAACATACGGCGTAGGTGAAGACACTACAGTGACTACATTCAGGTGAAGACACTACAGTGACTACATTCAGGTGAAGACACTACAGTGACTACATTCAGGTGAAGACACTACATACAGTGACTACATTCAGGTGAAGACACTACATACAGTGACTACATTCAGGTGAAGACACTACAGTGACTACATTCAGGTGAAGACACTACATACAGTGACTACATTCAGGTGAAGACACTACATACAGTGACTACATTCAGGTGAAGACACTACAGTGACTACATTCAGGTGAAGACACTACAGTGACTACATTCAGGTGAAGACACTACATACAGTGACTACATTCAGGTGAAGACACTACATACAGTGACTACATTCAGGTGAAGACACTACAGTGACTACATTCAGGTGAAGACACTACAGTGACTACATTCAGGTGAAGACACTACATACAGTGACTACATTCAGGTGAAGACACTACAGTGACTACATTCAGGTGAAGACACTACATACAGTGACTACATTCAGGTGAAGACACTACATACAGTGACTACATTCAGGTGAAGACACTACAGTGACTACATTCAGGTGAAGACACTACATACAGTGACTACATTCAGGTGAAGACACTACATACAGTGACTACATTCAGGTGAAGACACTACATACAGTGACTACATTCAGGTGAAGACACTACATACAGTGACTACATTCAGGTGAAGACACTACATACAGTGACTACATTCAGGTGAAGACACTACATACAGTGACTACATTCAGGTGAAGACACTACATACAGTGACTACATTCAGGTGAAGACACTACATACAGTGACTACATTCAGGTGAAGACACTACATACAGTGACTACATTCAGGTGAAGACACTACATACAGTGACTACATTCAGGTGAAGACACTACATACAGTGACTACATTCAGGTGAAGACACTACATACAGTGACTACATTCAGGTGAAGACACTACATACAGTGACTACATTCAGGTGAAGACACTACATACAGTGACTACATTCAGGTGAAGACACTACATACAGTGACTACATTCAGGTGAAGACACTACATACAGTGACTACATTCAGGTGAAGACACTACATACAGTGACTACATTCAGGTGAAGACACTACATACAGTGACTACATTCAGGTGAAGACACTACATACAGTGACTACATTCAGGTGAAGACACTACATACAGTGACTACATTCAGGTGAAGACACTACATACAGTGACTACATTCAGGTGAAGACACTACATACAGTGACTACATTCAGGTGAAGACACTACATACAGTGACTACATTCAGGTGAAGACACTACATACAGTGACTACATTCAGGTGAAGACACTACATACAGTGACTACATTCAGGTGAAGACACTACATACAGTGACTACATTCAGGTGAAGACACTACATACAGTGACTACATTCAGGTGAAGACACTACATACAGTGACTACATTCAGGTGAAGACACTACATACAGTGACTACATTCAGGTGAAGACACTACATACAGTGACTACATTCAGGTGAAGACACTACATACAGTGACTACATTCAGGTGAAGACACTACATACAGTGACTACATTCAGGTGAAGACACTACATACAGTGACTACATTCAGGTGAAGACACTACATACAGTGACTACATTCAGGTGAAGACACTACATACAGTGACTACATTCAGGTGAAGACACTACATACAGTGACTACATTCAGGTGAAGACACTACAGTGACTACATTCAGGTGAAGACACTACAGTGACTACATTCAGGTGAAGACACTACAGTGACTACATTCAGGTGAAGACACTACAGTGACTACATTCAGGTGAAGACACTACAGTGACTACATTCAGGTGAAGACACTACAGTGACTACATTCAGGTGAAGACACTACAGTGACTACATTCAGGTGAAGACACTACAGTGACTACATTCAGGTGAAGACACTACAGTGACTACATTCAGGTGAAGACACTACAGTGACTACATTCAGGTGAAGACACTACAGTGACTACATTCAGGTGAAGACACTACAGTGACTACATTCAGGTGAAGACACTACAGTGACTACATTCAGGTGAAGACACTACAGTGACTACATTAAGGCACAATAACTGAATGAGAAGAATGACAATATTAAACACCTGTGTGCTACTTATCTCAGAATCCCAGAATGTGAAACACATGTCTTGTATATTGTTTACCTGTCCACAGCTTTCCCACACTTCAACTAATGGTACACGCGAGAGGAGGGACATTTGATGCAACTTCTTATTCTTTTTCTTCAGCTGATTGGTCTGGAGCAGACACTGGCAATCATGACCATTCAATGGGGGTCTGCATGGCTGAATGGATAAAAACACTTGTTCTTAAGCTTCCAGTGTGCTGATTCCAAGGTAACAAGTTCAACCCCTACACCAGTCAGTTGGACTAAAATGTTGACTTCTCGTCCTTGACTTGAGGATGTAAATTACAAGTACCCCTGAAGTTGGAGTGGGTTTGCCTGATGGCGAGGGACACTGGTAATAGGAAAAGCTAATCCACACACAAATCTGTACAGTGCATGTGTATGGACTCGTTCAAAGCGAGGGAGTGGAAAATAAAATCCAATCATCTCCACCATTAGATTTTTCAATGAAGTTGATATTGCTTAGATTATTGTATCCCAGCTGATTAAGCTTTAGATTTGCATCTTACTCTGTCTTCCTTTGATGCAAATGCTGGACAATGAGTCATGAAATGGTGAAGAAACTGAAGACAGTGGAGATGTGGTTTATGAGAAGTAATGTTGAGAATACAACTGGTTGCTACGCAGGATTTGTAATTAAACAAAGCCAAAGTCATTCTAATTTCTTCAGTCTTCATTGAACTGGTCATAATGTCATGGACAGAAATGGGTTAATGCAGACCCAGTTTAGCAGACTAGTAATCATACACGACAACCCGCGAGACAGGAACAGCAGGGGTTAACTTTGGGAAAACACTAGAATAAACACAAGGTCAGTAATACTCAGTGAGTTCAGCAGTTCACAGGTAACATAGGGGACACAGGAAACATAGGGGACACAGGAAACATAGGGGACACAGGAAACATAGGGGACACAGGTAACATAGGGGACACAGGTAACATAGGGGACACAGGAAACATAGGGGACACAGGAAACATAGGGGACACAGGAAACATAGGGGACACAGGAAACATAGGGGACACAGGAAACATAGGGGACACAGGAAACATAGGGGACACAGGAAACATAGGGGACACAGGTAACATAGGGGACACAGGTAACATAGGGGACACAGGAAACATAGGGGACACAGGAAACATAGGGGACACAGGAAACATTGGGGACACAGGTAACATAGGGGACAAAGGTAACATAGGGGACACAGGAAACGACTGGAGTAGGAAAACAAGCTGGGCTCTGATTTCAAGTGTGAGACAGCTTGAGGAACAAACACACATAGGGGACAAAGGTAACATAGGGGACACAGGAAACGACTTGAGTAGGAAAACAAGCTGGGCTCTGATTTCAAGTGTGAGACAGCTTGAGGAACAAACACACATAGGGGACAAAGGTAACATAGGGGACACAGGAAACGACTTGAGTAGGAAAACAAGCTGGGCTCTGATTTCCAGTGTGAGACAGCTTGAGGAACAAACACACATAGGGGACAAAGGTAACATAGGGGACACAGGAAACGACTTGAGTAGGAAAACAAGCTGGGCTCTGATTTCCAGTGTGAGACAGCTTGAGGAACAAACACACATAGGGGACAAAGGTAACATAGGGGACACAGGAAACGACTTGAGTAGGAAAACAAGCTGGGCTCTGATTTCAAGTGTGAGACAGCTTGAGGAACAAACACACATAGGGGACAAAGGTAACATAGGGGACACAGGAAACGACTGGAGTAGGAAAACAAGCTGGGCTCTGATTTCAAGTGTGAGACAGCTTGAGGAACAAACACACATAGGGGACAAAGGTAACATAGGGGACACAGGAAACGACTTGAGTAGGAAAACAAGCTGGGCTCTGATTTCCAGTGTGAGACAGCTTGAGGAACAAACACACATAGGGGACAAAGGTAACATAGGGGACACAGGAAACGACTTGAGTAGGAAAACAAGCTGGGCTCTGATTTCCAGTGTGAGACAGCTTGAGGAACAAACACACATAGGGGACAAAGGTAACATAGGGGACACAGGAAACAACTTGAGTAGGAAAACAAGCTGGGCTCTGATTTCCAGTGTGAGACAGCTTGAGGAACAAACACACATAGGGGACAAAGGTAACATAGGGGACACAGGAAACGACTTGAGTAGGAAAACAAGCTGGGCTCTGATTTCCAGTGTGAGACAGCTTGAGGAACAAACACACATAGGAGACAAAGGTAACATAGGGGACACAGGAAACGACTTGAGTAGGAAAACAAGCTGGGCTCTGATTTCAAGTGTGAGACAGCTTGAGGAACAAACACACATAGGGGACAAAGGTAACATAGGGGACACAGGAAACGACTTGAGTAGGAAAACAAGCTGGGCTCTGATTTCCAGTGTGAGACAGCTTAAGGAACAAACACACATAGGGGACAAAGGTAACATAGGGGACACAGGAAACGACTTGAGTAGGAAAACAAGCTGGGCTCTGATTTCCAGTGTGAGACAGCTTGAGGAACAAACACACATAGGGGACAAAGGTAACATAGGGGACACAGGAAACGACTTGAGTAGGAAAACAAGCTGGGCTCTGATTTCAAGTGTGAGACAGCTTGAGGAACAAACACACATAGGGGACAAAGGTAACATAGGGGACACAGGAAACGACTGGAGTAGGAAAACAAGCTGGGCTCTGATTTCAAGTGTGAGACAGCTTGAGGAACAAACACACATAGGGGACAAAGGTAACATAGGGGACACAGGAAACGACTTGAGTAGGAAAACAAGCTGGGCTCTGATTTCAAGTGTGAGACAGCTTGAGGAACAAACACACATAGGGGACAAAGGTAACATAGGGGACACAGGAAACGACTTGAGTAGGAAAACAAGCTGGACTCTGATTTCCAGTGTGAGACAGCTTGAGGAACAAACACACATAGGGGACAAAGGTAACATAGGGGACACAGGAAACGACTTGAGTAGGAAAACAAGCTGGGCTCTGATTTCCAGTGTGAGACAGCTTGAGGAACAAACACACATAGGGGACAAAGGTAACATAGGGGACACAGGAAACGACTTGAGTAGGAAAACAAGCTGGGCTCTGATTTCCAGTGTGAGACAGCTTGAGGAACAAACACACATAGGGGACAAAGGTAACATAGGGGACACAGGAAACGACTTGAGTAGGAAAACAAGCTGGGCTCTGATTTCAAGTGTGAGACAGCTTGAGGAACAAACACACATAGGGGATAAAGGTAACATAGGGGACACAGGAAACGACTTGAGTAGGAAAACAAGCTGGGCTCTGATTTCAAGTGTGAGACAGCTTGAGGAACAAACACACATAGGGGACAAAGGTAACATAGGGGACACAGGAAACGACTTGAGTAGGAAAACAAGCTGGGCTCTGATTTCAAGTGTGAGACAGCTTGAGGAACAAACACACATAGGGGACAAAGGTAACATAGGGGACACAGGAAACGACTTGAGTAGGAAAACAAGCTGGGCTCTGATTTCCAGTGTGAGACAGCTTGAGGAACAAACACACATAGGGGACAAAGGTAACATAGGGGACACAGGAAACGACTTGAGTAGGAAAACAAGCTGGGCTCTGATTTCCAGTGTGAGACAG
This sequence comes from Cepaea hortensis, assembly GCA_963921405.1. Classification (NCBI taxonomy): domain Eukaryota; kingdom Metazoa; phylum Mollusca; class Gastropoda; order Stylommatophora; family Helicidae; genus Cepaea; species Cepaea hortensis. The sequence goes on along the minus strand of OY992879.1, from coordinate 100,331,304 downwards.
CTTGAGGAACAAACACACATAGGGGACAAAGGTAACATAGGGGACACAGGAAACGACTTGAGTAGGAAAACAAGCTGGGCTCTGATTTCAAGTGTGAGACAGCTTGAGGAACAAACACACATAGGGGACACAGGAAACGACTTGAGTAGGAAAACAAGCTGGGCTCTGATTTCAAGTGTGAGACAGCTTGAGGAACAAACACACATAGGGGACAAAGGTAACATAGGGGACACAGGAAACGACTTGAGTAGGAAAACAATCTGGGCTCTGATTTCAAGTGTGAGACAGCTTGAGGAACAAACACACATAGGGGACAAAGGTAACATAGGGGACACAGGAAACGACTTGAGTAGGAAAACAAGCTGGGCTCTGATTTCAAGTGTGAGACAGCTTGAGGAACAAACACACATAGGGGACAAAGGTAACATAGGGGACACAGGAAACGACTTGAGTAGGAAAACAAGCTGGGCTCTGATTTCAAGTGTGAGACAGCTTGAGGAACAAACACACATAGGGGACAAAGGTAACATAGGGGACACAGGAAACGACTTGAGTAGGAAAACAAGCTGGGCTCTGATTTCAAGTGTGAGACAGCTTGAGGAACAAACACACATAGGGGACAAAGGTAACATAGGGGACACAGGAAACGACTTGAGTAGGAAAACAAGCTGGGCTCTGATTTCAAGTGTGAGACAGCTTGAGGAACAAACACACATAGGGGACAAAGGTAACATAGGGGACACAGGAAACGATTTGAGTAGGAAAACAAGCTGGGCTCTGATTTCCAGTGTGAGACAGCTTGAGGAACAAACACACATAGGGGACAAAGGTAACATAGGGGACACAGGAAACGACTTGAGTAGGAAAACAAGCTGGGCTCTGATTTCCAGTGTGAGACAGCTTGAGGAACAAACACACATAGGGGACAAAGGTAACATAGGGGACACAGGAAACGACTTGAGTAGGAAAACAAGCTGGGCTCTGATTTCAAGTGTGAGACAGCTTGAGGAACAAACACACATAGGGGACAAAGGTAACATAGGGGACACAGGTAACGACTTGAGTAGGAAAACAAGCTGGGCTCTGATTTCAAGTGTGAGACAGCTTGAGGAACAAACACACAGACTTCAGTCAACAATTCTACACAAGTCATCCACCTTATACATGCAAGAGTTGTCAATATCAAGATTGACATAGACTTCATGCAACAGCTAGTCCACTACAACGTGACAACAAAATACAGTAAGTTTTGTGGACTGTTTGCAAGTAGAATAGTGATTCACAAGTGGCTTGGTATAGGTGTGCGACAGCAGAATGTGTGAGTGTGTTAGTGACAACATCGCCAGCGTGTCAGTCAGAATACAAGAGTGAAATGACCACCAAGCGTATAATCTACAGTAGATGGTGTATGAGCATCAGCATATGAGGTATGAGAACGACTCAGCCAGCCATGGAGATATAGTCTTGTGTACACCCCTTTGAAGAATAAACATTGTCCAGCTGCCAGAGTGAGTTTTGTCCACTCAACTGTGTGCATCTGTCAGCAGCAGTTGTTAAGTTCAAATTTCAGATGGTAAGAGAAGATGAAGTGATAAGTGGAAAGACACAACAGATAAAAGTAACGGCATAAACCACAAGCCACAGAGCTATTTAAGCACATACTCCATATTCTGTGATGGTGATGGTGGAAGGAGCGATGGCAACATTGACAAACTTCCAGGTTTCTGGAGGAATGCGGTAGTACATTGACTGGATGGCCTCATTCAGAACATCACGACCTGAAAACATCAAGCAGATAGTTTGTCTATTACTAGGCTTCATGTTTTCATTAACTCTTTCTGTACTAGGTGGTTGTTATTTTAACTCTTTCTGTAACAGGTGGTTATTACCTTAACTCCTATGTACCTGGTAGTTGTTACTTAAATACTTTCTGTAACGGGTAGTTGTTACCTGTTTGCTGGTGATTGTGCTCTATATGCCAACTCAGAGGCAGACATGCAACACAATGTTTCAGCTTTCTCATATGCCTGTGCCAACTTTGGGCTCAATATCAACTTGGAGAAGACTGTAGTTATGTACCAGCAAGCTCAAGGATTAATCACACCATGCCGAACATCAAAGTGAATGGTCATAGACTAAGTGTTGTGGACAAATTCACCTATCTTGGCAGCACTGTGCCCCAAGGTGCCACAATTGATGATGAAGTGAATGCAAGAATCTCCAAGGCCATCGTGACCTTTAGCAGACTGTTCAAGAATGTGTGGGACAGAAACGGAATAAGCCTGCAAACAAAGCTGAAAGTCTACAAAACATTTGTATTATTCACACTGCTATATGCTTGTGAAACCTGGACTGTTTATCAGTGACATGCTAGGAAATTAAACCACTTCAACACAGTCTGCCTTAGGAAGCTATTGAAGATTAAATGGCAAGACAAGATCCCAGACACTGAAGTCCTAGAAAGAGCGTCCATGCCCAGTATCCACACTTTATTAATGTACTGATGAAGAATCAGATTCGCTGGGCTGGTCACTTGATTCGCATGCCAGATCACAGGCTCCTTAAACAAATTTTTTTGGTGAGCTGCGTTGTGGTAAACGCTCCCAAGACGGTCAGAAGAAACGCTTTAAAGACACTCTGAAAATCTCACTGAAAGCTTTTGGAATTCATCATGACACCTGGGAGACTGATGCCAAAGACCAAAATTCGTGGCGTACATCATTACGCAAGGGGAAGTCAATTATATACACACATATAAATGTTTATAACTATGTTTATATAATTTCTTTGTAGCTATGTTTGTATAATAAGTGCGAAGCTGAGGTTTTATAGTATATTTATAGCTATGTTTATTTAATATGTTTATAGCTTTGTTTCTATAATAGATATAGAATAGCAACAGAGCTTTCCCAACCAACAGCATGCCTTGTTTACAATACATGGAACTAAAATGTAATCTTGAAACAAATAAACGGACCTGTCGGCCGCAAGACCTCCAGAGGCCCCAGGTAGTGACACCTCATGACTTTACGTGGTTCTTCCATTGGAGTTGGGAATCTGGCGTCTGGAAAAACAAAACAAAGTAGAATTAGTATCTTGTTATGTGTGTGTGAAAATGTATTTACTAACATATCTGCCTCTTATAGTGTGTTTACTTTTGTCTGCCCCAATATAAAATTCCATATCTTAGTAACCAACTGAAGGAAAATGATGAGATTTAGCATATAACCTTATCATTATGTCCACCCAACAAAAAATTATTTGTTCTGGAGATTTTACAGCAGATTTCAAAGTTTGTTTATATGCGGTATATAATTTACGGGTCAGAGATGAAGTTCATAATTTTAAATGTATTACACCGTAGCTAGACAATCAGCGTTCGATGTTGAATATTCTACGTGTTTCACAGGATTGGCCTTATGCCAAGAACCCCGCATTGTTTAAACTGGGACTGTTCAGAGGTGTCTCAAAATGTGGGTTATTTCATGAAACCTGATTAATATGTTTATTTTTAAAAATCCTACCACTTATCGCTAACATTAAAATATGTGAATATTTTTCAATGGGATTGAATGTGAAATTGTGTATACACTTCAAAGCATTGCTATGAAGTTGTACACATATTTTTGTATAGAAGCTGATCGCAGGAAACTGTTGTATATTATTACAAATAGTAGAAAAAACAACAGTGCATGTGTTGGGTTTGAGTAAACGGTCATTTCGTCGATGGGTGCAAAAATCTGGAATTAAACCACCACGCAATAACCAAATGGTAGGTAGAAAGGTTATTGTAGACAAAGATGTCATAAGGCAAGCTATTATAAAAATGCTTTAAAAAGTCGCTTAAAAGTCGACTTCATTGCACCGGGTTCTATACCATATGGCTCGGTCTCTTTCCGCAGCACAGAAAGCATCGTACAAAGCACGAACTCCGCAGCTCTAGCCCGTAATCGAACCCACAACCTTTGGAGCCCGAGTCAAAAGGCTTGACCACTTTGCCACGGAGACTCCTAAAATTATAAAAATTTTGGATTTTATATCCAGGATTATCCATCATTATAAAAATGCTGGATGCCAAAGAAACAGTGACTGTAAGAAAACTTAGGGTTTGATTGAGAAAGAACAATAACATAGAGCTATCCAAAACAACTTTGTGGAACATTATAAGGACATTATCTTCACTTTTAGAAAGTACAAGGGCAGTAGAAATATTCTTTGCGAGCAACCGCATTTAGGAGCCATGAGAAGCAGATACCTACGTGAAATAAGGGAAATGCGCAAAGAAAATTATGGCATAGTGTGTTTGGATGAAATGTGGATCAATGCGCACCACACAAGTGACAAGGAATGGCAATCAGTGGATGGACAGATAAAGCGATATGTGCCCAGTAGTATAGGACAGCTTTTGGTCATAGCCCATGCTGGTAATACGCATAATGGCTTACAACAGAATGTTGGGCTCGTGTTCATATAAAAAAATACAGACAATAGGGATTATCATAATAAGATGAATGGTAATGTTTTTAGAGATTGGCTCGAGAATACTGTGCTTCCATCCCTAGATAGACCGTCATGTCCAATTATGGACAATGCATGATATCAATGTTGTTGCCCAAGAAGACAAAATACCTACAGCATCGAGCATAAAGGGTGCAATAAAGATATGGCTCTGAATGGAAAACATACCATTTCCAGAAATGTATTTCTAGCTAGAATTGTTATCCCTTGTAAAACAGACGCCAAAAAGCAAGAAATATCAAATCGACAAGTTGATAGAAGTGCATCATCATGGGTGCTTGAGACTTCCGCCATACCATTCTCATTTTAACCCTATAGAACTTGTGTGGGCTAAAATTAAAGGACAGGTGGCAGCTGACAATACTATATTCAAATTGTCTGACGTCAAGATACTAATCCAGTCTGCGCTATTAAATATTGATAAAAGTTACTGGAAAAATGTGAGGACCATGTGTTGAAAGAGGATGAGGACTATTGGAGAAAGGATGGATTGAATTTTATGCAACCGAGAGCAGTCATCAACCTACTGGAATCGTCCATCACAGATTAAGGTCTGAGCAGATTGCAGACCTTAATCCACGTGCACACCAACTGGGATATTTTGCTACAAATATTCAGAAGAACTGCAGGCCCTAAACATTACAGCATCGACATAAACAATACAACTTGTTAATGGCAACAGTTTGTACTCCACAGTGATGAATTTTCAATTCTGTGAGCCCTCAATGGTGACAAACAACTGACATTGAAAAAACAAAAAGCTCTAGACGCATCAAATACCAACCGAAGAGTAATATTGTGGTGGGAACTGACATATTGTGGCATAACAAGAAACGTGAGAAGAAACACGTTGTCAAATGAGGGGACAACACACGAACATACGAATCATTCTATAAACTTAAATGAAAAGAGGACCAACATCTTGACCTTTAAGAAGGAAGCCCACTACAGAGACATTCACAGCTATATTCGTCGTGCAAAACATGTAATCATGTTCCGTCTCAGCAGAGCAGACAATGCACCCACTCCCATACGAATCTGGATACACCTTGTGTTTGTCATCCAAACATTGGCATTAGTGTAAAACAAGTTCGTTAGCGAGAAATCACTAGTTTTTCATCAAAACATCAAAGAAATGTAGCTGCTTTTCATGATTTAAGTTGCTTTTGGAAAAATTGTATAACGATGCAACAGACAGTTTTCAAAATAATTGATCGTGAATGACGAAGGATGAGTAGAAGAAGAAGAAGAAGGAGAAGAAGAAGAAGAAGAAGGAGAAGAAGAAGAAGAAGAAGAAGAAGAAGAAGAAGAAGAAGAAGAAGAAGAAGAAGAAGAAGAAGAAGAAGAAGAAGAAGAAGAAGAAGAAGAAGAAGAAGAAGAAGAAGAAGAAGAAGAAGAAGAAGAAGAAGAAGAAGAAGAAGAAGAAGAAGAAGAAGAAGAAGAAGAAGAAGAAGAAGAAGAAGCAGCAGCAGCAGCAGCAGCAGCAGCAGCAGCAGCAGCAGCAGCAGCAGCAGCAGCAGCAGCAGCAGGAGGAGGAGGAAGAGAAGGATGAGTAGAAGAAGAAGGAGAAGCAGCAGCTGCAGGAAGAAGATGAGGATGAGTAGAAGAAGCAGAAGAGGAAGAAGAAGAAGAAGAAGAAGAAGAAGAAGAAGAAGAAGAAGAAGAAGAAGAAGAAGAAGAAGAAGAAGAAGAAGAAGAAGAAGAAGAAGAAGAAGAAGAAGAAGAAGAAGAAGAAGAAGAAGCAGCAGCAGCAGCAGCAGCAGAAGAAGAAGAAGAGGAAGAGGAAGAAGAAAGAAGAACAATGTTTAGTATACTAGACTACAAACATTGCTGCCTGGGAATAAATTTGGACAGTAATGAAGCAGACTTTTCTCTATGTGTCTGGGCTCAACCAAGATTTCTAAAATGGATAATAATTCATAATAGGGAGATTCATAATTCAAGGAGACTGCTATCTCATAATTCAAGGACCTAGCTGGTAAATGTGAAATATTAGCCCTCCACTCCCTTACCATAGTGTGTATCATAGGATTACTTTTGCCTTTGTCCTTCACATGTTTACTGTCTTGACTGTGACAAGATAGGTTATCTCCACACTGAAAACTTGTGTGTGGAAGTTCATATAAAGACATATGAGAATGATTATCTGTGGCTTAAGGAGCATGATTAGTTAGTTGCATATCCTTTACAGGATATCGCAGTCAACACCAGCATTTTTAGCTGTTGTGATCTCTTGGCAAGTTTACATTCAATAGTTTGCCACTGCTTTCTGAACGACCGGCACCCATACCATTTCTTCAGAAACCAATGCAAGGTGGTCTACTGCCAAATCTCCTGCAGCTGTGTTCTGAATGCGGGTATGCGGGATCACAAACTGTGTCTGTAATCCCTTCACCATGGAGCCGGCTAAGGAATATGGTATCTTGTTAATAGCAGGTAAATGAAGAGATACAAAATAAAGTATGCATATTGTACTACTGTGTACTGTATATGGACAGTGTGAAAGCAAAATCTATTAATGTTTACTAGTCTTTCACAAATGCATATCTCTCCTGGCATATAATTAGACTGGTATATTTTCTTTACATTCTAGAAATCAAGTGAATTTTAACCATGGCTTGCAGATATCCTTCCTGAAGCATTATCTTAACATTTACTCTTAGAATTAAAAAAGTGGCCGATTGTAGTACATTTGCTAGCGTGCTTGCCTACTGACCCAGTGATCAGTGTTCAAATTTCCTTCAAGGCAGGGATTATTTTTTTATCGACCTGAGCTCCCTGGTTGACCCAGTCTAAAACTGGGTCCCAGGAATTGATATGGAAGGCAGGCAGCATGATATCAAACATATCACCCATCAAGTGCTGGTTGGTCTAAACATTTTGAGAGAGCACCATATACCCACAAGTGGAATACATTTAAAAAAAAATTGATCTGGGCTGCCAGGTTGACAAAGCCTACAATGGGTACCAGTAATTGTCTTGGGAAATAAAGGTGGCCAACATACCAGTGACTTTATCAGCCACCAAGTGCCAGGTGGCTATAAATATGTGGGTCTAGCACCATATGTCTCATGGCATGAAAAGGAGTCCTTTACTTTTAGCTTTTACTTACTTTTAGAATCCAGCTTATTCAACTATTACTATTAAAACTAATGTTAAATTTCTGTTATGCAGAAAGTGTGTCTGTCTACTTTGGGTTGTGTAATAATAAAACACACCATAATATAATATAATATAATATAATATAATATAATATAATATAATATTGCATAAAAGAACTTATATTTCTCGCACCTTAACTGATTCAGTGCCAAAGAAACAGTAGGTTTGGATCTGACATAGTACACAATTAAATAAACAAGTATTATCACGTAAGTTTCCACTCACTAAGCATTGAAAGTGCAGAAAATACACGAAACAAACCAAATAATATGATGACCTTAGTTTGGCGATAGATCGTCCATTACAAATGGGAAGCCAAATTAGGCAATGTATTATCCTTTGACACTGAATCAGTTATTGGATCACACTTATGATGGGAGGTAACTCACTGTTGTAATGACTTTGGAAAGATAACTTCTCTCCATTAGGCGGATTAACTTTATCCAGATTAGGCAGATCTGTAGGCCGAGTCAACTTGGCAACTGCTGACTGGTGCAGGCTGCGCTCCAGCATGATTTTCTTGCAAATGTCCCTCAGAGTGTTGGCAATCTGGCGTGCTGGCATGTCACAATGGAACACATGACACATATGTGTACGCATGCCACGGTCACGAGCCACATAAGCAAAGTCCCTGTAATAATTTAATTCAGTCATTACCAAATAAAATATGAACTACCTTGTATGTTTTCAATTGCAAAAGTGCCATAACACAATTTATAACCATAGAACAGTCATCAGGCAGTGCCAGATTTTATACCACTATATAGTAACCAAACGTAAAATTAGTAATTTATAACCACAAGTTGCCTGGTTGGTCAGGTGAAAAATAACAAATGATGATGATGATGATGTTTGTTTCTTGAGAACCCCACAGAGAGTTACATGTTCTTTAAGAAATACTGGAATTGGAGGTCTGGTTATGACTTGCCACCATCCTGGTAGGTAAGAAATGGACTGATTCCAAGAGTTTACATGGGGTTCTCACATGGGGTAAACAAAATGTGGGTACTGTTCACCTATATTATTCAAAGGAAATTGCAGTGACTGTTTTGCAATTCGCATGCATGATTTTTTTAAAATTATGACTGACTGGCCTCTTGCCGTCATGACTGACGACAGTTTGTAAAATGGAGTTATACTTCTCCATAACACAAAGCTTGGGCTAAATTTAGAGACCATGTGTTACCCATGCAGCATGATCCCTCTCTCTGCCTGTCTAGTGTACTCCAGAAGAAAGGTAACACCAAAAGTTTAGAACAAGACAAGCTGCAGAAGCTGCCGGATCAGCAAAGCAATACTCTAACTGTCCGTCTATTGGAGCTTCCATCCTAGATCAGTTGCCGATGAAGGCTTAGTGCCTGGCCTGCCCTGCCATGACATTTAGGTTTTAGGTTGCATTTCCGTGCACTAAGATAAGGCTTGTACCCTCCCAATTGTACTCCTCTGCCGGAAGCCATTGGTACAATGTGAGTGTCGGGTTTGGTAAGCACTACTCAACATTCGGCACTAACAGAAGGCAGGTAGTACTGTCTTATATTCAATATAATATAGTACATCATCATCATCATCTAGTGACCTGCCGGCTGGCGTAGACGTTCATGGCTCTCCACAGATCTCGGTCTTTGGTGTTCTGGATCAACTCTGCTGATGATATTCCTCCATGCCATCAACTCAATCCGTCCAGCATCATTTCTCTTGGTCTGCCTCTGCCTCTCTTCCCCTCGATCTTTCCAGTTGTCACGATGTTCTCCAATGCCTCTCTTCTCATCACATGACCGAAGAAAGATGTTTGTCTCTTTCTTTATGATTTGTGAATCATCATTGTTAATTAATAATATAGTACCCAATCCCTATTTCTCTGGGTATATGACACCAGCCCCATATGTTAAAACTGGCGGACACTCTCTGGAGAGTGTTGTCAATATGTTCCCTGCCACCTTGACTTCCCAGGACATTGTCTGGTGCCCTGTCTAGGTTGGGTCAACACAGGATAGGAGCCCAGGTCAATGGAAAACAAATCCTCACCTTGAAGGGGATTCAAACACATGATAACAGGGCCAGTAGGCAATCAAGCTGGCCACTGTGCTAATGCGGCTCCCCATTATATTTAGTATATTACATATATTGCATATAGAACGGGTAATTAATAACAACTGATAAATTATGAATACAAAACCAATAAGAATCTTAAAAAGAGCATCAAGTGCATTTCAAATTGCATATGATCTGGACAGTGTACGAGAGATTGCTTTGTTGGAGTCTCAGTCTTCCTCCAATTAACACAGTCCAACTGATTCAGTTATTTCTTTACTGTGCTGTTAATTATTAAATAATTGTAAAATCCTTATAATTGACAGCTTATCAAGTATTAGGTATTAAAAGAAAGTCAGTACAATCAGCCAGAACATGTCCGAGTTATATGCCTTAGCTGCATTGGACATATATATGGTGCTAGACCCACATTTTTAGACCAATCAGCACTCGGTGGGTGACAGGTTAACTATTACACCAATGACCTTTACTTCCCAAGAAATGTCCTGGTACACATTGTAGGCTAGCAGGCCAACCTGGCAGCACATGTCAAATTAAAAATTTTGAATCATCCCTGATACGGACCTGCAGGTGAGCGTCTAGCCACTACACTACTGCATCTACCCTTTAACCTTTCAACGAACATGCATGAACATAATTGTATATGTATTCACATGTCTATTAACAATAAATACAACTTGTTATTTAATTACCTCCTAGGTTTCATAATAAAGGTGACAGAGATGTGGATTTTGTGTGTAAAATTTACAATATTAGTAAATGTAAAACAAAACAAAGAAAGCAGTACTAAGTATCAGCATCAAGTGCCTTGCTGACCGACATGGGCAATCATGCCGCTACATATCTTGCAATCTCCAACAGCACGTATGAATTTGTGTACTGGCAATTTTCTGTGCTATCACAAAAGTCAGTCAAAGATCATCTCTCCTTGTCTTCCTTTAAACCTTTTTCAGAAATTGTTCCAGTTGTCACAACCTGTTCAAATCTGTCTTCTGATAATGTGGCCAAAAAATTACAACTGCCTCTTTTTGATGTTTGTGATAAATTGTCTCAGCCTCTTTCAAAACATTTAGATTACTCATGACTGCCCAAGGAATTGTCTTTCATATTACCATTACTAAGTATCACATCAAAGCTAAATAAATATTACTAAACATGAAATAAAAACGTCAGTATTTCTAAATATCAAAAAGAAAAAGAAAACTATTATTATTGTCTTAATAAAAGGATTACCTCTCCAAATATTAAAACAACAAAAGCTATTACTGAATGTGGAATTAAAAAGTAAGTATTATTAAATACTTGGAAAACAAAATGAAAATGAAAAGAAAAATATTAAATATATTTTATTTAAAGTTTTACCTCTCTCTGTAGTCCATGCAGCAGTAAGAAAAACAATACAGTAATGTAACAATTGGAATAAAGTAAGTTTTAAATAATCACAATCCTAGTTATATGGCCTTAACAACCAAACAAGCCCCAAAACAGGAGACTGCTATAACTATAAGTCTGTGATATGCTAGGAGCATCACATTTTATAGGTCTGAATGAATGGAGGAATAGATGGCCAGGCTTTCCTTCTCCTAGAGGACAGCAAATTCAGGTGTCAAACCCTCATCCAACCGCGCTTATGACATTGATGTCTTCTAGGAGCAACAAAATATGTAAAGGGTGATCTAGCAATCAAGGGCAATGCTCTAAGCAGCGAGTGCCCCAAGTTTCGCGTGGGAAAGTCGGGTATATATGGGCCCTCCATAGCAACTCAAGGAACTACGAGCGAGATTTCTATAACGGCAGGTGCCCAAACCAGAAGCCACAAGGATCGCACATAAGCAAGGAGATTACTAGCGAGTTTGTTAGCAGGACTGGCCTAGGTGTACATACCAAAGGACAGAGTCGAACACAGGCTAACAAAAATTTCGAGTAGCAGAACAGCTGAGGTGGACAAACCCAGGAAAGCTGCATGTAAGACACAGCACTGCTAGTCAAGGGACCCAGATCATGGAGGACTGGCAGAACACTGCACTACATGGAAGTTTGGGAAATAAACTAGCTACAACTAAACTGGGGGTAGCAATTAACTCTTCCTTTCTCTCACAAAGCTGCTATTTTAAGCCACTCTATCCCACCTGCTACTTTCTCTCTCTCGGACCCTAAAACAATTGTCTGGAGGGGAAAAGAGTTAAGGTAATACAGGTTGTCATGAGCGGTCTAGGTCACAGATGGAAGATATAATGAAACATGTGGGACCCGTAAATCCATGTGTGGAAGAGGTACCAAGCTCAGAGATTGAATCATGAGCATTCTGGGAACGACCCTGTTGTGTATCATATTGTGTGCTCAACTAGAGTTGATAGTCATCTTACACGCTGATCCATGGAAAGACATATCCAGCCACAACTAGGATACAGATAAGTAACTTGTATATTTATATTTTCATGTAGTGTTTTTCATGTGGTGTTTTTCATGTAGTCTTGTCGGTTTGTGTTTCATCTATTCTTTGTATTTGAGAGCCAATATATACAGGGATAACTGGCCTGTGGCAGCCTAACGTCCATGCTCGCCATTGGAACCAGATGGACGCAAACGAGAGAGTGAGGTCAACGGAGTTGCGCAACCACTTCCTCACTATAATCCAACTAAAGCGCAAGTCATTCGTTCTTCATAAAATCAAAAGATGCAATGAATGAATGGTCCTCATCATTCGTAATGGACGAACATCCACTGATGAAGGCTTTAGCTGCAACATCCATTTTGTAACTTGTAATCATGTTCTAATAAAGCTCCCAATCTGGTTTTCATTTTCTGGTGATTCATTCAACTAGACTTGAGTGACAGCCAGATGTAACTGAGCTATTATTATTATTTCAAATAATCTGCTAATGTAATGTGATATGGTCTCCATTGTCTTGACCAACTCCCCACACCCTGATACAATTTGTGACCATGTTACTGACCTGACCCGGTCAGTTTTACTTCAACGATGAAGTCTCGTTAAGACAGCAATGGCAAACTACTAAACATAAAGTTGCCTAGTAAATCAATCTGGAGTTGGGGTGAGTCACAAAGTCCTGCAAAGGACAAGCAAAAACATTCACTGACCTGACCTATTGCTTAGATGATGAAAGAGTTGCTAGAACATGCTACTGACCTTCCATTGTCCCGACCCACCCCCCACACCCTGATAGAGTGGATGGGCTGGGTGTTGAGAGTCACACCATCCACGGGATCGACCAGTCTCAGGCTGCTGTAGTCCAGGTCCATGAACAAGTCCTTGCCCTAGTGACACAGATTTCCAATGAGATAAACAGGTTCAGTAAATGCTCTAATAAACATGGAGAACAACTAACACAATTACTAATACAATTCAAAGATTCATTCACTTATTCACTGCCGAAGGATGTTATATCGCCAAATGTGACCGAAGGACGATATATCGCCGCACTACAGCCATTGTGTTATTTGTTTTATTTTGTGATACCGTCTACAATTTTAATGCTCAGTGAACGGAAATTTACATTATAATTCTTGTCCATTTGATTGTGCATCATACTTGGTCCACACCTACATTGTGTTTGGCACTGAATCAGTTAAACTTGTGCCTGCACGGAATAAAAGGACTGCAACGATATGACAGAATCATTAGTGCACTGTCTGTGGAGAGAACTAAATAGATTCAAGTGAATCCAGAAGTGAGGAAAAAATGCTGGCGTTGTATAGGGCACACGTTGAGAAAACCTGATAATAGTTTTTTTTTTTTTTAATGTTGCATATCCCTTACAGGACGTTGCAGTCAACAACAGCATTTTTTAGCTGCTGTTGATGTACTAGGTAAGATTACGCTTAGTAGATAGCCATTGCTTTCTGAGCGACCGGCTAACATACCATGTAAGTTACCAGCGTGGCGTGAACCGCTGCCGATTCTCGCACAGCTGCGTTACTCACGAGAATATAGGGGATTCCGGAGAAAGACGGTAACCCCCATGCTAGGGAGACACTGATAATAGTAAAACTAGACAATCATTTCACTGGCACCCTCAGAGCAAATAGAATAAAAGGAGACCTCAAGACACATGGAGAAGAGAATTATAGACATATGGATAATATAGTGAGGACATGGAGAGAGGAAAAGCAGGAGACAGAAAAAGACAGGATGGCTTGGCAACTGTTGGCTGAGGATCTATGCTATCTCTTGCAAGTAATTCACATTGCCTGTTAATTATTTTCATGGTTTTTGATCCCCCTATATTTCTTGTGCATGTAGCGGTATGTAATGTTTTACATTTGCTAGATCATAGCTTTATGATATGATATGGACAGCTATTTTTTTCACTGCATTTTATGTTACCACAGACAGCATAGTCAAGCATGTGGTTAATTTTAACTGATTCACTGCCAAACAAAAAAATGGATTTGGACCAAACAGAAAATGATGGCAGAAAATGGGAAGTAGGGGTGTGTCACAGTAATAATCTAAACATGGTTAAAATGGTAGCAGCTGTATTGTTTTATATATCAAATTAAAGGAGATTGCACAAGGAACACACCAGTATTGCCACTACTGCTAGAGATTAGAAATATCTTACAATAAAGTTAGATTTTCTTTTAAAATAAAATTGAAGACAGAGGTGACAATTATTGAACATTTTCACTTACCAAGGCACTACTTCTTAATCGTTGATGATTATCCAATGAAATTTATTGAAAAATGTTAAATACACCACTTTACTTCACCAATATCACAAGAACTGCCCCTTAACACCAATAAAACACAATTAAAACTTCATATTTTGAAGCACATCATTTTCGCACAAAACAGAATAAGTCAGGAATACAAGAGTCAGATTTGTACTGAGAAACAATAAAAACACTATTTTTTTTATTTATGTAGAAAAATAACTAAATATGATAACTTGAAACCAGTTTATTTTTATACATACATTGTCCTTTTATTTCTCAACATAATTCCCACCAACATTGATGCATTTATCCCATTGTTCTATCAGTCCTCCAAAACCGGGTGCATAGAACTGCGTGCTCTGTTTTCTCAACCACGTTTTTACTTCACATTCAACTTTGGCGTCATTCGCAAAATGTCTCCCGCCAAGGTGGGTTTTCAGTGGACCAAAAAGGTGGAAATCGCTACAGAGTCTATTGTTACTCGCCTGTCACCTCTAATCATCTCCTCCACCTGCTGCACGGATGCTTCTGTTGCAATCTCAATAGGATGACCAGATCGGATTTCATCAACAATTTTAGAGTGTCCTTGAGAAAAATTTTCTTCCCAGCTATGCACCGCTTTATGGGACAAACCTTTGTAGGCAGTCCTTTTGCCCCCCAAAAAACTCACAACAGCATGTCGCTCTTTGGTTGTACACTCTGTAAGTACAGTCGCCATTTTGTTTATGCGCTGTGCATGCACATGAGACACCTAGCGCCACATGATGAACAGGAATATAAAGTTCGATGTTGCTGTCACCTAATGACACCTGTAGAAAACTACATTTACCTGCCACCCCACAGAACTGTGTGACCTACTTATTGACTTGCCCTCGTACTTTCTCTCGTGGGCTGTTTTGAAATGACAGACATTCTTCCGGTGTAAAACACCATTTACAGGGCATTCAAATTAAGGAAGGTACACAAAATGCAACAAATAACAAAATGTCAAGAATCTGTCACTAAAGTAGTGCTTGGCAGTCCAGTGTCGATCACTTCTGTTACTAAAGTGGGGCTTGGCAGTGAATCAATTAAGAGAGTTCTTGATCGGGAATCCACGAGGTGAAAGTAAGATGGAGAAAAGGTGGGGAGAAGTCACTGAGAGTGGAAATACAGGTAGTGATGCTGAATAATATGGCAAATGAGGATAACTAGAAAAGTGGAAAAGAAAGATCAGAAGGAGAATAAGAAAAGAAGATAGTTCTGGAGATGTGTTTGGGTTTGTTTATAACACATTTCTCATTAAACCTAATATTCCTGCCAGGTTTTATGGTCCAAAACAAAACAGCCAAATTAAGTAGTGCAAAGTCATGCTATAAAACTGGAACAATAAAATGAAAGTAAAACTGGCAAATAGTAAAGGTAATCCAACAAGAGTTAACTGCCATAGGAGTGTGAAGTGTTATACCTTCACATATACTAGGTCAATGATATAATGATGGGAGGAAGCCAGCTCCCTTCCTTGCCACCTTTCCATGTGTATGCATTTCTTTATTTTTGTAGCAGGTCCTTTCCAGAATGTCCCTCACACCTCAAAGCCCAACAGAAAGGCCTCCATCTTCTGCCAGGCCCCCTAGCTCATTAATTTTCTCTCTCTCTCTTCTCTCACACACACACACATGGTTATATATATATATATATATATATATATATATATATATATATATATATATATATATATATATATATATATATATGCCGGTCTCTCTGGCTGTGGGGTTACAACACTTTCTCTCTGTAATCCCGTTTATCACGCAGTCTCGCAGCGGAGCGAGAACTGAGGTGGTTCGACCCCCGCTCGTGACTTGCGGATACTGAGACGGCCGCTCAGAAAGCAATGGCAAACTACTGAGCGTAATCTTGCCAAGAGATCAACAGACAGCTGAAAGATGCTGCTGTTGACAGCTAAGTCCTGTAAAAGGATACGCAAAAAAAAAAAAAAAAAAAAATATATATATATATATATATATATATATATATATATATATATTTGTGTATCCAGTGTATTGATTTCCTTCATTTTCCTTCTAGATGAGTGATGACTCTGAAATGATATTTTTTTTACATGTATTCACCTAGGAATTGTATTAATTTGGGGCTAAGCAACAAGTTATCAGATTGATGGATATCACCACATGGAAGATGTGCCACATAATAAAGGACACAAAAAAAAACAACGTAATTTAATTTTTTTTTTTTTTTTTTTTTTTAAATAGAACATCTGATGCAATTTGTCAATGCCGCAAAGAAGTGAAAAAACAGAAAAGAATACTGATGTGCTTATTGATACAATTTGTACCTTATGGCTGTAAATCCCAGATATTTAGTAAAGGCGCAAGAAAATCCACTGAAGACATATAAATCCATCCATCATGTGCCATGCCGGAAAGCGTGGGCGGTCATGACTTGCCATTTCACTCGATCACCACAGTCATGGAGCAGCTCAGTGTTCCTGTCTCGACCATGCCATGTGGCCAAGCCATCCAGGTATTTATTTCTCGGTCTTCCCCTTGGTCTGTTCCCTTCGATCTTGCCAGTTGTCACCAAGTTCTCCAATTTATTTATTCTCATAACATGTCCACAAATTTTTGACTGTCTACGTCTAATTTTATCTAATCAATTTATGATTTTCATTTTATTCCTATAGTACTTGGTCATTGGTTTTTCTGTCTGTCCATGGTATTCTTTGCATTCTCCTCAGAAACCACATTTCTACAGCCATCAGATGTTTTTCAGCTTGAATGTTCAAGTTTCACATCCATACAAAAGTACAGGCTCTATGTAGTACCTCAACACTCTTTTTCTCGTTTCACTTGACATCTTTTTATTGGTCAGTATGTTTTTCATCTTGCTAAAGGCTACTTTCACCATGGCAATTCTTGTTCTAATCTCTTTAAGGCATCTCCCATCAGATGTTATGACTGTTCCGAGGTAATTGTGTTGTTGTTGTTTGTCCATCAAGAATGAATATGACCATTCATTTCATCCAGTGGAGTTGAAAGTATGGAGCCGTGAGTTCTAAGATGGCTGATGAGGCCTATTTTGGCGCGAAGTGTTCTTTGACAATGCGGGCAAAGAATGCTTGATGTTCCAGGAGGAGGATCTCCTGCAGTGGTTTTTCTGTCCTGCCTTTTCTTCACAGCTCTTGCAGTCCTGGTTGCTTCACAAGTGACTGTACCCTTATGTAATGATGTACGCCATGAATTACGGTCTTTATCAGCAGTCTCCCATGTGTCAGGATGAATTCCAAAAGCTTTCAGTGAGACTTTCAGAGTGTCTTTAAAGCGTTTCCTCTGGCAGCCTTGGGAGCGTTTACCACAACACAGCTCGCCGTAAAAAATGTGTTTAGGGAGCCTGTGATCTGGCATACGAATTAAGTGACCAGCCCAGCGAATCTTATGTTTCATTAGTAGAGTGTGGATACTGGGCATGGATGCTCTTTCCAGAACTTCAGTGCCTAGAATCTTGTCTTGCCATTAAATCTTCAATAGCTTCCTAAGGCAGACTGTGTGGAAGTGGTTTAATTTCCTAGCATGTCGCTACAAGCATATAGCAGTGTAGATAATACAACTGCTTTATAGACTTTCAGCTTTGTTTGCAGGTTTATTCCATTTCTGTCCCATACATTCTTGTACAGTCTGCCAAAGGCCGAGTTGGCCATGGAGATTCTTGCATTCACTTCGTCATCAATTGTAGCAGTTTGTGACACGGTGCTGCCAAGATAGGTGAATTTGTCCACAACACTTAGTCTATGACCGTTCACCTTGATATTCGGCACGGTGTGATTATTTCCTGGAGCTGGCTGGTACATAACTACAGTCGTCTCTAAGTTGATATTGAGCCCAAAGTTAGCACAGGTATATGAGAAAGCTGAAACATTGTGTTGCATGTCTGCCTCTGAGTTGGCATATAGAGCGCAATCATCAGCAAACAGCAGTTCTCTGACGGTGTCACTGTTAGCCTTGGTTTTGGCTTTCAGCCTTCTGAGATTGAACAACTTTCCATCCTTGCGGTAGTTGATGTCTATTCCAATATCACTGTTCTCGAAGGCATTCGTCAGCATAGCTGAAAACATAAGGCTGAATAGTGTTGGTGCCAGGACACATCCTTGCTTCACTCCATTGGTGACAGGAAAGGGCTCAGACAATTCACCATTTTTCTGTACTCTTGCCTGCATACCATCATGAAATAGCCGCACTATTTGGACAAACTTTTGTGGACAGCCGATTTTTGCCATAATCTTCCAGTCCTTCTCTGCTGACTGTATCAAAAGCCTTGGTAAGGTGAGAACATTTCAGAGTTCTGTTCCTGACATTTCTCTTGCAGCTGCCTTGCAGCGAATGGTAATTGTATCGATTCACTTCTTGAAGAATATTCCCATTTACTTGTATATTACATTGTGGTATTTCTTTCTTCCTAGTGATGACCATAATCTGTGTCTTTTTACAATTTAATTCTAACCCCAGTTGTTCACTGTATGCAACAACCGCATCTACTAATTGTTGAAGATCCTGCTCATTGTCTGCAATCAATACTGTATCATCTAATGTTATTGATGTTTTGTCCTCCAATGCTGATTCCATTTATATCTCCTAGATTCCTGAAAATATTTTCACTGTATAGGGAAAAACGATCTGGAGACATTACACATCCCTGTCTCACACCTCTCTTAATAGGCTGATATTGTCCCACTTCATTATCAATCCTTATGGCAGCTTGTTGTTTTCAATATATTTTTTTATAAATCTAATATCTTTCCCATCAATTTGTAGATCTGCAAGCATATCTACCATGTTGACATGTCTTACTCTGAAAGCCTTTGTGTAGTCAATAAAGCAAAGATGTATATCTTTGTTTACTTCTATAGAACGTTCAATAACTGATCGCAGTATATACACACCATTTACTGTACCCTTTCCTTCTACAAACCCACATTTTTCTTCTCCTATTTCGGGTTGTATTTTCATCCTCACTCTTTGCATGATAATTCGTAGCAAAATCTTCGTGATGTGCTCATTATACTAATTGTTCTAAAGGCGCAAGAAAATCCACTGAAGACATATACATATGGAATGTTAACACCAGCAGTAAACAATTTACTTTTATGACATCTTCAGATAAAACAGTGGAACATTTGGTAAAAACTACTTTGATTCATGAAAAACAGTTGGAGAAAAGTAGAGAGAGAAGATCAAAAGTACCATGTAGGGAGCCAAAGAAGAATAGTTAACCTACACAGAACTAGGGCCAACAGTCGCTGAGATAGTGAGGAGGGTATATGAATGCTTATGGACTGAAAAATTCAATATGCATTGAGGATAATCTGATGAAACAAGTGAATCGGTACAATTATCTTGGAACAGTCATAACATCTGATGGGAGATGCCTTGAAGAGATTAGAACAAGAATCGCCATGGCAAAGATAGCCTTCTGCAAGATGGAAAACATACTGGCCAATAAAATGATGTAATTTGCAATGAGAAAAAGAGTGTTGAGGTGCTTCATAGAACCTGTGCTTTTGTATGGATGTAAAGCGTGGAGCAAACAGGCTGAAAAACATCTGATGGCTGTGGAAATGTGGTTTCTGAGGAAAATGCAAAGAATATCATGGTCAGACAGAAAAACCAATGACCAAGTCCTTCAAGAAACAAATTAAAATTGTAAACTGATTATAGAAATTAGTTGTACACAATTAAAATTTGTTGATCACGTTATGAGAATAAATAAATTGAAGAACTTGGTGACAACAGGCAAAATCGAGAGGAAGAGAACATAGGGAAGGCAGAGAAGTAAATATCTGGACAGCTTGACCACTGGACATGGTTGAGACAAGAATACTGAGCTGATCCATGACTCTGGTGATCGAGTGAGATGGCAAAACATGACCACTTATCGACATGGCACATGATGATAATCTGATGCCTAACTAAGAGAGAAAAGGTTATAGATACATCTGTATCATGGCATGATAAGACAGCAACACATGAATTCATGTATAGTTTATGGAATGGGAGTTCTGGAGAAACATGATCACCCACACCATCTAGCAAACAAATGCATGGTGATCATGACAATGATGGTGTTCAACATAGCCATGACATTAATTCACCATCCTCTGTGACCACACAATAGTTTGATCAACAGAGCCATGACATTAATTCACCATCATCTGTGACCACACCTCCTTTACATAAATCAACTGAGCCCAGATCAAGATGACTATTCCTTTCTGGCAAGTCAATTCTGCTCAAAGAATGAAGTTACCCACTTCTGCAAGTCCCTTCTAGAGACAAATCACCCATTCTCCGTCCCAGATAACCAGCTACCCAATAAGACAGCGGCCAGGAATCGAATCAATTTTCCAACAATAAGTCAATTTGTCCCCACTTCTCTAGACCTCAGTGATGAAAGTCCCAGTTCATTTTGCATTCTCCCCAAGATAAAGGACCTAAATCACATGGCCAGTGACAATTACTCTTGACGTGTTCTCTTTGATCAATAATCAGTGGACACATCTTATCCTGGCTTTCTTTTAGTTCTACTTCTTCTGAACTTTGTGTAAGCTCAGAACGGAATGACATGGATGGGCAGGAAAAAAAAAGAACGAGACAGTCTTTAATAAACAAGTGAAAACCATAAATTACACGAGGACAGTCAAGATTTTTTTGTCACATTACGAGGAGAAATAAACACAAAAACTTTGTGACAAATGGCAAAATTGATGGGAGAAGAGCAAGGGAAGTCAAAGAGATAAATCTCTTGTTGGCTTGGCCACAAAAGTTATATTGGAAAACAAACACAGTCCTGATCTAAAATTGGTGATCATATGAGATGGTGAACAGTGACTGACCATTCTTACTGGCATGGCACATGATGATGACAGCTTCTATTTCTGGACAACTAGAAGATACTCAACAATGCACACAGAATCTGTAGCTTAGTCTAATATTGGTTAGGCTAATATTGGTAAAGGTTCACTTTCATTGCACACCGATATCTCCATAAGTTCTCCACTCTCCTCCCGAAGACCACACACAGAGGGTCTCAACCCTGGGCACACTCTCTGTAGCACCAGTGAGTATCCAAACCAGATTCACACATGATATGAATATTCACTTTTACTTGTAGGTTTTCTCATTGTCAAATTGAGCACTGGCATGAATCTGTATGTGTTGATATCAGACCCACACATGCTACAAATCTCTTTTGTTTGCCGCAAGCAGCCTAACGATTTACTCTTATTTATTTCCATCTGTAAGAAACACATGCAACATGCACAGAGATCCTTCTAGTTTTTAGTCCTTATCCAAGAAGGCAGGCTTGTGATCCACTACAACAGGATCATATCATTGTTGTGTTAATCCCATAGCAGCACTTGCCATGAGTATTGAAAGTGTTTCCATTTTAAATTTTACAGTTCACAGTAAATTTCACAGTAAATTTCACGGTTCTGTACTTCTCGCCCTAATGAAATTCATTTCATAACATAAGTAGACCTGCAAATCACGTTTTATGTAGATGTCTAGACTTGTTCTAGTATGTGTTATTAAATTTAGCTTCCATTTTTATGTATACTGTGTAAGAGTGGGGGGGATTTATAGGGAGGAAATTCGAAAGGGGGGGAATGACGTTCTGAACATATGGTAAAAGGGGGCATGAGCCAAAAAAGGTTGAGAACCACTGCCTTAGACCATCCAGCATCATTTCTCTCTGTCTGCCTCTGCTGCTAATAATCTTTCCAGTCATCACAATGTTCTCCAATGCCTCTTTCTCATTATATGACCTAACACACTGTTTGTCTCTTTCTTACAGTCGTGTATAATTTTCTACTTTCATTAGCCTCTTTCAAGCAATCATTGTTAGTTACTTTGGCCATCCATGGTTTTGTAACATTTGTCTCAGAAACCACATTTCCCATGCTTCCATGCTCTCCTTAGATTGTTCTTTCACATTCGAAGACTGACTGCCATACAGTAGAACAGGTTGGATATCTTCTTCAGCGTTCATCCAGAGTTTTTTTCTCCAGACGTGACTGTGTTGTGCCTGTTTACAGCAGAGCTGTGTTCTTGCGCCGTTAGGCCGACACATCCGACTTCTGCGGGCATTTGTTGACCGGGTTAACCTTCCCAGGAGGTTGGATATAACATTTCAGTGCTCTACTTTCTGACAACAGTTTATCTGATAAAGTCAAGGCAACCAAATCACCTTCTGTATATCATTCAATCACCAAAAATATAGTTTAAATGTCGGATACTCAACATGCCTCACTCTTCTAATACAGGTAGTGTGCTACTTGAAATGGCACACATTTTATGCCAAATATGCTAAAATCCACATAATGGACCAGCAGCTGAGAGCTGGACATAGTACGTAGAAGAGACAAAGGTAGACCAAGAGAAATGAAGAAGCTGGATGGACTAGGATTATGGCATGGAGAAGCATCATCAACAGAACTGACACAGAATACTATGAATCGAGATCTGTGGAGATGCATGAATAGCTACAGCATCTTACCGAGCACAAGCTGATGATGATGATGTCCAAATGTTGATGATGAGATCACTTCTAATGAACTTTTTGTTCTGTTTTGCCCTGGCGGTACATTTTACATTATCTCCTTTACTACCACATGACAATGATGTTTGAAAATCACGAAACCATTTAACAATTTATCAATAAATGTAATGGAAACTTGGAGAGAGGTGATCCGGAACCAAACCCTTACTAGCTCTGAGAGTTAAATTCTACTACTTGCTACAGCTTACCAGCTCTGAGAGTTAAATCCTGCTACTTGCTACAGCTTACCAGCTCTGAGAGTTAAATCCTGCTACTTGCTACAACTTACATCACTGCACTTTGTGCACACCCACTGCAGCCCAGTTCCCTCTACATTCAAAATAATAAAATGCTTAAAAATTTAAACTTTATTTCACTAAACTAAAACTTTAAATATAATACAATGATAATAGTCATATAATTTTTGGATTTACGACTTTAATTAAATATAGCACTCAAAAATATCTTACGCAATAAGTCACTATTATTGAATGTAAGAAAGAGAGTGCTGAAGTGCTATATAGAACCTGTTTTGCTGTATGGCAGCGAATCTTGGAATGTAAATGAACAAATTAGGAAGAACTTGGAAGCAACAGAGATGTTGTTCATAAGACAAATGTTGCAAATTCCTTGGACTGCCAGAGTAACTAATGGCGATTGCTTGAAAGAGGTTAAACTAGAACATTATATACAACAATAAGAAAGAGACAACCAGCTTTCTTAAGTCATGTAATAAGAAGAGAGGCAGAGGAAAATGATGCTGGATGGATTGAGACAGTGGTATGGAGGAATATCAGCTGCAGAGTTGATTCAAAACACCAAAGACCGAGATCTGTGGAGAGTCATGAACGCCTACGCCAACTGGCAGGGCACTTGATGATGATGATAGCACTCAAAGGCATTTGTTGTTAAAAATTGATTAAAGAAAATAAAAAGGACACCTGAATCAGAAACAAACTAATCTGTCGACATTAATATTGTGTCCTAACTTCAACTCAGACATGTAATATCAAGGGATACACCTTTTTAGAAGTCATAACATATAAACAAGAAACAATAAAATTGTCTTAAACTATATTCCTCCTCTCCCAATCTACATATACAACAAGCTAACATAAAATTGTTTTATTCGCACAAAAATGTCTTGCAAAAAATAATCTCCATACTTGACAAGCACAACAGGATATAAAAGAATACATTTGGTACTAAGTTTTCCTCAGATCATGAATCTGATACTTAACAGAGAAAGCAAGTCTGCCTTGGGGGAAATAACTTCAATCAGGAGAGTTTGCCAAGCTGATTAGTAGCCCCTGACTTGAAAGACACATGTTCAATGAACCTTTGTTTGCGTGCATATTTTCATCGGGTTCTTGCACCTAAAAATGTCAACCAGTTAACATTTTTTACAAAATGTCTACTTTACTGGTTGGACAGATTTCGGTTTCATTTGCAAACTTGTTTGACAAATTATACAGCTGATGCATAACTTCTATTTTGGTCTCGGCAACTTAATTTGATCAGGCGTATCAGGAACACAATAAGGATGAAGCAGAAACAGTAAAAGCAATTTACTCTTGGAATGAAGATGAAAATAATGCAGTAAAGAAGGGAATCAATTAGATGGTGATGATTTAGTTTTCACTGGTTACACTCACAAATAAATGAACATACACCACTGCTCACAGTAATAGCAAAGGCTGAGGTGGTTTGGCATGAAGGCCCATTAGGAGTCTCTGTGGCGAAGTGGTTACGCCGCCTCTCTCGTGTTCCAAAGGTTCAATTGTGTGCCACATTGTTCGGTTCACGAGAGCAATTTTCTCGGAAAGTCCTGGAGGTGGGGGTGGGGAGAGGTGTGTGTGTGTGTGTGTGTGGCATCTTCGCTGGCTCTAGTTCGTGCTTTGTGCGGTGCTTTCGGCAGGTCGCCCTGAGAAAAGAGACTGAGCCATGTGGAATAAAACCCGGTGCAATGAAGTTGGATCCTCTTGCTTTCTAAATCCGGTTTTTTTTTTTTAAAGAAGGCCCATTAACTCTTTGAATCCCAGACAAATTCAAGCAGACATGGAGGGGGAGGATGGGTTAAGGAGAGAGAGAGAGAGAGAGAGAGAGAGAGAGAGAGAGAGAGAGAGAGAGAGAGAGAGAGAGAGAGAGAGAGAGAGAGAGAGAGAGAATAATCACTATGAAAAAATCATGAATGCATGACTATTGAATAGTTTACACCTTGGGAGTGCCCACTGGGGAAATGTCAGACTCCTTTGGTATGCTCATAATCAAATGTAAGAAGTACAAGAACACACTGTGTGATAGTGGGGATTCACAGGAAAGAACCAACCACACAATATATGAGAAAGAGTTTTCAAAAGGTCATCATCATGTATTCCTGCCAAAAGGTGTAAGTATTGATGTATCTCCACAGATGGTTGATGTTCTGGATCAATTCTATGGGTGATGTTCCTGAGGCCTTACAGCATCATGTCTCCCAGTCTGACTCTGCCACTTCTATCACTGATCTTTCCAGCCCTCACAATACTTCCCAATGCTTTGCTTCCCATTATATGGCCAAAACATAGTGTTCTATTTAATTAGTCTTTTCCAGGCAATCATGTTTAGATACAGTCAAAGGTTCCATTACAAGTCTTGAACGACTAGAAGGCTTCTGAGTTTGGAGAGGGTAAGAAGAACTCTGCAATACAAACCTGTGGAGCTGATACTTGGCTACCCTTCAATGTAATAGATGGGGGGTTAGACAAACTGAACATCTGGGGTAAAACAAAGTCTTTCTGAAGATGTTCAACCAGCCAGCCAGCCAACTAACTAAACTATCAAATTAAACGTACAAGATGGCTCCTTTGCAAGCCATTTCAGATATACTGGGAATATAGTTTTTGGTTTACAGTTTTGGTGACTGCCTGGTACATGAGGGCTTATACAGTCAGGATCAGGCCAACTACTTTTATGTTTCTAGCACCCATTTTATGAGACCTGGGTTGACCCCAATAGCTGTACTGGTCATATGGATCAAAATGAACTTTGCCAGGGTCAAAACCAGGAAGACAGTATTGGTAGCTAAGTGAACTACTCACTACACCACCAAAACTTTATGATTACCTATCAAAGTAAAAATTAAAAAATAACAAAAACAGGCCTCATCCAATCACAACTGACAACTTCAACCCAAGCAAGCAATTCTCAAGACCCTCCCTTTGACTCCAATAAAAACAAAAGCCAGTTCAAGGCAAGATGATTGACTTCACTGAACTGGGTGTTATCCTGTCTGCCCTGGGCCTCTCTCCACAGATCAGCTGACTGTCTGCCCTGGGCCTCTCTCCACAGATCAGCTGACTGTCTGCCGAATCGCAGAGCATGACTTCCATAGCTCTGGCAACATCCCGTAAGGGTATCTTAAAACACTGGACTCACAAACCTAATGCCAGAATGTGAAATCAAACCCATGACCTTCTCAGCATGAAGCCGATGACCCGACCACTTCGCCATAGAGATCCCTCAAGACTTCATAAAAGACGTTTTTAAAATAAGAACATGCTTTAAACAAAAATATTGATAAAATATCATTCAATGCATAAAAACATACAACAGAAAAGCAAGAAGAAAACAAAGGACATGACAAGGTCACAGACAACTGCTCAGGAACATGTGATAGAAAACAGGGTGCATAAAATGAAGATAGAAAACTGACAGAGTCTGCAAACACAATTACGGCTCAGAATTGGCAAACACAGGACGGGAAATTTAAATTTGCACTCTGATAATTCTCAGGTTATTAAAAAATCTGAATGTAACTCTTACATCTCCCCAGCGTCCCACGGCATCGTTGATGTCATTACGGCCCAGAGACAGGTCAACGATGCATTTGTTGACAGCCTTGCTGCTTCGCTCTGGGGTTAAATCCTCCTCGGCAATTTTCACCCAGCCTAACGATCGAACAGCAAAGCGGACAACCTTCTCAGAGTTTGTGTCCAGAGATGAGAGTAGCTGTTTCTCAGGGAATGTTGATCTAAAAGACAAGGAATTATTCACAGAAACGCTACTATGACAATCCTATTAAACTTTAATCACAGAAAGCTACAGTAGCAAATTTAACTAAGAGTTGAAGGAAACTTTTACAATGTTTTAAAAAAAATGAATTCAAAATATTAAAATATCTTATTATAGGTTCATATATAAGTAAATATTGTAAACATGCTGATCAAATATTGCAATATTTGAATTACTATTGAATATCAGAATATCTTAATTATATTTTTTAAAATTTAGAAATCTTATAACATGTTAACGTTTAGTGGGTTTCTCTCCCTTAGTGGGTGGGAGCTTCTCACCTTCAATTAAGGCTTCAAGTAAGCCCCTTTGCAAGACATTTCAGACATACTGGGAATAGTTTTTGGCTTACAGTTTTGGTGACTGCATGGCACACAAGGGCTCTTAGTGGTAGCCTCTCTTAGTGTGTTCCTCTCTCTTAGTGGAAGCCTGTCTTAATAGGTTCCTCTCTCTTAGTGGGTTCCTCTGTTAGTGGGTTTCTCTCAGTTATTTCCTCTCTCATAGTTGGAATCTCTTTTAGTGGGAGCTTCTCTCAGTGGGTTCCTTTTCTTTCAGTGGGTTCCTCTCTCAGTGGGAGCCTCTCTCAGTGGAAGTCTCACTCAGTGGGAGCCTCTTTCAGTGGAACTCTCTCTCTCAGTGGGAGCCTCACTTAGTGGGAGCCTCTCTCAGTGGGAGCCTCACTTAGTGGGATCCTCTCTCAGTGGGAGCCTCACTTAGTGGGAGCTTCACTCATTGGCTAACATATTTGCCTGCCAGCCTTGTGATCATGTATTTGAATCCCCATCGAAGTCTGAGAAGTAAATGAGGCCAGCATGATACTGACCTAATCACCCATCGAGTGTCAACTGGTCCATACAAATATGGGGCTAGCACCGTTTGCCAAATGTACCTCAACATATTGAAAAATGTGCCTTACCTTTTTCTTACACATGTAACTCTTAGCAGAATGTGTGACAGCTGATGAAGCTCAAATATCACCCCAGATATATCCCAATTCTACTAAGAGAGTGGCTCCAAGAGTTAATGTGCTACAGGTCAAGGTTAAGTAAAATATATATGAGGGAGCTTAACATGAAAACCCTACATGTTATTTTTTTTTTTGGGGGGGGGGGGGGGAGGGAGGGGGGAGAGATATATTTCAAAAAGTAAAGAACAAATGTATCATTTTTCGATGTAGTCACCAGTGTGTTCAATCAGCACCGATCAAGTGCTTGGATTCCTGTAGAAAACAATTATCTAGGGTCACTACTCGGTGTGCCAGACCCGGTCGTAAACAGGCTGTCACAGAAGTCACGCCGTTTTGAAACCTCCTACTCCACTCATACACTTGCTGGACTGACAGGCATGCATTGCTATACTGGACCTTCATTCGCCGATGAATTTCTATAGTTTTCACCCCTTCAATGATCAAAACACGGATAACAGAATGCTTCTCCTCTTTGCTATATGTCAAATGTGGGGCGGCCATCTTTAAACTGTCCTTATGGCGTCAACATGTTCGTCTGCAATGTGATTTCATGTGCTTAACACTCTTGCCATCCTTAACAACAAATATATTGATATATATAAGTTACAAGACAATGGCATGGTTATTGTAATTTCTTTGATACTTTTAGTGTTTTTATTTGAAGCCTGCCTTGTAGCTCCTACACCATTCCATTATTTATATGTCACTTCTGGTAGTCCATATGTTGACATGTGGTTAAAAGTTAGTTGCATATCCTTTACAGGACGTAGCAGTAAACCATAGCATCTTTTGGCTGTTCGTGCTTTGGGCAAGTTTACGTTCGGTAGTTTGCCATTGCTTTCTGGATGACCGGCACCCATACCATTTCATAAAAAACCACCGTAAGGCAGTCTGCTGCCAAATCGCCTACAGCTGTGTTTCGAACGCTGTATGCGGGATTACGAACTGCATCCGTAACCCCATGTGGTGGCATTTTCAATTATATGTCGACTTAAAGCAGTGAGATTCAAATTACTGTTATCCATAACTTGAAATTTACTCTGAAAAGATGAGCTTGTAAAATGGGGGTTTATGCGCGTACACAAAGAGCTCTTGACAAATGAACATTATAATATTTTTAATATAATTACAGCTTTTACTTTTAACAGCAACTATTATTATCATGGGAAGAAATGGTGAAACAGGAGGATTTATAATAAAGAGGAGCATGTGAGGAGAAGGGGGATGTGAGGAGAAAGGGGATGTGAGGAGTGAGGAGAATGAGGTGGAGAAGGATGTGAGGAGAAAGAAGAAGAGTTAAACAGCAGCAGTCAAAAGCCCACTGTGTGGGCTTCATGAAAGGTGGAAGAGTGTCCTAGTGGCACGAAATGGAATATTGCTTGGATAGCAAATCCATTACGTGGAAAGTCCGAATCGAAAGCTCACTGTGTGGATGTCATCTGCAGACTGCATACTTCTGGTTTCCGGAAGAACAGCCTATGGTGAACGGAAGGCCCAATATACGGAAGTAAGGCTAAGCAGCCATGTGCAGGACGTGACGATTCCTTGGGTGAGCCCAGTACCAGAGCGCTGTGTGTCGGCTCTGCAAGTATGGAAGCCTCCTTGGATGGCGGGGAATGCCCATGGTCTGCCCCTGCCTTCCCTTGAGGGCTGACCAGGATGTCTTTGGCTGTTCTATATGGGCCAGCTGGGATGGGGGATAACACCACAACAGTGAGAGTCAAACGTCCTAAGAAACCCCCGGGAAGGTTAACCTGGTCAACAAATGCCCGCAGAAGTCAGATGTGTCGGCCTAACGGCGCAAGAACGCAGCTCTGCTGTAAACAGGCACAACGCAATCACGTCCGAAAAAAACTCCGGATGAACGCAGAAGAAGAAGAAGAAACAGCAGCAGAGAAGGAGCATGCGTGGAATATAAGGGGGGTTACAACAGCAGAGGAGGATGTGAGAAGAGAAGGAGAAGTTACGTCAGCAAAGAAGGAGAAGGTGAGGAGATGGGGAAAGAGTCATAACAGCAGAGGCGGTGAATGTGTGAAGAAAGAGAAGTTATAACAGCAGAGAAGGAGGATGTGAAGAGAAGGAGGAAGAGCAGCAGTAGCAAAGAAGAAGGATGTTTGAGGCAGAATTAGAAGTCATAACAGGAAAGAAGGGGGACATAAGGAAGAGAAGGACAAAACAGTGTAGAAAAGGTAGACAGACAGGGAGACGGTGCATGAGATGAAGAAAAACAGAGAAGAGGCATACAAGATGTAGAGAAACAGAGAGGCGGCATATAAGATGTAGAGAAACTAGGGGTGTACCGGATTTCGGCTCCGGCTCCGGCAAATCCGGAATCCGGCCATTTTTACAAATCCGGCTTCGGCTCCGGCCGGATCTCACTTCATAAATCCGGCCAAATCCGGCTCTGGCCGGATTTCAAAAATTTGAATCCGGTACAACCCTAAACAGTACTGAAAACACTCATGGCTTTCCTCCAGAAAGAAGGTAGTGATGCTGGGATCAAAACTATGAAAGTAGCCCTGCTTGAAGCTGTTAGCAGCAGATTTGCGGACATTGAATCCAACAGTATTTACACCTGTGCCACACTACTGGATCCTCGATTCAAGCTGTGCTTCTTCTCCGAACGTGGTAAAAGTGATGCACGAGCCCATCTGCTGTTAGCAGCTAACTCCATTATTGATTCAGCAAACACAGTCAGTCCACAGGATCCATCAGCTACTATTAGTAGTAGTAGTACTAGTGTTTTGACTTCTGTGAGCACTGCCACACAGTACGAGTCCAGCCTATGGAGCTGTTTTGACACAATTGTCGAGGAAAATCCCACCACAGATCGTTCTGCAAGTGCCGAAGGCAACAGCATTAACACTGAGGTGACACAGTACCTGTCAGAGCCACTTCAAACTCGACAGTCAGATCCAGTTTCATGGTGGCATGCCAATAAGCAAAGATTTCCAAGTATGGCTAGACTGGCGCAGGCATTTCTTGCACCACCACCTACAAGTGTGCCATCGGAAAGGCTGTTCAGTACTGCAGGAGACATTATCACTGACCACCGTAGTAGCCTTTTACCACAAAATGCGGAGACGTTGATTTTCCTGAAATACAACTCGTCCCTTCTTGACTCTGAGAGTTCAACTTCACAGCCATAATGAAGACTGACTGACTGAAATAGTGAAATTACTGAATGAATGTATTTCAATAAATTCAATCTGTTCAATGTACTGTTGTTGTGAGTTGTAACTGAGCTGCCAATTTGCCAACTGAAAACAATGTGAAAACTAAAAACTGAAAACTAAAAATTAAAATTACTAAATTAGCATTATGTGCTTATGTATTATGTTTCATCTTGAACTTATGGAACTTAATATTACTTAATTACTTATTCTAATGTAAATGTAATTATTTTACATTTAAATGATTTAATATGAGTATATGTCATCATTGTCATGTCTATAGTAATGAACTGCAGTAATGAACAGTCGAGTGACTCCACTCAACTAAGTCAAGTGATGTAGTAGGTTATTTTATTTTTATTTTTTTATTTGTAAATCCGGCTCCGGCCGGATCTGACTTCATAAATCCGGCCAAATCCGGCTCCGGCCGGATTTCAAATATTTGAATCCGGTACAGCCCTAAGAGAAACAGAGAGGTGGCATAGAAGATGTAGAGAAACAGAGAGATGGTGTAGATGAAGAAAAACAGAGAAGAGGCACAGAAGATGTAGAGAAACAGAGAGATGGTGTAGATGAAGAAAAGCAGAGAAGAGGCAGAGAAGATGTAGAGAAACAGAGAGATGGTGTAGATGAAGAAAAACAGAGAAGAGGCATAAAAGATGTAGAGAAACAGAGAGATGGTGTAGATGAAGAAAAACAGAGAAGAGGCACAGAAGATGTAGAGAAACAGAAAGATGGTGTAGAAGATGTAGAGACACAGGGAGGAGGCATGGAAGATGTGGAGTCACAGGGTGCAGGTGTGGAAGAGGTCCAGAAACAGGGACAGGAGATGTGAATAGGCACAGAAAATAGAACAGCTACGACTGCTGTAGATAACGAAAACAAAAGGAAGAGAAGGTCTAACACAAGGAGTAATAAGTGAAGAAGCTGTAGGCAAAGAGGAGACGGTATAAAAATATGTTAAACAGGCACAACAGCAGAGAAGAGGGATGCGAAGAAGAGGAGATGGATGGTGTAGATGAAGCAGCAGCAGCAAAAGGAAAGGAAGATGCCGAGAGAAAATGAAGAAAAAGAAAAAGAGTAGAAGACTGAAACACGTATACATTTCACAAAGTCACGAGCCAGTGAAACTGAATACTTACAATGATTTCAAAGACGTGGCTGCATACTGCAATGCATGTCCCTCAAACTCCGCCAACAGCCGCTCAGTGCTAGATCTGACACTGTTTGGAGTGGATGGCCGAGATCCTGCAGAGCTGGAACCCTGGACGATTTCAAGAGGAGGTCAGTACACAAAA
Organism: Cepaea hortensis; assembly: GCA_963921405.1. Taxonomy (NCBI): domain Eukaryota; kingdom Metazoa; phylum Mollusca; class Gastropoda; order Stylommatophora; family Helicidae; genus Cepaea; species Cepaea hortensis. Next base: position 100,298,806 of record OY992879.1, on the reverse strand, counting down.
GAAAGAACCATGTCCCATGCCTTGAGGTGTATCTGGTTTACAGTGCTGGCCCTATTTTAAAACCTGATTGGCAATTATTTCAGATGTGTTCAGTATCACACCAGCCATCTTTACTGCCCAGAAAGGTGCCCATGTCAGGTTTGTTGGAACTAGGAGTGGAGGTCCAGGTTTAATACATCCCCACTGTGAGGGGGATTGGCACACATGACCATCAGGTTGGTGGGCAAGGGCTAGTCACTGTGCTACTGCTGCTCCCTCAAGGGAAGGTAATCATTGTTAAATATAACCGCACAATGTTAACATAAATAACGAAGAACACCTGTGTTTATTGTGGGGACAGGTGAACTAAAGACCTGGGAGACTACAGGTAACCTTTAGTACATGCAGTGTTGTAAACAGTTTTTTTTAAAAACATTAGTTGCATGTCCTTTATAGGATGTTGCTGTCAACCTCAGCATTTATTGGCTGTTTATAATTTACTGGGAGATGAAATGTGACATCAGCATTGTAGGGAGATAAAATGAGAATATGGTATGACGTGTAACTTCAGTAACATAAGTAAAAAATGTGACACAATGGTTTGTATTCTCCCTGGCGAAGGGGTTAACGACCTTCTCCATGATCCTGTATATCCACGTGAGGAACACAGCTGCATGAGATTCAGCAGCGGATCACGTCACGTTGGTTACTCACAGGGTATGTGAGCCAGTCACTCAGAAAGCAATGGCAAACTACTGAGCGTAATTTTGCCAAGAACATCAACAATAGCTGAAAAATGCTGGTGTTAACTGCAACGTCCTGTAAGGGATGTGCAACTTAAAAAAAAAATATAAGAACAGGAGATGAGAGGAAGCTCTGTGTGGAGATAAAATGATGCCAGTGATGGAAGGACAGAAGATGAGAGGAAGGCCTGCGTGGAGACAACTTGATGTCAGCAATGTTAGGAGGGGAGATGAGAGAGTGGTCTGTGTGGAGACAACATGATGTCAGCAATGTCAGGAGAGGAGATGAGAGAGTGGTCTGTGTGGAGACAACATGATGTCAGCAATGTTAGGAGGAGACGAGAATGGTCTGTGTGGAGACCAGGTCCCTCAACAGCTAGTGTATATAGTGTGTTGGGAGACTGCTGGCAGCAGATTAAAGGCATTTAGAAGGAATCATATTTAGAAATACATGGATAAAGGGAACAAAACCATCAGCATAGAAAACGCTTGAAGCCCTAATGAAATGCACAGGGCAACGAAACAGAAGATCCAAAAACAACAGGAAAAGACAATTGGGGACAGAGATCAATAATTGGGGAAGACATGGAGGTAATTGCAGAAGGCAGCAAAAGACAGGAGTGCTTTGCATGGCACCAACTTTGCTTTATGTATTCTTTCTTTAATGAAATACACATCCTCCTGTGACATATTGCGCAACAATGGATGAATAATTCTCCATATTTGTTCATTATTCTAAATTTGTGTTTCCCCATGGTCTCTTCATAACCTGTGTTATCCGATCTAATCTTGGCATTCAGGTTACTCGTGAACATTATGATGAAGTCCTTTCTTCGATTACCTATAGCAATTTGATTTACCATGTAAAATTCCTCCTGAGCTTATTCTTCCTTACCGGTTGTCAGGGCATAACACTGGATCACTTTCATGTTTACTTTATTTTCCGCGGTTCAGAATGTTGCTGTGCATATTCTAAAATTCACTGCTTTTGTACGAGTATTTTCTGTCTCTATAGACAGCATTAGGCCCACTGATAGTGACATATTCCTCTCTTGAGCCTGAAAAGAGAACAGTTTCACCTGTGTTTAGAACCTTTTCGTCCACTCCCTTCCATATTGTTTTGCATAATCGCCAAATGCTAATCTTATGATAATCACTCTACTCACCATTTGTGCTGTCTTTCCAATTTATACCTACTTCTAACATTCCCGATACAAATTCTGGAGATGATCCTTGGTCAAATGAGGTCATTTGGCGATCCAGACTCCTTACATTCTCTGCATTGCATCACACTTCTTCTAGGAGAAGCGTTTCCTTTAAGCTTGGTTGGCTGGGTTATTTTTCTCTCCTTCTCTTTAAACTTGTTAATGGCTGATTGAATTTTGCGGCCAAAGTGTTCTACAGGAGGTTAAAGCCAGTCCCAGACAACGATCTCTAGTAATCTCCTACACTATGCACTGTAGGTTACAGTGTTACTATTATTTGCTTCTTTATGGGCAGAGGGAATAACAGGGTCAATGGTAATCTCCAGATATGAAGCCCATAAACCGGCATTCTCCTTCTGTTTATGCTTAATCTTGACAAGGTACAAGAGGAATAAGATGAGATGAAACGAGATGAGATGAGCTTCTTTATGGGTGATGATAAAACACGGGCGATCGACTATTAGCTTTTCATTTACAAATGTTGAAAACCCTTGCTAATTGTATAGTACCCATCAAAGTCGGCCAATTCGGCATGTCTGTAAATGATGGCTACTCTAAAATTTGTGCATTGTTAGACTTCAAATACGAACATTATAGGGCAACAAAGGGGCTAACATATTGCTATTACTCTGTTTTGTTGTTATTAAAATTAATTCTTCTTAAATATCTGGGCTGCAATTATCCGTGTTCATGAATGGTTCAGGTCAGCGTGTTTACATCTGGTTAAACCACATGAGGTGTTCCAACAAAACTGGAGCCATGTACTGCAATTTGATCAACTAGCCAGCATTTTATGGCACCTGGTTTTATGGTGTCCATTAAACCCTGGTTCTGGCGTGAAGTTTGGAAGGATGCTCTGCCACGCTGGGTGTTTATTTCAAATTGAGGCTAGTGCGTATGTCCCTGATGTGTCAGTCTCTTGTTGGGTATTGCGGTTGATTCATCTATGTCCTAGGCAGTGTTATTACTTAAATCATTCAGTGTGAGGCGGTTATTATGTTTAACGCTTTTAGCTACTGACAGTTATTACATTTAACTCTTTAAATCTCAAACAACTATTACATTTAACTCTTTCAATTACAGACCGTTACTACATTTAACTCTTGAAATCGCAGACACCTTTTGCATTTAACTCTTCAGTTACAGACAGTGATCACATTTAACTCTTTCAGTTACAGGCAATTATTGTATTTAACTTCAGAAACCCCAGACACCTATTACATTTAACTTGTTCAGTTCTATACATTTATTAAGTTAGCCCTTTTCATTTTCATGCAGCTATTACATTTAACTTGCGTTCCCTCAACGCGAATGCCTAGATTTATTCTTATTATAATATATTCTATAACTATAAGGGGCGTTCATTTGAAATCCGTTCGTGCCGCACCGCACGTAATTGCGTACGTTGAACATGATCATGTCATAGTCATGTGGTAAGTAATGACCAATGAATAAAAGAGCACGTGCTTATCGTCCCATAGATTCTGTTTCTGACCGTTAAGAAACTGGCCGGTTTGATCCGAAATCCGTCTAAAGAAGCTCAAAGAGCGGTGATTCAGTTTCTTTCATTTGATGGATGTCGACCAGTGGACATTCATCGAAGAATACAGGCAGCACGGTAACAAATGTATGTCGAAGACAACAGTGACAGAGTGGCCACGAATGTTTAGGAAAGGACGTCAGTTCACGACAGATCTTCGACGGTCGGGTCAAGCGCATATTGTTGCAACAGAAACAACCATCGCCAAAATTGGTACAGCAGTCCAGATGAACCGTTATCGAAGCATACGTTCGCTAGCGAAAAAAATTGATATGTCAATTGGGACAATTCAAAAGGTCGTTCGTAAGAAACTGCAATATCGGAAGGTGTGTTCACAGTGGGTACCACGGATGTTAACAGGCCACCAAAAATAGGAACCCATGGGATGGTGTTTGAACCACTTGCTGTGTTACAGAGTGGAGGGTGATGCATTTCTCTTCCGCATAGTGGCAGGCGATGAATCATGGTGTCACCACTTTGAGTCGAGCAGAAAAAGAAAGAGCATGCAATGGAAGCATGCTGGATCACCAAAAGCCAAAGAATTCAAGTTACATGTTTCCGCTGGTAAGGTTATGCTGAGCGCATTTTTTGACCATGAAGGGCTATTGTTGGCCGACTTTAAAGAACCTGGTGTCAACATCAGCTCTACCCTCTACTTGCAAACACTAGACAAGCTGCAAAAAAGTCATCAAGAATAAACGACCAGGCATGCTTTCTCGCGGTGTGAGTTTGTTGCACAATAATGCTGAGTGGTCTCGAGGTATGGTGTCCGCCTCGAGTGCTGAAGGTCCCGTCCCGGGTTCAGGCCCCGGTGAGGACCGGAATTTATTTAAAAAATCCACCTGGACTTCCAGTAATAAAATTTCCCCTGGTCTCTGGGTAGTGAGATCGGACGCCCGTGAGTATTGTTGCGCACGTAAAAAATCCCTTGGCAGTTGGAAATCGAAAAAGAGCAGCCTAACGGCGCTGCCCGGGCAAAATTTCGAGTTAAAAATCTACCCAAGTATTTCAGGATCCTCGCCGATGCAACGGAGTTCGTGCATTGAGCTGAGTTTCTCCAGACTCAGGTTTGAGTTAGGAGGAAAACGGAGCACTTATGGGTTAAACCGTGTGCCGTGATGTTGATCCAACGGCTAAACAAACAAACAAACAATGCTCGTCCGCATGTCGCAAAGATTGTGCAGGAAGCAATAGCAAGGAAGAAGTAGGAAATTCTGCAACATCCAGCCTATAGTCCTGATTTATCACCATGCGATTTTTATTTGTTCGGACCTCTAAAAAAAGCTCTCAATGGGCAACGATTTCACACAGATGCAGACGTAAAGAATGCGGTAAACACTTGGTTCAGTGACCAACCACAATCCTTTTTTGCGGACGGCATTCGCCGCCTACCTAAGCAATGGGATGCTTGCCTGAATGCCTACGGCGGCGACTTCTGACCAACCCATGGTGCATAATTTATTCAAAATGAATGCTTTGTTTAATTCTACCACACATGTTAATGTTTCTTTCATGCTTTTGTAATAAAGCCATTGGAACGGGTTTCAAATGAACGTCCCTAATATAATCAACATTCACAAACATCATTACTTCGTACGTTCAAACTATTATTATTATTATTATTATTATTATTATTATTATTATTATTATTATTATTATCATTATTATTATCATTATTAGAATTAAGTACATCTCCGCATAATGATTCCGTTTATTATTGGTGCTACAACAACTCTTGCTCCCACTGCTACTATTACTGCTGCTATTCTAATATAACTGCTACTATCCTTCCTGTTAATTAATACTACTTTTTTTTTTTTGCGCACGCTCGCTTTGAACTCAAACGTAGGCCATACACACTATTTATAGTAGTGAAGGACTGAATTTTGCGTGTGGATTAGCTTTCCTTATTAGCAGTGTCCCTCGCTATTAGGCGAACCCACTCGGACTTCAGAGGTACTTGTAATTTACGTACCCAAGTCAAGAACGACAGGTTAGCATTTTAGTCCAGTTGTCCGGTGTAGGGGTTGAACCACTTACCTCGGCAGCAGCACAAGGGATGTTTAAGAGCACGCGTTCTTACAAATTCGGCCATGCGGACCTGCATTAATACTACTTATATGACTGCTACTAAAGCAACAACTAATCCTACTACTACTACTGCTGCTGCCGCTGTACTTCTTTAGAAGCCATAACATAACTATTTTCTCCATTACTACAAGTATTATTAATATTGTATCATATTGTCTATTTGCGACTGACCCCAATAACAACCAACTCCTAAGGTCAGACAACTCCAGCATTCATTACTCTTGTAATTGCCCTCTGTCACCATGCTATCAACCACTCCTCCTCTCTGACATTCTAACTCCTCTCAACATTCTAACCAAAAAAGCCACCGACAATTTGATACCGCCTGGGAACCACCCAGGTCGGTGTCCAGCCTTTAAAATACTTGCTAGGGTTCCTTTGAACTGACAGGTTTCCTCCAAAAACAGTGACCAGATAAAAACGAGGTGTGGTGGCGATAATGTTGGTTGAGTGGCACTAAAATCAACGAAGCTATGTGTATCGGTATCACAACTAGTGATCACGGTAACAGGGTGGGCTTTATTATTTTTTTTTGTTTTTCTTTTTAAAAACAAAATTACCACGACTACCACTAACAACTCTTCTTTTTCTTTCTCCCCCTCCTCTTCTTCGTGGTGTTCTTCTTCCTCTTCCCCCTCCTTCTTTAGAAAATACATCGTAATTTCAATTGTTTAGGGAACCAATGAGACACACATTCAGAAGTATTGATTGGCGCTCACTGAAAAAGAAAAGAAAAAAGTCGAAGCTATAGGCAACATACAAACTGAAAGCTACCGTTACAGTTACCATACTGGGATTCGAACCTGTCACTCCTCAAATTACGACAGCCACTTGCTCCTGGAACAAGTGTACTCAGGCGCATGGCGTACTATTGTGCCCTGGGACTAATACATATTTACAGGTAATATTGTGTCTTGGGGTTAACATGGTATCTATAAGACATGTAATATTTTGTCTTGGAGTTAACATGGTATCTACACGTAATACAGTATTCTTTGTTTCCCAGTGTTACCATTCTTTGTTTCGCAATGTTACTATTCTTTGTTTCCCAGTGTTACTATTCTTTATTCCCTTAAGGACCTCGACCACACAGGGGTGGATACTGGGGACTAAAACGGTTTAAATATCAACCTGCGTCAGAATGCCCTGTTCCAGGCTAGAACTCTGATTTCCAGTCATTGCTGTCGTGGGCTTTGCTTTGGACACTGTCAACTAAGCTCCTCGTTCTTTTCTGGTGTTTTCCAAATAATCCACGTGACTGTTAGCCGTCGCCCCATGCCTTAGTAGGGCGTTGTGTCATGGAGCCCACTGTCCGGTTTTAATGGTGGGGTAAGGTACTTTAAGCGAATCATGATATACTAGGTACTTTTAAAGAGGTAGTTTGCCGTTGCTTTCCTCTATGGCAGTGACCTTACTGGTCGGAGACCGCAGCCATTGACTCAAGAAGAGTTCCTCTGCCTGCCGTCGTAAAGCTCGAGGCCATGACCCACAATATCTGTCGGCTGCCCTCAAAATTCCATCCAGCACCTGCCTTCCGTGGCTTCTTTTGAAAACTTCCAATAAAAGGAACACAAAATAACATCACATAGTTCACAGGAATACACTATTCACAGGAAATCCATAGGAAATCACACGAAATCCAAAGGATAACACTAAATAGCGTCCCTACGAAAAGTAACGCTTCATTTTGTCGCCATTGTACCGGCTATCAAGTATTGGCGTGCGGAGGAGGGGGTGTGGTTGGAAAGTGTGTACTCGTGTACAGTAGTTGCTCGATGTCTGCTAGGAAGTGACGGGAAATAAACAGTAGGAGGTGGAGGTTGGCAGAGTATCAATGTCTCTAGCGGTATCAGTGTCTTCAGACAGCACAGTGTCTTCGGGTAGTGCCCTAGGGCGATATATGGTGCTGTGGAGTTACAAAGTGAATGCTGCGTGGATTGAGAGAAGGAGGGAGAGGCGCTGTAGTAGAGACTGAAACAGTAACCATTTGATAAGGGATGATACAGTGTTCTTGGCTAACACAATGACCTCGTCCTAGGGGAAGCGTGCACCCTCCACCTCCAAATAAAGGGAGATCCCGGCGCATAGAATCCCGCCTTTCCCACGCCTTATCACGTCAATATCAGTCACCGTGCTGGACACCAAACACCGGTCGCCGCCCCGCAACTCCAGCAAGGGGCGTAGTCAACTATTCTAGTTTTTTTTTTTTTTTGACATATCCTTTACAGGACATCGCTGTCAACACCAGCATCTTTCAGCTGTATGTTGATTTCTAGGCAAGATTACGCTCAGTAGTTTGCCATTGCTTTCTGAGCGGCCGGCTCACATACCCCGTAAGTTACCGATGCGTTTCAAACCACTGCTGATTCTCACCGTCATCACGTCACTGACGAGAGTATACGAGATTACGGAGAAAAGTCATAACCTCTAAGCCACGAAGCCGGCTACTATTCTAGTTAGTAATGAATAATCAACACACATTGGAAAGTGGCTAGAGCAAGTTATACAAGAACATGATCGGAAGTGACCGAAGGGACACCGTGGTTAGAATGTATTCATTAGCGCATATAACATGAAATAATACATGATACTATTATAAGTTTGTTTGTTTTTTAAATTGCACGTCCTTCGCAAGAAAATTTTATGTTCTGTAGTTTGCCATTGATTTCTGAATGAGAAATCAGCAGCGACCATCTGACCAGCGTGTGGAACAAACCCACTACCTCGCCGTGGGAATTACGAGTGTAAGCAAGTTAAAGCTCTCAGCCACGCAAACTTCCATAAGAAACGGCATGACATTTGCTGGAACTTGCATTCAGACCCAGCCCTTATCTGCTGGTTGTGATTTACTAGGCGATTTAACCCTCAGTAGTTTGCCATTACTTTCTGAACAAGAAGTCAACATTTAAGTCCAGGAACAAACACACTACGCCGCCGTCAGAACAGAACGTTAATGCGCGTTAAATTTCTCAGCCACGTCACCTCCTGCAAGTTTAAATACATTAACAGATATTTCAAAATGGCACTTAACAGTACAACGTAAATGTCCTAGTGTCATTTTAAAATAGTTCCCCCCCCCCTTCTTTTTAATGTAGTTGTATAAGTGCAGTGGTTCTCAACATTTTTTGGCCCATGCACCCCCCTTCACCATATGTTCAGAATGTCATTCCCCCTTTCGTATTTCCTTCCTGTAAACCCCCCCCCCCCGCCCCTACACAGTATACGTAAAAATAGAAGCTAAATATAATAACACTTACTAGAACAAGTCTAGACGTCTACATAAAACGTGACTTTCGGGTCTACTTACGTTATAAAACGAATTTCAGAAGGGCGAGAAGTAAAAAAAATGTAAAGTATGAAGTGAAAAACAATATCAAGTAATCGGTTCTCGTATTAACGCGATCTTCAAATAATCTTAATCTCTCCCCCCCCCCCCCCCCAACCCTAAAATTCTCCCGGGGGGGGGAGAATTTCCCACCGGCTGAGAACCACTGTATTAGTGTCTTATTGATTTTTATGTCTGTGTGTTTGTGAAGACTAAAATAATAAATTATAAAAATAAAAATAAATTAACAAAAATTAAAGATATATAAGAAAGATGGAAAGAGTACAGTGTATGATAATATTAACATCCCCCTCCTCCCACTTGAAAACAAACAAACAAACAAACAAACAAACAGCAACAACGACAGCCCAGACAGATACTACACCATCAGAAGATTAACCAGAACCTTCACTTGGGGGGAGTACGATCAGCAACACGCAATGTATAGACAAGGGAATCATGAGTCTGTAGCGGAGTATACTAAAGGAACTGATCAAGACAGGAGGAAGAGCCAGCGTCCATATCTGTCACGCACAGTGCGAAAGAGTGTATATTTCAGCTTGAAGGATTTATCTAATTACTTTAGTTGATGTTGTGTGATTTCTGCAGTATGTACCCGACGAGATGCAGCGAAATATGCTAGGCAATAAAATAAATAGCGTAATTTATTGCTTGTGTCTTCGGTATTCAAATTAACATTATCAACACCAAAGATCCTGATAGGTGTTTTGAGTTCCAACAGCAACTTGAAGACGCTTTCACGGATACATCAGAAAATTGTACGGCAAGTGAAAAGTGGGGTATACTTAAGTATATGGGATATACTTATACTTATCTTATATATAAATTAGGATGTCCGTATCTCTGTCTGTCTGTATCTCTGTATGTATGTATGTATGTCCTTTATACGCTCGCGAACGGGCCATCCGATTGAGATGAAATTTTCTACACGCCTTCCTTTCATTCCAGAGATGCCAACTGTCGTAGTTTTTTTTTCTTCTTCCTCCTCCTCCCTCCTCCCTCCTCCCCCTCCCAAAATACGTACGTCCAGGAAATGGTCTTCTACATAGACACTTCTCTCTGAGGTCCGCGATAACATATTAACCTGGTGGGATGGCAATCAATCATCCTACTACCTCCTCCCTCCTCCTCCTCCTCCTCTCCCCTCCTCCTCCTACCCTCTTCCTCTTCCCCTCCTCCCTCTCCCTCCTCTTCCTCCTCCCTCTTCCTCCTCCTCCTCCCTCTTCCTCCTCACTCCTCCTCCTCACTCTTCTTCCTCCTCCCTCTACCTCCTCCCTCCTCCTCCTTCTTCCTTCTCCTCCCTCCTCCTCCCTTTTCCTCCCTCCTCATCCTCCCTCTACCTCCTCCCTCCTCCTCCTTCCTCCACATCCCTCCTCCTCCTCTCCCCTCCTCCTCCTACCCTCTTCCTCTTCCCCTCCCCCTCCTCCCTCTACCTCCTCCTTCTTCCATCCTCCTCCCTTTCCTCCTCCTCCTCTTCCTCCTCCTCTACCTCCTCACTCTCCTCCTCTCTCCTCCTCCCTTTTCCTTTCTCCTACTCCTCCCTCTACCTCCTCCCTCCTCCTCCGTCCTCCACATCCCTCCTCTTCCCTCTTCCTCCTCCTCCCTCCTCATCATTCCTCCTCCTCCTCCTCCCCCTCCTTCTCCCTCCTCCTCTACCTCTTCCTCTCTCCACCTCCTCTCTCCTCCTCCCTCTCCCTCCTCCTGCGTTCTCATCCTCCCTCCTCCTCCTCCTTCTTCCTCCTACCTCCTCCTCCCCCTCCCTCCTCCTCTCTCCTCCTCTTCCCTCCCCTCCTCCTTCCTCCTCCTCCCTCTTCCTCCCTCCCTCCCTCCCCTCCTGCGTTCTCATCCTCCCTCCTCCTCCTCTTCCTCCTCCCTCCTCCTCCCTCTCCCTCCCCCTCCTCCTTCCTCCTCCTCCCTCTTCCTCCCTCCTCCTCCCTCCTTCTCCATTCTTCTCCTCCTCTGCCCTCCTCCTCCTCCTACCCTCTTCCTCTTCCCCTCCTCCCTCTCCTCCTCCATCCTCCTCCTCCCTCTTCCTCCTCCTTCCTCTTCCTCCCTCTCCCTCCTCCATCCTCCTCCTCCCTCTTCCACCTCCTTCTTCCATCCTCCTCCTCCCTCTTCCTCCTCCTTCTTCCTTCTCCTCCTCCTCCCTCCCTTTTCCTCCCTCCTCCTCCTCCCTCTACCTCCTCACTCCTCCTCCTCCCTCCTCCTCCTCCTCCCTCTACCTCCTCCCTCCTCCTCCTTCTTCCTTCTCCTCCCTCCTCCTCCCTTTTCCTCCCTCCTCCTCCTCCCTCTACCTCCTCCTCCCTCCTCTCCCTTCCTCCTCCTTCCTCCTCCTCCCTCTTCCCTCCTCCTCCCTCTACCTCCTCCTCCTCCTCTTCCTCCTCCTTCTTCCATCCTCCTCCTCCCTCTTCCTCCTCCTTCTTCCTTCTCCTCCCTCCTCCTCCCTTTTCCTCCCTCCTCCTCCTCCTCCCTCTACCTCCTCCTCCTCCACCTCCCTTTCCTTCCTCCCCTCCTCATTCTCCCTCCCTCTCCTCCTTCCTCCTCCTCCTTCCTTCTTCTCCCTCTGCCTCCTCCTTCTCCTCCTCACTCCTCCTTCTCCTCCTCCCTCCTTCTCCATTCTTCTCCTCCTCTCCCCTCTTCCTCCTCCTACCCTCTTCCTCCTGCTGCCTCCTCGTCCCTCCTCCTCCTCCTACCTCCTCCCTCTTACTTCTCCATCCTACTACCTCCTCCCTCCTCCTCCCTTCTCCTCCTCTCCCCTCCTCCTCCTACCCTCTTCCTCTTCCCCTCCTCCCTCTCCCTCCTCTTCCTCCTCTTCCTCCTCCCTCTTCCTCCTCCTCCTCCCTCTTCCTCCTCCCTCTCCCTCCTCCCTCTTCCTGCTCCCTCTTCCTCCCTCCTCCTCCTTCCTCCTTCTCCCTCTGCCTCCTCCCTCCTCCTCCTTCTTCCTTCCTCCTCCTCCCTTTTCCTCCCTCCTCCTCCTCCCTCTACCTCCTCCTCCCTCTTCCTCCTCCTTCCTCCTCCTCCCTCTTCCCTCCTCCTCCCTCTACCTCCTCTTCCCTCCTCCTCCTCCCCCTCCTCCTCCCTCCTCCTCCTCCCTCCTCCTCCCTCTACCTCCTCCTCCCTTCACATTCCTCCTCCTCCCTTTTTCTCGTCCTCCCTCTCCTCCTCCTGCTCCCTCCTCCTCCCTCATCCTCCCTCCTTCTCCTCCCTCCTCCTCCTCCCTCCTCCTCCCCCTCCCTCCTCCTAATCCCTCCTCCTCCCTCCTATTCCTCCCTACTCCTCCTGTCTCCGCCCTCCTCCTCCCTCCTCCACCTCCCTCTTCCTCCTCCCTCCTCCATTTAACCAAGACAGACAGACAGTCAGACAGATAGTCGGGAACGGGATCTTATATGACTACTTATATGATTTAAATGAGATGCTCTCCACCATGGGCTGGACTGGGTCAGACAGATAGATAGATAGACAGACAGACAGACAGTCGGGAACGGGAACTTATATGACTACTTATATGAATTAAATGACATGCTCCCCATCAGGGTCTGGGCGAAGACGGGCTGGGTCAGACAGACAGACAGACAGACAGTCAGACAGACAGATAGTCGGTAACGGGAACGAGAACTTATATGACTACTTATATGAATTAAATGAGATGCTCCCCACCAGGGTCTGGGCGAAGCCGGGCAGGGTCAGCTAGTACTTTTTATAAAACAGCGGTAGGGGTTTTTCGGTAGGGGTATGTGGCACCGTGGATCTTAAGAGACAGGACAGGTCTGCAGCAATTAAGGGCTGCAGACTCTGTAGCCCAGAGGTGGCCAACTTTTTCAGCAGGCGGGCCAAATTTCAAAAATAATATTTCCTGCCGGGCCACGCACCTAATTGTTTTTTTTTAAATATTTTGTTAATTAAAGTAAACAAGCAAGCGTGCTACAGCTTCGACCACATCGTCGTTTCCCACTCCGCGGGCCACAACATGACTTCCGGCGGGCCGCATGCGGCCCGCGGGCCTCGTGTTGGCCACCCCGGCTGTAGCCCTTAATTGATAGAAAGATAACTCTCTTATGAAACAAGGAATGAACAACGCAAAACACTCTCGGCGAGCTGAAGAGATAGGAAGGGTGTGCAAAGGCTGTGTGCGAACGACTATAGTCTGTTTACTTTTGTCTGCCCCAATATAAAATTCCATATCTCAGTAACCAACTGAGGGAAAATGATGAGATTTAGCATATAACCTTATCATTATGTCCACCCAACAAAAGGATTTTTGTTCTGGAGATTGTACAGCAGATTTCAAAGCTTGTTTATATGCGGTATATAATTTACGGGTCAGAGATGAAGTGCACATTATTAAATGTATTACGTCTTCACATGGAAACATTAGCGTTGAATAGTTAATTTTCACGTGGGACATGGGATTGGCCTTATGACAAGAGCCTCGCGTAGTGGAACGGGGCATTACTGTAAAACATGTTTGTTAGCGAGAAATCACTACTTTTTCACCAAAACATCAAAGAAATGTCGCCGCTTTCCATGATTTAAGTTGCTTTTGGACCTATCAAAGACATATTCCTTTAGTGGGGGTAAATATCAGACGGCAGGGAAAATTTCATAACGATGCAACAGACAGTTTTCAAAATAACTGATCGTGAATGAAGGCATTCAATTCATGGAAGACTATAGTGGATGAAATTACGCGAGTACATTCAAAATGCAAGTGATACGGGAAACAACAGAGGCATGTATGAAGGGATAAAGAGGCCTGCGGTCCAGTCATTAAAAGTGCACCACTGAAAACCATGACTGGAGAAAGCATCATTGATAAGAAACAGCAGATGGACAGATGAGTAGAGCACTATTTGGATCTTTACTCAAGTGAGACCAAACGACCGGATGATGTCCTCAACGCCATAGAGGCCCTGCCATCTATTGACCACCTGGACACACTTCAGACCATAACAGAAGTTAAGTGTGATGTTAATAAATTTTCTTCTGGCAAGGCTTCGGGTAAGGATGGGATTCCGATAGAGTGGGCAAGACACTAGCTCTACAGATACATCAGCTAATAGAGCTATGCTGGCGAGAAGGACAAGACCCACAGGGTTTAAAAGATTCAAGAATCATAACACTGTACAAGAACAAGAGGAATAGAAGTGGCTGTAACAAGTATAGAGGTATCTCGCTTCTATGTATCGTTGGGAACATAATTGCAATAACTGTTCTGCGCAGACTTCAAGTCCTGGGAGATCAAGTCTACCCCGAATTAACTTTCGAAGGAACCGGTCTACCATTGATATGATATTCTCATTGCGACAGCTGCAAGAAAAGCACCGTGGACATAATCGACCACTGTTTATAGCCTTCATCGATCTCACAAAGGAATTTTATCTGGTCAGTCGCGAGGGTCTGTTCAAGGCACTAAAGAAGACTGGCTGCCCTAGAACTCTTCTGTCCATTGTGGAATCGTTCCACACAAGCATGAAGGGTATAATCAAGTTTGATGGTGCAGCTTCAAAAAAGTTTGAAATTAAGAGTGGAGTTAAGTAAGGTTGTGTACTTGCTCCAAGCCTCTTTGGAATATACAGTTCACTTCTACTGAAATGTGCCTTTCGTTATCAGGATGGTGGTATACACATTCACTCACGCTCAGATGGTGGCCTCTACAATGCTCAGAGATTGAACGCCAAGACTAAAATTAGGAGGTACTGATCAGAGAGCTGCTTTTTATAGATGATGCTGCAATTACGAACCACTCTGAGGAAGAATTACAACGTCGACTATCTGCATTCTCCAATGCTTGTTCTGAATTTTATTTAACAATTGCAAAAGGAAGGTACAGATTATGTCACAAGGTGCGCATGGGATACCATCAATCTTTATTAACGACGCCGAACAGGAGATAGTAGATCATTTTACATATCCAGGATAAGAGTTAAACAGTAAAAGTAGATCAGGAAATCAACATCAGGATTGGCTAGGCAGCAACAACAATAAATAGGTTAAGAAAAAGAGTCTGGGAGAACAGGAAGCTTACCGCCAAAACAAAAGTCCTGGTCTATCAAGTCTGTGTCCTTTTTACTGTTCTTTATGGCAGCGAGGCCTGGTCAACTTACTCACGCTAAGAGAAACGTTTAAACATCTTTCATATACGGTGTTTGCGAAAAAACTTGGTATTAAGTGGCAAGACAAAATCATAAATACTGAAGTATTGGAAAGAACGGGTTATGTGACGGTTTGTTCCATGCAGTCTTCGTAGACTTAAATGGATAGAGCACATTAGGAGGATGGATGACGGTAGAATGCCAAAAGGACATCTTTTGTTGGTGAATTACAGATGGGTAAGAGATGTCGTGGTCGGCATCTACTACGATACAATGCGATGTAAGCGGGACACGATTGATACAGGCACTGATATTGTACATTGGGAGCAAGTCGCCGCCGAGTGTGTTGCATGTAGTACAAAGATCAGAAATGGAATAAAGACAAAGGAGAAAATGATTGCAGATAAGTCGCGCACCGAGTGTGTGAGACGTCAGATGGTGCGAGATGGTGGAAGTGATCATGTGTTCACATGCATCCACTGTAGACGAACATTTAAAGCGCGAATTGGTCTGATCAGTCACATTCGCTACCGCCATAAGTTGTAGTTATTATGCTTTTTGAAGCAGTTTAACAAACTATCGTCGGTCAAGACGGCAAGGTGCCAATAAGTCAGTCAGTTCGTCATTCCTTTCGGAACGGAACATCAACTTAACGTGTGGGTAGTCAACTCCCCCCCCCCCCCCATCCAGCCATCAGCGCATCGGAAGAGCAAGCACTCTTATCCTTTCGGCCACGTCAGCGTCTACACACACACACACACACACACAGAGAGAGAGAGAGAGAGAGAGAGAGAGAGAGAGAGAGAGAGAGAGAGAGAGAGGTAAATGTTGTTTGTCCATCAAGAATGATGATGACCATTCAATTCATCCACTGGGGATTGAAAGTATGGAACCGTGAGTTCTAAGATGGCTGATAAGGCCTATTTTAGCTCGAAATGTTCTTTGACAATGTGGTCAAAGAATGCTTGATGTTCCAGGAGGAGGATCTCCTGCAGTGGTTTTTCTGTTCAGCCTTTTCTTCACAACTCTTGCAGTCCTGGCTGCTTCACAAATGACTGCACCCTTGCGTAACGATGTACGCCACGAATTTCGGACCTTGATCGAGACGGGCCGTGTGGCGATTGAGAAGAATTCTGGCGAGTATCTTCCCAGCAATTGAGAGCAAGGCGATGCCTCAGTGGTTGTCACAGGATTGGCGGTTTGCTTTACGTTTGTAAAGATGGACTATTGACGCGTCCTTAAAATCTTGCGGCATGGTCTCGTTCATCCATATGTTAGAGAGGTAAATATAAACGAAAGAAAGGGCAGCACACAATGAATCAAACAAAAAAAGTATGCATTAACTATAACCTCACATCATCACTCTATCTCCACTCATTACTTTTCCCCCTTTTCAGACAGAAAGAGCTAGGTAACACAGGAACTGTTTGGGACTGAACGCATTCAAGACAACAAACTCAAACGAATTATTACAACAGTAACAAAACGAAAAACAACGAACCACTCACGCACTTGGCTATGAACCCAAGCTTAAATTATGCAACAACTTTAACAACCAGCAGACGATGTAAACACACGAAACGCATTCAATGTCAGCCTCCCAAATGCAAATTATCATCAATTTTGTATTTATTTTCACAAAACTCGCCTTTCTTCTAGGCACGCTTCTCCTACTTCGTTATTATGCAGTGTCAAATTTCGCGCCAGGGACAACACATCCCTACCGTCTGCTGAAGTACTCACAAAGAGCGCTGCATCTCTGCCGGTGTTTGTTGACCTGGCGGGGACTACAGTGCCCCTGAATTACCGCACAAATGTTCGCCCACACATTTGATTCATTGCTGGCACGTGACCGAATCCAGGAAAGATGGCGATTTTATTACAAACGACGGAACTGCGCAGTGGGCAAAGGTGGAGGATAGGTCTCAGCGTGCAGACAGGCTGACAGACACATACACACTCGGGTGACTGTGATTTTAAAGGCACGGCGACCGTCTTAAACGTGAAAAGCCAGTTGTATGTCTTTTACAGAACGTCGCAGTCAACCCCACCATTTTTTCATTCATTCATTATGTGTCGTGCCGATAAGCGTAGGCGGTCATGTTTCGCCATCTCACTCGATCACCAGAATCGTTGATCAGCTCACTTTTCTTGTCTCGACCATACCACGTGGCTAACCCAACCAGGTATTTACCTCTTTGCCTTCCCCTTGTTCTCTTCCCCCGATCTTGCCAGTTGTCACAAATTCTCTAATTATTCCTTCTCATAACGTGACCACCAACAAATGTATCATAATTCGTCAGATCACCATTTTATGGCTGTTTGTGATTTCTTGGCAATTTACGTAGTTTGCCATCGATTTCTGAACGACCGGAACTCAAATCATTAAATGAAAACCAGCGCAGGACGGCCTGCTTCCAAATATAATGCAACCATGGACATTATTTTCAAGATGGCTTCGAACGCCCCCCCCCCCTTTCCCGTTTATATGTTGAATCAGGTATATACAGCTAAAGGGGTTAGCATGGACGAACGGATAAGTGCGCTCGCCCTAAAACTGGTTCGCTGATGACGGAATATGAGGCTCATTCCCTATACTGATCAGCTGGAATTAAATGTTGGCGTTTCGTTCAGAAATCAATGGCAAACTACTGAGAGTACAACTGGCTAGAAGATCAACTTGGGATAGGTTGATCGGAAAGTCCCGTAAAAGACACGTAACGTGTTGAATATATATCTACAAGGTAACGATAGTTCCATAGCGGAGTGTGATGGCCATGAGATACGAGATGAGGTGGTCAAATCCCTTCCTCGTCGGCTTTCCTTCTCCAGACAATTCCCAGAAAATACTGATAAATTTCCGGTAGCCGTGTTTATGAGGCTAAGAGGCTGGATCGACTCCAGAGTCGTACTGGCAGGAAGCCGATACATCGGTGCAATGGAACTGCACTGGGCTGCCGCGAGCCGATACATCGACTTGGTATACAGTGCGTTATTTGTTTCATTTTTCTTATTTTCCGCAATTTTTAGTGCCTGGTAGTTGAAATGTTACACACATAAAAGAGTGCCCTTTGATCAGTGTCAGACAAGACGCGCAGATTCGTTTTTTTTTTTTTTTTAAATGACAAAACGAGTATTTGGGTAGTTTGTTTTGATTAATTTAGAAATGGCAACGCCTTCTGGTTCCCGACTGCTTAGATTTTCATCAAATTGGCGTTTTAAACAATTTTAGATTATAGTTATTCTGATTTAAAGGACTTTGTGAAAGATTCTAAAACTAATACCACGAGCAGTATTCAGTTAAATTATTTAGCAAGCGGTCATAATGGAAACAACACTAGCAGTGAAAGTTCATCATAATATGATGGCACATGTCGAATCATGCTTCCGGTAATGGGCCACACTTGTGTCCCTAAATTTGCTTTGCCTATCACAAAGTATTTAAGGAGTATTTAAATAATCACATTTAAAAGAATAATAATTATAACTAAATAGTAAATAGTGTGTGTGTGTGTGTGTGTGTGTGTGTGTGTGTGTGATGATGATGATGATGATGCTTGAATCTTTTAAACCCTGTGGGTCTTGTCTTTCTCGCCAGCATAGCTCTATTAGCTGGTGTATCTGTAGAGCGGGTGTCTTGTCCACTCTATTGGAATCCCATCCTTACCCGGAGCCTTGACAGAAGCAAATTAATAACTTAACTTCTGTTATGGTCTGAAGTGTGTCCAGGTGGTCAATAGATGACAGGGCCTCTATGGCGTTGAGGGCATCATCCGCTAATTTTGTCTCACTTGAGTAAAGCTCTAAATAGTGCTCTATCCATCTGTCCATCTGCTGTTTCTTATCAATGATGCTTTCTCCAGTCACGGTTTTCAGTGGTGCACTTCTTTTAATGATTGGACCGCAGGACTCTTTATCCCTTCATACATGCCTCTGTTGTTTCCCGTATCACTTGCATTTTGAATGTACTCGCGTAATTTCATCCACTATAGTCTTCCATGAATTGAATGCCTTCATTCACGATCAGTTATTTTGAAAACTGTCTGTTGCATCATTATGAAATTTTTCCTGCCGTCTTATATTTACCCCCACCCAAGTAATATGTCTTTGATAGGTCCAAAAGCATATATTAAAACTATATATATATATATAGTACAATCTGCTTCGTGTGTTCCCAAAATTTTTCATTTTGTGTGAAAATTGTGTGCTTCATTATATTATGTTTAAATTGTGATTTATTTGTGTTATGGAGCAGTTCTTGTGATATTGGTGAAGTAAAGTGGTGTGTTTATCATTATTCAGTAAATTTAACAGGATTATCTTCAAAGGATAAGACATAACGCCTTGGTGAGTAGACATTTAAAAAAATTGTAGACATTTAAAAAAATTGTCATCCCTTTTATTTAAATTGTTGTTACAAAACATATCATTATTGTAATAATGTTTCTAACTTCGCACAGAATTATTAACACTTCATGTTCCTTGTGCAGTCTCCTTTAACGAGACAGATATATTGATATATAATACAATATATCTGCTACAATTTTAACTATTTTTACATCATTATTGTGAAACACCCCTACTCCCATTTCCTTCAATGAATTTCTGCTTGGTCCAAACCCACTTCTTTGTTTGGCAGTGAATCAGTTAAACTCGGACCACTATCTTTGCAGGCACGCGTACTAAACATCATGCCATTGCGGCTGCAGGGGTATATATGTATATGCAAAGAGGCACCATAATGTGTGGCTCAGAGCCTCATATAGTTTTAATCTGGCGCTGAGCTCTGCCGACAGCATACATTTGTAGAAGCACAGTGCCAAAGAAATATGAAGCCCACATGTGAATAATTTTCCAATAACATCGCTCCAGCCCTTGCCTTTATGAGTTTGGATTGACAGGGAGATAAAGACAGCGAGAGGGAAGGACAGAATGACAGACGAGGAAGATGAACCGATGTCAAGGGTGTTGGGGTGGAATAAAAAAAGAAAAGCCATAGAGATAACTTTCGATATTGACACTGCAACGTCCCGCGGCAACTGGGTTTAATCTGGCTGTTCGTAATAAAATGACTCCATTATTTCCACAGCAAATCTTTCAATGGTAACAATGAATCGTTGCGGAAGGTCGTATTGTTGTGTATGAGGCTTATAGACATTCTCAACACTCTCCTCCTAATGACGTTTGCAGATGAACTAGTTTGAAACAAGCCGATGTATTGAAGTATTTGTGTACTTTGATAACAGCAGATGGTTGATGTGTACAGTAGAGTTAAAAAGTTAATTTCATATCCTTCACAGGACGTCACAGTCAACCCTAGCATTTTCAAATGAAAATCAACGAAAGGCGATCTGCGTCTGAATCGCTCGCAGCTGTGTTTTGAACGCGGTATGCAGGATTGTGAATTGCGTTCGTAACCCTTTCGCCAAAAAGCCAGTACACGTAGAGTAGTCCAAGCAAACGCTGCATTTCTGACAATGAAGAATACTATGTGCAATATAGCTTTGTTGTTGAATGTCAGGTCTTAGATATGACTGAGCTACCATATAACAGTGGACGGTGCTGCCTGCTTTCTATTAGCGCTAAATGTTGGGCGGCGCTCACCAAAGCCAACACTCCCCATTGTGCCAACGGCTTCGCGTGGAGGAGCGCAATTGGGGGGGGGGGTTACAAGCTTTATCCCAGAGCGAGTTAATGCATCCTATAGACTAAAGGTCATGACAGGGGAGACCAGGCCCTAAGCCTTGGTCGGCAACTAGTCTGGGATCGAAGCTCCGACAGGCGGACAGTTAGAGCATTGCTTTGCTGATCCGGCAGCCCCTACAGCTGGTCTTGTTCCAGATGTGTTGGTGTTACTTTTGGATCATACTTCATGGACAACTCATGGTCTCTATAATTCAGCCAATACTTAGTGCTATTGAGAGTTATAATTCCATCCCTGGTCCCCGCCAAGGGTTGTAGACGACAAGGTGCCAGTAACATCAATATCCTTCTAATCGAGGTGAGAAAACTTGAGATCTTAAAATATCGAGCCAATCCTGATGTACGGTACAGAATTATGAATAATTAACGATTAGTGAAGAAATATGTGGGAACTGCAGAGATGTGGTTTTATAGAAGAAACTTGAGAATACCATGGACGGATATAAACAGTAATAAGTTAATTCACAAACAGAACTGGCTACTCGCATAAAAACTAAGACAGTTCAATTTGTTCGGGCAGGGAACAGCTGGAGTACGTCGTGATAACCGGAGAGTTTGAATCGATAAGAGGCAGAGGGAGACTGAGAGAAGATGTTGGACAGTTTTGACATCAAGGCATAAAGAAACATCGCTAACAGAAATGTTTGGCAGTACGTGAGACAAAGGCCAGTACATAAGACAGTTATAATAGCCATCATAACAGGCATGGACTACAAGAAAGCGACAGAGTTTCGAGTCTTTTAAAAGATTAATGCCGTTAGCAGAATTGTCTTCTTCTTCTTCTGTTTTTTTTTTTTTTCGACTTATTCTTCTCCTTCTTTTTCTTCTCCTCCTCCACCTTGTTCTGCTGCTGCTCATCTTTACCCTCCATTGGAGCAGAGGCCTCACCAAGCAACTCACAACAAGACTTAAACAAGTACGTTCATGTTAACTGACTGCTCCTGTGTTTTCTATACCTTATTTGCTCATTCGTCTTGTTCGTTTGATACATCTCTCGTGTTTTCTATATGCATTTGTAAAACAGGCTATACTATTAGTGCCTTCTACAACTGTTTGCTACATAATCATGTTCACTGACTGTTTCACAAATGTCTTCCATAAGTATTAAAATTTCTTGTCCATGTCCTGTAAGATTTTCCCACACTTTTGTTAGAGCATTGAAGTCTCTGGCCTTGATACATGTACCCTCAGAATATTAGCCTATATGATCAGTTTCACTGACTATTTCACACATATTCTTCCACAACTATTTGCTAGATGATCATTTTCACGGACTACTCCACCACTGTCGTGTCGGTCTGTCTGCAACCCCCCCCCCCCCCCCCCTTTCTCTATATCTCTCTGTCTGTCTGTCAGCCCAGGTTTTGTGCTATGGAGACGTTTATGAAGTACAATGTAACAAACCATCGTCTGTCAAGACGGCGCAAGGTGCCAGTGACAGCAGATGTGCCGGTGACACAGTGTCACTGGCAGAAAGTAAGCAGCCTTACGTGACCACGTGGAGAGATGGTCGAGGTGTAGAATATGGATTAGAGGTCAATGTCTTTTTTTTTTTGGGGGGGGGGGGGTGCTTTCTCGCTTTGAACTCAAGCGTTGTTCATATATGTCCTACTACTTCTAGTGCATTGGACTGAATTTTGCTTGTGGATTAGCTTTGCCTAATACCAGTGTCCCACGCCATCAGGTGAACCCACTCCGACTTCAGAGGAACTTGTAATTTACATTCCCAAGTCAAGGACGAGAAGCAACATGTTAGTTCCAGCTGACCGTGTCGGGGTTGAACCCGCTACCTTGGCATCAGCACAAGTGTTTAAGAATAAGCGCTCTTATCCATTCGGCCATGCAGACCTCCAGACATGAATGTTCAAGCAACGAAAACTACAATAATGATCAACGCAAATTGCATATGTTAACATACAAGTGCCGGTCTCTCTGGCTGTGGGGTTACAACACTTTCTCTCTGTAATCCCGTTTATCACGCAGAGTCTCGTAGCGGAGCGAGAGCTGAGGCGGTTCGACCCCCGCTCGTGACTTGCGGGATACTGAGCCGGCCGCTCAGAAAGCAATGGCAAACTACTGAGCGTAATCTTGCCAAGAGATCAACATACAGCTGAAAGATGCTGGTGTTGACAGCTAAGTCCTGTAAAGGATATGCTAAAAAAAAACAAAAACATACAAGTGTATCGTATCGTAAACAAGCGATGCAGAGTATTGTTATCTGACTGTTGTGGGGCTCTGCTGTTTTTAGTTGTTCATCTTGCACTACTTAAACAAACGGGAACTGGTGATGACGTAATTTTTACCAATATAAACAAACAGCACACACATTTCAACCACGTGCATGACCTCATCAAGCAGTGTGCAAGAAGGGCGTGTTGATTATAATCTACCACCACCAAGGAGAATTTATGTCACTCTACTGCGGTCTTCTTCTTCATGCACCCTCAGACACTTACATATATTTAAAGAAGCAGCAGTCAACCTGAGTTTGTTGACATCTACATTGAGTCTGCTCTCAAATGGAGTGGGTGTGGGCCAAAGTAATATTCAAGTAAAGTTTATGCAGCGTGCACATTTTAAGTTCTAGACAGACTCCATCATAATGGAGACCATGGCTGATCCCTCCTCCAACTGCCAGACTAGTGTCTGCCAAGAATGCTCCATGTGGAGCAATTACATGGATACAAAGAAGACGTAATGCTGGAAGAAAATTAATTCATTCCCTTTTGGGAGTTGGGAGTTTGAGGCTTCGCGGTGGCAGACACACAAACATACTGGTACAACAGCACACCTGCATCCCCCTGAGTGGAGAAAAAACACGCACAATAAAAGGTTATGAATCTTACCGTTTCTGAGGCGGCAGGGAGTGGTCGCGGGGAGCAGAGTGCAGGCCCATCTGGAGGGGCCGGAGGTGGATGATGTCTCTGGATTGTTCCACTTTTTACGTGCCAGTAGTAAGGACCGTCCTCATCTGTGAAATAGGTATGCACCAGCTATACCAACGCTACTTACTTTGGACAACAATCCCTTTTAAATTAATTTTCGAAATGTGGCTGACTTAGTCGCAGGATTATTAATTTGAGGCTGGGATGGGCCCTGATTAGAACTTCGCGTATGAGGTTGGACGGGGTAGGAGTACTGGAAAAATGGCCCACTGCATGAAAACATTCCAGAGATCAGGATGGGGGTGAGAGGAATGAAAGAATCTGGATTTACAACAAAAACAGGCAAAGAAAGGAGCAAAGGAACATATTACTTCGCCAAAGAAAATCGGAGCAGGCATCTGGAAAACCACTACTATTGCTGCTACTACTAGTAGTAGTAGTAGTAGTAGTCGTAGTAGTAGTAGTAGTAGTAGTAGTAGTAGTAGTAGTAGTAGTAGTAGTAGTAGTAGTAGCAGTAACAGCTGCTGTAGTAGCAGCAGCAGTCGTAGTTGTGGTAGTAGCAGCAGTAGTAGCTGTAGTATCATCAGTAGTAGTATCATCAGCATTAGTAGTAGGATTTGTAGTAGAGTAGCAGTAATAGTAGCATTAATAGTAGTAGTAGTAGCAGCATTAGTAGTAGCAGCATTAGTAGTAGTAGTAGTAGTAGTAGTAGTAGTAGTAGTAGTAGTAGTAGTAGTAGTAGTAGTAGTAGTAGTAGTAGTAGTAGTAGTAGTAGTAGTAGTAGTAGTTGTTGTTGTTGTTGCAATAGTAGTAGTAGTAGCAGCAGAAGCATTAGCATGATCACTAGAAGTAGTAATAGTAGTAGCAGCACAATGTTATAGCATCCGATTGTCACACACGTCCCTAGATCCTCTCGTCTCGAGACGTGACCACAACACGGCGAGACTGGTCCTGGCACGGGTGATCTTGGAGCACTTAAATATTGGTCTTCTGGTTCGACCATTGGATTCCTAGTATTTTGCCTGTGATAAGAAGGATTATGGAAACCAACAGAATACAGAAGGTTAGTTGGTAGTTGGTTCGTCGGTTGTTTATCCTCTGCTAGACTGTGGACACATGTAATGAATCAATTACAATGGGTTCTGGTCGTCTAGGTCCTGAAAAAGGCTGGCACCAATAGAGTGAAACTTGGTGAAGACTTTTCTGGCAGCCCTGTACCAAAGTACCATCTTCACGGAGACTACTGCAGAGCTCTCCTGTCCCTATCCAAGCCCAGAAACTACCGGGGTGTGTAACCGGTGCTGGAACTTCACATCTTCAGCGATACATATCAGGACGTAACCAGGCCATGATTCAGCAGCGGCTAGGATTAGGCCTAGGTTCGGTTGAAGTTTCCCCCAAAGGTTTCATGTAATGAATTGTCCAGGCTCCACCCAAGGAACAGGGGCAATAGAGTAGGTCAAAGTAACATATCTCGCAGGGAGAAGTTGAAAGTTGTAAGTAAACCCAGAGGACCGATGTAACAACTATATGTGATCTCATGCTTCACTTCTTTCATTCATCTGGGAAAAACCTTGCCTGCGTTGTGTTCGTTCTACAGCTGATCTGTATAATCCCACATATAGCCATTATAGGTCGATACTCTCAGCTTCAACATGATACTGTTTTAGACCATGTTTATTTGTCTTGTTCGACACATACTATAATAATTATAGCTGTGGGGAGGTGTTATAATGTGTTTCTTTTGTTAAGGCAATGGCCTATTCAGCCCACTCCTTACCATGTTTAACCTGCTAGCGATGTTCATTATTTACAACTGCCGCTGGATTTTATAGTTATTTCCAACTGCCAAGAGATTTACATTATTGTCACATCTGGGGAGTTTTCATTATTTCCATATGCCGAGGGATGTTCATTGTTTCTAACTGCCGAGGCATGTTCTTTATTTCCAACTGTAAGAGATATTCATTATTTCCTACTGCCAAGGATGTTAATTATTTTCAACTGCCGATAATTGTTCAATAATTCCATCTGCCAAGGGATTGCCATTACTTCCATGCCGATGGATAGTCACTGAATGTTAACTGCCGAAAGATTTCTATTGTCATCAGCTGCCGAAAGATTTTCATTATTTTTAACTAGCAAGCGATTTATTATGTTTTATTTGCTGTGGGAGTTTGATTACTGTCAAATGGAAACGGATTGTGATTACTGTCAACCGGCAAGGGATTATGATTACTGTCACCCGACAAGGGATTTTAACCACTGTCAACCGCCAAGAGATGTTGATTATTGTCAACAAAATATGTATAGTTTGTCAATTACTGTCACCCGGCAAAGGATTTTGATTACTGTCAACTGGAAAGGGAATTTGATTATATTCATTATGTCCAAGTCTCCACAAGCAATCTGGATTTTCTTTATCGAGAAAATCAGACATCTTATCCACTACCCATAGATCGGAAGAGGGTGTGAGTTAATATCATCGGTTATTTCTATAAATAATATCACCCCGACAGAACTATTCTTGAAACAGATTCAAACCTAGCACTCGTTGGCTATGAGGCGGGCGCTTGCACCTTAAGCCACTCCTTCCCCTTGCTATAAATATAAGAAGCTAACGGTGGTCTAAAGTGGCGAACGAGCACCTTAACGAAACTCATGGGTACAAATAAGGGAGTCACGCTGGCAGAGAATTAATCAATTCCCCTTTGGGAGTTTCAAGCTTCCCAGTGACAGACACACATCCTGACACCACAAATTATGGAAATCAATATACCTTACACAGTTTCCAATGGGCTTTACCAAACCACTGGATTCTATCAGTTCCTAAGACCATCCTAACAGTTAACCAGCAGAAGATGACAGTGGATGCCAACAGCCGCCTATACAACCGATGTAATCCCAGGCTGGAATCAATGTACCAATCCACTTGACTTATAGACACGCGGGAAATGAGAAGTAATGCCAGTATTTGTCACTGGAATAGGCTAACAGGCCCGTCCTAATCCCCTTCTAATGCTCTTTTACGTCGTTTATTTGGTCCAGAAGTGACAGGACACTTTCTTGGCTGTTGACTGCCCGGGCGGATTTGTTTCGCGGAGATAATATGTCAAAGTGACAGGTCAAACAGACATTACTGTCATGTCGCGGTAGACGTTAGTCTCGTGGCAAAATTGTTCGTCGTGACTGTAAGCAAATTAAATGCTCCATTCTTCACATACTGGGAGCGGTCGCGTTAGCGAGGTGGGTAGTGACCTGCGCTGATAATGTTATAAGCGCGGTCGGACGAGGGTTCGACCTCTGCGTTCGTCGTCTCGCTAAGTGAGAGAAAGACTGACTACCTATTTCACCGTGCCTTCATACCTACAAAATGTGACTGCCCTGTAACATCCCATTGCATAAAACTGCTTCCGGACACATTTATTTCATTTCTTATTTCTCTACACGCGGAGTCATTTTTTTTTTTATTTACATAAATACACCAACCATTTATTAACAGCACAATACGCGTGTTATCAAAACGCAAATGTCCGTCTTTTCATTATAGTTCTGCTGTTGATCTGTTTTATTATCATCACGTGTCAAGTCAATTAAGCGTGGACAGTCATGGTTTGTCATCCCACACCATCACAATGTCATCGACCAGGTCAGTAGATGTATAGTTTGTCATCCCACACCATCACAATGTCATCGATCAGGTCAGTAGATGTATAGTTTGTCATCCTACACCATCACAATGTCATCGATCAGGTCAGTAGATGTATAGTTTGTCATCCTACACCATCACAATGTCATCGACCAGATCAGTAGATGTATAGTTTGTCATCACACACCATCGCAAAGTCATCTACCAGATCGGTGGATGTATAGTTAGCCATCTCACACCATCGCAAAGTCATCTACCAGGTCGGTAGGCGTATAGTTCGTTATCTCACACCATCGCAAAGTCATCTACCAGGTCGGTGGATGTATAGTTCGTCATCTACCAGGTCGGTGGATGTATAGTTCGTCATCTACCAGGTCGGTGGATGTATAGTTCGTCATCTACCAGGTCGGTGGATGTATAGAGTGAACTGCTCAGACTACGTCATACCAGCCTTGCTGTAGCAGAGGGGACTGCGTGCAAATTGATGAGCGTACCTAGGTCAGTATGCCCCAAAGTTGCCCAAATCAGCCGGCTAGTGCTTTTAGGTGAGGTCGAGCATTAATAACAAAATCAAAAATTTTAGTATGAGGTACATGGGGTCAAACTGTTCACTACGCTTGGCAATCAATCAATCAATCATGTGCCATGCCGGAAAGCGTGGGCGGTCATGATTCGCCATTTCACTCGATCACCAGAGTCGTGGATCAGCTCAGTGTTCCTGTCTCGTCCATGCCATGTGGCCAAGCCATCCAGGTATTTTCCTCTCGGTCTTCCTCTTGGTCTGTTCCCCTCGATCTTGCCAGTTGTCACCAAGTTCTCCAGTCCATTTCTTCTCATAACATGTCCAAAAAATTTTGACTGTCTACGTCTAATTTCTCTAATCAATCTACGATTTTCATTTGTCTCTTGTAGTACTTGGTCATTGGTTTTTCTATCTGTCCATGGTATTCTTTGCATTTTCCTCAGAAACCACATTTCTGCAGCCATCAGATGTTTTTCAGCTTGACTGCACATTGTCCAAGTTTCACATCCATACAAAAGAACAGGCTCTATGTATCCCCTCAACACTCTTTTTCTCGTTTCAATTGACATCATTTTATTGGTCAGAATGTTTTTCATCTTGCTAAAGGCTACTTTCGCAATGGCGATTCTTGTTCTAATCTCTTCAAGGCATCTGCCATCAGATGTTATGACTGTTCCGAGATAATTGAACCGATTCACTTGTTGAAGAATATTCCCATTTACTTGTATATTACATTGTGGTACTTCGTTCTTCCTAGTGACGACCATAACCTGTGTCTTCCTACAATTTAATTCCAACCCCAGCTGCTCACTGTGTACAACCACAGCGTCTACTAATTGTTGCAGATCCTGTGCATTGTCTGCAATCAATACTGTATCATCTGCATATCTAATGTTATTTATGTTTCGTCCTCCAATGCTGATTCCATTTAGGTCTTCTACATTTCTGAAAATATTTTCACTGTATAAGGAAAAAAGATCTGGAGACATTACACATCCCTGCCTAACACCTCTCTTAATAGGTTGGTATTGTCCTACTTCATTATCAATTCTTATGGCAGCTTGTTGTTTCCAATATATGTTTTTTATAAGTCTAATGTCTTTCCCATCAATTTGTAGATCTGCAAGCATATCCACAATGTTGACATGTCTTACTCTATCAAAAGCCTTTGTGTAGTCAATAAAGCAAAGATGTATATCCTTGTTTACTTCTAAAGCACGTTCAATAACTGTTCGCAGCATATACACAGCATTTACTGTACCCTTTCCTTCTACAAAACCACATTGTTCTTCCCCTATTTCAGGTTTTATTTTCTTCCTCACTCTTTGCATGATAATTCGTAACAAAATCTTTGTGATGTGACTCATTATACTAATTGTTCTATGTTGATCACATTCTAAGGTTCCTGATTTCTTTGGGATTGCAATAAATACAGAATTACATAATTCAGAAGGTATATCTCCAGTATCATATAATGTGTTCAGCAGTCTAGTGACTTGCTCTAGTCCAAATTCTTCTAAAGCTTTAATCATTTCTGTTGTGATGTTATCTGCACCGGGGGCCTTGCCAGCTTTCATATGCTTAAGAACATTTTGAACCTCCATCTTTAAAATTGCTGGTCCTTCATTATTAAATCTAATAGCATACTGTTCCTCTCTGTTATCATTATACAGGTCTTTCACATAATCTGTCCATACATGTAGAATCTGATCTTTTTCTATTATGATTTTGCCATCTTTAGTTCTTAGACAGCCTGTTGATGTACTTGTTCTTTTATTAGTAAGTTCCTGAATCCTTTTGTGCACTAATTTGGTATTTTGACTGTTGTGTTGTTTTTCAATTTCTAAGCACTTTTCCTCAAGCCATGATTCTTTTGCCTTCCTACATAATATTCTGACTTGTCTGTGAATTTCTTCATATTTGGCAGGATTATTTTTGTTGAGTCTTCTTGTTTCCATTAAGTGTAAAATTTCCTCAGTCATCCATTTCTTACGACCCACCTTCTTTAATTTTGGAATAGTTGTTTCTGCAGCCATATTGATTGAATTCTTTAACATTTCCCATTGATCATCCACATCCTGGAATAGGATCTCTAGATCAGACAATATTTCAAATCTGTTCTGTACTTCTATGTTGAATTTGTTTTGTATTTCCTTGTCATTACTCAATGTACACAAATCATATTTAGTGTTCCCTGTTGTATACTTGACTTTCTTCAACTTTATCCTCAATGTTCCTGTGAGTAATCTGTGGTCACTATAACAGTCAGCACTGGGAACTGTTTTTGCTACTGTTAGGGCGTTTCTAAATCTTCTGCTAATGAGAATGTAGTCAATCTGGTTTCTAATCCTGCTATCAGGACTCCTCCAGGTCCATAATCTTCTAGGGTGTTGCTTGAACCAGGTGTTTCCTACAATCATTTCCTGTTCTTTTGCCCACTCTACTAGTCTGTATCCTCTTTCATTTCTCTCTCCTAAACCATAGTTTCCTACTGTGTATCTATCCCCTTGATTTCCTACTTTTGCATTGAAGTCCCCTATTATAATGTTTATTTCTGAATTTTTACATTTCTTTAAGGCAGACTCTATGTCATTATAAAATTCCTCTACACTATCTTCACTGGACTCTCCTGTTGGGGCATATACTTGAATAACATTTATGTTAAAAGGTCTGCCACTCAATTTAACTAGTAGTACTCTGTCCGACACGGCCCAATATCCCTGAACAGACGTTGATGTTTTCCGGTCCAAAACTATTGCCACTCCCCCATGCCGATCCTCACCTCCAGAATAAATAATCTTAAAATCTTTATGTATCTTGATGCCTTGGCGCCAGTAGCAATAAATAAATTAGTACGTCGGAAACGCAGCGGAACGTAGGAGGAGGAGGAGGAGGAGGAGCAGCAGCAGCAGCAGCAGCAGCAGCAGCAGAAGTAGAAGAAGAAGAAGAAGAAGAAGAAGAAGAAGAAGAAGAAGAAGAAGAAGAAGAAGAGGAAGAAGAAGAAGAAGAAGAAGAAAAAGAAGATAAATACCATATGTAGTTAAATTATATCTATACAGGTGAAACTGGCTGGAGTGATAATTTATTGTTCTATAAAGAACAATGAAAGCAATCAGACTAATCCATAGACTGTAAACAGTGACTACATTGTCTACTAGAAAAAACACACAAGTCTTACCTTCATGTTTCTGCCAGCCGTCAGGAAGACTCTCCTTTCCAGGACTATCAGGATCGTGCTCCAAAGGAGGGAGAACCTGGTGGCAAGTAGAAACTCGTTTCATAAACACTAAGAATAACAGTTGTACTTGATCAACACACGTTCACAAATTCCAAGTGAAGGTTTCCACAAGCTGTGACTGCCGTCGGGGTGTGGCGTACATAATATCCGCCAAGACATAACCAGGTGTGATGGCTAGTTTCCTTCCTTGCCACCTTTTCTACTAAGATCATTCCCAGAAAAACAAAAACCAGTAGGTCCATATTATGAGGCTGGACCGATCTAGATCTGGAAAATTGAATCTTACCACTACTAAAGAGTTGAGCTGAAATGAGTTGAGCTAAGAACAGACATCACCGCACTCAGGGCATTCCCATGCGCGCTCAGTCCCTTCGTTCAACAGCCAGCGATGAGACATACTACTAATCGTTCCCACCACTATCTATCTGATTGAAAGCTCTCCTGGTGTTCCCTCGCAGTTTTGAAATTATTCCAGAATCCCTGCCGATCCCCCGCAATATAATTCTTTCCACATACGGGTTCTCAATCTGTTCCCAGCCTTCTCCACCTGGTCCCACAGGCGCTCGATCACATTTCCCTTGTCCATAAGTAATGTACCACCAAGCGGTGCATTCAATGCCAGTCCATTTCCCCCTGCACTACCGCATGACCAGGACAAAAAAAGACACACAATTCTCACAATCTGTGACCTCTAAAGCGAGGATAGCCATTCCACACGAAACATTCCTTTCTCCACATTACTACGCATACTCCTTAAGTCAGTAATTAATGCAGTGGTTTTCTCTAACCAACGGAATGCCGCTGTTACAGCTTCCACTCCCATGCTCATGCTGGGAGTCGTAGTTTCACATGGTCAGACTGAACCCGAGCCATTGCCTTCATGTTTATAAATATGATGTGATAGTCTACCATCAGTGCACTTGGAATATTCGAGCATGCTCTCTGTCTCTTGCTGCAGTTGTCAGCAAAGAGTCCCCATGCTGATGGTACTTGTGGCAGCATGACTGCGTTTGTTTTCCCTACGCGTTGTCATCCAGACCTTCTTCCCCTCACCCTAAACCCGCTAATCATCCTCTCCATATGTGGACCTTTTGTTTTACTGCACTTTCCACTCGAACCCAGTGAGCCTTTACAACATCAGCCTTGTCACGAGCGAAATATATCATGGAATGAATCGTGCAATCTATTGTTTGTATTAGTTATTCAAATTCACTAAGGGATAACATTGTTTTGAATGGTGGATGTGTCCGCCCTTCTAGCTCAGTCGGTAGAGCATGAAACTCTTAATCTCAGGGCCGTGGGTTCGAGCTACACACTGGGTACTTACATCACTGAAGTCGGAGTGGATTCGCCTGATGGCGAGGGATTATGCACAGAGAAAGCTAATCCACACGCACAATCCAGTCCAGTCCTACTAGAAGTAGTGTGTATAGACAAAGCTTGACTTCAAAGCGAGCGAGCGCAAACAAAAACTAGATATGGTGATGACGTAGTGTTACTAACGGAGAGTGAGACAGAGTTAGAAGATCTCCTACAGCAAGTAAACGGGTGCAGTGCTGAACTTGAATGTTTTTTGTTTTTTTGTTTTTTTGCATATCCTTTACAGGACATCGCTGTCAACATCAGCATCTTTCAGCTGTTTGTTGATTTCTTGGCAAGATTACGCTCAGTAGTTTGCCATTGCTTTCTGAGCGGCCGGCTCACATACCCCTAAGTTACCGACCCGATTCGAACCACTGCTGATTCTCACCGTCGTCACGTTACTTACGAGAGTATACGAGATTACGGAGAAAAGTCGCTAACCTCTAAGCCAGGAAACCGGCCTGAACTTGAATAGGATATCAATATTTAAAACAAAAACAAAAACGAAATTCATTTTAATTAGCAATAGAAAAGATATCACATCAATGACCATCACAAGTAAATGGGGACATTCCAGAACAAGTAAAACGTTTTTCCTATTTTAGAAACATAATAACAGATGGTGGTAGAAGTGAAATTGAGATCAAGAAGAGAACTGGAATAGCCGAAATATTTTCAACAATACGAAAAAGGTATTAATACCTAAAGATATAAATATAACATTAAAGCAAC
The DNA here is from genome assembly GCA_963921405.1 of Cepaea hortensis. NCBI lineage: Eukaryota > Metazoa > Mollusca > Gastropoda > Stylommatophora > Helicidae > Cepaea > Cepaea hortensis. The sequence continues at coordinate 100,265,718 of OY992879.1, read as the reverse complement.
ACTACTACATGTTATAGAAATCTGGACAACGAACAACTAGCTGAAAAGTCGAATTGAAGCCCTGAAGATGTGGATCTACAGAAGAAAATGCCGTATTTCATGGAAACAAAACCAACCAAATACAGTGGATTTAGAGAAGCTGGTAATAAGAACAGAGTTGATGAAAGAAACAAAAATTATACACATTTGGCAATTTTAAAAGACGTTTATAAAAGTCATGCTGAAGGGAAGTGAGGCCAAGCGAGCAAGACGTAAATAGCGACAGAGGAGCGAACATGACATCAAGAGATGGAAAGTCTAAAGTACTAAATCAATCAATCAATCAATCATGTGCCATGCCGGGAAGCGTGGGCGGTCATGACTCGCCATTTCACTCGATCACCAGTGTCGTGGATCAGCTCAGTGTTCCTGTCTCGTCCATACCATGTGGCCAAGCCATCCAGGTATTTTCCTCTCGGTCTTCCTCTTGGTCTTCCCCTCGATCTTGCCAGTTGTCACTAAGTTCTCCAATCCATTTCTTCTCATAACATGTCCAAAAAATTTTGACTGTCTACGTCTAATTTCTCTAATCAGTTTACGATGTTCATTTGTCTCCTGTAGTACTTGGTCATTGGTTTTTCTGTCTGTCCATGGTATTCTTTGCATTTTCCTCAGAAACCACATTTCTGCAGCCATCAGATGCTTTTCAGCTTGACTGCTCATTGTCCAAGTTTCACATCCATACAAAAGAACAGGCTCTATGTATCCCCTCAACACTCTTTTTCTCGTTTCAATTGACATCTTTTTATTGGTCAGAATGTTTTTCATCTTGCTAAAGGCTACTTTCGCCATGGCGATTCTTGTTCTAATCTCTTCAAGGCATCTCCCATCAGATGTTATGACTGTTCCAAGATAATTGTACCGATTCACTTGTTGAAGAATATTTCCATTTACTTGTATATTACATTGTGGCACTTCTTCCTTCCTACTGACGACCATAACCTGAGTCTTTTTACAATTTAATTCTAACCCCAGTTGCTCACTGTGTACAACAACAGCATCTACTAATTGTTGCAGGTCCTGCGCATTGTCTGCAATTAATACTGTATCATCTGCATATCTAATGTTATTGATGTTTCGTCCTCCAATGCTGATTCCATTTATATCCTCTACATTTCTGAAAATATTTTCACTGTACAGGGAAAAAAGATCTGAAGACATCACACATCCCTGCCTAACACCTCTCTTAATTGTCTGATACTGTCCCACTTCATTGTCAATCCTTATTGCAGCTTGTTGTTTCCAATATATGTGTTTTATAAGTCTAATGTCTTTCCCATCAATTTGTAGATCTGCAAGCATATCCACCATGCTGACATGTCTAACGCTATCAAAAGCCTTTGTATAGTCAATAAAGCAAAGATGTATATCCTTGTTTACTTCTATAGCACGTTCAATAACTGTTCGCAGCATATACACAGCATTTACTGTACCCTTTCCTTCTACAAACCCGCATTGTTCTTCCCCTATTTCAGGTTGTATCTTCTTCCTCATTCTTTGCATGATAATTCTTAGCAAAATCTTTGTGATGTCACTCATTATACTAATTGTTCTATGTTGATCACATTCCAAGGTTCCTGATTTCTTTGGGATTGCAATAAATATAGAGTTACATAATTCAGGAGGTATATCTCCAGTATCATATAATGTGTTCAGCAGTCTGGTGACTTGATCTAGTCCAAAATCTTCTAAAGCTGTAATCATTTCTGTTGTGATGTTATCTGCACCGGGGGCCTTGCCAGCTTTCATATGCTTAAGAACATTTCGAACCTCCATCTCCAAAATTGGCGGTCCTTCATTATTAAATCTAATATCATACTGTTCGTCTCTGTTATCATCATAAAGGTGTTTCACATAATCTGTCCATACCTGTAGAATCTGGTCTTTTTCTATTATGATTCTGCCATCTTCAGTTTTTAGACACCCTGTTGATGTACTTGTTCTTTTATTAGTAAGTTCCTGAATTCTTTTGTGCACTAATTTGGTATTTTGACTGTTGTGTTCGCTTTCAATTTCTAAGCACTTTTCCTCAAGCCATGCTTCTTTTGCCTCCTTACATAATGTTCTGACTTGTCTGTGAATTTCTTCATATTTGACAGAATTATTTTTGTTACCGGGATTCGAACCTGTCACTTCCAAATGACTACTAGTTGGTCATGCGTCGAAGCAGACGTTTTGCTGCAGCGAGGCGCTGTCGTCATTTTGAGGTGACATGGTCGAATCCCGGTCGGTAACTATAGCTTTCAATTTGCATGTTGTCTAGTGCGTCATCTAGTCCCTGATTCTAACCTCTACTTCCGTGAGCGCCAAACAATACCTGTGTATTTATGTATTAACTGTGGTTGTGACCTCAAAGGGTTTCCACAATTGATATCTAAAGTACTAAAGTCGAGAAGGTCGGCGACATTGTACCGGCTTTTACCCCTTCTGACCAGGCCTCTCTCCGCACAACGGCAAGCTGCCTGCCGAGAGCATCGCACAAAGCATGACCCCCCCCCCCCCCCACCCTTCCAGTCCCGCGATGACTTTTAGCCGTCTCCGAATAAAATGCGCTCGTGATCTGAATGACGCAGTCCGAGGAACGAACCCACGACTTTTGGAGCGCGAGGCAGATGACTTAACCATTTGAGAGAGAGAGAGAGAGAGAGAGAGAGAGAGAGAGAGAGAGAGAGAGAGAGAGAGAGAGAGAGAGAAAAGAACACCCTTTGAAACAAGTAAAGGGCGTCAAGTACCTATGAAGTATAATATCATCAAATGGCAAATCAGAGGACGAGATCGAAAATAGAAGAAATAAAGCAAACCAACTCAATCAAACGGCACCAACACTAAAGAATAAACACGTATCTGGAGATACTAAAATAAAGCACTTTACAACACAAGCTTCCTACCAACTGTATGCTACCAATGCCAAACCTGGATAAAGACAGAAAAAGGGAAAAGAAATATTACAATAAATGATAAGAGATTCATGAGATTACTCAATGTATCAAGAAGAGAGAAAATCAGAAATTAAGAAATCAGGACTACAGTGGGGGTTATAGCAGCGCTAAATTTCATTAGAAAACAGCAAGTTAAATGTTTCGTCCATATAACTAGGCTACCAACTAACATGATGCCACAACAAGCAATTACATACAGACCAAATGTAACCAGAAGAATATGTCGACCACGACAATGATGGGCAGAGGGAATAACAGTCTATAGGAATCTCGATATATGAAGCCCATAAACGGGCACTCTCCCGCTGTTTTATTTTAATACTTCACCTCGACACCGCAAGGTATAAGAGAAACATGATGAGATGAGATGATAAGAGTTTGTAAACTTGAGAGCTGAAAGATAAAACATATAGTCGTCTGTACATGTGTGAACTGGATGACAAAACACAGTTTGTAAACGTGGGAACTGGATGACAAAACATAATTTGTGTGTGCACACGGAAATTTGATAACACAATATATAGTTCTCTGTAAACGCGGGAACTGGATGACACAACAAACTACTACAGCCCAATGTTTCTAAACACACAGAAAGTGATAAAGAAAGCGAAGACGACAGGGACGATGACGATAATTAAGTTGATAACAGCACACCACGGAACATAGCAAGGCTTGAAGAATACGTCACTAACCTGCGTTCCTGGCGTCTCCGGAGACAGAATCGGAGTTTTGTCCCCTGCTTGAATTCCACTGTCGTTGGAATCAGGGGAGTTAATCTCCGTGCCAAGATCATATCTGGTGAATGAAAATCGCGTTCAAAATAGGAGCCAATCATTATTAACGTACTAAAAATAGAAATATAACCAAGCTCTGAAAGGTTATATGTGGCCTGTTCTTGTGTATGGAAGCGAATGGTGGACAATGAATAATGCTATGGTGAAGAGACAGCAGATAAGAAATCAAACGTCGAGGCACTGGCGGCTGCAGGTATATAACACCACACATCAAGGTCATAAGGAAAAGGTTCTATGTAGCAGTTCAACACTCCTTTTCCCGTTGCAGATGATATCTTTTTATTGGTCAGTATGTTTTTCATCTTGCAAAAGGCTACCTTCGCCATGATGATTCTTGTTCTAATCTCTTCAAGGCATCAGTTTGGGGCATAGCTGAAGACATGGAGAATAATACAATTAGCCTCAGGTGGGAAAATGCGAAGTAAGTGAGGCAAAGGAATACAGAAAAAGATGTCTGTGGAATGCTTCAACAGCTTGGTAACACATGACATAAACCAATGAGCTATTCCTACCAGAAACATATGAAAACCGTACACTGATTAGAGAAATTAGACTCGGTCAACATTTTTGGGGCACCGTAACCTGATTAGAGAAATTAGATGTAGACAGTGAACATTTCTGGGATACGTTATGAGAAGAAATAGAATGGAGAACTTGGTGACAACTGGCAAGACTGGGTGAGAGGAAAAGAACAAGGGGACGGCACAAAGATAAATATCTAGATGACTTGGCCACATGGTATAATCGAGACACAAACACGGAGCTGATCCCCCACTGTGGTGATCGTGAGAGATGGCGAGACATGACGCTTATCTACGCTTATCGACCCGGCACATGATGATGTCGAACAACAAGCCGTCATGACAACTGATAACCCCTTAAGAATTTGTCAACATAATATTCAAGGTGTTAGCGTTGTGTACTATCAGGCAATCTGTTCAATTTTAACAGCTAGTTAGTTAGTTAGTTAGTTAGTTAGTTAGTTAATTAGTTAGTTAGTTAGTCAGTCGACAGATCAACCTCGTCGAACCATTCAGTACATAAGTGCTCGGATCCCCTCCTCAGCAAATCCCGCAGCGTGTAGCGGCTAACGATACTAGTTCTGTGTTGGTTTATCAATCTTCTTTGGCTTCCTGCGTAGTGTTCTTGTTTGGCCACACCTCTTTTAATTTGCTGTTCTCGCAGTCTGACCATGGTTGTAGATTCACAGTCATCTCTTGAATCTCGCAAAAGTCTTACTTCTCGTAGAGCATTCAGAATGTCAGCCTAATCCATGGCGCTTCCGCCCTCCACAGTAGCCTTACTGCGAGCTTGTCAGCCCGCTAATTCCCTTGTACTCCTTGTTCAATTTTAACAGTGCAATAATAATGGTATGCCGGTCTCTCTGGTCTAGAGGTTACACGACTTTCTCCGTAATCTCGAATACTCTCGTAGGTAACGTGACGTTGCGCGAGAATTGGTAGCGGTTCTCTCCGCGTCGGTAACTTACGGGGTATTTGAGCCTGTCGCTCAGAAAGCAATGGCAAACTACTGAGCGTAATCTTGAAAAGAAATCAACAATCAGCTAAAAGATGCTGATGTTGACAGCGAGGTCCTGTAAAGGATATGCGAAAAAAAATATGGTATCCATACAAGATATGCCAGGAATAGAATATTTTCCCGTTCCCCGACTTTGAACTCAAGCTACTACTTCTAATTCACTGGTATGATTGTTGTCTGTCAATTAGCTTGTCCCTCGCCATCAGGCGAACATACTCACAGGTACTTGTCATTTACGTCCCCAAGTCAATGGCCAGAAGTCAACATTTTGGTCCAACTGACCAATGTAGGGGTTGAACCCGCTACCTCGGCATCAGCACACCGGGTGTTTAGGCACGAGCGCTTTATCCACCCGGCCGTGCTAACCTCCTGTTAGGAATATCAGGTGGTGGGTATAACGTAAAACACCTGCGATATGCTGACGATACTAGTGCGATTGAAATGCAGTTTCATGAGATATTTCGCACAAAAGGTCATAATAAAGGTCGTAATCTCAACAGCAGAAAAACAGAAGTAATGGTAATAACAAAGAGAAAGAAATGTCTTTCAGAAAACAAAATCAACGTAAATGGGTCTAACTAAAGTAAGTCTGTGTAATGAAGCATTTTAGCAACCTGATAACAGATGGAAAATGTATTAAAGAAATTAAATGTGGAAGAAGCTATATTTCACAATGTGATCAATATTCTACGTGATTTATCTTGATCACATGAGGTAATAGAGTTCTTAAGAGTTATACAGAAACAATGGTGATGTGCTCAAGTGAATCATGGACCGCCAGAGGATTGTTGAGCAAACGTGTGGAAGCTACAGAGTTGTGGTTTAAGAAAAAATAAAGACAACACTATGAATAGATACAATGCATGGCAAAGACACCTTGAAATAAGTTAACTCACACAGAGAACTGGATACTCACATCACAGTAGGACAATCCGCATTCTTTAGCAGACAGTAAGGAGAAACTCAAGTACGCCACGACAATGGACAGTTGCACGGCAAGAGGGGCATGGGAGCACAGAGAGAATAGATGATAGTTTGCCATCATGGCATGGTCGACCAACTGTATCAGAAATGATTGACAGTACACGAAACAGAAGGCTGTAGAAAGACATTACCAACGTGACACGGCCTGGGCTGTAAGAAAAAGGTGATTTTGATGGATGGATGGATGGATGGACGGACGGACGGATGTGTGGATGGATGGATGGATGGAATGATGGATAGATGGATGGATGGATGGGTGGATGGATGATAGATGGATGGATGGATAGATGGATGGATGGATGGATGGGTGAATGGATAGATGAGTGGACGGATGGATGTATGGATGGATGGGTGGATGGATGGATGGGTGGAAAGATAGATGGATGGACGGATGTGTGGATGGATGGGTGGCTGGATGGATGAGTGGGTGGGTGGGTGGGTGGATGGATGGATGGATTGATTGATGGGTGGGTGGATGGATGGACGGATGGCTGGATGGATGGACGGATGGATGGACGGGTGGATGGGTGGATGGATGGACGGATGGATTGATGGGTGGCTGGGTGGATGGATGATGAGTGGGTAGGTGGGTGGATGGATGGATTGATGGATGGGGGGGTGGATTGATGGGTGGATGGATGGCTGGATGGATGGGTGGTTGGGTGGATGGATGGATGGGTGGGTAGATGGATTGATGGATGGGTGGGTGGATGGATGGACGGATGGCTGGATGGATGGACGGATGGACGGGTGGATGGGTGGTTGGGTGGATGGGTGGTTGGGTGGATGGATGGACGGATGGATTGATGGGTGGATGGATGATGAGTGGGTAGGTGGGTGGATGGATGAATTGATGGATGGGGGGGGGTGGATTGATGGGTGGATGGATGGGTGGTTGGGTGGATGGATGGATGGATGGGTGGGTGGGTGGATGGATGTACGAACACACTCAAAGTAAAAGAGGCAGTCAGTCAGGCAGACAGACAAACATGTTGGAGCTTGGTAGGTAGATAAGTTATCAGAAAGGCAGACACACAGGTAGGAATGTATATGTTAGCTATTGGTAAGTCTATAACTATATAGACAGACAAGCTGACAAGCATGCAGACAAACACGCAGGCAGGAAGGCAGGCAGGCAAACACGCAGACAAACGTTGGCGGTACAGACAGACAGAGGCAGGCAGGCAGACAGACAGACAAATAGATAGACAGAGAGATAAACAGACAGGCAGGCATCAATTATGTAGACAATTATGTACAACAGCGGTGATGATCTGACTACATTACTAATCACCTACAGTAAACCCTTGTTTTAAGAAAACCCGATATTTGTGACGACTGATTTAACAACAGATCCGGCGCGCTAAACAATAATAATGTCTAAACCAGGGGTGACCAACACGAGGCCAGCGGGCCGCATGCGGCCCGCCGGACGTCATGTTGCGGCCCGCGGAGTGGGAAGCGATGATGTGGTCGAGGCTGTAGCACGCTTGTTTGTTTACTTTAATTAAAAAAAAAAAAAAAAAATTAGGTGCGTGGCCTGGCAGAAAATATTATTTCTGAAATTTGGCCCGCCTGCTGAAAAGGTTGGACACCCTTGGTCTAAACATTCACAATTCTGACTAAGTCAAACGTAACACCACTCGCATGTCAAGTTGGATTTGAATTGAACAAGGTGTGCTTGTGTCGGCGTGTGTAGTTATACACGCGCATTAACTGATTACGTGTCATGAGTTGATTAATCGTCGTAAACGACATTCCGTATCTGCCATGGGAGTATATACAGTAGTTTTCCCTATGCAACATCCCTTTAATTTAATATATAATGCATGGCTGGTACCATATTAACAACTTTTAAGTCATAACTATGACGCATCCCTACCTCCCACTTTCAGCCATATATTTATGATTAGTCCAGAAATAAATATTTGGGGCACTGAATCCGTAAATTCGGCGTCACTGTGCTACGGAGCCGCGGAATCCAGTGGCTAGCACGTTTGCCTCCCCGCCCGGTGGTTATATTTTGGAACCCCCATCCTCACGAAGAATTTGTTGAGTGACATGGGCTCCTATGTCGCCCCATTCTAAAAAGGGTACCAGGAAATATTTTCGGAAGTAAAGGCTGTCGATGTGACACTGACATCCATTGAATACCAATGGGTCTTTAAACATATGGAGCTAGCACGATATACCCCATTCCCTTCGCCCCATGGCGTGGAAAAGAGTCTTTAGTTTATATATTTAAAAGCGGTGGGATGGGTCCCGGTCAGTGGGACGGGTCCCGGGTCAGTGGGATGGGTCCCGGGTCGGTGGGAACGGTCCCGGGTCGGCACGAGACCGTAGGTGTTGTTTCGGTCTTACTGTGAGATTGCAATCTTCTGGAGAGGTTTTGTGTCAATGAGGCTGTTCTTCATGAGAGACGGTGACTCACATTGCAGGCAAAGTTGAACCATTTATTGTGTAATCCTTGTCGCATCCCGCATTACGCTTACTCCATAGCTAGTCCGGGGCTTTCTCCGCTGCTTCACCAAGTCTTTTAAGTGCTCGTTTAAGTTCCCGTGTCCTTGCTTATCCCTTTGCACCTAGTTGTTTCACCATGCTGTATGCGGTAGTGGTAACAAGACCTCTTGCGCCTATCTCAACGGCAAATAGCCGGACGGCATACCCTTCTTGTCTCTGGCTTGCGATCATGCCACTTTCTCCAACTTATAGGTGTGTTGCCCCTCGACTCTTGACTCGAACGGAACAGTCAGCTCGATTAGTATTAACTGTTGAGTCGACGGAGAAAGCATTATAATATCTGGTCGCAACTGAGACTTCAGGGTAGATGCCACGGCACTGCAGGTCTACTGTCAGCTCCTAGCCTTCAGCACCTCCGAGGATGGATGGCAAGCTGTCGGGGCAGTCAGCTCTGCTGTTCGGCGTTTGTCCAACTTTTATTAAGCGTATCCACCAGGCTTTGACAACAGTCCCCTTGTTTGCCTGGAGTTTTGCTACATCCTCTATGACTGCCAGTTCAGTGAGAACATTCTTATGGCACCACACACGAATTGTGTTCTATGTCTGTGTTATTAAGACTCGACCACATCCCCTCCGCCAGGGAGAGCGGTCAACCCTGAAGAGACCAGGAGGAGATACGGTGCCCGAGGGAGATGAGGTAATAGGAGAGGGTTAGCCACTCCCTCATGAGACACGCAGGCGGTGTTCAGAGAGTTAGCACTCTAATCACGATAGTACCACACCTCGTGAAGCCATAGCACAGTTGAGTAGACACTCAACAGGCCACGTTTGCCAGCAGAGTGCGATGTGAGGTAACACGCACGAAGGTGAAGGTCACCCCGCGTGGTGGGTAACCACGGGAGAGAGGTTAGGCAGACGGGAGACTGGACTTGAGGCGTTCACATCGTTTAGAATAGCGTTAGGAGTTTTGTGTTCACTAATAGATAGAACTAGCATAGTGTTAGCAGTTTGTGTTAGATAATTCTGTGGCTGTATATTGTGTATTGCATTAGCGACTGTTTACCGCTTGTAAGCGAGCCAACGGCAATAAAATGGACCATGCATTTTGCCTCCCACACGACTTGCAAGTTGTCTTGTATGGGTGTGTGAGAAGTACCCGATGAGGCCTGTCAGTTGAGTCGTTGACAGGCCAGGGTAATTGTGGTGTCAGAAAGTGGTGCTTGGACGAAAGCGCCAAGCTAATACCCACAGTAAAAAGGTAATTGTGGTGTCAAGAAGTGAAGCTTGAACGAAAAGTTCAAGCTAATCCACTCATTCACGGACTCCAGACTAGGGTTTAATTTTTGTAGTAACGATAATTTGTGCAGACAGGAGAATTTGCGAGCTAGAAATATGCCTATCGTGACAAAATAGTGTTTAATTGTGTTTATGATATATTTATTGAATGAAATCATGTATTCTTCGAAGCTGTAAGTATTAATATTCTTATTTTCTTATATTTATTCATATATTTACCAATTTATTCTTGAATAAGCACCAAACATGATCCACGGCGCAGGAATACACAGGCAGCCGACAATATTGATTTTTGAGATCTAAAAATAGCGCTGCGCGATGACGTAGAGTGATTGACAGACAGTTGTTCTGCGTCATTAGCATAAAGCAGTCGAGTGTTTACAAGATCGCTTAGCGGCGGCCCGCCTGAATCTGTGCTGTATATTGTTTATTATTTACTTATTTAAGTTACTAAATGAATATATTTATTTGTTGACACATTATTATGTTATTTTGATTTCTTTACAAGCATTTATTCATTTTTGGGTCTATTTTCTCTTTGCTTATCGTCACGATGGAACTATTTTCGGGCTAAGCATCTGATACTTAGCTGCACAACGTTTACAGAAATTAACTAGGTTAGTAACGAAAGGCAATTATTGTTTAAAACAAAGACAGGACATTGACATTAAAATTAATTAATCATATTCTAGGTGTTCGTAAGTCTGTCATTGTCTAAGTCATTGTCCTTAGTTGTCGAGTAAATCATATCGTTTAGTAGGCGTGTTTACTGCTGCCCTATATATCAGAGGGCAAACAACAGCTGTGCACATACACCTGTGGGCCAAATACCGTGTGCTACGTACGAAACGTGTCGCCACCCCAGTGTACCAAACAAGGTGACCTGTGTCAAAGGAGCTTCGTTCCCACATTAAGCTGAGTACACTTATATATTTTGTCATGCAATTTAATTAATAGTGCATCTCTTTTTCAGCTTGTAACGCGTTGACATATTTGTATACTCTGTTTTTCTGCAAGATAAATCTGGGCAGGGTATAAACAGAAAGCACAACTGATAGTGATCAGATAAGAACAAACATAACATATCAAAGATAAATAACTGATTAAAGTCATCATTGCCTATCACTGTTAGCCAAGTACTAAAGTAAGATGGCAACTTTATCAGATTTCATAAAAGCAGGCAAAGAACTAGAATTAACAGGAAAAGAACTACAACAATATGCTGATCAGAAATTTAAAGAAACAAAAGAGGAACAAACACGAAAAGAGAATGCGGAAAGGGACGAACGCGCACGAGAAAGAGAACATGATAGGGAGATGAAACAAAAACAATTAGATCAAGAGAAAGAATTAAAACAAAAGGAATTAGATCTAAAGCAAAAAGAGATAGATGAAATGGCACGAGTTAAAGAAAAACAAATTCAGGTAGAATCAGAGACACAATTAAAGATGAAAAGCATGGATATAGACTCACACGCAGAGATCTCTGCCACTAAACTAAGAAGTCAACAAGAGGAAAATAAGTTCAACAAATACAAAAATATTATCAAACCATATTGTAAAGAGGACTCCATATCTGCCTGGACAGAGAATGTAGAGTATCAATTTAAATATCACCAAGTTCCTTTAGATATGTGGGCTCCGATTTACATGAAGAATCTAAGTGGTGAGCCCCTTAAAGTAATAGAGTCTATTCCTATTGAACTTAGATCTAGCTATCAATACATCCATGATAGGATTATGCAGCACTTTTTACTTGATGCCCCTGGGTATCAGGTTCAGTTCTCAAATTTAAAACCTAAACCTAGTGAAACTTTTATAGATTATTTTTCAAATGTGCAGAGTGTACTAAACAGGTGGCTTAAAGCAGCTAACATAGGAAAAGACTTTGATAGATTAAAAAACCTAATAGCTATGGACAAGTGTATATCTACTATACCTTCTCCTTTTGCTAAGTTTTTGCAGCAGTCGGACATTGAGAACATCGAGCAGTTCGAAAAGAAAGGCTCAGCATATTTTTCTTCTAACAGAGAGATTTTTAAGACCTCAAGTGACTCTGAGATAGTTTCCTTTGTCAAAGACCAATCAAAAAACTATCAGGGTAACAGAAAACCTTTTCAGAAGTATGATAAGAAAGACAGAAAAGTTTCCATATGCATGTACTGTCAACTAATGCACGACACTTATGCTATGTGCGACAAATCGCCGATTTATCCGGCGCATCTTGAAAATGTGATCAAGAAGCAGCAAAGCAAACGGTCTGCATACAGGCGTGCAATCAAATGTTTTTTTTGTTCCTCTTATGGCCATTATTCTAATAAGTGCCTTGGCCGCCAACGTTTGAAAGCTAACAACGCTATGTTGATTGACACCTCTTCAGATAGTGGTAGTGAGAATGAGTGTGAGATTGAAAGTGACTTACCAACTAACCAAGCAGAGGATGTGTGTGCTGCTAACGATATATTAAGCTTTGACGGCTGTGAACGATGTCACCAATTCCATGCAGACGGAATACTAGAATGTGGACATACAGTACCATGCTCATCTGAGAGTGTGAATGCAGCATTAGCCTCCAGAGGCAAGTTAGTGTTCCACAATGCAATGGTCAATGATGTACCATGCCAATGTTTGCTGGATAGCGGCAGCACCCTTATTGGTCTTCGAAAAGAACTAGTGAGTCCGGGTGATTACACAGGTGACACTGTGAAATGCCGAACCTTTTCGGGTAACGTTGAAATTTACCCTTTGGCAAAAGCCAGTATTGATTCTCCTTTTCTTTCCGGTACCTTTACTTGTGCAATACTTAACAACCCTTGTACAGATTTAATTTTGGGGTGCTTACCTCAACTGAAACAATGTACTAGTGAAGAAATAGTTGCATGGGAGAAATTAAATGCAGCTAAGGCAACAACCAGAGTTGACACTTCAAAACATCATGACCCATTGCAAAATGAGACACTACTAATGCTTTTTCCAACCAGCACAGATGACAAAAACACACAAAAACTTATACACCAGCAGAAATCTGATTTTAATGTGTCTCCATACTTAAAATTGTCAAGAGGCAAAGCCAAAATGACCAAGAATGCATCTTGGTTCGTTAGACGTAATAATGGCATTTCAACTACATGTCATATTACTAGTAACCATGAACAGGTGTTACTTGAACAACATCAGTTAGGTGTGCTAAACAATGCACACAAAACACCATGTGCGGGTCATCGTGCATACAGCAATGCCAGGCCAAGTTTTTTCAATAACAAATTATTTTGTCATGATCTATTTGCTGGTAATGACTGTCATCAATTGATACAAAAGTTGAAGGGTAAACATCCTACAGCTGAAATACAACCCTCTACACTGGCACCCAAGCCATTTGATAGAGGAAGGGTCAGTTCTACCACAAGCACACAAACAAATGTGCGAAAACAAGTAATCTGGAACTTGATCAAGACAGATTTAGGCTACTTCCATACAAACGAAATGGCAAGGACCATTCAAAGTAGCACATAACCATGGTACATGTTGACTATGAAATATCGATAAACAGATACTTAGAGATATTCCATGTCAACATGCGGAAACCTCACTTTTCAAGACAAGAGACAGAAGTAGTGACAGACGAACAGATTGCACCAACACCAAGTGATCAGACGACAGACATACACAACGCAACTACACTAGTTAGTGAGACTGGCAAATCCGACGAGGGGCATACATGTAGTGAACTTATAGAATACACATGAATAAATCGGAATACTGATGACTGGACAATACACCTACTGAAACTGAGACATGCCTTTGACAGAGTGCGACGCTTCGGTCTCACTGTCAAACCAGCAAAGTCAAATTATGCCTAAAATAAATTCATTTTTGGGTCATGTCATTTCTCAAGTCCAACTGTAGACTGACCTGAAAAGTAGTACCAAAATTATGAATCTGACCATGTCTAACAGAAAGAAACAGGTCAGAAACCTTTTGGGATTAGTAAATTACTCAGAAATTACAAATATATTTTCCAATGTCTTAAAATCTTCTGGAAATGAAATGTGAAAGATGCATTATTAATTCCTGCATTGTCAAAATTGAAGATCCTTTTTTGTAAATATTCCAATCCCTCCGCTTGCCTAATCCTAGGCTCATTTATTATCTTAGGTCATATGCCAGCAGAATCTCCATCACTGCAGTACTAGGCCAATTTTTTTTTTTTTTTGAGGGCATCTTCCATCCGCTTTGCTACGTGAGCAGTAAGATCACACATGCTGAGTCCGGGGATTCCATATCACGGTTGCAACCCTGGGCTTCATCTATACGGTGAGAAGGCTCCATCGAGTTCTGACGGATGTTCACTGCATTGTCCAGACCGACAACTCCCTGATCACGGTCATACATAGTGGTGTGCATCAAAATGACCGGATATTCAGGTGGTCACTAGTTTTACCATCTGGGGTAAAAATACCTGAAATCCAACAGTTAAATGTAGAGTGATGGTTGGTACATGAGTATCTGATAATATAAGATGTAAAATAGCTTACATACATATCCACATTGTTGGTGTAGTCATGTACCAAAACAATGAACTATCATGTGTCCGTGGACATCAGATTAAGAACTGTGCTGCTATACTTAGATACCACCGTGTGAACTAGGACAGCTCATTTCCAACTAAGCTCCATTCCGGTGTATCATATATATGAACCGCAGAAAATAGTGTCAGAACAGTGCTTAATTACAGACACGAAAAGACAGAGCTACAACACCAGCGAACTCTACACGTGCACTACCGAGAGAACATTAAGATGACTGTGTAATGTATTTCAGATACCCAGGCAAGGTGTGTGGTTATATTATGCCTATACAACCATTGCACATACATGAAGGCAACTACTAACCTGTGTAAACCAAATACTATGTATATAAACTTATTGTGATATGTAATATAATATTTTAAGATAGTGATAAATTAGATGTAGGTTAGGAACTATAACAGTTCTCATTTATTTTAATAATGTAGTTAGTACAGTAATTAACCCATTAAAATTAGATTAGAATATTAGTTTAGACATAAGAATAGTTTATTACAAGTTAAATTAAATTTATGATATGAATAGTACCATTTAGATTGTTATATTTCACTTAGTTTCATTGTAGTTAGTTTATTCCATCTTAATGAAACCATACCATCTTTCAAATATTACCATTTATTAGTATCATCATTTTACATCATAATAGATTAAAAAGAGTAGATAAGGTAACATACATCATTTACACCAGTTAGATTAAGAACATCACTCATATAATTCCTTTGTGCATTTAAAAACATTATTTAGCATAGTATTTAGAAAAGTACATAAATTGTGGTCACATAATCCATTTAATTAAGGTACATAACTCACATCACAACAATTGCATTTAAATAGTTAGATTACATCACTTAGATTAGGAAAAAAATAAGAAGTAATATAATCATATCATATAATTAACATAACAAATTTAATAAATTTAGGTAACACATTAAATACTTAGTTATAGAATTAGAATGGTATGTTAGAATGTAAAGTTTTCGTTAGTGAAATTGTGTTAGTGTGAATGTGTTGTCTGTAATATAGTTTAGAACTTAGATTACAGTATTTTGGGTTTCATAACAAGTGAATGTAGTCACGAATTAGTGTTATACACCTGTTTGTGGCCACATTGAACCAAATTATGACACTCAAAAAACTAACATACATACACATAGAATTTATAAATAGAGGATAGAAATTAGATTAGTAGATTTATTACATCCAAACACACAAACAAACAGAAAAAACAAACATATAAATTGCATACACTATTTGTAAATCAAAGACAGATAACTATGGGGCCAGGGGACATAATAGACAACGAAGAACTAAATTAACAGTGAAATAAAGTCTTACGCGCGGAAGCGAAGGAGGTAAAGCCTGTCGCACACACTCTTGTAGAATGGTTGTTAAATATTATATGGGGGACATGAAATAATTCATGTGTTGACCCTAAGAAAGTCAACTTTGTATGGGTAGTAAGTTAATTTACTATGTGAGGGCAGGTCTTATAAGACAACGGTCCGGTTCAGACATACCTCTGATAAATATAATATAGCATGTGAGAAGGGGCTCACGCCAACCAGTCAAGTTTGTGGCGATTGCCAGTAGCCAAGTAAGGCTTTGCTACATTGTGACAATAGTTATTAATAATCTATTGGAATGCCCAAAGCCAGGTTATCTAGAGTCTTTGACAAAAATTAGAGACACTAATTTTTTGTTTAGGAACCTCTTGCGTCACAACCAATGAGTGAAAGTTGATGACGCAACACAAGAGGGGTGGGTGTGTGTCAAAGACTCGACCACATCCCCTCCGCCAGGGAGAGCGGTCAACCCTGAAGAGACCAGGAGGAGATACGGTGCCCGAGGGAGATGAGGTAATAGGAGAGGGTTAGCCACTCCCTCATGAGACACGCAGGCGGTGTTCAGAGAGTTAGCACTCTAATCACGATAGTACCACACCTCGTGAAGCCATAGCACAGTTGAGTAGACACTCAACAGGCCACGTTTGCCAGCAGAGTGCGATGTGAGGTAACACGCACGAAGGTGAAGGTCACCCCGCGTGGTGGGTAACCACGGGAGAGAGGTTAGGCAGACGGGAGACTGGACTTGAGGCGTTCACATCGTTTAGAATAGCGTTAGGAGTTTTGTGTTCACTAATAGATAGAACTAGCATAGGGTTAGCAGTTTGTGTTAGATAATTCTGTGGCTGTATATTGTGTATTGCATTAGCGACTGTTTACCGCTTGTAAGCGAGCCAACGGCAATAAAATGGACCATGCATTTTGCCTCCCACACGACTTGCAAGTTGTCTTGTATGGGTGTGTGAGAAGTACCCGATGAGGCCTGTCAGTTGAGTCGTTGACACTTCTTGTCTCTGGCTTGCGATCATGCCACTTTCTCCAACTTATAGGTGTGTTGCCCCTCGACTCTTGACTCGAACGGAACAGTCAGCTCGATTAGTATTAACTGTTGAGTCGACGGAGAAAGCATTATAATATCTGGTCGCAACTGAGACTTCAGGGTAGATGCCACGGCACTGCAGGTCTACTGTCAGCTCCTAGCCTTCAGCACCTCCGAGGATGGATGGCAAGCTGTCGGGGCAGTCAGCTCTGCTGTTCGGCGTTTGTCCAACTTTTATTAAGCGTATCCACCAGGCTTTGACAACAGTCCCCTTGTTTGCCTGGAGTTTTGCTACATCCTCTATGACTGCCAGTTCAGTGAGAACATTCTTATGGCACCACACACGAATTGTGTTCTATGTCTGTGTTATTTCTAAACATAGCCCCACTGCCATGGCAACACACTTGGCTAACATGTCCCCTAGCTTGATGATGCATTCTAGGAACACGTTTTTGCGCGTGGCCTTAAAACTTATTTTGCACCAACTCCATTACCTCGTTATCATCTGTAAACCTCTGATCCCGGTATGATCTTCCGAGGGTCTAAACCAGTGGTTCTCAACCTTTTTTGACCCGTGCCCCTCTTCACCATATTTTCAGAACGTCATCACCCCCCCCCCCTTTTCGTATTTGCTACCAAAAAATTTGGCCCGTGCCCCCCCCCCCCCCCCACCATATTTTCAGAACGTCATCCACCCCCCCCCCTCGTATTTCCTACCTAAAATCCACCCCCTTTCCGCCCCTACATAGTATACGTAATAATGAAAGCTAAATTTAATAGCATATACTAAAACAAGTCTAGACGTCCACATAAAACGTGATTTGTCAGTCTACTTACTTCATAACATGAATTTTAGAAGGGTGAGACGTACAGAACCGTAAAGTATGAAGGGAAAAACAATATCAAGTAATCGATTCTTGTATTAACGCGATCTTGAAATAATCTTTATTTCTACCTCCCCCCCCCCTCCCCCAGGAAACCCTAAAATTCCCCCCAGACCGGTTGAGAGCCACTGGTCTAAAGCAATGACAATCCGATGACGCCAAGAATGGATTGTATGTTGCATGTTTCAAGACCTCAATTTCAGTGCATGTAGTGTATCCATTGTATGTGCAGCCGAATGAGGGTGGCCATTGTCGTTCTGCAACAATACTAATTTTGACAGCAGTACACAGGCGTTTCGATCCCATGGCAGTCTTCAGTCTGTTCACAAGCATGTCACTGTATCGAGCGCTAGTCAGTTTCACCCCTTTCCTGGAAATGTACGAATATATAAAACTTGATATCCAAGAATACGACCATCATGACTTTCCCTGGGTTTCCTGCATCTTGAACTCTTTCGTAACCGGAGAACGCGTGTTTCCACTGCATCGACTGCCTCTTACTCTCTGATTCGTAATGATGCACTCAGGACGCGTCTGCTGTCACAGGTTGATGAAGACAAGCATGTCTTTATCCAGCATGACGGTCCAAAGGTCTCCCACTTGTCGTTCGTCAATGATGTTTTGTCTTCCATTTTGAAATATTTCTATCTATTCATACACTCTCCCATGACTCAAACAACCGTCTCTATACAGAACCTTCTTTATTCTGCAGATTTTACAAGGTTTCACACCCACTCACCCACCTATTCACCCACCCACCCACACACACACTATCATGGTGCAAGTCGATAGTGCGACTGCCATTTTGAAATCGCCATTTCGCATGCACAAACTGTTCGAATCCGTGGCCCCTACACGGATTATTGCTAAAGAGTTATTTTGCGTTCTGAAATAGCATCTTCCGTTGTCCAAATTCTTCCATACACGTTATAATAAATGCCCTGTTATTTAATTACTCCCCCTCGTAGGTTATGCCGTATCTAAACTATAAAGACATTTTATTTGCTAAAAAGTGGCATTCACCCAATCCCGCCATGTATATTTAACTTAAGAGACCTTAAGAATTAATGGAAACACTGTCTCTAATATCAGGTAATTCAATAGTGGGATTGTGGATTTCATACGTTCAAACGATACAGACATGAGAATACTCACTTTTCAATGCGAGGCGGTATAATTGGTGAGTCACCGCCATTCATAGTTTTTGGCGAGTCATTTTCATCCTTATCATCCTGGTCAGCATCATCATCGTCATTATCATCACCATCATCATCACTTTTGCCAGATCCGTTTACCTTCCGCGCCTCTCTCTTCATTGCTTGCTTCTCCAGCATCTCCAAGTATCCCAGGATTCCCCGCGACCGTCTGCACTCCTGAGCGCCAACACCAAAGTATATCCTGGGTTCGGAGTTGCTGCCATCGCTATCACTGTCAGACTTCCCTTCTGGAACCTTCCCGCCCTCCGCGCTCTCGGCATAGCCATCCGTCTCGATGTCATCATCGGTGTCATCATCAGAGAGGGAGTGAAGCCGTTGGAGGACGAGGCTGCGGTCGGGAGTTGTGGGAGTTGGTTCGCAAGAAGAGTAATCGCTGAAGGTTCCCCCGTGCGTGTCTAACAAGTCGGAGGACAATGACAGCTTCTCCACAGAAATACCACTGGCGTTTCCGTTGACGCTGCAGCAATCGTTGCTGTCGTGGTGCTGGCTGTGGCGATGGTGGGCTCGGCTGAAGCAATAGTTCGGGTTGGAGAAGCTGGTGTAAGTTGCGTCAGGATCTGGAAACAAACGGAGAAAGGAAGTTAAATTGCACTGAGTAAATCACAAGAAATAGACACACCCAAGAAACAAACATACAAGCACATAAAAACGTGAGACTACATCAGTACAATAAAGAAATAACTAACAAAAGCAGTTGTAACAACAACAACAACAACAACAACAACAACACATCATGAGATACACTGTTTCCCCCATCTTAGTTCGTTACGAACTACACAGATACTTGTGAACCAAGAGGTGAAGAAATGACGCTGGCGCTGGAAAGGACATACATTGAGAAAACCTTAGAATAGTGTATTTGAGCCTTTCTCTGTAATTCAAAGAGCAAAAGAAATAGGTTAAGTTGGGTTTAGCAGAGTCAAGAACCGACATCATAGCAGCCGGGACATGTTCCATACGTGCTCCGTCCTGATCTACAACAGCCAGCGAAAAGTCCCAATACTGATGGCCCCCCAGATGTAATCTGATTATGTGTCTGTGTGATCTGTACTCGGAGTAAAGACATAGGGAAGAACAGGAAGGAAGTAGACAAGGAAATGGATAATATGGCGAGGGCATGTACGGAGCTGCATGAGACAGCAAAGGAAAAGAGGGCTTGGAGTGACTTGGTTGAGACTTATACCCTAACGGGGTACAAAGGGAGAAAGAAGACATTCGTTATGGTAAGTAAGAATCGGAATCAGTATGGCTGTACATGTTTAACAAATAATTTTCAAAAGGAGCTTCTTTAGTTCTCGTTACGTGTTAGCGTTAAGATAAGGTTTCCCCATATCAGATCCAGCCCCGGAAAGATTAACCCGTCAACAAATGCCGGCAGAAGTCGGGATGTGTCGGCCTAACGGCGCAAGAACGCAGCTCTGCTGTAAACAGGCAGCACGCAATCACGTCCGGAAAAAAAATAAACTCTCCGGATGAACGCAAAAGAAGAAGAAGAAGAAGACCCAGCTGTAGATGTGATTTGCTTATGATTTCACATATACTAGATCAAAACATTAGAGATTGTATTCTTTGCACTTTCTTTTCCTGTACACATAAAAGTCCGGTAGCTAAATGGAGACTAGATGTATGGAAGCGAACCACGTGACATGGTTTAGAACCGAATTTTCTAGGAAAGAAAGGCGATAGGGCGGACAGCTGGTCACCCACCACATAATGCATGGCTTGTGTATATGTAAAGAGCTATCACAACAACAGTATCTGCCACAGGAGTACATGTACCTTGTTTTTCTGTCTTCTAACTCACAGTAAACAATGAAACTGCAAATCAATCAATCAGGTCCCGTTTCTACAATGATGGTTAGCTGCAATGGATCTCCAATATTGTTTGTCTCTGGTCCTGACTGTGAATTGCTATTCGTCCATCTCTTGATGTTATCTTCCCACTTGTATCATTGTCTACCTCTTGCCTTCAACCTTGAGCTCCAGTATGGTTTTTATATTTTAATAAGAGTGTCATAGGCGCCGGAACTTCAATTACCCCTCCCCACAACGCTTAACGGCATAAGTGAAAGAAAACAAACAAACAAACAAATAAGAGTGTTATGTCCTTTAACTCTCTTTGATGAAAACACTGCAAATACCTCATACCAAACTTCCAACTGGCTGTTACCCCTCACAGACCCTACCTTACCTGACCCCAAATAAATGATGACTATCTCAATAAGTCATTTTTCTAATCTTCGTGTCTGAAGACTTATTCGTGGTTGGCCGATTTTTCCGGCTCAAGCTTTCTCCAGGATGGAGTAGCCAGCCCTATTCCAACCCTCCTTAATTGGAAATAAACAATATCATCAGCCCGCGTTAGTGAACTCTCGCGGCACGCCTCGGAGGTCACGGCATGACTGTTATTGGCTTCCGTGTCTGTCTGCAGACAGTAACAGTAACATCTCTGGGTTTGAGGAACTGGTGCGGGCGTTGGTTGGCTGGTTGTTTGGTTGGTTGGCGGGTTGGTTGGTTGCTTGGTTGGCAAGCTGGTTAGTTGGTTGTTTGGCTGGTTGGTTATTTGGTTGGTTGGCAGGTTGGTTATTTGGTTGGTTGGCAGGTTGGTTATTTGGTTCGTTGGCAGGTTGGTTATTTGGTTGGTTGTTTGGCAGGTTGGTTGGTTGTTTGGTTGGTTAGTTGGTTGGTTGGCTGGTTGGGTGTTTGGTTGTTTGGCTGGTTATTTGCTTGGTTGGTGGGTTGGTTGTTGGGTTGGTTGGTTGTTTGGTCGGTTGGTTGGTTGTTTGGTCGGTTGGCTGGTTGGCTGTTTGGTTGTTTGGTTGGTTGGTTGCTTGGTTGGTGGGTTGGTTGTTTGGTTGTTTGACTGGTTGGTTGTTGGGGCGGTTGGTTGGTTGGTTGTTTGGTCGGTTGGCTGGTTGGTTGTTTGGTTGGCTGGCTGGTTGGTTGTTTGCTATAACACAGTAACATCTCTGGGTTTGAATAACGAAGACACAAACAATAGATTGCACGATTTATTGCCTGGCATATTTCGCTGCATCTCGTCAGGTACATACTGCAGAAA
Source organism: Cepaea hortensis (assembly GCA_963921405.1). Lineage (NCBI taxonomy): Eukaryota > Metazoa > Mollusca > Gastropoda > Stylommatophora > Helicidae > Cepaea > Cepaea hortensis. The sequence continues at coordinate 100,243,537 of OY992879.1, read as the reverse complement.
TCACACAACTTACGTGAATTAATTAGTAGATAAATCCTTCAAACTGAAATATACACATGTTCGCACAGTAATGTCGATTGTCTACCACGGTAATTTTAAACTGACTAACATGTCTTTCTGCTTGCACAAGGACGACTTACGAAGGTTGATTATTATAGCTTCAGCAAACTTTAACAATCGACTACTTCCGAGGAGATGACGTAATGCAACGTCTGCGGGACAGGCTCACCACAGCAGTCGGGTGAACTTTCTGTGCTGGAACTCTAGTCATCAGGTACCGAAACACACCGATCCCCATCCCAGCAGTAAAAGAACCTGTAGCTTTGTACGCCAAATCAAATTGTATTTACAAATTTACATGCAGATGCGAGGCCATCTACATAGGTAGAACTGAGCGACAGTTACATTGCAGGGTTTCGGAACATATTCCGAATTGGTTGGACAAGATACTACACACAGAAGATGGTAGCCTAGGCAGGCCGACACACCGGAACAGTCCAGCTTCATCGGTCGGGAGACATGTGCTCGAGAGTGGTCACGTGGTTGAAAGAAACAGTGCCTTCCGTGTGTTGTTCAACACACAAAGTAGTCGATTGTTAAAGTTTGCTGAAGCTATAATAATCAACCTTCGTAAGCCGTCCTTGTGCAAGCAGAAAGACATGTTAGTCAGTTTAAAATTACCGTGGTAGACAATCGACATTACTGTGCGAACATGTGTATATTTCAGTTTGAAGGATTTATCTAGTTAATTCACGTAAGTTGTGTGATTTCTGCAGTATGCACCTGACGAGATGCGGCGAAATATGCCAGGCAATAAATCGTGCAATCTATTGTTTGTGTCTTCGTTATTCAAATTCATCACGGGAAAACATTGTTTTGAATCTCTGGGTTTGAAGAACAAGTGCGGGCGATGGTTGGCTGTTTGGTTGGTTGGTTAGTTGTTTGGTTGGTTGACTGGTTGGTTATTTGGTTGGCTGGTTGGTTGGTTAGACCATTGTCTTGGCAGGCAAGCAAGCTAATCACTATGCCATTCGACTTCTAGTATAGTACATTAATGCTTGTCTGTGAGACGTCATGGACTCATGTGCTGGAGGATGAAATGTTGACCGACTGACTCAGGTGTGAGACAGGATTGTAGGGGCAAACATGTTTCCCCCACCCAATGCCAAAGAAACCTCAAGCAGAAGCCAGCAGTTCATCTCAGAAACACACCAAGAACCAAGACACACCACAGACCAGCCCAAAATCTGAAGCGAAAAAAATCCTAAAGCAGGATGCAATATCGAGTGAGCAGATGCTGCAGATGTTCACAGAGGTGCTATGTCCATAAGAGCCAGAGAGAGAGAGAGAGAGAGAGAGAGAGAGAGAGAGAGAGAGAGAGAGAGAGAGAGAGAGAGAGAGAGAGAGATAGAGAGAGAGAGAGAGAGAGATAGATAGAGAGAGAGAGAGAGGAGAGAGAGGAGAGAGAGAGAGACAGACAGAGAGAGAGAGAGAGAGAGAGAGAGAGAGAGAGAGGAGAGAGAGAGAGAACTCAGGAACAAAAGAAACACACCCATCGGATGATTACTTCTAAGGACTAGTGCTTCTAAGATCTACATCAGCCAAAAACACAAGTGCAACGAGCCATCACCGACAAACTGAAAAGCAGCAAGAAAACAACACAGAGAAAACTGCACTGACCAAACATGATGCGGATTCGAACCGTAATAGCTGTATCTCACCGGCAAGCAAACTCAGAGCTGCAGCCACTATGTGCTATGCCTCCGCAAATGGTATTGGCCGGAATAGGTAAAAGACGGGAAGGGGGAGGATTTGGGAAGGGGGAGGATTTGCTACGGTTTTCCAGACCATTCTCTCCCCCCCCCCCCGCCTCTCCGCTACATAAATACACAGACACAGCAATGCATGCGTATATACATATATTCATAACTACATAATCAAATCAAATCAAATCAACTTTGCGTACATCATACATACATACACGCAAGCAGACGAAAACTTTACGTACGTACGCATACGCACGCACATACATACACACGCGCGCGCACATACACACAGACAGACAGACAGACGCACGCACATACCTACGCACGCACGCACATACATACAAGCATGCACGCACGCAGGCACACAGACAGACATACAGACAGACATACATACATACGCACGCACGCGCACACACATACATACATACGCACACACATACATACGCGCACACGCACGCACGCACATACATACATACGCGCGCGCGCACAGACAGACAGACAGACAGACATATGCACGCAAGCACAGACAGACAGACAGATAGAAGACAGACAGACAGACAGACAGACAGACAGACAGACAGACAGACAGACAGACAGAGAGGTGGCATTAATGAGTAAAGAACGAACAAATCCAACAACAATTTGGTGTGTACGGGTCCCCTCTAATCAGAACCAGAAAGCAAACAAGTAAATAACCCTGGCTTGTATGGCCCGGCAGAACTAGAATACCGCCAGAATCGGCGATGATGGAGAGGGCGGGAGATAGAGACAGAATGAGAGTGATGGCGGGGCAGACGGGGGAGAGTGTGCACTATATCACCGCCAGACGGACGTACAGACGGCCGTAATTCACACATGTACACCCCGCTTTTTGATTGGTTTATACTCCTTGGGCCCTAATGGAGCCGCTGGGTGGTGGGGCTGAGGGAGGAAATACAGCCCTGATCCCCACCAATCTCGGGGTAACGTCTGCGGAGGGAGCTATATGATGCTCGGTGCCAGCCTGTCTGACTGGGGCGCCGTGTATGCAGCACAAGAAACACTCCGCCCAAAACATTCAGACACAAATTTTAAATTCTTGAAATACCCCAGGGCACTTAGGGGACCGAGATACTTGGGTAGAAAGTTTTCTAATACTAGTCAGTCAGTCAGTCAGTCAGTCAGTCAATCTCTCTCTCTCTCTCTCTCTCTCTCTCTCTCTCTGTCTCTCTCTCTTTTCTCTCTCTCGCTCTCTCTCTCTCTCTCTCTCTCTCTCTCTCTCTCTCTCACACACACACACACACACATCACTTCACATCGATAACATGCCAGTAGAAAGGGTAATTGAAAACAAAACATTAGGCCTAATAATTGATAGAAACCTAACCTTTGATTCCCACGTTCAAGCGCTCGTTAAACGACCAGCGAAAAAAAGTCTACTAACTCGCCAAAATTAAAAATGTCCTTGATGAGGACACAAGGAAAATATTCTATACTTCTCACATACAGACACATTTTGACTACTGCACTACAATCTGGGACGGTTGTTCCAATTCAAGCACCAAACGAAATTACTCACTCCAGAAACGGGCCATCATGTTAATTTATAGCAAACATTTATCTAAAAATCCTAGCGTGCATAAATGCCGTAAGTTCCTACCATTACGCAAACGCCTGCTTTTCACTAAGGCCAAACTAATTCACACAATCCTACATCGGAATGCCCCAAATTACCTTTGGCCATTGTTTAAATAAAATGCTAGACACAGTAAACGATTAACTATTCTACACATTCCGAAGCCTAGGATTGACTTATACAACACAAGCTTAACGTACTCTGCAGCTCAGCTGTGGAACAATCTTTCTCAAGAAATCAAAGACATCACCAATTCCTATACATATAATCGCAAATTATTCGAACACTATCTCTATACGGATTACCTTCCCCCTCAATAATAGAAAAATAATGATAATAAAACCCTAGTATAACAGCCAGTCCCCTTTTAGTAAACCAGTATATTCCACATAGCTAATAACAAGTGCCACACCGTTATTTAATATTACTGAGTCGTGTAGTAGTGATTTTTTGCATTGTGCCCATGCCTTTATAATGCATTTATTTATATTGTTGCTGTTCTCAGTTAGCCTTGAATGATATGTGAATGAAATAATGTATGAAAGAGAGTGATAGAAGGGCAGAATGTTAGACGGGCCTGCGTGCCCAATTCTTAACCCTTTGAAAATAAAGTATGTTCGTTCGTTAGTTCGATCTCTCTCTCTCTCTCTCTCTCTCTCTCTCTCTCTCTCTCTCTCTCTCTCTCTCTCTCTCTCTCACACACACACACAAATGTGATCGCGTTCCGGAGACACATATATGTGCTCAGTCTCCTCAACAAACGACAAAGGGTACCATCACCATAACTAGTATACCTTTTTTTAGCCCCTTATGGTCCACTACATCTCCATGCTACTTAACTCCTTCTGTCGCATACGTATTGTGTTAGTAAGTTTCTCATACCCCAACATAAATTGTCATAACCCACCGTAGTGTCTTTATACGCCCCCCCCCCCCTTCCCCCTTTTCCACCCGAAACGTTTTCACACCCAACGAAACGTTTTCATCATACCCCAAAGAAACGTTTTCATACCCCATAGTAATGTTTTTTTTGTCATATCCCACCGTAATATTTTCATACTCCAACGTAACGTTTTCATACCCTAACGACATGTTTTCATACCCTAACGAAACGTTTTTATACCCCAACATAAATTGTCATGTACCACCGTAACGTTTTCACACCCCCACCTTAGTGTTTTTACAACAAACCGTAACGTTTTCACATCCAACCTTAGTGTTTTCACACCCCACCTTAGTGTTTTCACACCACACCTTTCGTTTTCACACCCAACCTTAGTGTTTTCACACCACACCTTTCGTTTTCACACCCTACCTTAGTGTTTTACAACCCACCGTAACGTTTTCACAACCCCACCTTAGCGTTTTCACACCCCGCAGTAAGGTTTTCACACCCCACCGTGAGGATTTCATACACTGACGTAAACTGTCATATCCCAACGTAACGTTGTCACACCCCACCATAGTGTTTCCACACCCCACCGTACGTTTTCACACCCCACCGTACGTTTTCACACCCCACCGTACGTTTTCACACCCCATCGTAAGGTTTTCACACACCACCTTAGTGTTTCCACACCCCACCGTACGTTTTCACACCCCACCGTACGTTTTCACACCCCATCGTAAGGTTTTCACACACCACCTTAGTGTTTCCACACCCCACCGTACGTTTTCACACCCCACCGTACGTTTTCACACCCCACCGTACGTTTTCACACCCCATCGTAAGGTTTTCACACACCACCTTAGTGTTTCCACACCCCACCGTACGTTTTCACACCCCATCGTAAGGTTTTCACACACCACCTTAGTGTTTCCACACCCCACCGTACGTTTTCACACCCCACCGTACGTTTTCACACCCCACCGTACGTTTTCACACCCCATCGTAAGGTTTTCACACACCACCTTAGTGTTTCCACACCCCACCGTACGTTTTCACACCCCACCGTACGTTTTCACACCCCATCGTAAGGTTTTCACACACCACCTTAGTGTTTTACACCCCACCGTACGTTTCCACACCCCAACGTAACGTTTTCACACCCCACCGTAACGATTTCATATACTGACGTAAATTGTTATATCCCAACGTAACGTTTTCATACCCCATCGTAACGTTTCCACACTCCACCTTAGTGTTTACACACCCTACCTTAGTGTTTTCACACTCCACCGTACGTTTTCACACCCCATCGTAAGGTTTTCACACCCCATCGTAAGGTTTTCACACACAACCTTAGTGTTTTACACCCCACCGTACGTTTTCACACCCCAACGTAACGTTTTCACACCCCACCGTACGTTTTTACACCCCACCGTAACGATTTCATATACTGACGTAAATTGTTATATCCCAACGTAACGTTTTCATACCCCATCGTAACGTTTCCACACTCCACCTTAGTGTTTCCACACCCCACCTTAGTGTTTTCACACTCCACCGTACGTTTTCACACCCCATCGTAAGGTTTTCACACCCCACCTTAGTGTTTTCACACCCCACCGTACGTTTTCACAACGTTTTCATACCCCATGTAAATGACCGTGACGTGTTCATACTCCATTGTAACGTTTTCATAGTCCATTGTAACGTTTTCATACTCCATTGTAACGTTTTCATACGCCATCGTAACGTTTCCATACCCCAACACAAATTTCATACCCCCAAAACAAATTTATATACCAAAGTAACTTTTTCAGATGACAACATAAATTTCATACTCCAACGTAACGTTTTCATACCCCAATAGAAAAACAATTTTCTGGAGGGGTCAAAATACAAGCTGCCTGTGAAACAAAGAGATAACAATGACTATTACTGCTGGTTCTATACATCGTTTTGTTCCCGGCAACGTGATATATTATTATTATTATTACTATTATTATTATTCATAGCCGAGGAATCCGACAACAAAAGAGAATTACCACCGTTATTTCACTGGGTTCTTTCTGGCTGCAAGACGTTTCTATCCTTGAAAGTTATTCTGGTTTCCTTTAAAGAACGAAACAAAGACAGAAAGTAGAAAAAAAAAAAGACAGACAGACAGACAGACAGACAGACAGAAAAGAGACAAACAGACAGAAAGAAAAGTATAAAGGAAGAAAGATGGAAGAAAGATGGACAACAGAAATAATAAAAAGAAAGAAAGACAGATAGACAGAAAAAGAAGGACAGACAGACAGAAAAAAAAGAAAAAAAGAAAGAAAGAAAGAAAGAAAGACCTCTTCTCGCGCACACACACACACTCTCTCTCTCTCTCTCTCTCTCTCTCTCTCTCTCTCTCTCTCTCTCTCTCTCTCTCTTTCTCTCTCTCTCTCTCTCTCTCCGATTATCTAACTATTGACTCCACTCAAGAAAACAGAAAATCTATTTTCTGAAATGAGATATTCAGACAAGTGTCTGCAGCATCCAGACAGTAACCCGGAGTTCTGAATGAGAGGATACTTCTTAAAACACACACACACACACCCCCCCCCCCCAAAAAAAAAAAAAAAAAATCCACAGAGATTAAGGAGGAAAGAATCACGTGCCCACTTAGCCTGGCAACATTTGATAAAAATGACTGGATTTCTCACCGTGAATATTGGATATTGAACGGCCTGCCTCTACGACTGAGGGCTAAACGCTCTCACGCAGAAATCTCATCAGTCTCCCCATCAAGCGCGTACAAGAGTTACATTTACAACTCTATTCTTATCTTGACTCCTGAGGGTAACAGGCATAACATGCATCTCTAGAAAAAGAAAGAAAGAAAGAAAACAAATAAAGAAAGATAGACAGAAGAAAAATCCAGAAAACAGACAGAAAGAAAAGAATGAAAATTAGAAAGAATAAAATAGAAAGAATAAAAAGACAGATAGACAGACAGACAAACAAACAAATAAACACAGAAAACAAAGAAACATGAAAAAGTAAGAAAGAAAGAAAGAAAGAAAGAAAGAAAGAAAGAAAGAAAGACAGACAGACAGACAGAAGACAGACAGAAAAAAGAAAAGAAAAAGAGAAAGAACGAAAACAGATAGACAGACAGAAAAGAAGAAAAGGTAGAAAGATGGAAGAAAGAAAAACAAGAAATAATAAAAAGAAAGAAAGGAAGAAAGAAAGAAAGAAAGAAAGAAAGAAAGAAAGAAAGAAAGACCCCCTTCCTCCACTACACACACACACACACACACACGCACACACACACACACATACGCACACACGCACACACACACACACACACACACATTTCCATTATCTAACTCTTGACTCCACTCAAGAAAACAGAAAATCTATTTTCTGAAATGAGATATTCAGACAAGTGTCCGCGGCATCCAGACAGTAACCCGGAGTTCTGAATGAGAGGATACTTCTTAAAAAACACACACCTCCCCCCAAATCCGCGGAGATTAAGGAGGAAAGAATCACGTGCCCACTTAGCCCGGCAACATTTGATAAAAATGACTGGATTTCTCAGCGTGAATATTGGATATTGAACGGCCTGCCTCTACGACTGAGGGCTAAACGCTCTCACGCAGAAATCTCATCAACCGGGCGCAAACTTGACGCTTCCAGCCACGACACTCGGCAAGACAAATGCTAAACAACGGAAGCGAGAGTGTTCCTTCGTTTCGGCTCTGTGGTAGTTTTTTCAGACTTTCAGGTCGGAATGAAACTGTGCTATTAAGTTGAATTAGAATGATGGCTTGTGGCACTTAAAAATAATTACATTCTTTCGTCAACGAAATGAAATTATCTGACTTCGAAATGTGAGGTGACGCACAGACACACACTGTAAGACGCAACTGCCATTGCTATTTCATGACAGTGAATACTGGCGCATTTGGATATCAACATTTGGGGAACAGTAGACAGGACGTGTTCGATGTCTGAATGGTGATACGTTCTCCTGTAATTAACTCAACACGCTAGCTCATAATATCAGCGCAATTGCTATAATATAGTTTGAGAATTGTGCAATATGATTAGCAGTATGGCTCTTCGTTGGCTGTTGAACGAGGGGACGAAGCGCTTAGGGGAATGTCCTCAGTGCGGCGATGTCGGTTCTTAGCTCAACTCAACTGTGCAATATTTAAATACAGATGCCTTACAGTTTTTTTTACAGTATGTCACAGTCAACCCGAGCATTTTTTGTTGTTGGCTGTTTGTGATCTCTCGGCAAGTCTACGTTCAGTAGTTTGCCATTGCTTTCTGAAAGACCGGAACTCATACCATTGTAGGAAAACCAGCGCAAAGCGGTCTGCTTCCAAATCATCCGCAGCTTGAACCATGGGATTTTTCAAATATAGATGTCTTGCAAAATGTTGGAATTCTACTAACATTAAACACAAATGCCTTGTAAGATATAGAAATACTTCTGTATTTACACATGCAATTCCGCAATAACTAGGCTGTTTAGATGTCTAAAACCAACGAATTATGCAATAACTACGCTGTTTAGATGCCCAACAAATGTTGTAATTCTGCAATAACCAAACAATCTAAATGCTCAAGATGTTATAATTCTGTAATAACTGAACGATCTCAATCTTAACTGAACGATCTCAATGCCCAACAAGATGTTATAATTCTGTAATACCTGAAAGATCGCAATGCCCAACAAGATGTTATAATTCTGTAATACCTGAAAGATCGCAGTGCCCAACAAGATGTTATAATTCTGTAATACATGAAAGATCTCAATGCCCAACAAGATGTTATAATTCTGTGATACCTGAAAGATCGCAATGCCCAACAAGATGTTATAATTCTGTAATACATGAAAGATCTCAATGCCCAACAAGATGTTATAATTCTGTAATGCATGAAAGATATCAATGTCCAACAAGATGTTATAATTCTGTAATACCTGAAAGATCGCAATGCCCAACAAGATGTTATAATTCTGTAATACATGAAAGATCTCAATGCCCAACAAGATGTTATAATTCTGTAATACATGAAAGATCTCAATGCCCAACAAGATGTTATAATTCTGTAATACCTGAAAGATATCAATGTCCAACAAGATGTTATAATTCTGTAATGCATGAAAGATATCAATGCCCAACAAGATGTTATAATTCTGTAATACATAAAAGATCGCAATGCCCAACAAGATGTTATAATTCTGTAATGCAGGAAACATATCAATGTCCAACAAGATGTTATAATTCTGTAATACCTGAACGATCTCAATGCCCAAACAAGATGTTACAATTCTGAAAATACTGATCGGTCCCCTTTGTCTTTATCTGACTGATTGTTGCGTGTGGATTAGCTGCTCCAGTTACCAGTGTCCCTCGCCATAAGGTGAACTCATTCCGACTTCTGAGGTACTTGTAATTTACGTCCCCTATGCAAGGACGAGATGTCAATATTTTAGTTCAACTAACACTTGTAGGGGATGAAACCGCTTCCTCGGTATCAGCGCACCGGAAGTTTTAAGAACGAGCGTTCTTATCCATTCGGCCACGCTCCCTCAATTCGGTTTGATCTGTAGATCCCACAGAAGGAACGTTCTAGTTATACTGTTATCGGTTAACTGATAGGCCTAGATGCCAGAACAGATGTTAGAATTCTTGGGCATATCGTGGAAAGACCGTATAACAAACAAACGTGTGCTTGGAAGAGCGGATATTACTATATTACTCCCCAAGCAGAGACGCCTCCGGTGGCTGGGCCACGTATCAATAATGGAGGATGAACGTATTCCCAATGATCTCCTATACGGATAACTAGCCCGCTGAGAAGAGGCCACCCGGAAGACACCAATTGCGATACAAAGATGTGTGCAAACAAGATATAAAAGCCCTCGGCATAGATCCAGACACTTGGGAAAGAGTTGCAGCAGACAAATGTCCCTGGAGAAGAGATGTAAGAAAAGGACTGGTGCTCTTTGAGCGCAGTTTGATTCAACAAACTGAGGGTAGGAGGCACAGGCACAAAATGCATTAACTTACTGCGGGACCTGCTTCGTCTTACAGATGCGAAAACTGTGACAGAGATTGTCATTCCTGCACTGGACTACACAGTCATCAGCGGTGCTGTCAGGTGCCTCCCCGGCGGCACAACTCTATAGTCCTACAGGACTGACAGAGGCCTACTACTGTTAGAATTCTGCAATAAATGATCGGTTTAGATGTCCAACAAAACGTTAGAAACTTTAGAATTCTGCAATAACTTAGTAATCTAGATGTCCGGTAAGAAGTTAGGTGCATTAGAATTCTGCAATAACTAAGCAATTTAAATGCCCGACAGGACGTAAAAATTTTGCAATATCTAATCACTTTAGATGCCCGGCAAAACGTTAGAAACTGTTTTGTTTTTGTTTTGTTCGCATATCCTTTACAGGACATCGCTGTCAACATCAGCATCTTTCAGCTGATTGTTGATTTTTTGGCAAGATTACGCTCAGTAGTTTGCTATTGCTTTCTGAGCGACCGGCTCACATACTCCGTAAGTTGCCGACGCGGAGAGAACCGCTAGGATTCTAGCGTAACGTCACGTTACTCACGAGACCTTAGAATTCTCAAATAACAAAGCAATCTAAATCTAGAATCTAGATGCCCGTCAAGGCGTAATAGGCGATATAACTCTGCAATAAACAAGCAATCTAGATACCCGATGAGATGTCTGGAATGTTAGATTTGTGCTATAACTAAGCATTCTAGATGTCAGGCAAGACGTAAGAAACGTTAGAACTCTGCAATAACTAATCGGCTCACATGCCCTGCAAGGCGTTATAAACTATAGAATTCTGCAGTAACTAAGTATAATAACTAAGTAATCTAAGTTCCAGGCAAAAGGAAACAATGGGGCGGCCAGCACCCGTTTTTGCCGCCCTGATACAAAAGTATCACGCCAATACAAAAGAAAGAGAGGACAGATGACAATATATTGTCAGTTTTCTTTATAAACGAGGGCCTTGTATTACATGGCGAACCCCTGGCTTGACAGAGAGGTATTGCTATTGACCCCGGCGATGTGGATCAGCGTAGAACCAATCTTCTCTGCTAGTCTGTGAATGGCAGCAGGGCCCGAGCGCGCTCCGCTTGGAGTGCTCTTGATTGGTGCAATAATGGATGTCATTAGGTGGTTCATCTCATCTCGTATCATCATTCTTTATTCTGCTGACATCCTATCGTCTTGTATTAATTTCGTTTTTCTTTTCTTTGAAACTCTCTTCAGTGAAGTATTTTTGTTAAATCGATAAGTATATTATGGATGCTATGTGACTGTTTCCTTGATATATGTATTGGGAGGGTGGGGTTTGATGTCCAGAATCTGGACTTTTACTGGGTGGAAGACTAGGACTCGTTGTCGACAACTTTAATCAGACTTTTTGTTTCAATGTGTTCTGGTTGTCAGTTTTATTTTTGTTTTAAAATTCCTGTTTTTGTTGATGTTGTTCTTGTTGTTGTTGTTTAAGCGGCGGCGGGGGATGATGGCGAAGAAGAAGAAGAAGAAGAAGAAGAAGAAGAAGAAGAAGAAGAAGAAGAAGAAGAAGAAGAAGAAGAAGAAGAAGAAGAAGAAGAAGAAGAAGAAGAAGAAGGAGGAGGAGAAGAAGAAGAAGAAGGAGGAGGAGAAGAAGAAGAAGAAGAAGAAGAAGAAGAAGAAGAAGAAGAAGAAGAAGAAGAAGAAGAAGAAGAAGAAGAAGAAGAAGAAGAAGAAGAAGAAGAAGAAGAAGAAATAGTAATAGTAGTAGTCGTTGTTATCTCCAGTATTTATTTGCTTGTTTCAATGTGCATCGTGACCACTAACCTGTCCGCTATTAAACCCATTAGAAGAGTTATGATATAACAAGGAAAAGGTAGTGAGGTCTCTGTCACTGATGCGATGCCAGTGGTCAAGTTAAGAGTTTCTGCCCGCATTCATCACTTTTGTTGTGTCTTTACCTTCCAGTGTGTATTTGCTTGTTACAGTGGCGTCTTTAAATGTGAGATACACGTAGTGTGGTCACTAAACTGCCCGCTGTTCAATCCACCAGTATAGTTAGGATATAACAAGGAAATGTTAATCAGGTTTGGTCCACTGGTGTGATGCTATAGTCAAGCTATGCGTCGCTGCCTGTGCTCATCTCTTTTGCTGCATTCTTTTTTTCTCCGGCATTATTAGCTTGAATAAATTCGGTATTTCAACAAGCGACACGCGTATTCTGATCACTAAACTCCCCACTATTGATTCCACCAGTAAAGTTAGTACATTATAAGGAAGTATTGGTTATTGTCACTCAATGAATGATTGATTCCTATGGCTATCTATATCGTAGTGTGAAACACATCATCATCATTATGGCTGCTTCATTGTTTCCCAGGAACCATGCTTTTAAGTACTAACCTTACTAAATCAGTGAACCGTCTGGTCAAGGCTCTTCGATGTCCGAGATAGGCAATTGAACATGGCACAGAGTCGGCGTTATCCCGCTGCCTTGGAAAACTATTAGGAAAGAAAACCCACGTACGTGTAGATACAGTTCACTGTTTTGAATGGTAAGTGCGCAGATGACGCAAACGTTACCCAAATGCTTACCACAGACATACATACTAAACTTTAAGGGGTATCACTAGGTATGACGCGCTCCCCTTGAAAGATCAACGAAGAACGGGAAGACATTAGAGGCAGATATCTGATCCTAAGTCAGGACGATGCTATTTCACGACGATATCACCGCTAGACGCAACACGTGGAACCACCAGCATGCCCCGGAGACCGATGACGAGAGTCGCTCTAATGGAATTGTAAAACAGCCATCACAAATCTGCACGAACGGTCTCCGAAAAAAACCCGGTTGCTCGGATCATCCCGGCATCGGAAGGAGTCAAACGAAATATTTACACACGTATCCGCAAAAAACCATTCGTCTTTCTTAACAACCGTTGCCGGGCAACGGATCAAAGGTTTCGGTATGTAAATGAGTTCCCTATCTGAACAGAGGAAACGAGACTTTCACAAGGAACTATGATGAATGGTGGAGCTAACTGCAGTTTAATTACGTTTGATTACATGGGTAATGGCCGAGTGAGGGCAGCAGCTCCGATGGGACATCATCGGCTGCTTTAGGACACTGGCTATTTTCAGATATATGCTGATGGCATATATATATGTGTTGTCTGCGCGTGTACAGTTATGTGCACGTTCTCGCGCGCGCGCGCACGTGTGTGTGTGTGTGTGTGTGTGTGTAAGTAAAAGCATGCGTGTGTATGTGTGAGCGCGGCCTACTGTGTGTATATGTGCGTGTGTGGCTTGTTTGGGTAATACTTTTTTTTTCTTTTCCCATAAACTTTACAGGACATTGCAGTCAACACCAGCAGTTTTCAGCTGCTGTTGATGTACTAGGCAAGTTTTACATTCAGTAGTTTGCCATTGCTTTCTGATTCTGCCGAATCTCGCGCAGCTGTGTTTCGTACGTGGCTATACGGTATTACGAACAACGTCCGTAACTCCTTTCGCCAGGGTAATACTGCTTGGGTAATATAGCTCGTCATTAATGTGGAGGTAACAGATAATCACACAGTGCGAAGGTACTATCCCTAGACCAGTGGTTCACAAACATCGAGGGGCCGATCTGGTCGAAGATTCCACGATATAAAGTTATGTTATATAGTAAGCATTTTTAGCATTGGCAAGCCGTTGTCACGTTTCCGAATCTTTTTTTTAAACTGGTCTGTAGTGTCAGGTTGACCCAGCCAAAGACTGGCAACAGGAAATGTTCTGGAGAGCAAAGGTAACAGGCGTGTTGCTGACCACATCATGCCCGAGTGCTGACTGGTCTATACCAGTTTGGGGATAACACCATATACAGGCCCAACAGTCTCAAGGCGCGCAAATGGATCCCTTACTGTTTTCACTTCTAGAAGCTGAATCCATGCCGCGCGCGTACACGGACAGATGCGTTGGCAGGGGTGAGTGCAGGTGAGGAACTGACGATGGCAGACTCAGGGTTAAATAAGTCAGTTAACTCTTTCAGTCCCAAAAAAATCTGTAACTGCTGTCCAGTGGATTACATTAGCATTATACAAAAATCCCACATGTATTAATTTCAAGGAGGATAAATATATACAGTTGGTTGAGGGAAAACGCACCAATGGGATATAAGGACGCAAGCAAAATATACACACCTTTAAAAAAACAAATATCGGACGCTGTTAAATTTATTTAGCGTGCTATCAATATACTGCAATGGCACTTCGCCGTCTTGACAGACGATAGTTTGTTACACTGTGCTTCAAAAGAGGCACTATAACTACAATCCATAGTCGAGACCAGGCATGGAGTTTTACCTCACCATACAATAAAGCCTGGACTGAATAGTAAAGACCATATGTTGCCCATGCAGCATGATCGCCTTCGACCTGCCTAGTTTACTCCAGAGGAAAGGTAACACCAACACATCTGGAACAAGACAAGGTACAGAAGCTGCCGGATCAGCAATGCAATGCTCTTTACTGTCCGCCTATCGGAGCTTCGATTCCAGACCAGTTGCCGACCAAGACTTAGGGCGTGGTCTGCCCTGCCATGAAATTTAGTCTTTAGGCTGCATTTCCTCACAATAGGGTAAGGCTTGGACCCTCCCAATTAAGCTCCTCCGCCAGAAACCGTTGGCATAAAGTGGGGTGTCGGGTTTGGTGAGTGTCGATGCTATCACTAACCGTAATGTGTGGCACAATGTGGGGTGTTGGCACTAACCGTAATGTGTGGCACAATGTATTAGTCCTTCTCTATTAGTCCGCCTCTATTAGTCCTTCACTATTAATACTTCTCTTTTAATATTCTCTATTAGTCCCTCTCAATCTCCAAAATGGTGGTTAGGCATTTGAACCGTAAGGTCTCTGGAATGTTTATGCCTCTGGCTACGGTTTTTAGTCGCATTTTTCTCATGCTGGACTGGTAGTGCACGGGTCCGCCGCCCTTCTATTGAGTTGAGTGTGTGACTGTCAGCTGTGAATTTCGTTTGGAATGTTTTTACATCTGCCCGCGGTTGTCGTAGCGTGAACTGCATGTTCGAAACGATGGCGGTCGGCCTGTCACTTGGAAGTGACTGGATTGTCTTTTCGGTTCACGAGTGCATATTTCTCGGAGACTCCTGTGGGTCGTCGCTGGAGCTACAATGTTCGTGATTTGTGCGATGCTGTCAGCGGGCCGCCCTGCCAAAAGGGACCGAGCCATATGGGATAAATCTCGGAGCAATTAAGTCGATCCTCTCCGCTTTTAATGTAGTAATGTGTGGCTGCTGGATTTCTAGTGACTGCCGCTTCCATTGACGATGAACTGTATTTTCCGTGGATGAATTTTGTGTTGGCATTCCGACTGCAGCATTATGCACAGTGTACCTGTGCGGGTTGTTGGCTTGGCGAGACTCCTGTCTATTCCACTTTTCACAAAGGGCAGTGAGGAGCATTTTGTGTGATATTCACTGGCACAGGAACGGAGCATAATGGGGACGACCCGTTGCCGTGAAGTTGGAACTGCGACTAACCAACCAACCAACCAACCAACCAACCAACCAACCAACCAACTAACTAACTAACTAACTAACTAACTAACTAACTAACTAACTAACTAACTAACTAACTAACTAACTAACTAACTAATACTTCTCTATTACTTCCGTATTAGTCCTTCTATATTAATACTTCTATATTAGTCCTTGTCTATTAATACTTTACTATTAGTCCGTCTCTATTAGTCCTTCTCTATTATCCTTCTCTATTACTACTTCTCTATTAGTCCTTTTCTATTAATACCTCTCTATTAGTCCGTCTCTATTAATACTTCTCTATTAGTCCTCTATTAATACGTCTATATTAGTCCTCTATCAATACTTCTCTATTAATATTTTCTATTAATGCTTCTCTATTAGTCCTTCTATATCAATACTATTAGACCTTGTCTATTAATACATCTCTCTATTAATACTTCTCTATTTGTCCTCTATTAATACGTCTATATTAGTCCTCTATTAATATTTTCTATTAATGCTTCTCTATTAGTCCTTCTATATCAATACTTCTATATTAGACCTTGTTTATTAATACATCGCTATTAGTCCGTCTCTATTAGTCCTTCTCTAGTAATATTCTCTATTAGTTCTTTTCTATTATTATACTCTAATAATACTTCTCTATTAGCTCTTCTCTATTAATACGTCTCTATTAGCCTTTCTCTATTAATACTTCTCTATTAATACGTTTCTATTAGTCCTTGTCTATTAATACTTCGCTACTAGCACTTCTGTATGTTCTTCTATCTATATATATAAAAGAGAATGTTTATTTGTGTCTTTCCAGCACGAAAGAAAATGGCACGAGCCGTTAAGAAACAGACGAATAAAGGTCCCGCCATCTTGCTGCAAGGGAACTCATTCTCTGATTAAACCAGAAATTACTTATGAACAGTTGTTGTTCTCACTCGCGCGGATGCAACTGAAATAGTTAGTTAGTTTAAAATCAATTTTTAATTTTTGGGAACGGGAACGTGAGCATGGGCCGAATATGAATTAAATGAGGCGCTCCCCGCCAGGGGCTGGGCGAAGCCGGGCCGGTTCGTCTTTTTTTTTGGAAACGGGAGCGGGAGCAGGGGCCGAATATGAATTAAAAGAGCCGTTCCCCACCAGCGGCTGGGCGAAGCCGGGCCGGGTCGTCTAATTTTTAATACTTACCTATTAATACTTCTCTATTAGTCCTCCTTTATTAGTCCTTCTTTATTAGCCCTTCTCCATAATTTAGTTTCTCGTTTCTGCTCACTATCCAATCCATTGCAACTGAAACACCCCTAATCCTCCCCCCCCCCCCCCCACTCCCCTTGGCGTAGTAATTAGAGCACCATCACGGTGGTTCAGAAATCAACCTTCAGGAGTTGCCGGATTCTTGCCACTAAAATCTGACGGGCTAAAGAGAAAACCACGTATCACCCCCCCCCCCCCCCCCTCATTCCTTCCTTCCAATGTCTTCCTCCACTTCCTCTCCCTCCACAGCACTTCCCATCCATGGTATCATGCACTGATCTGTCAAATCTGATAAGGAAACGAGCAGAAGAAGCGTGCCAGCATGTCCAAGCACTGTCTCTATTCCCATCAGTAACCTGCTGGCACGCAACATCCGCCCCGGCCACCCAACAGATTGCATTTCCTGCATCCTGCATTGTTATCGCGGTGGCCAAACAGTACGTCTGTAACTGATATCTGCACGGATGACAGATTTCGCTGTCTGCCTCTGGTTGTGATCCCGGCATAGGGTTGGGCACACTGTGCAGGAACAATTGGTTTCCAATTATATCACACTGCACGGATCAAGTACAGAGTGGAAAAAAAGGGTATTTCTTTTTGTTTAACTTTCTATGGAATTTTCGTATCTAACTGCAGTCACTTTTGCCATACTATTACCCTATGGGCATTAAAATGAAGTCTGATGATGGTGAAATGCCTAGAACTCTTGGAAGAACCATTACTAAACCAGGTCGAATCCAACACAGTCCGTATGTGTTGTGCTAAATCTGGACCTGGTTAAACCCGAATATCCCTGTCCAATCAATCCGGAAAGCGTGGGCGGTCATGACTCGCCATTTCACTCGATCACTAGCGTCGTGGATCAGCTCAGTGTTCCTGTCTCGTCCATGCCATGTGGCCAAGCCATCCAGGTATTTTCCTCTCGGTCTTCCTCTTGGTCTGTTCCCCTCGATCTTGCCCGTTATCACTAAGTTCTCCAATCCATTTCTTCTCATAACATGCCCAAAAAATGTGAAATTTCAGCACCAGTATTGAACACCCGGTTATTATATGAGATTGAAACGGGAATGACAGCTTGCAGCACAGTTCCTGCGAGGATGGTACTTTGCGACCGGGTCTGTAGGAGAGTCCCTACACTAATCTAACTCCGACAGAAGGAAGCCCTTTCCTAGGGTTGGATCATCTGAAAGTCAATATATCGGTCTGAAGTGTTAAAAAACCCACATTCTTACAGAGTATTTACGACCAACCAACCAGCCAGCCAGCCGCATACACACGCGATTAGACGAGGAGACAACACCTGCCCTCGTCGAGGGAAGGACTCGTCACTTATTACTCCGTGCATACAAGGCGTCATCTGTCATCTACTGCTTATATAATACTTTGCGTTGCGGTGTAGGGCAGGGGTAGGGGTGGGGGGGGGGGGGGTCTTGAGCCTGAGGAATTAAGGCCGCCTGGCTAGTGCCGCGCCGCGAACTGTGCCAGTTAAGGTTTTCTTATTTCCCCGACAGAAAACAAATCCACACCTTACCGAAGATTCGAACCCGAGACTCCCGAATTAGAATCCGGCATTCTAGCCACTCGATCAGCCGCTCCTCTGATTATCCTAAAACATCACATACCCATAGCAGATTCATGGAGATAGTAGATCAGTTTACATATCTAGGCTCTGAGGTAAACAGCAAGATTAGGAAATCGACATCAAGATTGGTAAGGTAGCAACAACAATGAACAGGTTAACAAAAAGATTATGGGAGAACAGGAAGCTTACTGCCAAAGCAAAAGCCCTTGTCTATCAAGCCTGTCGCCTTAGTACACTACTTTATGGCAGCGAAGCCTGGTCACCTTACTCACACCAAGAGAAACTTTTAAACAGCTTTCACGTGCGGTGTCTGCGAAGAATTCTTGGTATTAAGTGGCAAGACAAAATCACAAATACTGAAGTATTGGAAAGATCAGGTTGTGTAACGGTTTGTTCCATTCTCAGTCTTCGTAGATTTAGATGGATAGGACATCTTAGGAGGATGGATGATGGTAGAATACCAAAAGACATATTTTTTTGGTGAATTACATATGGGTAAAAGATCTCGAGCCGGTCTCGTTGGTCTAGAGGTTACACGACTTTCTCCGTAATCTCGGATACTCTCGTAAGTAACGAGACGTTGCGCGAGAATCGGTAGCGGTTCTTTCCGCGTCGGTAACTTACGGGGTATGTGAGCCGGTCGCTCAGAAAGCAATGGCAAACTGAGCGTAATCTTGCCAAGAAATCAACAATCAGCTGAAAGATGCTGATGTTGACAGCGATGTCTAAAGGATATGCGGGGGAAAAGAAGATCTCTGGGCCTCTACTACGACACAAAGATGTGTGTAAGCGGGACAAGACTGATACAGGCATTGATATTGCACATTAGGAGTAAGTCACCGCTGAACGTGTTGCATGGAGGGCAAAATTAAGAAATGAAATAAAGACAAAGGAGAAAATGATTACAGATAAGTCACACATCGAGCGAATGAGACGTGAGATGGTAGAAATGACCATGTGTTCACATGCAACCATTTGGAACGAACATTTACAGTGCGAATTGGTCTGATCAGCCATATTCGCTACCGCCATGGGTTGTAGTTATTATGCCTTTTTGAAGTACAATGTAACAAACTATCATCTGTCAAGAAGGCAATGTGCCACTGATGTAGTCACATGGATAGTGTGCACTTCACACACTGCTAGTCAAATGGACATTGTGAACATCATATACGCGTCTTCACATGGGTACTGTGAAAATCAAACGCTACTAGTCGAATGGTTAGTGTGAACACCATACACTACTAGTAAAATGGATTGTGTGAACATCAAACACTACTAATGAAATGGATAGTGTGAACATCAAACACTACTAGTGAAATGGATAGTGTGAACATCAAACACTACTAATGAAATGGATAGTGTGAACATCAAACAGTACTAGTGAAATGGATAGTGTGAACATCAAACCTAATGGAATGGATAGTGTGAACATCAAACACTACTAATGAAATGGATAGTGTGAACATCAAACAGTACTAGTGAAATGGATAGTGTGAACATCAAACACTACTAATGAAATGGATAGTGTGAACATCAAACAGTACTAGTGAAATGGATAGTGTGAACATCAAACAGTACTAGTGAAATGGTTAGTGTGAACATCAAACCTAATGAAATGGATAGTGTGAACATCAAACAGTACTAGTGAAATGGATAGTGTGAACATCAAACAGTACTAGTGAAATGGATAGTGTGAACATCAAACCTAGTGAAATGGATAGTGTGAACATCAAACAGTACTAGTGAAATGGATAGTGTGAACATCAAACAGTACTAGTGAAATGGATAGTGTGAACATCAAACCTAGTGAAATGGATAGTGTGAACAAAGAAACACTAGTAGTCAAATGGATAGTGTGAACATCAAACACGTGTATTCACATAGGCATTGTGAAAACCAACACTTGTAGTCTAATAGTTACTGAGTCTTCACCACCCAGACAACTCAACACCCAGTTCCACACAACCCACACAACACAACACCCGGCCCCTCACCACCCAAACAACACAACACCCGGCCCCTCACCACCCACACAGCACAACACCCGGCCCTTCACCACCCACACAATACAGCAGCCGATCATTTACTACCCACACAACACAATAACCGATCCTTTACTACCCACACAATACAACAACCGATCGGTTACTACCCACACAACACAATAACCTATCCTTTACTACCCGCACAACACAACAACCGATCTTTTACTACTGACACAACACAACAACCGATCCTTTACTACCCACACAACATAATAACCGATCCTTTACTACCCACACAACATAACCGATCCTTTACTACCCACACAACAAAAAACCGATCCTTTACTACCCACACAACATAACAACAGATCCTTTACTACCGGTCTCTGTGGCTAAGAGCTTGCGAAAGCGGTTTGTGAGCCCGTATACCCGGGTTCAAAACACGGCGGTGCTGGCTGTTTTCGAAAAAGGTATAGGAGCCGGTCGTTCAGAAAGCAATGGCAAACTACTGAAAGTAAAATTTGCCCAGGAATCACGAACAGTGAAAATGCTGGCGTAGACTGCTACGTCCTGTGAAGGACATGCAACTTAATTTTTACTACCCGCACAACATAATAACCGATAATTTACTACCCACACAACACAACAACCGATCCTTTACTACGCACACAACACAACAACTGATCCTTTATTATCCATACAACACAACAACCGATCCTTTACTACCCACACAACACAACAACCGATCCTTTACTACCCACACAACACAACAACCGATCCTTTACCACCCACTAATCACAACAACCAGCATCTGACAACCTAACCGGATGCACTCACCAAAACCCCCGCCAGCTATTTGACAAAGAAACAACCATCTCCCCGGCCACACGCCCCAGGTTCTCATTCTCCCGATGCTGTTGTTGACCCTGCGCTTCACGTCACAGGTCAGCACCACCAAACCGGGCGCCAAATAAAAGATCCGGTCTCATAATTAAGGCGAACCAGACCCTGTGATAACACTGCAGTCACGTGACGCGACTCCAGCACAGTATGCTTAGACACACACTTGAATCAGCCGTCACGTTTGGCAAACAGCTCCCAACTCTGTACCCTCCAATGAAAACAGACAAGTCTATCGATAGCCGGTCAATGAAACGTCTTTTTTTTTTTAAATAAACATCTCTTTTTCCGCCTACGTCAACTATCCCATTGCAGCATCGAACTTAATAACGCGGCTACGTGTAGTCACAGAGACACTCAAGTAATCACCGTTATATAATCAAACATGTAAAGTAATGGATACCTCCATACGCCTTATGAACATTGGGCATATGATGCCAGACGCCTATTTCTTATAACCAATCGGTACCCGGGGGATGAAGTGGTTGGTATTACAATTCCCCGTCATATTATCCTTCGATCTTGACCAAGGGGAAGACCGAGAAGTAAATACCTGGATGGCTTGGCCACATGGCATGGTCGAGACAGGAACATTGAGCTGATCCACGACTCTGGTGACCGAGTGAAATGGCGAGCCATGACCGCCCACGCTTTCCGGCATGGCTCATGGTGGATGGTCATATCACCAAATCGGCACTTGGTGATTTTGGGAGCATACTGCTTTGCGTTGACTTCGATTGTATGGACATCGGTCGTTCAGAAAGCAATGGGAAATTATTGAACGTCAAAATTGCCGAGTACATCAGTGTCCAACAAAGGAATCACTAACTGCCAAAAATGATGTGGTTGATTGCAACGCCCTGTAAAGAACATGCAACCAACTTTAGTCACAAGCTTCAGGTAGTAACACGGATGTTAAAGAACTCTTGTATTCATACCGTTATTGAAGACCGATTTGGCCACCTCACCAGATGGCCCTTGTACCACCTACCACAAAGAACAACGCTGAAGGAATATGGTGGATACAAAGGAGCAAGGGAAGACCACATAAAAGATGGCGTGATGATAATAAGAACACAATTTAAACTTTAAAAAATTGAAGACCGGCTTAAGAAATTATTTTATAATATTTTAGTAAGAGCAAACAACACATCCTTACACGTCCCCTCAAAACTTCATTGAGTTAACAGGTGAAGGAGGATACCAAGAAGAAGAAGAAGAAGAAGAAGAAGAAGAAGAAGAAGAAGAAGAAGAAGAAGAAGAAGAAGAAGAAGAAGAAGAAGAAGAAGAAGAAGAAGAAATAGGAGGAGGAGGAGGAGGGGTGGAGGAGGAGGAGGGGTGGAGGAGGAGGAGGCGGAGAAGGAGGAAGCGGAGGAGGAGGAGGCGGAGGAGGAGAAGGAGGAGAAGGTGTCTAGCAGACGTAGTTAACATGTTTGTTTGAAATAATCCTGTAGTAGCTGAAAGGATACTAAAGAAATCATCATCTAGTAGTTCCAATGATTAAAGAAATAAGACTCTAGTAGTTGCAAGGATACTATAGTCTGATCAGAAATGAATGCCTTTATTCACGAACAATTTTTATGAAAACTGTCTGTTGCATCATTATGAAAGTTTTCCTACCGTCTTATATTTATCCCCACCCAAAGGCAACTTAAATCATCGAAAGCGGCGACATTTCTTTGAAGTTTTGGCGAAAATGTAGTGAATTCACGCTAACAATCTAGTCTTACAGTAAAGCACGTCATTTCGGGTAACGGCACAAGTACAAGGCGTAGCCAGATTCGTATGGGAGTGGGTGCAATTTTAAAAAAAGTCGCTTAAAAGTCGACAGGGTCCACTGCATTGCACTGAGTTTTTATCCCATATGGCTCAGTCTCTTTCCGCAGCGCGGAAAGTGTCGCACAGAGCACGAACTCCGTAGCTCCAGCGGCGACCCTCGAGTCTCCGAAAAAAATTCACTCGTGAAATGAAGGATGCAGCCGGGACTCGAACATACAACCTTCGGAGCCCGAGTCAGACGGCTTGACCACTTCACCACGGAGACTCCCGAGACGGGTGCAATGTGTAATATTAGTAAAGACAGAGAATTTACAGAATCATGGGTTAATAATGTGTAAATTGACAGGAAAGTAGAAGGAATATATTTCTTACCATATTTTTCATTTCCTTCTTGTTTCTTCAGCTGCCCGTTAATAAGGTGTATACAACGAGTCATGTTACTAGGATGCATTTAGCTTTTTATATTGAGTTCGTGAAAGCTTCCAAATAGCTATGCGTTAATGTGCGTATGGAGTGATCAGAAATGATACCGCAATTTAGTCATCATATGTCAATTTTTAAGGATCTGTTCAGCTGTCTGTGTAGTTTGTTCACACTAACACATGAGTGACAGACCCGCTTTGAGTCTTCGTGAAAGATTGTCTACTCTGCTGTTTACCGTTCAGAGACGGAACATGATTACCCGTTTTGCACTATGAAAATAGCTGTCAGTGTCTCTGTAGTGGGCTTTCTTCTTAACGACCAAGATAATGGTCCTCTTTTCATTGGAGTTTATAGATTGATTCGTATGTACGTATGTGTATTGTCCCCTAATTTGACAACGTGTTTGCTCTCACGTTTCTTGTTATGCCACAATATGTCAGTTTCCACCGCAATATTACTCTTCTGTTGGTATTCAATTCGCCTAGAGTGTGTGTGTGTGTGTGTGTGTGTGTGTGTGTGTGTGTGTGTGTGTGTGTGTGTGTTTTGTTTTGTTTGTTTTGCTTGCGAAATTGAAAATTCATCACTGTGGAATACAAACTGTTGCCATTGACATTGTGCTGATGCTGTAATGTTTAGGGCCTGCAATGCGTCTGAATAGTTGGAGCAAAATATCCCAGTAAATGTGCACGTGGATTAAGGTCTGCGATCTGACCAGATATTAATCTGTGTCGGATGATTACAGTAGGTTGATGACTGCTATCGGTTGCATAAAATTAAATCCCTCCTTTCTCCAATAGTCCTCTTCCTCTTTCAACACATGGACCTCACATTTTTTCCAGTAACATTTATCAATATTTAATAGCGCGGATGTGTTAGTATCTTGATGTCAGACAATTTGAATGTAGTGTCAGTTGCCACTTGTCCTTTAATTTTAGCCCACACAAGTTCTATAGGGTTTACATGAGAATGGTACGGCGGAAGTCTCAAGCACCTATGGCCATGCTCTTCTATCAACTTGTCGATGTGATATTTCTTGCTTTTTTTGCGCCTCTTTTACAAGGGACTACAACTGTAGCTTGAAATATGTTTATAGAAATGGTATATAATCCCTTCGGAGGCATATCTTTATTGCTTACTTTGTGCTCGATGCCGTAGGTATTTTGTCTTCTTGAGAAACAACATTGTGATATGATGCATTGTCCATGATTAGACAAGACGGTCTATCAAGGGATGGAAGTACTTTATTCTCGAGCGAATCTCTAAATACATTACCATTCATCTCATTACGATAATCCCTATTGTCTTTATGCTTTGATACAAACACGAGTCCAGTATTCTGTAGTAAGCCATTATGAGTACTACCTGCATAGGCTATGACAAACGCTGTCCTTTACTACTGGGCACATATCGCTTTATCTTTCCATCCACTGATTGCCATTCCTTGTCACTTGTGTGGTGCGCATTGATCCACGTCTCATCCAAATACACTATGTCATAATTTTCTTTGCACATTTACCTTATTTCACGTAGGTATCTGCTTCTCAAGGCGGCTCCTAAATGCGGTTGCTCGCAAAGGATATTTCTACCTCCCTTGTACTTTCTAAAAGTGAAGCCTGGTGTCCTTATAATTTTCCACAAAGTTGTTTTGGATAGCTCTATGTTATTGTTCTTTCTCAACCAAACCCTAAGTTTTCTTACAGTCACTGTTTCTTTGGCATCCAGCATTTTTATAATAGCTCGCCTTATGACATCCTTGTCAAAGCTGTCTACAATTGCCTTTCTACCTACCGTTTACTTATCGCGTGTTGGTTTCATTCCAGATTCTTGCACCCATCGACGAAATGGCCGCTTACTCAAACCCAATGCATGCACTGTTCTTTTTTCGGGATTTGTAACAGTATGAAACAGTTTCCTGCGATCAGCTTCTTGACAAAAATATGTGTACAACTTCATAGCGATGCTTTGAAGTGTACAAAATTTCACATTCAATCCCATTGAACAATATTAACACATTCAAATATTAGCTATTAATATTATATTAATGGTAAGATTTATTAATATATTTATTTATATAATCCCGTTTCATGAAAAAACCCACATTGACGACACCTCTGAACAATCCCATTTAACTGCGCGCCGTTTGTGCCATAACGTGAACCACGGGATAATTTTTTCTTTTTAAAGCGCGGATGTGTCTGGGTGGAGGTGTATTAGATTTAAAATTATGGACTTAATCTTTGACCCGTAAATTGTATGCCGCATATAAACAAACATTGAAATCTGCTGTACAATCTCCAGAACAAAATCTTTTTTGTTGGGTGGACATAATGATAAGGTTATATGCTAAATCTCATAATTTTCCCTCAGTTGGTTACTGAAATATGGAATTTTATATTGGGGCAGACAAAAGTAAACAGACTATAAAGAAATCATCCACATTAGTTGCAAGGATTAAAGAAATCATACTCTAGAGGTCGTAACACTAAGAACGAGAATGCAAAAATAAACAAGCTACGAGCGAACATGTGGATGTGTGATATCAACAATAACAATGTCAACGATGTAAAAAAAAAAAAAAAAATCAACGATAACTAGCCATACACACACTAAATAATCTGTCACCGTAAGAACGTTGGCTTCTCCTTTAAAAAAAAAAAAAAAAAAGTGGCAAACTACTGAACATAAAATGGCGTAAGAACTTAATCTGGTGTTGATCGCACCGTCCCGCAACGAACATGAAACATTATAAGTCATAAGTAGAGGGAAAATAGGTTAGCGACGAAAATAATAAGTATACTAGACAAATCAAACGTTAGTTTACGAGTACTACAGAAATTAATCATTAGTATTCAAGTGAATTGGCCAAAGGCTTGCGAACGGAGTTCGTAAGTCGCTTACCATGCGTTCGACACGCAGCTGTGACCGATTTGGCAGCAGACATTGTCGCTTTGTATTAACCTGTTGGTATGGGAGCCGGTCGTTCAGAAAGCAATGGCAATCTACTGAACGTAAACTTGCCAAGACATCAACAACAGCGATGTCCTGTAAATAGGATATGAAAAAAAAAAGTTTCAAGTGAATATTGAAGAATTATTACTACTCACACAAATACTAAAGAAATCGGGAATTACTACCTGCGTAAATGTTGAAGAAATCAGATATTACTATTCAAGTGAATACTGAAGAAAAGACTGGCCACCTATCCCCCCATGCATTCATTCATTCATTCAGCAGTCCTTTGCAGTACCTCGCTCCCATAACAACCTTCCGGAAAACCTCTCCATGACAAGCAAAATGTCCCGCGCCCGATACACCCATCTGGAGATCATCCGCCACATCTTGCAACCATCTTCTCTTTTACCTCCCTCTTCCTCTCTTCCCAGACATATAAATAAAAATTGTTTGCATATCCTTTACAGGATATAGCTGTCAACATCAGCATCTTTCAGCTGATTGTTGATTTCTTGGCAAGATTACGCTCAGTAGTTTGCCATTGCTTTCTGAGCGGCCGGCTCACATACCCCGTAAGTTATCGACGCGATTCAAACCACTGCTGATTCTCACTGTTGTCACGTTACCCACAAGAGTATACGAGATTACGGAGAAAGTCGCTAACCTCTAGGCCAGGAAGGCGGCCCCAGGCATATACCCCTCCATTATTGTTCTCTCCCAACTCTCATGACGTTTCAAGTGACCAAAATATTTCAATTTTCTTTGTTTTATCGTCTTTAATAGCCAACTCTCTTCAATATTCAGCTCTTGAAGTATGGATGCATTGTTCTTTTCTTTACCCAAGATATTCTTAGAACCCGCCTATAACATTTATATTCAAAGGCATTTATGCACTGTTCAGCTTGTTTAGTAAATGTCCAGGTCTCACAGGCGTATGTTGCAATAGGAAAGATGCATGCTCTTAAAAATCAAATTTCTTAAGTTCTGTCTGTCCCACTCCATAATTTATTCAGATGTTTTAGTCTCTGAAGAGCAATTGATATTCGTCTTTTAGTTTATATCATTCTGTCACCATTGTTGGTAATTAATGACCCAAGACATTCGAAATGTTCCACCACCTCCAATCTTTCCCCCATTAACATATATTTCTTTCTCCATAGTAATTTTATCTGTATGCATTATCTGTGTTTATGATATGTTGATATCAGTTCCCAGGCATCCAGGCCTACAAAATGTGATGGCGCCATCACATCACACACCCATAGCAAGAAACTACTTTAGGACAATTATTGTTATATTTCAGGATAGCCGGCAGCACCCCCACCACCTCGGCAAACCGATGTGTTTCTACTTGTTTACGCCTTAGCGCGTCCCCAGACCAATGAAACCAAACACTGAAGCGTCAAATGGCTACTAAAAGCCAGCGACCCCTAAGCTCTGTTATTACGGTTCTGCGCACTAGAAGCGGCGAGGTCTCTAATTTGCTCACCACACTAGGTCCTAGTTATAGGTCTGTGTGGACTGGCGATTACAGCCCGTGTCCGACCTACAGTCCTGCACCCGGAGGAGTAGTTTTAGAATGTATGGGAAGTTCAGCGAAATCCACATTGATAGAATATGACTGAACATGCCATATTCTATTCTATTCTATTCGTCAAATGTGATATTGTATGCCCTTTACGGTTCGTTGCAATCACGTCCAGCACCCATTGGCTATTTGCAATTTACTAGGCAATTTTCCGTTCAGTAGTTTGCCATGGCTTTCTGAAAGGGAAGTTAACATTTAAGTTCAACTGAACCACATGTATAAAATCAAATCAAATCAACTTTATTTTAAAAGGGTCACAAATTGGGCACGCAGGCCCATCTTACATTCGGCCCTTTCAACCACTCATCTTTCGTTCATCAAGAGCATTATACATTCACATAGGAAGAAAAAAAAACATTGTGAAATGAATGTTGTAAACATAAATAAGACAAATTACCATGTTATGAGGCCCATCTCCCACCTACCCATACATCACCCCACCCACACACACACCCCCACCTACCCATACACACATACACACAGGGACACATACATACTCTACCAACCGACCCATCCCCTTCCCGCACATCCCTAACCCACACACACTGCCCTCACCTGTTCCCCCAACCCAAACACACTCGCCACCCACACAATCATCCCCCACCAACCCACACATCCCGCTCCCACCCACATACACATCCTAACCCATACACCCTTCCCCCACCCACACATCCTCTCCCCACCCACACCTCCAACCACCCATCCCCTAACCACACCTCCATCGACCACATATTCCCTATCCATGCACACACATCACCCACCAACCCACCCATCGCACATCCACTCACATATCCCCAAAACCCATACACACACACACACACATCCTCACCAACTGACATCTCTCTACTCACACACACACACACACACACACACACACATCTCCCTAACCACCTATACATCCCCAATCCACACACACACACCCCACCACCCACACATAATCCTCCACCCACCCAAACATGCCCTAACCATAAAATTCAAGACTGGGGAATCGGCCATGTGCAATGGCGCCACGGACAGCAGAGCACATACTCCAAGACTGCCCAACATACGACAAACCTTTTCACCTACAGAAACAACAGTGGAAGATAAACTCTATGAAAAACAGTTACATTCATACAAGAGACCACACTGCAGTTATAGACAAATTTCAAGCAAACGAAACGAGAAGAAAAGTCCAACTGACCAGTGTGTAGAACAAATCCAACACACTAAAAGAGACAGTTTTTGCGCTTTACACCTCTCAGCAACACCAACTTCCAGTTCTGTTTGATGTATTATATCCTAATCAACATAATGAAGCCACTTCTTGCTCGACGTTTTTTCAACTCTTTAGTACTTTTAGACCAAACGACACCGGATGGGTGCTGCCGTCAATGTTGCGCCAGCTGCCGTGACATCCCAGCGATATTCATGTTTTTTTCCTCGTATATTCTTTACAGGACATCGCTGTCAACATCAGCATCTTTCAGCTGATTGTTGATTTCTTGGCAAGATTACGCTCAGTAATTTGCCACTGCTTTCTGAGAGGCCGACTCACTTATCCCGT
Organism: Cepaea hortensis; assembly: GCA_963921405.1. Classification (NCBI taxonomy): domain Eukaryota; kingdom Metazoa; phylum Mollusca; class Gastropoda; order Stylommatophora; family Helicidae; genus Cepaea; species Cepaea hortensis. Next base: position 100,213,686 of record OY992879.1, on the reverse strand, counting down.
AAATTACCAACGCGGCGAGAAGCATTTTCAATTCTCGCGCGTTGCATTACCCTACGTGGATAAACGGGATTACGGAGAAAGTCGTTTAACACCTAGGCCAGGGAGCCCGGCGATATTCCTGCTATCCTGGAGGAAACCTGGGAGTTCGGGTCATTGGCAATACAATCCCCGCACCCAATTGCTCAAGTCATATAAGCTTGAACAAACAAAATCGACATGGTTCTAGAAAAAGAAGAAGAAGAAGAAGAAGAAGAAGAAGCAGCTAGCTTCTGCTTCTGCTGCTGCTGCTTCAAATACTACTACAACTAATACTGTAATAGTAATAAGGCAACACGCATTGAAAAAGAATTAAGATTATTATTATTATTATTATTATTGCTGCTGCTGTTGCTGCTGCTGTTGCTACTACTACTACTACTACTACTACTACTACTACTACTACTACTACTACTACTACTACTACTACTTTTACTACTACTACTATTACTACTACTACTATTACTACTACTACTATTACTACTACTACTACTACTACTACTACTACTACTACTACTACTACTACTACTACTACTACTACTACTACTACTACTACTACTACTACTACGATTACAATTCATGCTATTAGTACCACTACTAATACTACGTCGAACATCGTAAACTCTAGTACACGAAAATTCAACTTAGTTGTCCCCTCTGAGTTTTTCAATATGTCAAATTGGACTGTGGCTGGGACATTTCGCTATCAGTTTAAAGCAGAGACACCAGACAATGCACAGTCAATTCACGAAGAACTTCTAATGACCTAGAGCCATTCCCGCTACCAACAACGACAAGATTATTTCTTGTCAAAAGTTCACATCTAAAGGTCGTTTTAATTTTGCAAATGTGCCCTAATGTAACCGACAGACATCTGGCTCAGAGCGTGTCGTGGTTCACCCAAACGGGGTTAATAGTTAATCAACAACACGAATGGTACCCTGGCGCTTTAATATTGTACTTTTTTTTATTTTTGTTTAGCCCAAGCAAAACGACAGTAATATCGGGGGAGGGGGGGGGAGGGGGGCTGCATGTCCTACTGGTCTCTATGGTAGTGAGATCAGATCTCTAGCCTTATCAGATACGGGCGAGGAAAAATAAAACATGCATTATTGTGTGCAAGTTGTACATATAAAGCATGCCACGGCAGGCATACCACGAGGCGGTAAGGTGGCTGGACTGGCAAACCCGTTAGGAAAGAAAACCTACCCACGGGTTGATAGATCCCGTGACCTTGGATGGAATCTATCTAACGGAAGCTAACTTTACACAAACGCGTGCTGAAGTCGGACACGCCGACCTTTGAGGGACATGTTTTTAAAAAAATTCGCATATCCTTTACAGGACATCGCTGTTAACATCAAAATCTGTCAGCTGATTGTTGATTTCTTGGCAAGATTACGCTCAGTAGTTTTTTGAGGTGCATAACTATGTGAAAATCACTCACCTCGTAAGGATCTAAGAAGGAGGATTCGAGGATCTACACTGCTTGTCGAATGTGATTACACCTCTATAGCACCGAGGATCTACACTGCTTGTCGAATGTGATTACACCTCTATAGCACCGCGGATCTACACTGCTTGTCGAATGTGATTACACCTCTATAGCACCGAGGATCTACACTGCTTGTCGAATGTGATTACACCTCTATAGCACCGAGGATCTACACTGCTTGTCGAATGTGATTACACCTCTATAGCACCGAGGATCTACACTGCTTGTCGAATGTGATTACACCTCTATAGCACCGAGGATCTACACTGCTTGTCGAATATGATTACACCTCTATAGCACCGAGGATCTACACTGCTTGTCGAATATGATTACACCTCTATAGCACTTAAAACGGAAGACTATCTTTGGTGGGATGGCTAAAGGGAAGAGACCTTCACAATTGTTGTCCATAACGAAAATAAGCTAGAAGTGACGAACTAGAATGACTGAATCAGTTATGTGTAACAGTATATGAAACTTACTCCTATGAATGTTTTTGCAGGCTACATGTTAGCTACTTTCATATATGGAATGTTATGTTTGACTGTTGTTGTTGTTGTTTTGTTTTTTGTATGTGGACAGATATGGTTACATAATATGCCACTGTAAGATCTCATATGCTGACTTCTCGTCCTTGACTTGGGCTATCTGGGTGAAAAGCGGCAGTCTGATTAAAACTGACAATTCCTTAGACAGCCACATTTAGTACTCTGGACATTTTGAAGGAGGTTAAGTCGCGCCGAATCCGTATCACAAACGTCAGAAAGAGGCAGACTTTAGTTTGGCCACACTATGAGAAAACAAAGACTGGAACATATTGTGACAACTGGAAAGATTTGTAGAAAGACAGATAAAGGACGACAGCGAGAGACAATTATTGAAGTCTTGTGTAACGGCACGGAAGGGATTCAACACATGAACTGATACATGCCGTAGAAGATTGACAGATGTGGAGAAGAACGATCGCCCACGCCAGTTGGCAAGGTATTTCATGATGATGCAATTTCCATACACGCTGTGTGACATCCAGACCTTGCTCATTTTCGCACGGAATCACCTTCTCCAGGTCTGCTTCATGTTCCATTCGTCAGCGTTGCCATAAAGTAGCCCTTCACCCACAAGAGCGACAGGAGGCAGTCTCAGCCTGTTTATTTCCTCAAACACCCGCATGCCCTGAGCAGAAGATCCATGACACCTCTTACCCTTCATCTTGACCAGCGATGCAAGCCACTCATAGCGTAAGGTTTTAGAAGGCAGAGTTTGGTGTGGTAGTAGTACATGGTAAACTACGATATAATATGGTCAGAAATGTAAGAATGCTAGGTGCATAGTGGGTAAAGTAAGAACGTAGAATGCACAAGTTGGTAGATGAGATCGGTAGGTGAATACGGTAGAGGTTGCTAAGATAGGTAGGAGTTGGGTTTGTAAACACAAATGTGTCTGTCTGTCTGTCTATAGGCAGGTAAGTAGGTTAACAGTGTGCTGGTATTTATGTATGTTGCTCATTATGTTAAATTGTAGGTAACCCGACACCCCACATTGTGCCAACGGCTTCGGGTGGAGGAGCATAATTGGGAGGGTACAAGCCTTAACCTGGCGCGAGAAAATGCAGCCTAAATTGGCAGGGCAGACCAGGCCCTAAGCCTTGGTTGGCAACTAGTCTAGGATCGAAGTTCCGACAGGTGGACAGTTAGAGCATTGCTTTGTTGATTCGGCAGTTTCTGCAGCTTGTCATGTTCCAGATGTATTGGTATTACCTTTCCTTTGGAGTAAACTAGGCAGGTCGAGAGAGGGACCATGCTATATGGGTAACACTTGGGCTCTACAGTTGAGCCCAGGGTTTGTGCTATGGAGAGGTATATCTCCGTCCCTGAAGAGCGCCAATGTGTATGGTAAGTCACACTCGCTACCGCCATGGGTTGTAGTTATTATGACTTTTATTTTTTTAAGCACAATGTAACAAACTATCGTTTGTCATGACCGCAAGGTGCCAGAAGGTAGGCATAAATGTTGGTATGTAGGTAAACATGTATGCCGCTATGTGGGTAAGCGGGTACTATGTTGGTATATACATATGTTGGTATGTAGGTAAAGATGTGTGTATGCATACAGATAAACGTGTATGTCGGTATGTAGAGCAGGCAAGCGATTACACATGAAGGTGTGTACGTGCATTCATATATGATTCAGGCATGATTGCATATATATATATATATATATATATATATATATATATATATATATATATATATATATATAAGCAGTATGTGTACACACACGGCTGACACCTAACTAGCATCAAGAACAGTCAGTTGACAAGACAAAATATACCTTCTACCATCCCTCTATCTTTATTTCTCAGTTCATTTCCAATCTAAGTGATCCTGGCCTCTCTCCCATCCATGCATCTATAATACACACATACACACACACACTCTCTCTCTCTCTCTCTCTCTTTCTGTGTGTGTGTGCGCGCGCGCACGCGCGCGAGGGAGAGAGAGAGAGAGGAGAGAGAGAGAGAGAGAGAGAGAGAGAGAGAGAGAGAGAGAGAGAGAGAGAGAGAGAGAGGAAATGGTACGTGTGAGTGTTTTCGTTTTTATTATCTCACAAATATTGTCTCTCTGCTGTATCTCCAGCCCCACCACCCACCCAGGTACCCACGACCGTACACATAAGCACACACAGGCACGCGGCATCACGCAATTTTGATCTCCTTCCCGAGACAAGACCGAATTGAGACAATTTAAGACTTAGTATCAGAATGGATCTCTGGAGGCCAAGGGATATTGCTTGGCGCAAACACAGACACGCGCTGGCGGATCAAATTAAAGGCCTGGGAGGGGAATGAGAAGTGTCTACTGCGATATAGTACCATTAGTCAAAGAAAAAAAAGGGGGTGGGGGGGGGGGAATGATGGCTCCGGTAACTTAGAGCCATATATGAAGACTGACACATGTACAAGGTAGTTTCAAAACGTCTTCGAAACAGTCGATGAATGAATCATCATCATCATTATCATCATCACCACACACACACACACACACACACACACACACACACACACACACACACACACACACACACACACACACACACACACACACAATAAAATAACAAAACAAATACCCCCCCCCCCCCCCCCCCCGCCCCAAAAAAAACGAGAAGCAGACGGTAAAGCTTTACCAGAAAACCAGCACAAGTAGCAAATTGGACGTTGCAGCAAAAGCCTTCGACAAACAAAACAAACACGCACCAATGCAAATACATGAAACTATAAATGTTACTCATATGTATCCTTGTTGTGGACAGGGCAGCTGTTTCATGAAATCCGCGTGCATGATTCCAACAAAGTGACTGAAACGGAAATGTGATTATGATGAGGAGCGGGGGTCAAGAGGCTAAAGGTCCACACAGCGACGAGCTCACGGATTGCCATAGCAACATGAAAGGAGACTACCGGCTGGGAGGGGGAGGGGAGGAAAGACGAAAGGAGAACACCGGGGGGGGGGAGGGGGGTTGAAGACGCCCAGGTGAGCAAATTATAAAATAGCGATTATAATGGGGCTCCTTTTTTGCATATGCCTATCCCTTACAGGACGTTGCAGTCATCACCAGCATCTTTCAGCTGCTGTTGATGTACTATAGTCTGTTTACTTTTTTCTGCCCCAATATAAAATTCGATATCTCAGTAACCAACTGCGGGAAAATTATGAGATTTACCATATAACCTTATCATTATGTCCACCCAACAAAAAAATCATTGTTCTGGAGATTGTACAGCAGATTTCAATGTTTGTTTATATGTGGTATATAATTTGCGGGTAAGAGATTAAGTCCATAATTTTAAAAGTATTAAACGTCCATCAAGACACATCCGCGCTTTTTAAAAAATTGACTCGGGGTTTCCGTTTTGGCACAAACTGCGCGCAGTTAAATGGGATTGTTAAGAGGTGTCGTCAATGTGGGTTCTTTCATGAAACGTGATTGCATAAATAAATATGTAAACATATCTTATCATTAATATAATATTAATAGCTGATATTTGAATGTGTGAGTATTGTTCAATGGGATTGAATGTGAAATATTGTACACTTCAAAGCATCGATATGAAGTTGTACACATATTTTTGTCAAGAAGCTGATCGCAGGAAACTGTTTCATACTGTTACAAATCTCGAAAAAAGAACAGTGCATGCATTGGGTTTGAGTAAACGTCATTTCGCCGATGGGTGCAAGAATCTGGAATGAAACCAACACGCGATAAGCAAACGGTAGGTATAAAGGCAATTGTAGACATCTTTCACAAGGATGTCATAAGGCGAGTTATTATAAATATGCTGGATGCCAAAGAAACAGTGACTGTAAGAAAACTAAGGGTTTGGTTCAGAAAAAAACAATAACATAGAGCTATCCAAAACAACTTTGTGGAAAATTATAAGGACATTAAGCTTCATTTTTAGAAAGTACAAGTGAGGTAGAAATATCCTTTGCGAGCAACCGCATTTAGGAGCCATGAGAAGCAGATACCTACGTGAAATAAGGGAAATGCGCAACGAAAATTATGACATAGTGTATCTGGATGAGACGTGGATCAATGCGCACCACACAAGTGAAAAGGAATGGCAATCAGTGGATGGAAAGATAAAGCGTTATGTGCCCAGTAGTAAAGGACAGCATTTGGTCATAGCCTATGCAGGTAGTACTTAAAATGGCTTACTACAGAATGCTAGACTCGTGTTCGTATCAAAGCATACAGACAATAGGGATTATCATAATGAGATGAATGGTAATGTATTTAGAGATTGGCTCGAGAATACAGTACTCCCATCCCTTGATAGACCATCTTGTCTAATCATGAACAATGCATCATATCACAATGTTGTTGCCCAAGAAGACAAAATACCACGGCATCGAGCACAAAGGAATCAATAAAGATATGGCTCCGAAGGGAAAATATACCATTCCTAGAAACATATTTCAAGCTACAGTTGTTGTCCCTTTAAAATAGACGCAAAAAATCAAGAAATATCAAAATCGACAAGATGATAGAAGAGCATGGCCATAGGTGCTTGAGACTTCCGCAGCATCATTCTCATTTAAACCCTATAGAACTTGTGTGGGCTAAAATTAAAGGACATGTGGCAGCTGCCAATACTACATTCAAATTGTCTGATGTCAAGATACAAACCCAGTCCGCGCTATTAAATATTGATAAAAGTTACTGGAAAAAATGTGAGGACCATGTGTTGAAAGAGGAAGGACTATTGGAGAAAGGTTGGATTGAATTTTATGCAACCGAGAGCAGTCATCACCCTAATGGAATCGTCCGACACAGATTAAGGTATGAGCAGATCGCAAACCTTAATCCACGTGCACAATTACTGGGATATTTTGCTCCAACTATTCAGACGAATTGCAAGCCCTAAATTAGCACCCATCAGTGCTACAGCATCAGCACAATGTCAATGGCAACAGTTTGTATTCCACAGTGATGAATTTTCAATTCCGCAAGCCCTCAGCGGTGACAACCAACTGGTATTTTTTTTTAAACACACACACACACACACACACACACACACACACACACACACTACACGCATTGAATACCAACAGAAGAGTAATATTGCGGTGGAAACCAACATCTTGGTCGTTAAGAAGAAAGCCCACTACAGAGACACTGGCAACAATTTTCATAGTGCAAAACAGGTAATCATGTTCCGTCTCTGAACAGTAAACAGCAGACAGACAATCTTTCACGAAGACTCAAAGCGGGTCTGTCACCCATGTGTACGTGTGAACAAACTACACAGACAGCTGAACAGATCCTTAAAAATTGACACATGATGACTAAATTGCGGTATCATTTCTGGTCACTCCATACGCACATTAACGCACAGCTTTTTGAAAGCTTTAACGAACTCAATATAAAAAGCTAAATGCATCCTAGTAACATGAATACGTGTGTACACATTATTAACCAGCAGCTGAAGAAACAAGAAGGAAATGAAAAATAAGGTAAGAAATTTATTCCTTCTACTTTCCTGTCAATTTACACATTATTCACCCCATGCCTCTGTATATTCTCTGTCTTTACTAATATTACACATTGCACCCCTCTCGGGAGTCTCCGTGATGAAGTGGTCAAGCCGCCTGACTCGGGCTCCGAAGGTTGTATGTTCGATTCCGGGCCGCGTCCTTCATTTCACGAGTGCATTTTTTCGGAGACTCCCGAGGGTCGTCGCTGGAGCTACGGAGTTCGTGCTTTGAGCGACGTTTTCCGCGCTGCGGAAAGAGACTGAGCCATATGGGATAAAAACCCGGTGCAATGCAGCCGATCCTGTCGACTTTTAAGCTACTTTTTTCTATTGCACCCACTCCTATATGAATCTGGCTACCCTTGTACTTGTGTCGTTACCAGAAATGACGTGCTTTACTGTAAGATTAGTTTGTTAGCGTGAATTCGCTACATTTTCGCCAAAACATCAAAGAAATGTCGCCGCTTTTGCTTTTGGAAAAGGTGGGTGGGGTGGGGGTGGGGGTAAATATAAGACGGCAGGAAAAATTTTATAACGATGCAACATACAGTTATCAAAATAATTGATCGTGAATGGCGGCATTCATTTCTGGACAGACTATAGGCAAGATTACGCTCAGTAGTTTGCCAATGCTCCTAAGAAACACATATTTAAAAACATAACAAAGTGCCGAAATATTCAACAATTTTCTTTAAGGGGGTAGTGGAGCATATGAATACAAAATATGATTGATAAGCTTTAGTACTGGGGGGGGGGGGAGGGAGAGAAGAGAAACCACAGATACACACACAAATGCAGGAAAATGTTTCGACAGAAGTCTACATCAAGGGAATAAAAAAACAAAACTAAATGCACACAGAACAGGGAGGAGTACTTCCCTCTAATTCAAGAGACGGAACTAAACGCCGAAATAGTCGGCCGCCTTTTTTCAATGATTGATTCTGTTCTGGAAATGAAAGGTTCATAAGATGGCAGTGACCGTGACGAAACAACAGTGCTAATTTACACGTGTCAATTACTGTCCAGTGAGTATGACAGTAGTTTGTTTATGTGTGCGCGCGCACAGCATCAATAGGGTTCAAATGTCCTAGATAGTATCTGGAACAGAAGTGGTTATGCACATCTTCCACATACAATTATGGGGGTGGTGGGTCACAATAGATTACGCAGCCATACGTACTCGGAATGTAACTCTATTACTCACGCCATTTTAATTAAACATTATGTCATAACACAACACACTGTTATGCGGAAAGCGCAGAGATAAAGATACATGTCACAAAGACTTGAAAGCCAACATATAAACACATACACATTTGAAATAACAATTAACACTCTACATCCCAACTATAACCCGGAGTGTTGAACATTTGAAATAATAATAAACAAGCTACATCCCAACTATAACCCAGAGAGTTGAACAACTGAAATAGCAACAACAAAAAACAACTCTACATCCCGGCTATAACCCAGAGTGTTGAACAATTGAAATAGCAATAAACACTTTACATGCCAACTATAACCCAGAGTGTTGAACAATTGAAAGAACAATAAACACTCAACACCCCAACTATGACCCAGAGTGCTGAACAACTGAAATAACAATAAACACTTTACATCCCAACTATAACCCAGAGTGTTGAACAATTGAAATAGCAATAAACACTCTACGTCCCAGCTATAACCCAGAGTGTTGAGCAATTGAAATAACAATACACACTCTACACCCTGACTATAACCCAGAGTGTTGAAAAATTGAAATAACAATAAACTCTACATCCCAACTATAACCCAGAGTGTTGAACAATTGAAATAGCAATAAACACTCTACACCCCAACGATAACCCTGAGTGTTGAACAATTGAAATAACAATAAACACTCTACACCCCAACTATAACCCTGAGTGTTGAACAGGTGCCCTGTGTCCATCTTCGTGCTCGTCGACCACTGCCTCTTCTTTCGGGAGCCACGCCTCCCATGAACGTTCTTTATTATATAACTTTCTATTCAGGATAGACCGTGAGTAAGTTGACAAACTGTTGGAACTTTTTTTTTTACAAGGAATCCTTGCTAAATATTGCCGATTCAAGGAATTCTTGCTAAATATTGCCAAGTGAAAACAATCAAAGAAGACATGACAACATAGTTTAAGAAAGACCACAACATCAGATGGACAGATTCTATCAAGTGTATACTACACACATTCAAACTCAATGCAGTCCAGGTGTCCATTCATAGACACTGATCGGCACTCATATGAGGCACAACAAAGAGGTAGAAATGAGAAAACCAAAACAAGCAAGCTATGCTCATACCAGGATTCAAACCTGTAGCCGCCAAATAACGACAGCGCGTCGCCAAATGAATAAGTTACTTTCCCAGTAGATACTCCACATAAGTGTTACCATAATGAGGTCTATCATCCACCTAATGTACAACAATACAATATTTGTTCCCAGCGGTTTGTTAACATAATACGTCTCAGACATGCCAATCACCCAAGGACAGATCAAATAACCCAAGGACAGATCAAATAACCCAAGGACAGATCAAATAACAGATTCAAATCACAAATAAATCAGACGGCAAGGCTGGGTTCTAGTAAATATTACCAACATATCCAGAAGGGACATGACTGGTTGGCAGGCTTTAATGTGTTTGCGTGGAACACGAAAGTGACAATGCAAGAGACTTGAGATCATTGCACCAACAAACAATATACAATTGACTGATACTTAGAGACGACACAGGAAAGCAGTAGAAATTAGAGAACACACCATGCAACAGAATCACTGCAGTTCAGGGGTCACATCTGAAAATGTGAATTCCATTTATGGTGAGGAGGAAGGGAGCTGACCATCCTGTATTTTTTGTTTTGGCGCAGAATGTATAAATACTTAAAACTTCACATCCCAACGATAGTATATGTCATCTGACTATCTTCGCCTTTTTGCTTAATGGCACACGTCCATAAACCAATCGATTAAAGTACATGGATATTTGATAGATAGTAAATTGAAAAAAAGAAGCAAAAATACACGAGCAAAAAGCCAGAAAATATTTGAACACACATATCGACACCCCGGAGGTAGTCGCGGTAGCGCGGTGGCTAGATACTCGCCTGCTGACCTGGTGGTCATGGGTTCCTTCTGCGGCTAGGTCAATTCGGATCTGTACACAGCGACCTGGCCTAACATGGGTACCATGAAATATTTGGGGAAGCAAGGCGTCCGGCGAGGCACTGACCACATCACCCACCGAGTGCTGATTGATCTATTCAAAATATAGTCTAGAACCGTATGTCAGCCATATGTGCCTGAAGACGTGTAAAGATGGTCCTTTACCTTTACTGTGGAAGCCTCAACATCATTTATACCATACCGGGATCGCATTTCTTATTTCCTGTCTCTCTTCATTTTTCTCCTTCTCTCCCTCTCTCCGTGTATGTGTGCGCGCGCTCTGGTATCTTTGTGCAACTGCATACCTCTGTATGTGTATTTTCACGGCAAATCCTTCTCCTTCTTCTTTCGCCCTTCATCCCTCATTGGGGCATACGTGTTCAAGCAACTCACTGCAGTGCGCCCTGTCCTTAGCTATCCCATGCAGCTACGTCCATGTTCTCTCCATATTTCAGTCTATACTTCTCTTCTCCGTGTGTTGTTAGGTCTTCCTCTAATTTCTTTTTCCCTCTATAGTTATACTATTCTCAGGTTTTCTAAATGCACATCCTACCCGGCGTCTTGTCTTCATCTCTTAGTTCACTGGTATGTGTCTAGTTCTCTCCACGAGCTCCACATTGGCGCTTCCTTCATACCATTTTATTCCTTCTATTTTGCGAGGGCAAAACATTACTCACAATAATTGCCCACAGCATTTCGATAGAAACATACCCAAAAACAGATAATGGATCAAAAAGGGATACAGGAAGAAAAGAAGATATGCAGACCATTATCTTCACGCGTAGCAATATATCACAGAACAAGCAGCATGAAAGGCACGAGCAGCTAGCTATAGATGGGTTTATTGGCTTTGAAACGCCCAGTGATAGCATACATGGGGACGGCTTATAGCCAATGATAACGGCATATGGAATTCCCTCGTCTTATTGTTGGAATCGTCACAAAAATGGAAATCATCAATAGACGTTTTCGCCTAATGTGGTGTAAGCGGTGCTGGGCAGAGCAACCTAACTTGTTCACGTGAACGCTTCAGTGTGAGAAGGATGTCCCTGATCACACAATATCTCCCTATCTGTTTACACAAGCAATGGCTTCACAGCGCACACCACCCACAATGGGGCGCGTTGCTGTAACGGGTAAGAAGTCACGCTGACAATGGTGTGACTGGGATCGGACAAGGGTTCGATGTCTGAGGTCGCCGTTCGCTACGAGAGGGGCAGACTGGGCACCTATTCCTCGGTTCAATCAGGCCTAAATAAGATAACGATTCTAACACAGCACATAGCCACAGCAGGTCCCTAGTACGAGACTTGTCTTTGGTGTATATCTTTGGTGTAGGTCTGCAAGGTGTGGAATGCGCCTGGCCCTGCAGCCAGCAGCGTTAGGATCGGCTAGCCTCTCCCAGGAGGGGTGAAGAGCGAAAATTAGTAGCCTGACGATGACCCGCAGACTACACAAGTCAACCCCCACCTCCGCGTGGTGCAGACCGGGCAACCATGACCGCGAGGTCATGGGCTAACGGGGCTATGGCTTGCCATAGGGGATGGACTCCCTGTGGTCAGATTAGTGTCCTAAACCTGCGACTGGCCTAGCAAGCCGGCAGGGGATCTTCATACTGCTCGTAGAAAAACTAAGAAGTATAAACGGACTGACCCAAACGGATAACGACCCGGCAATGTTAATGGACTACGAGATAGATCAGCGACTCAAAACATAGGCACAATGAACGACTGTGGTTTCAATAGTAAAGAAGAAGAGCTCATAGAAACAATGGAAGAGAGGAAAATTGGACTGATGGGAATAGCGGACACCAGAACAATGGGGAAAGGATGCAAGGAGCTCCACCGCTGTTACACGTTTGTTTACTCTGGAGTAGAACAGCAAGAAAGGACAAGGCACGGTGTTGGAATAGTCATCGAACCACGGCTAGCAAGAGGAATACTAGAAATAAAATATATATCAGAAAGAATCATAACAGTGAGAATAAAAGAACAAACAACTACAACATATGTACAAATATACGCAACAAGTAATGCAAACAATAATGAGCAAGAATACGAGGACTTCTACGAAGACATACATGACGTGATAAATAAAATAGATAAGCAGGACAACATCATAGTTATGGGAGACTTCAATGCAAGACTAGGACATAACAGAGCGGGCACAGAAAAACATCTGGGAGCATTTGGAGATCAGCAAAATGAAAGGAATGATAACGGAAGTAGACTATTAGAGCTTTGCAGCCAACACGACCTCTATTTAACAAACACATTCTATAAACATAAGGATTCACAAGTATACACCTGGTATAAATGGAACGATCTAGATACTAAACGACAAATTGATTTTATATTAACAAGAAACAACAGAAAGAGAAATATATTAGATGCAAGGGCAGTGCCCAATTTCAGTATAAACACAGAACATAAAGCAGTCGTCGCCACAATAAGAACCATCAGAAGAAGAAAACAAAGAGCAGGAAAGTACATGCCATGCGAATCAGTAAACTTAAAAAACCTTAAAAACGAGGCAGTAAGGAAAAATTATGAGAAAGAACTAACTGAACTCTTTGAAAAATTACCTACAGAAAGAAAAACAGTGGAAGAAGAATGGGAGATGTTCAAATCAAGCATTTTAAATACTGCAAAAATAACATGTGGAACCACGAAAAAACGCAAAACACGGATAAAGAAAATAACAAGTTGGTGGAACGCAGAAGTAAAGGAAGCGGTAAAAGACAAAAAGGAAAAATATAAAAAGTGGTTGAAAAGCAAACAGGAATGTGATTAAATAGAATATAGAATAGCGAGAAGACATGTGAATAGAATAGTAAAAATGGAAAAACAAAAAGACTGGGAAGAGTATGGAGAAACCCTAAATTAAAACTACAAGGAGGCAACTAGAAACTTCTACAAAAAGATAGGTGCAATGCGAACCAGAGGAGAACCCTTTGACCCAACTGAAATAATTAACAGCGAAAATGGAGAACCAATAAGTGAACAAAAACAAATCCTAATAAGATGGAAGCAGTATTTCGAACAACTTCTCAACATCCCATCAGATGTCACAGGAATTCAAGAGACCTATACAGATGTCACTGAAGAACTCGAACCAAACATACTAAAAGAAGAAATTATAGAAGTCATCAGATTAGCCCCATTGAACAAATCACCGGGACAGGATGAAATACCAAATGAACTAATTAAAGCAGCAAAATAAGTAGGAACAGATTGGCTACATAGACTATTCAACCATGTTTGGGTGGAACAACAGACACCACGAGACTGGAGAAGCGCCATAATTATCCCAATTTGGAAAATCAAAGGCAGCAAAAGAGACTGCACACAATACAGAGGCATTTCACTGTTGACTCATTCTGGGAAAATATTTTGCAAAATTCTAGAAAAAAGATTACGAACTACTTTAGAACCCCAGCTAAGCGAAACACAGCTTGGATTTAGGAAAAACAAAGGATGCACAAATGCCATTTTTGCTCTTAGACAACTTATAGAAAAATTAATCGAATTCAATGAAACAGTCTACATAGCCTTTGTCGACCAAGAAAAGGCATTCGATAGAGTAGATAGAAACAAGCTGTGGGAAATCCTTAAACAATATGGAGTGAGTACACATCTAACAAACCTATGTAGAAGTTTATACAATAACAGTGAATGCATAGTGAGAGCAACTGGAGGATACTCAGAACCCTTCACCATAAGATCTGGAGTACGACAAGGTTGTGTCCTGTCCCCTCTCTTGTTCATAACATATATAGAAAACATATGTAAAGAAACCAGCCAAGCAGAGACAGCAAGAATACCGCATGACGAGAACACAGAAGAAGAACTATCTGTAAATCTAACCATTAGAGAACTTCTGTTTGTGTATGACCAAGCACTAATAGCACAATTAGAAGCTGAATTACAAGACCACATGAATAGTCTAAACGAAATGTGTAGGGAACATAACATGAAAATTAGCACAGGCAAAACAGAGGTAATGACTATAACTAAAGAAGAACAAACAACAACAATTCACCTAAACGAACATCCCTTGAAACAAGCACAGAGTTTCAAGTACCTAGGAAGTATAATATCATCAAATGGCAGATCAGAAGACGAGATAGAAAATAGGTGTAATAAGGCAAATTAACTCATTGGACAAATGGCACCAATACTAAAGAACAAACATGTATCAATAACTACTAAGAAAGCACTTTACAACACAATCTTCCTGCCAACTCTATGCTACCAATGCCAAACCTGGACAATGACAGAAAAAGAGAAAAGAAAAATCACAACAACAGAAATGAGGTTCCTGAGAAGAATACTCAACGTATCAAGAAGAGATAAGATCAGAAATGAAGAAATCAGGACTAAAGTGGGGGTTAAAGCAGCACTAGATTTTATCAGAAAGCAGCAAGTAAAATGGTTTGGCCATGCAAGTACGTTACCAGTCAACAGCATACCACAACAAGCAATGATGCACAGACCAGAGGGAAACAGAGGAAGAGGCCGACCACGTAAACGTTGGACGGAGGGAATAGCAGAGTCCATGGGAATATCGATATATGAAGCCCATAATAGGGCACTCTCACGAAGTTTATACTTTACCTCGACACCGCAAGGTATAAGAGGAACTTGATGAGATGAGATGATGAGATGAGACTCTACAACCATGGTCAGACTGCAAGAACAACAAGTTAAAAGAGGTGTGGCAAAACAAAAACAACATGCGAGAAGCAAAGAAGATTAATAAACCAACACAGAACTGGTGTCGTGAGCCGCTTACACGCTGCAGGATTTACTGAGAAGGGGATCCGAGCACTTATGGACTGAATGGTTCGATGTGCAATGAGGATGATTTGTCGACTAACTAACTAACTAACTAACTAGTCAAGAAATACCAGGCAAGTTAACAATGCATTCAAACATGCTGGTTATGTGACCCGTTATTGATATAATGATATAGCCATTATCAATCACGACGTCTTTACTCTCTAGAAGTACCAATTTCATGAGGTTTGTCAACGCCAGATCCGGGCCCCACAGACAATATTGTTATGCCGTGACGGTAAATCATTGCCCTAACCACACTGTACCATCACGGATCAAACTGCTCCCCTATGCTGTGTGCATCTAGGGAGGGAGGTATACCGTGACGGAAAATCATTGCTCTAACCACACTGTACCATCACGGATCAAACTGCTCCCCTATGCTGTGTGCATCTAGGGAGGGAGGTATACCGTGACGGAAAATCATTGCTCTAACCACACTGTACCATCACGGATCAAACTGCTCCCCTATGCTGTGTGCATCTAGGGAGGGAGGTATACTGTGACGGTAAATCATTGCTCTAACCACACTGTACCATCACGGATCAAACTGCGCCCCTATGCTGTGTGCATCTAGGGAGGGAGGTATACCGTGACGGTAAATCATTGCCCTAACCACACTGCACCATCACGGATCAAACTGCGCCCCTATTCTGTGTGCATCTTGGGAGGGAAGTGCCTCACGTCTATTTATACACCCCAGAGGTCAGCGTGTCTGACTTGAGCCTGTATTTGAATAAGGTTTACTGCCTCTTTGCCGGCTCTGTGGCGAAGGCGTTACAGACGCAATATCGAAGTCCTGCCCTACCGCGTTCGAAACACAGCTGTGGACGATTTGGCAGCAGACCGCTTTGTATGGGTGTCGGTCGTTTAGAAAGCAATGGAAAACTACTGAACGTAAACTTGCCAAGAAATCACAAACAGCCAAACAATTCTGACGTTGATTGCGACATCCTGTAAAGAGTATGTATGCAACTAACAGTTTTACTTGTGGTCCGGGTTTAATCTCCAATAGAGACAGGATTATTATTGATGTTTCCAACCAGTACGGCTGTCCACTAATGCAACGGCCTTAAAGAGTTTAAATACAGTCGCTTCAGGAGAAATAGCACATAACAACACCTTCCTTTACACAGATTTCATGCATGGTCAGGAGCTCCAACTACCCATGGCTAGATGTCCTTTCCTAAAAAGTCGCACTATAAGCTTCTAACCCACAGCTTCATATGTGGGTTATCGGGCAGGGTGAGCCCACCGCCAAGGTCTTCCACGGCTCCCTTCTCATCTCCAGCAATAAGAGCAAAGGTGGCGGTGCACAAGCCTGTCCAGTCATTATTGTTACCAGCCCTAGGATGTTCCTTGCTGGCCGCTTCCCAGCTTGCCTTTAGCTGTATAACAGATTATAATCTACTCAAACTGGAACATGTATAAATAGACAAATTAAAATTACATATACATTCAATGTAAAAAAAAAACTGTCATCTACTGCCTACAGTGCCTTGAGGTGTAGGACGGGGGATGGGGGACGGGGGGGGGGGGGGGGGGGTGTCTGGAGCCTGAGGAATTAAGGCTGTTTGGCTAGTGCAGTCGCCGCGAACTGTGCAGATTATGGTTTCCTTTCTGCCCCCGACAGAAAAAAAAATTCACACCTTAGCGGGGATTGGAACCCAAGGTGAAACTGGCATTATTAGCCTCTCGGCCATCCAATGCTCATTTTTTCCCCGCGTTTCCATCCTGTTTCAGGATATTGCGGTCAACACCAGCATCTTTCAGCTGAATGTTGATTCCTAGGCTAGATTACGCTCATCAGCACGCCACGACTTTCTGAGCGACCGGCTCCATACTCTCATAAGTCACTGGCGCGACTCGAACCACTTCTAATTCTCGAGCGCTCACGTCGACCAAGAGAGTATTCGGGGTTAACGGAGAAAGCTGCTAACCCCTCGGCCAGGCAGCCGGCCATCCGATTCTCATACAATCACTAATATACAAACTCGGGACTTCAGGCGTGAGGCGGTGAATATCACGCCAAGCTCCTTTAACTCCTACAGGCCAGCGCCTTTAACTCCTACAGGCCAGCGCCTTTAACTCCTACAGGCCAGCGTCTAGCCACCATGCTACCGCAGCTTTCAAACTCAAATATCCACTGACAAAACAGTTCAGAATATTAACTACTTCACCCGGCTGCATTAATGCAAATTAACTAAATCATTAACATTGACAGAGATGTCAAGTTCCAGCGTTGAATATTCATACACCAGAGACTGCACAACCTCCAGCCTCCGCCTCCCAGCACTAAACAAGGCATGCAAAGAAACCCGTGTAAACATCGTCACAAAAATCAATGTTGGCATATGCATGCAGAATAGAAAAGATAAGTGTGCTGTTTCCACCGTCTATGACCCACAAGCGGCACCCATCGGAATAATCTTCAGAGTGCCACTAGTACTTGGCATTGAACAGACAATATGCTTTGTATTCACAGCGGGGGAAATAAGGGTGTATTATCTATAGTTGTCTTTTCAGCTAATGCGTTTGTTCATTTACAGTGATGGTCCTTTCGTTTCGAACCCGGCGCTAAGGTAGTTTGAGGTCTTATCTCCTTAGCCATACATTGACGCTTGCGTTGATTTACTTGTCTCCCAACGATTGTATACCGAAATCCTATGCGCGATAATGCTCTAACAAAAAACATACAAAAAATATGAGCGTCGTTGTGCTCACACAGCCATATAAGTATGATTAAATGATTGACAGTATGTAAATCAGGGTGTTATGGATAAATATGATGACCAATGGTATGCAGCTTGATGTGTAAGATTGGCCAATTGAAACCCTTAAATGTTGAACTCTACAGTTGCAAAAGAGCTGTCAAATCCGTAGAATGCGCCCAGCAGACCTCACTGATGACAAAGCCAGTATATAAACGTTTGGAGGAAGAAGAAGAAGCAGGAGAAGGAGGAGCAAATGGTGGTAGGGAGGGGCGGTGAAGAAGAACATGGGAAAGAAGAAGCGAAAAGAGACTCAGTAGTAAGAAGAAGAAAAGAAGAAGAAGAAGAAGAAGAAGAAGAAGAAGAAGAAGAAGAAGAAGAAGAAGAAGAAGAAGAAGAAGAAGAAGAAGAAGAAGAAGAAGAAGAAGAAGAAGAGGAAGAGGAAGAAGAAGAAGCAGAAGAAGAAGAAGAAGAAGAAGAAGAAGAAGAAGAAGAAGAAGAAGAAGAAGAAGAAGAAGAAGAAGAAGAAGAAGAAGAAGAAGAAGAGCAAGATACAAGAAGAAGAAGAAGAAGAAGAAGAAGAAGAAGAAGAAGAAGAAGAAGAAGAAGAAGAAGAAGAAGAAGAAGAAGAAGAAGAAGAAGAAGAAGAAGAAGAAGAAGAAGAAGGTGGTAGTTGTGATCGATGTTATATTGGTTATCTGTGCCGTACAGAGACAATTTATGCATTTTATGAAGACAATTAATGTGGGACTTCACCTACACTAAACGTGCCGTGCCGATCTGTCCGTTTTTAATTTTACAGCGACCGCAATTTATAAGGTTTCATATTTGATGAGCGCCCTTAATTAACAGATAATAAATGCGCTTCCAATTAGCTACCCGAAACCCTGCTTGGCCCTTTTCTCCCCTCCATCTCTTCATAGTCAAGAAAGAAGTGCAACATGCCAGGAGACAATAAACAGAATCAACACACAACAAATTCTATAACATTACCTTCCACTGGATTGTGGTAGACCACGTAATAATTCTCCATTTTCTTCTGCTTCCGGTAGAGGGCGCTGTACATGAACAGGTTCAACCGGAATTTCCGGTTGCGCTGTTGTCGGCGTAGATGGTATTGATAGGTTGTGTTGCTGACTTTAGCGGCCGGGCCGAGGTTGTTTTTAAGTCTGTTCAGTGGGTACCCGCTACCGCCGACTCGATCTGGGGGGTTGACCGTACTGTCCGTCCCGCTTAAACAGTATCCATTTCTTCTGCTGTTGAGTGTATCGGAAGGCAGCGAAGTATTGTGTTTACTGATGCAACGTTCGACCCTTGTCACCGATGCCTCATTTAGTTTGGCGGGCTGGGCGGTTAGTTGGCTGTTGTTGCTTGTTGCAGTGTTGACTTTAGCTCCTCTGGTGAAACAACTGTTTCCGTTGCTGTAATGGCCAGGGGAGTTGTAGTTCCCGTTCAAACGATTCAAGACCTCGAGGTTATCAAGGCGGTGCCTCTCCGGGCTGGGAGCGTAGCCTCTGGTGTGGAAGTTATTCGTGGCCAAAGATGGCCGGCTGTGGCTGACTTCTGCGTGGCTAACATCGATGAGGCCACTGTTTTTGTTGCTGCTTTCCACGCCTACATGAGTGATGCCTCCACGCTTCACGTTCAACATGGTGGAATTCTACTCATCCTATAAGGACTCCGACAATAAACCAGAACACGTTGGCATTCTGAAGACACTGAGATCCAAGTCAAACCATGTGGATTTTAATCCAAATGTTAACGAAAGATTCCTTTACGCAATGGTCCAAAGTTAGCTGCATGTCCTGTACCAAACGTCGCAGTCATCCCCATCATTGCTGGCTGTTTGTGATTACTTGACAAATTAAGTTCGGTAGTTTTCTACTGCTTTCTAAACGACCGACACTCATACCACTGAATGAAAACCAGCACAGGGGGCCTGCTTCAAATCACCTGCAGGTGGTTTTCGAACAAGGTATGCGGGATTGCAAATCGCGTTTGTAACCCCGTTGCCACAGTGCCTATTACACAATGGTAGCATCTTAAATTATGGTAACATAATGTGATAACCACTGATAAAACAATCACACAACTGTATTATTAACTAACAACGTATTCATTTCGCTTGATTGTAGTGCTGTTCGTCTAACCAAAGGGTAAATTAAATCTAGATATCCAACAAGTGTAACCACTGAAGCAATACTCTTTAAGCAATGTAATACTCAAGTCTGTAAGCAATGCAATATTTAAGGATGTAAGCAATGCAATGTACAAACTGAATGGCGTGACTCCAGCAGTATTTAGTAATAAGAAGACTCCTGTAATATTTCGTAATCAGAATAATTAAGAACTTAACTGATTCAGTGCGAAACAAAAACTAGGTTTGGACTAAACATGGTGCAAAATGAAATGAGCAAGTATCATTATGTAAATGTGCATTCGCTGAGCACTGAAATTGCGGAAGATACCGCGAAACGAAACAAATAACGCGATATCATCATTCTGTTCAAATGGGAGGTCACACTTGGCGATATATTATCCTTCGTCACTGAATCAGTTAATCTGACAGGCTATATATATATATATATATATATATATATATATATATATATATATATATATATATATATATTTTATTATAAATATATATATAATCCTGCAGAAATAAAACCAAGACACGCTCGAGCCATTTTCAAGAGGACTGCTGTGTAATTGTACTCACAGTCAATGTTGTATTCACGTATGATGTAATGTTTCAAAACATGGGTGTAAAAGTTCACACGACTATTGGGTATATTTATATAAGCAACAACTATTGTATCAATGATTACACAACGACTATTCTGTGAATTTAGACAGTGATCAATGTATAAATGTCTACACAACGACTATTCTGTAAATGTTTTCACAACGACTACTGTGTAAGAATATATTGTAATAAATGTTTGAATAGTACGGGTGTTATTGTTTACACGACTAGTGTGAAAATATATATGCAAGGAATATTAACAAGAAATCCCTGATTCAGAAATCTTTAGTTAAGTTGGTGCCAAACAGTGCTCTCGCAATAAACAGCACTGTAAATTGTGGAAACTGAAGTGCGGGAACGACAAACTACAGACGAGTTCTAGGTAATTAATAGCATTTTCTTTGATAGACACGTTTAAATGGCGCCCATCCTTGCCAGTAATCCGTAAAGAGGGGAAAGGGGGAGAGCAAATTGTTGAAAAGGCAAGCTGGTCTACTTCATTGCACCGGGTTTTATCCCATAAGGCTCGGCCTCTTTCCGCAGGACGGCCTGCCAAAAGCATTACACAAAGCACAAACTCCGTAGCTCCAGCGAAGACCCCTTAGGGGTCTCTGAGAAAACTGCACTCGTAAACCAAACGACGTAGTCTGAAATCGAACCCACAACCTTCGGAAAGGGAACGTAACCACAGTATCCTGGCAACGTTGCTAGTGCTGGCTGTTGACACGACTGCTGCAGTCAAACGCACTGGTTTGTTAACAGCTATAAATTACTGTTAATTTACGTGCCAACGTCAATACACAACAATCGTGAAAGATATGATAAATCACATTAGAGGTGTTATCATTTCGACGCTCTGGTCTGATATCGACACAGTTATAAATTTATCACAAATGTATCGTTATTAATATTATTATCAACATTATTAATATCTCCTCTTTAAAATAAAACACAGATTTGTCACTACTATCTCTGCTGTAAAATACAACACAGGATGAGGAAACGTCCAATGTTTGTACATTATTATGTAGACTATATTACAGGGTTCAAATATGGGCTTGCAGTGAGTTTAAACACGGCTTGCACTGCACACCTCTATGAAAATATCGCAAGTATCTCGTTATACACATGATTATAACGATGGATATTGGACAGAAAGCGAGCATCATAGCAAGGGCAGAATCACGCATTATTTTTTACAATGTTAGTGTTGCTTACGAAGTGCACTTAACAGCAACGCCTATTTTTTTTTCTTCTCTAATTATTTCTTGCCTAGATAACATATATTTACATATAATTTGTATGGCATTATTATGAATACATACTCATAACTTTGCCAACGTGAACCGAATTTTAACTAACATTTCAGCTGTTCGTGTGTAACTGCTGTCTTCTGCTGCCCGAGTGTAAAGATTTAAGTGTCGGGTAAGACACATTTGCAAGCCCATTGAGTCCGCGGCTTCCCTGGTCAACTAAGAGGGGCGGTCTATAAGTAATGCCTCGTAATGTTTTTTTGTTTTTTTTATAAATTTCAGTCAATAGGAAAAAAACAACAGATAAACTTCACATTGAAATGAAGCCCTAAGTCTGTACTTTAAAGTTGATTTCTCAGTGTAGTCTCCGTTATTCGTTATAGTGTTTGTCCATTTTCACACAAGGGCACGTTAAAAATAGCTATTACGTGACCAAAGAATGCTGGTTGTCTCTTCCTTATAGTTGTGTACAATGGTCCACTTTCATTAGCCTCTTTCAGACCATCGTTGTTGGTTACTCTGGACATCCAATATTCTCAAACACTCCGCTACCTCCAAGCTCTTCCTAGTCCGTTTACATTTCAACACCCACTGCTATACAGTAGAACAGGATAGATATGGCACTTCAGTACTCTCTTTCTGACATTCTAAGTACGTGATTTAATGCAAAAGATACTTTTCAGCTTCTTAAACGCAGAATTTTCCTGGCCTTTTCTGTTCTTGGAAGGTCACGTATCTTCCATCTGAGTTGACGATTTCTCCCACATATTGAATTTATTGACTCCGTGAAGCATTTCCCCTTCTATTCTAATATGACAATATGGTATTATCTGTTTCTTTCATATAACAATTGTTTTGTTTTGTTTTTTTCTACTTCCGCTAGCTTTGAATTCAAGCGTAGTACATATACGTGCTACTACTAATTCACTTGACTGATTTTTTCGTGTTGATTAGCTTTCCTTATTACCAATGTCCCTCGCTATCAGGCGAACCCACCCCGACTTCAGAGGTACTTGCAATTTACGTCCCAAAGTCCAGGACGAGAAGTCAACATTTTAGTCCAACTGACTGGTGTACATGATGAACCCACTACCTCGGCATCAGCAAACCGGACATTTAAGAACGAGCGCTCTTACCCATTTGGCCATGCTGATCCCATTTTCTTTTTTTTTCTTTCTTTTTTTGATATTCAAGAAGTCCCCTCCTTTCTTGCACTCCCTATCATTACAAACTCCAAGATCTCTTTTGCTTTTTTGGAGGTAATTACTAATGCAATACTGCTCGTAGAAAAAAAAACTAAGAAGTATGTTTATACTTCACCTCGACATCGCAAGGTACAAGAGGAACATGATGAGATGAGATGAGATTACTAATGCAAAGTTAAGCATTCAGTGGTGAAAACAAGGCAGCTGACCAAGTGCAAGAGTAGGCCCGTCAATGAACACTGAGCTGGCAAAGTTTGTCTCTGTGCGCTGATAAATTTACTAGGGGAGAATCAAGCAACTACAGATATGCCAGGTGCTCTAGGATACATCGATCAGAACAGCTCAGCCGAAGACAACAGAAACGTCATAGCACACTTGCTTCTTACGTCAGGAGTTCGAATCCGAAGTAATTGCATTTTTCAGTCTATACCAGCAAATGTTTTGGTGATTTCAATGTTCTTGCTGGGTCTCTTTCAACTACTTTCTTCCATGTCAAACAACGATGGAAGCTGGGCTGTGATTTCTAAGTTCAGGTGTGTGTATACTAACATCAACATGGAGTGGTGTGTTTTATTTGAGAGGAAGAACACGGTACATGCAGGTTTCTCCTCACCAATTTTCTCGAGTCTAATGAATTAAGTAAAGGTAAGTCAGTTGGACTTCAAAGTCGATTTCTCATTCAGAAAGCGATGGTAAACTAGTCAATATCAAACTGCGTAGAAACCTAACCTTTGGTTGATGGCAACGCCCTACAAAGAACATGCAACATTTGTATTGTAAGTTCCACTGCAGATACCGTGTCACCTGTCAGGTCTTCACATATTCTAGGCCACGCCATAAAGGGGCGGGTGGCTCGTTACCTTCCTCCTTGTCTTTCCTTCCCAGACAATTCCAGTAAACTACTGAAATTATCTTAAACCCATTTGTATGAGGCTGGATCGAACCCAGAGCCCCACTGGTCGGGAAAAGATAATCCTGCCGCTGCTGGGGATCGATCCGGGACCACTGCCGGGGCATGTACTCTCACTAACCTCTATGCCACCGCGGATCTAATGAATTGCTGCTGCCACGGTATTTCTTTCTTCCTTCTTGTCAAATGCGTCCTGGACTCAATATGTTCATGCCATCTAACGACAATCAATCAATACCTACTCATTTACGTTTAAAAAAAAATGAAAGCAAATTAAAGATTATGCTATTGTTCTGTGTGCTGAAATAAGAGATATCTAATAAATCGGGCGGGGAGCAATTAATGTGCGTTCATGTCTACACTGATCAATACAGGAATACCGTTTACCGTTACTTACACATCTGATTGTGTAACCTGAGATCGTGCTATCACATACGCTCGTTTCTATATATGTGCATGTGGATATGCATGTGAGTGGCACCTTGCAGTCTTCTTTTTCTTCTTCTTCTTCAGCGTTCCGAGCCATTGAGGTTCTTTGCTGCAGATACAATCCGTCTCCATTCGTCTCTCTGGTTGACCTTCTCTTGCCAGTCGTTGATTCCAAGTGCTTGTAGGTCTGTATATATATTATCTCTCCACCGTCTTCTTGGTCTACCTCGGGGTCTACGGTCATTTATTTCCTGAGTGTAAGCGAGTTTTGTTCCCCTATTATCTTCCATTCTTTTTGTATGCCCCAGCCATTGTAGTCTATTAGCCTTCATGATACCAGTGATTAGCGGGGACTTAAACAGATCATAAATGTCTCGGTTGCTTCTTCTTTTCCACTCTCCACATTGTGTATCCCTAATGGGTCCAAAGATGCGTCTTAAAACTTTGTTCTCAAAGGTATGTAACAAGGCTTCGTCTCCTTTCGTTGTACTCCAGGTTTCAGAGCCATACAGGACAACTGGTCTGATCAGTGCCTTGCAGTCTTGACAGACTAAAATATGTGGATTGGAATTTGGCCAAAATTCCATCTCACAATGCCCGGGCAGAGCTTCAGAGAACATGTGATGCCCACGCAGCATGTTCCCTCTCTCGGCCTTGCCTTGTTTGATCCAGAGGAAAGGATAACCACCTGCGCATGACAATTCTTGCTCTAATCCCTTCAAGGCATCTCCCATCAGATGTTATGACTGTTCCGAGATAACTGTACCGATTCACTTGTTGAAGGATATGCCCATTTACTTGCATGTTACATTGTGGTATTTCCTTCTTTATTTACATAAGTAATATTAAATGGCCGGCTTCCTGGCCTAGAGGTTAGCGACTTTTCTCCGTAATCTCGTATACTCTCGTAAGTAACGTGACGACGGTGAGAATCAGCAGTGGTTCGAATCGGGTCGGTAACTTACGGGGTATGTGAGCCGGCCGCTCAGAAAGCAATGGCAAACTACTGAGTGTAATCTTGCCAAGAAATCAACAATCAGCTGAAAGATGCTGATGTTGACAGCAATGTCCTGTAAAGGTTACGCAAACAAACAAACAAAACAAATATTAAATGGAGGAAAGTGGGTTTAAAGGAAAGAGAACTGACTTCATCACTCCTGGCTTGGGTGTATCCCATACGGTTATGTCTGTTCCAGCAAACGGTTATGTCTCTTCCAGCAAAAGGGTCTGCTGACAGACTCACACAGAGCACGAACTACTTAGCTCCAGAGACGACACCAAAGGTCACCGGGGAGGGGGGGGGGAGACTGCACCCGTGAACCGAATGATTTGAGTCCGAAAATGAACCCACGATAATCAGAGATTTGGGCAGGCGGCTTGGTAGCTTCACCACACAGACGACACGACACCCCCCCCCCCCCCCCCACGGCCCGGGAACCTGAGCCAATTTGTTGGTGAGCCAGCGCACTAACCACTACACTGACATAGCACACGGCACAATAAACATAATGATTTTTCATGACTGTCTTCTCACTTCTAGTTTCCGTTAACATTATGTGTCCGTCATGCATTCACAGTTATCGCCTCATTTCTAATTCCTGTTATTCACAGTTATCGCCTCATTTCTAATTCCTGTTAACAGTATGTATGCCCATCATACAACATGGTTATCTTCTCATCTCTACTTAATGAAAACAGTGTGTATGTCCCTATCATGCTTTCGTAATTGTCTTCTGGTGTCTTCTCCCTGCCTAATTTATGTGTAACGTGCCAGGAATACGTGAAATAATTGTCTTTATAATCGTACACTAATTTCAACTTCCTAACCTTAGGGTGCCGGCTTCGTGGCTTAGAGGTTATGACTTTTCTCCGTAATCTCGTATACTCTCGTCGGTGACGTGATGACGGTGAGAATCAGCAGTGGTTCGAATCGCATCGGTAACTTACGGGGTATGTGAGCCGGCCGCTCAGAAAGCAATGGCAAACTACTGAACGTAATCTTGCCAAGAAAGCAACATACAGCTGAAAGATGCTGGTGTTGACAGCGATGTCCTGTAAAGGAAATGCAAAAAAAAAAAAAAAAAACTTAGGGTGGCGGGGTAGGGGTATTCCCTATCAAAGGAGAGGTAAGGTGCCTCCTTCCCTCCGTTAGTCTACGGGACACCCTTGGGCAAGGTGGAGTACCCGTTTAGCCCCCCGATCAGGGTTACGTGAAGCCATGCGTGCAGGTGGTGGATGAAGTTGAAGAGCAGCCAACAGATAGTTGTAAGTTATGGTCTCCAGCTTCACGACGGTAGGCAGAGAATCTCTTATTTGAAGACAATGGCTACGGTCACCGACCAGTATGGTATGATTGTATGATGGGCATACAATATATATAACCCTGGGTATGGTCACTGCTAGGAAGGAAAGCAATGGCAAACTAACTTCTTTACAGATGCCAAGAATATCATGTACTGAAAAAGACACATGGCTTGATGAAAATTGCAAGGAAATTGAAAACCAACACAACACCCGGAATACCAAATTAATGCACAAAAGAATTAATGACATAACTAACAAAAGAACACACACATCAACGGGTTGCCTAAAAACCAAAGATGGCAAATTCATAATAGAAAAAGATCAGATTTTACACGAGTGGTCAGATTATGTGAAAGACCTTTATGATGATACAAGAGGAGAACAATATCATCATCGGAATAATAATGAAGCACCATCAATTTTGAAGACAGAAGTTCAGAATGCTCTTAACCATATGAAAACTGGCAAGACCTCAGGTACAAATAACATCACAATAGAAATGATCAATGCCTTAGAAGAATATGGAATAGACCAAGTCACCGGACTGCTGAACGCAATATACGATAGTAGAGATATACCTCCTGAATTATGTAATTATATATTTATTGCAATCCCGAAGAAGTCAGGAGCCTTGGAATGCGATCAACATCGAACAATTAGTATAATGAGGCACATCACGAAGATTCTGCTGAAAATTATCATGCAATAAGTTAGGAAGAAAATACAACCCGAAATAGGAGTAGAAAAATGTGGGTTTGTAGAAGGCAAGGGCATAGTAAATGCTGTGTATATACTGAGAACAGTAATTGAACGTTCTATAGAAGTAAACAAAGATCTATGTCTCTGCTTCATTGACTACACAAAGGCTTTCGATAAAGTGAGACATGTCGACATGATAAGGATGCTTGAAGATCTACGAAATGATGGAAAAGACCTTAGACTTGTAAAAAACATATATTGGAAACAACAAGCTGCCATGAGAGTTGATAATGAAGCAGGCCAATATCAGCCTATTAAGAGAGGTGTGAGACAGGGATGTGTAATGTCTCCAGATCTTTTTTCTCTGTACAGTGAAAATATTTTCAGAAATATAGAGGATATGGAAGGAATCAACATTGGGGAGCGATACATCAATAACATTAGATATGCAGATGATACAGTCTTGACTGCAGACAATGAACAAGACCTGCAACATTTAGTAGATGTGGTTGTTGCATACAGTGAACAAATAGGGTTAGAACTGAATATTAAGAAGACACAGGTTATGGTCGTCACTGGGAAAAAGGAAATACCACAATGTGATATACGAGTAGATGGGCATATTCTTAAACAAGTGAATCGATACAGTTATCTCGGCACAGTCATAACATCTGATGGGAGATGCCTTGAAGAGGTTAGAACAAGAATTGCCATTGCGAAGGTAGCCTTTTGCCAGATGAAAAGCATACTGACCAATAAAAAGATATCAATTGAAACGAGAAAATGAGTGTTGAGGTGCTACATAGAACCTATACTTTTGTATGGATGTGAAGCGTGGACAATAAGCAGTCAAGCTGAAAAACAACTGATGGCTGTGGAAATTTGGTTTCTGAGGAAAATGCAAAGAATACCATGGACAGACAGAAAAACCAATGAACAAGTCCTTCAAGAAACAAATGAAGATCGTAAACTGATTATAGAGTCATCAGACGTAGACAGTCAAAATTGTTTGGGCATGTTATGAGAAGAAATGAATTGGAGAACTTGGTGACGACTGGCAAGATCGAATGGAAGAGACCAAGGGGAAGACCAAGAAGTAAATACCTGGATGGCTTGGCCACATGGCATGGTCGAGACAGGAACACGGAGCTGATCCACGACTCTGGTGATCGAGTGAGATGGCAGAACATGGCCGCCCACGCTTACCGGCATGGCACATGATGGATGGATGGAACATGTGCGCCAAATAAGCCGCCCCAACTGTCATCTAATGTGTTCTTCTTGTGAAATATATGAGTTCACATGATGTTTTTGTGATTGTCTCCTTACCCTTACTCCGACTTCTGCCATGAACGTCGCAATCGGTAATATTATATACTACACATTCACGACTACAATGGTGGATGATCACATTATATACTACACTTCACGACTACAATGGTGGATGATCACATTATATACTACACTTCACGACTATAATGGTAGTTGATCACATTATATACTACACTTCACGACTACAATGGTAGATGATCACATTATATACTACACTACACATTCACAACTACAATGGTAGATGATCACATTATATACTACATTTCACGACTACAATGGTGGATGATCACATTATATACAACACATTCACTACTCAAGTACTTTCACTATAGCCATGGTAGTTGATCACACTACAAATGCACGCTTAGGATTAACATCACTTCATAACGAATTTACTATTCCGAGTGACATCAGAGGTCACATAATGTGATACAAATGAATTTCACGTTTCTGTGGACCACAAGATAATCTACACATCAGGAGTTTTCGCGTTAACGGGTTTCTGTGGACCACAAGATAATCTACACAACAGGGGTTTTCGCGTTTCCGCCGCCTGCCTCGCGCTCCGAAGGTCATGAGTTCAATTCCGGAACCCTTCCTTCGCGGTTCACCGGTGCAGTTTTCTCAGAGACTACTTGAGGTCGTGGCTTTCGACAGTCGTCCTGTGGAAAGACAACGACTGATATGGGATAACACACGGTGCAATGAAGTCGACCCTCTCGCCTTCACGCCTTTAAAAACATACTACAAGCGTGAACTCGATAGTTCTAAACTACAATTATATCTATTTTTGTTGTCTATTCACCCTATATCCTCCAGTGGGGCAAATGCCCCGAACCAACTCACTCTAAGCCCTCCTATCATGAGTTCTTTGTTGTAACTGGCAAATGCCGGCTGTTTGTAAAGTCTCACTACACTTTGTATGTAGAACAAATTTAACAAATGAAGTACATGACATCATCAAAATATGTGCTCCACAGTCCATCGTGAAGCAATTTGCAGCGAATGGTTGTCGTCTGCTGGAGTCATTCTTTGCACTCCAAACAGAATGGTGTTATCAACGAAAGAAATAACAACAGACACATTGCAGAAGGTATTTGACAATATGAAGAGACTCTTACAGTCATGTCTTGAAGCGCGTGATGGACATTTCCAACACCTGTTATAATGAGTACTTCATTGGTGCTTTCCAGCTTCACCAAAAAAAAAAAAACATTAGCGTTAGTAACTATTGTAATTTAATACACTTTTGAGCACATTTTTGATGGCGTCATGTACTTCATTTTTCAAATTTGTACAAAATACAAAGTGTAGTCAGACTTTACAACCACCCGGTACTATTGTGACATTACAACTTTATACTACACAATGATTCCTTCTAATAAAAAAAGACAGTTGTTAGCTGTACAAGTATTGCCATGAATGACTTTCTTCTATAAATTTACCGCTATAAAAGGGCAAATTTCTACACTACAAATGAATTACCAAGACCATAAATGACCACTACAAACTCACCCGATAAACAGCAAATATTTATAACCTACATATACATTGCAATGATAAATTGCACTGATAAACAAGAAATTCTTCACTTTATAAGAACTACAAAGAGCGGCACATCACTACAAAGTCACTCAATAAATAGACGTTTTTTCGCTACATATGAACTACAATGAATTGCGTAGCACTGCAAATATACCCGATAAACAGCACGCTTCTTCACTATATACGACCAACAACGAGCGGCAAATCACCACAAATTTACCCTTAAAACAGCAACAATTTTCAACACACGAACTACAACGAGCGGCACATCACTACAAATTCACCCTAGTGAACCTCCCCCCCGACTGGTCACGTATTGTATAATAAACACGAGAGTAGTTAGCCAAATCACGGGAGCTACAGTCTGTGAATGGAAGAAGGTGAGACCGTATGCCGTACCACCATTCCCCTTGTAACAACATCCACGCCGCCGGCCTTATTGGCATTGCCCACTCTCATGCAACAGTCGATGCCAGACCAGAGTCGCACCAAACCAATGAACATTTCGGCAGAGGCGGTGGGAAAAAACTGGCCCAGCATCACGGGAGGCAACAAGTGGTGCAATTTATCCCCAAATATGTTAGATAATCTCACAACATGGATGGAATACTGCCGCAGGGGGTGTTTAATGCTTATGTTGTCACAAACTGGGGCTAGCTTATGACGTGGGGTGACCAGTCGCCTTCCTCTCGTCAACATCTTTCCTAAATCAATGCAGAGACACTTTATCAATTGAATGAACCGCGAAAGGATTTGTTAACAGAGACGACGACACGCACATCGTACAGAGCTATAGGGTGCATTTTTAATGACTGTGGAGTGTTCGACCAGAACGAAATGGCAAACTACTGAACGTAACACTTGCCTAGTTCATCAACAGCAGCTGAAAATGCTGATGTTGACTGCAACGTCCCGTAAGGGATACGCAACACAATAAAAAGTGTTCGAAAATATTGCCGGTCCAAGTTTTGTATTTACCTATTATGTTGCACACCGACCTCCGTGGCGACGGTTTTACGGACGCAATTCGTAATCCCGTATACCGGGTTCGAAAGAAAGCGGTGTTGGTTTTTTCGAAAAAGGTATAGGTGCCGGTCGTTCAGAAAGCAATGGCAAACTACTGAACGTAAGTAAAGCTTGCCCACGAATCACAAACAGCCACAATGCTGGGGTTGACTGCTACGTCCTGCGAAGGACATGCAACTAAATTTTAAATATTATGTTGCATGAACATTACAGAGGTTGAATACAAAGCATGAACGGGCAATATTTCCGGTATTCGTTGTCGCTATTCCGTAGATCTAGGTTCAAATCCCTTTTCGTAACGAGTTTTTACATTTTTATTATGAACTACGTGGCACCAGGAAGCCGCTGTAGCGCTGTGGCTAGCAGGCTTGTCTGCCGGCCCGGCTGTCATGTGTTCGA
This sequence comes from Cepaea hortensis, assembly GCA_963921405.1. Classification (NCBI taxonomy): domain Eukaryota; kingdom Metazoa; phylum Mollusca; class Gastropoda; order Stylommatophora; family Helicidae; genus Cepaea; species Cepaea hortensis. The sequence goes on along the minus strand of OY992879.1, from coordinate 100,181,541 downwards.
ATCCCCATCGCAGACGATGTATTTGTAACCTGACCTGGTTTTCAGCATCATCATGTGCAATGCCGGTAAGTGTGTGTGTGTGTGTGTGGGGGGGGGGGGGGGGCTCATGTTTTGCCATCTCACTCGATCACCAGAGTCGTGGATCTGCTCAGTGATCATGTCTCGACCCTGCCACGTGGTCAAGCCATCTAGGTATTTAATTCTTTGCCTTCCCCTTGTCCTCTTCCTCTTGATCTTGACAGTTGTCACCAAGTTCTCCAATTTATTTCTTCTCATACCGTGACCAACAAGTTTTGACTGTCTGCGCTTAATTTCTCTAATCAGTTTACAGTTTTCATTCGTTTCTTGTAGGACTTGGTCATAGATTTTTCTGTCTGTCCATGTATTCTTTGCATTTTCCCCAGAAACCACATTTCTGCAGCCATCAGATGTTTTTCAGCTTGTCTGCTCATTGTCCAAGCTTCACATCCATACAAAAGCACAGGTTCTATGTAGTACTAGTACCTCAACACTCTTTTCCTCGTTGCGAATGACATCTTTTTATTGGTCAGTATGTTTTTCATCTTGCAAAAGGCTGCCTTACGCATAACAATTCTTGTTCTAATCTCTTCAAGGCATCTCACATCAGATGTTATACTGTTCCGAGATAATTGTACCGATTCACTTGTTTAAGAATATGTCCATTTACTTGTATATTAAATTGTGGTATTTCGTTCTTCCTAGTGACGACCACAATCTGTGTCTTCTTACAATTTACTTCTAACTCCAGTTGCTCACTTTGTGCAAATATCGCATCTACTAAATGTAGCAGACCTGGTCTTACAGGTCGACATAGCCTACAATTTGTATTTGGAAATGTCCTGGGAAGTCAAGGCGGCCGGCCTGATATCGACAACACCACAATCGAGCGGCCAATGGTCTATGGACATCAGCAGGCTTAGCCATGGGAATCCCATGGGGAAAAGGGGGGATTTTCTGAATAGTGTAGGGATGGGATGGGACGTGATGGGACAGGCATAAATTTCTATTGGATGGGACAGAAAAACATGTCCCATGGACAAGCCCGCCAGGCTTGGCCATGGGAATGTTATTCCCATGGTAATCCCATGGGAAAGTCCCGTAGGACGGGATGGGATGGGACATGCATAAATTACCACGCAATGTAAATTATGTCTCATGGACAACCCTGGAAATCAGGCTAGCACCATATACCCACAACACCTCAAGGCGTGTACAAGTGGTCTATATCAGTGTTGACTTGAGACGCGGTGGCACAGTGGTTAGAGTGGCGGGTCTCCATCACAGTAGATGGGTTTAAACTAGAGATGGGATGCCTTTTTTATGAGTGGAGCTTTCTGAGATGGAACCTGCCACGTAAATTGGATATCGAGTAATGTTCATAATGTTCAACTCATTGAGATGAACAGGTGGAGATGACGCTAACTGGTCACCCACGTTCATCAGGCCGTGACCTGTTGTATATGAGTCTATTCTGGGCACTTTTCAGATAGACGGATCTTCTATAGTACAAGTCATCAGGAAACGGCTTATGTTTTATGAGATAGCAGACTGGAGGAACATCAAATACACACCCCAACTAGTGCCATATGTCTATTACGTGGGACACTCAAGACTTCCGCATCCTGTGGGTTTTTTGTTTTGTGTTTTGTTCTCTCGCTTTCAACTCAAGCGTAGTCCATAAACGCGCTACAAATTCTAGTACACGGCTAATCTTTGTGTCTGGATTAACTGTCCCTATTACCAGTGTCATTCGCCATCAGGCGAACCCATTCCAACTTTTGAGGTACTTATAATTTACGTCCCCAAGTCAAGGACGAGAAGTGTGTGTCTGTGTGTGTGTGTGTGTGTGTGTGTGTGTGTGTGTGTGTGTGTGTTTCATTCCAGGAGCTGTGGAGATACCATGCTGCTTTAGATCTTGATTCGTGGTTCCAAAAGTAGCTGGTACGGATCCCAGCGGGGGGAAGGGGGTGGGGGGTGTTCCGACAGAGTCTGGGGATGTTCCATCCCCATACTGGCCAGTGATTAGAGGTCTGCATGGCCAAAATAATAAGAGCGCTAGCTCTGAAACTTCCGGTGTGCTGATTCCGAGGTAGCGGGTTCAACCCCCTACACAAGTCGGTTGGACGAATGTGCATACACACACATACACACACACTCACACATACACACACACACACACACACATATATATATATATATATATATATATATATATATATATTGAGTTCCAATTTAAAGTATACAGTTTTTATTATTGTTCAATTATCCTTGTCTCCTTTCAGCGCGGAGGTCCCCAATAAAGCAGGACCAAATTGGGTATAATCAATGTAAAATCGTCCTGTTTATTGGCCCATTACCAAATCCGAATTTTCCACTTCAGATACCCGAATCTCCTCGCCTGTCATCTGAAGAATGTGTGAAAATCAACATCACGTGACGCAAACATGGATTCTGGAAAGCGCATACTGTGCTGCAGATGATCATGTGCTTAATTTATAAAATAAAGAAGTTTTCTTGAATATCTTGGGAAGTAAAGTCGTCCGGCGTGACACTGACCACATCAGCCCCCCCAGTGCTGATTTGTCCATGAACATATTCGTCTAGCACCACGTGCCCAATGCGTCTCACGCTGGGTGAAGAGGGCCCTTACCTTTTAAAATTGTATTTGTTTTAATTGTTAGTTAGCTGCATATCCTTTACAGGACGTCGTAGTTAACCCCAGCATTGTTTACTATTTAAGATTTCTTGGCAAGTTTACGTTCAGTTATTTGCCAATGCTTTCTGAACGACCCGCCCTCATACCATTTGATAAAAACCAACACAAGACAGTTTGCAGTCAAATCGCCTGCAGTTATGTTTCGAACGCGGTGTGCAGAATTACGAATTGCGCCCATAATCCCTTCACCACAGATCGAATTTAACTGTACCTGAAGTATTGTTCATTTATTCACTTTATATGATATATAACTCTGCAGTATGCCCCTGGAGAGATGCAGGCAATAAATCGTGCAAGATATTGTTTGTGACTTCTGTATTTTAGATTGTATTTAATGTAAAAGCATTTTACTTAGCGCACTGGGTTAAGTACTTAGTGGACTAGGATCATACCCCAGTAGAGCTGGATCGTGTTTAACAGATTTATTAAGCATGACGAAGACATGATACCCTAAAAAGTCATAATGAGATTATAACAGTGTTACTGCTGCTGCTGCTACTACTACTATTACTACTACTACAACTACTACTAGTACAAATTGTCCTGATTTATTACAACCACCACTACTATTACTGCTTCTACAACAACAACAACAACAACAACAACTACTACTACTACTACTACTACTACTACTACTACTACTACTACTACTACTACTACTACTACTACTACTACTACTACTACTACTACTACTACTATTACTACTACTACTACAGCTGTTAGGCAGCTAGTCCGGCTGCTGCCACAACTACTACCCCCACAATTACTACTATTATTACTACTACTATTACAATAACTACTAGTAGTACAACTACTATTACAATTCCTACCATGTCTAGTGTTGCCTCTATTGTTATCATCATTATCATCTTTCATGTTTGCTGTCAAGTGTCGTGGGGAGGAATAACTGGCGCTCCAGCGCCCGACGGGTGACAATAGACAGTGTCATTCCATGTGATTGTGCAATGTCTGTGATGTCGTCAATCCAGTTTCTTCTCTAGCATCCTCTTGCTTTCGTAGTAGATGTTCTTTGTTGTAGGGCCAGTGCTGGTAGTTGATGGTGTTGAACTCTAAAGAAATGGCCAAACCATTTGATCGTCTGTCTTTCAATAAATGTGACACAAGGTGTTGATCCCACTGTCTGTCTGATATCATTTCTTACTAGGCCTCGGATAGTTAAGCTGGAAGCTCTTCTCACGCATCTCATCTAACAGGTGTTGATTTTGCATAAGAGTGATGTGGATAATGCCCAAGAATGACATTGGTAGCATATGATTGATGTGAATATTCTATTATTATAACCAGTAATAATAGTGGCTACTACAATTATCTCTAACTACCACTACTATTGCTGCTACTACTTCTACTACTATTACTGCTGCTGCTACTGTCACTGCTACAGCTACATAAAGTTTCATTACGTCTAGCAAGAAATTAAACAAACAAACATCAAAAGTAAATGCATACTATAACAATAAAGCCAAACAAGATATCGCTAATGTCAAAATGTTCGCGTAAACAAAAATAAAATCCTAACTAGTTTTCGCACAAATATAAATTTTATCTGCACGGCAGAACGGACATTTATGAGTCATAACTTTTTATACTGATAACTAGAAGTAGAATAACAACAAACATAAACATCAAACACGGGGTTCCAACATCCCTGAGTGACACTCGCATTCACACAAGAGGCTTCATCCCTCGTCCAATTGTCTCGTTGTTTGGCTAACTTGTAAGTTATCGCTATGATCCATATAAACTTTACGTCCGGGGCAGACGGCAATCTTAACAGCCTTTCATTCGTTGCCGCAAGACATATAGCAGAAACATAAACGCACATTATGTGTTATGTGCAACAATTTGCGTTAGAAATAACAAGCTTTTCACAAGGGAAGATTACATGTCAACTCACTTGTAAATTATTCTCTCCATGTCTCGTTGGGCTCCTGTAAGTACACTGACGTCGGCGATCAAGGTTCTACACAACCCTAGTTCACAAGTGTTATTCCACAATTCAGATGTTGATACCTTCCAGGCCATTATTTAAGACTGTCAAGTAACGGTCAGTGGTGTAGTAATCTTCAGCAAGTGCAAGCTTTTTTTTTTTTTTAATTCGGGGCACTTGTTAGCGACTTTTTTTTGTTTTTTTGTTCGCATATCCTTTACAGGACATCGCTGTCAACATCAGCAATTGTTGATTTCGTGGCAAGATTACGCGCAGTAGTTTGTGGTGGCAACTACTTGTTTAAAATAAAACAAACCACCTGATTGGAAGGACAGAACACAATTGTCAGATTCCCAACACAACTCATATCACTTGCCATGCAAGCGAGAAGAGTCCATTCACAGCTCTTTTAGGATTGTTTGTTTTGTACAAATATATACAGGATGTTCCTTAACACTATATTCCCAGCATGTTCATTAAGGTTTGTTTTTCCATTATGTTAATTAATACTGTATTTCCTATATGTTAATTAGCGCTATTGTGGATTGTTCTCAGAATGTTCTTTAACGCTCTATTCCCATGGGGTTCCCTGAAAACTCATTCATGTGATAATCAATATACTTTTATAATAATACATATGAGAAGGGGACATGTGAATAGGGTGGTACTAAAGGCGACTGGGCTGAGCAAGTCTGATGATCTACTCTACAAGTAAGGTCACACAAGTTTAAGAATGATCTACCCTACAAGTAAGGTCACACGACAAGTGTAAGCATGATCTACCCTACAAGTAAGGTCACACGACAAGTGTAAGCATGATCTACCCTACAAGTAAGGTCACACGACAAGTGTAAGCATGATCTACCCTACAAATAAGGTCACACGACAAGTGTAAGCATGATCTACCCTACAAATAAGGTCACACGACAAGTGTAAGCATGATCTACCCTACAAGTAAGGTCACACGACAAGTGTAAGCATGATCTACCCTACAAGTAAGGTCACACGACAAGTGTAAGCATGATCTACCCTACAAATAAGGTCACACGACAAGTGTAAACATGATCTACCCTACAAGTAAGGTCACATGACAAGTGTAAGCATGATCTACCCTACAAATAAGGTCACACGACATGTGTAAGCATGATCTACCCTACAAATAAGGTCACACGACATGTGTAAGCATGATCTACCCTACAAATAAGGTCACACGACAAGTGTAAGCATGATCTACCCTACAAATAAGGTCACACGACAAGTGTAAGCATGATCAAGCACATGTTTGGAAATTACGGTAGTAAGGTGGCTAGACGCTCGCATTTCTGGCCGCTGATCATGGGTTCATGGGAGCGGATGTGTAACATTGACCTTGGCTGACAGGTAGACACATCCTATGATAAACACCAGGACATGACCTGGCCTGACAGGTCGACACATCCTATGACAGATACCAGAAAATGCCCGGTGAAGTAAAGGCGACCGGTGCAATACTGACCACATCACCCATTGAGAGCCGAGATATCTATAGAACACGGGTTTAAGCACCATATACCCAATGCGTCTTGGGCGTGTCAAAGTATCATTTTTGGCATGGTGTTTCAACTTTTAAGCAGAGGCAGACAGACACATGAACAATCAGCCAGATGTAGACAGACAGACACATGGACAACCAACCAGAAACAGACAGGCACAAACACGGAGATGACAAACAGACATATAGGCAGGCAGAAAGACAGACATAAATAAGCACAACTAATGAGATACAGACTGAAAGACGGAATGGCAGTCAAGCATGCAAATAGACAGACGGGTGGATAGATGGATACATGAATGAATTAATGGGTTCATGCATGCAGGCAGTAGACCAGACAGTTAGAAACCTAGACAGACACGCACAGTTCAGACAAATATAGAGAGACAGAACGAACGGACATTATTTAAAAGGGTTAAGAATTGAGCACCAAGACCCGTCTAACATTCTGCCTGCCCTCTTATCTCTCTGCTCTCATTCATTCATACATGAAGCTAATCTAGACAAGAACGATAACAACTGAAACAATATGCATTATAATACAATAATATCGAACCAATACGCATTAAACATACATAAATAACTAAAAGACAGACGGACAACAAGCAAACACAGACTGCCAAAAAGAAAAGACAGAGGCATAACAACTGACGTGTGGACGGATGACCTAATGTTCGACAGGACGTAAGCGGAAGGGCAGACAGACACACAATACAACCCGTGCAGACAGGCATACTTCAAACACCTGGAACCCAGGGCAACTTGCTCCACGCCCGTTCTATCCGCACCCTTGTTCTGGTGCAGTGCCGGTGTCCAGACATTAAACGCAGCTTAAATGCGGACTACAAATCAATTACAATCTGACGACAGACAGCGCCAATGAAAACCCAGAGAGACGGTCATAAAACTCTCGGGTCTCGAATGTCGGGAAAACAATCAAAATTCTACGCTGCCAAGAGACCGACAGCAAAGTCAGCGATACACAAACAATGTTATCTTGCTGGTGGTGATAAAGACAGGGAAAATATTTAAAAAAAAAAAAAAACAGTGGTGTATTTGTGTGTTGCAAATACGTGCCCACGTCACTTCATTACTTAAATGTCTCACTTTGCGTAGGCAGTTAAGTACTGAGTATAGTTTACGCGTACGTGGATGCTGTCAGTACGTATGTCTCCGAATCATTTGCAGTACTGTACTCAAAATGTAAAGAACGGGTAGATGTGGCTAGTTTTCCAGGTCCAAAGAGCCAGTACTTGGAGCTGGTTGGTACCGCGGTGGCATAGTTGTTAGAGGGCTGGGCTTGCCTGTAAAAGACAGCGAGTTGACGCAGAATAATTTGTTTTCGAACCAGTCAGCCCTCGATTAAGCCATGTGGCCAAGACATCTAGATACAGTATTTACCTCTATGCTTTCTTCTTGTTCTTTTCCCCACAATCTTGCCAGTTGTCACCAAGTTCTCCAATTTGGAGCTATGGGAATACCTTTACATTTTTAATGGAAAGCCACTGGGTGAGTCTAAGGAGTATCCTCTATCAAGGAATAAGTAAAGCATCTACTTCCCTCCGCTAGCATATGGGACACTCTTGGGCAAGGCGGAGTAACTGTTTAACTCCCCAAAGAGGTTAATGTGAAATCATGGCATCAAGTGGTGGACTAAACATGAGAGCAGTCACCAAGTAGCTGTTGGGTATGGCCTCAAGTTCGAGGCGGTAGGCAGGAGGTCCTTTTATTGAGACAGTTACTACAGTCACCGACCGGTATCATCACTGCCAAGAAGGAAAGCAACGACTCCTTCCTATAAGATGCTTAGAAAACTATAGCTGTCAGAGAAATAGCGGGGAAATACTGCTATGGGAGTTATAGACAGGGTAAGCGATTCCCGCTAGTGGCTTTCAAGAATACAACATTTCATTTGCATCCTTGCCACGCATTATAAATGTTTAATTTATAAAAATGTATTGCATCAATTGATGTACTGGTGTTACCTTTCCTCTGGAGTAAACTAGGCCGAGAGAGGGATCATGCTGCACGGGCAACACAATTCTCTACAATTCAGCCCAGGCTGTGCGCTTTGGAGAGGTATAACTCCATCCCTGGTCCCTGCCATGGGTTGTAGTTATTGTGCCTTTTTTAAAGCAAACTATCGTCTGTCAAGACAGCAAGGTGCCAGTTAAGTATTGCATCAATATAGTTTTGAACAAAAGATAGCGGGGGAAAAAATAACTGTAAACGTGAACTATATATGGCAACTGAAAGCGGCAGAAACATCCTGAATCGAACATGGGCAAATCTAACTTCCTTTAAGAGTTAAGAATTCGATCATGTGTCTCCATTGAACTCCAAAATTCTCACACGTGCTATTGATAGGTCTTTAATGTTTCCAATTTAGACCACAATATCATAGAACAAGACCCCCACATCGAGCCAGCCTCAAATGGGTATCAAGCCCTATTTTGGGAAGACAAGCTGACCGGCGTGGTATCCAAAACGTTACCCATCAAGTGCCGGTTAGTTTATAACACTATGGGGCTAGCACTATGTATCCAACATGTCTGAAGGCGTGCAAATGGGCCCTTTACTCGTCACAGAACACGTAATTTTCTAGATCGGCATCCCTTTCCTCCTTCGCGTACTATCGTCCGTCATGTAAAATACAATTAAAGACAGCAGCTATCAATCTGAGGTTTCTGACACAGCCATGATGTCTTTCCTCATATGTTGTATGTGTAGCATCTATAGACTAAAATAGCTGTGTCTGTCTTGTATATGCTAGACACTCCTGCAGCAATGTTTAGCTGTCATTGTACCAACTCTACAAAGGGTAAATCATAAGTCTTTTTAGTCTGACTATGACGGAGTGACAGGAGAAAACTTAAACTAGGCACACTCAAAGCTCCTCATACTTAAACTGAACAGACTGTGTCGAGGTAGCGGGTTCAACCCCTACACCGGTCAGTTGGACTAAAATGTTGACTTCTCGTATTTCACTTGGAGACGTAAATTATAAGTACCTCGATCAAATAAACGAACGAACAAACGTAGTGTCACAAATTGGTAAGGCAGGTCCGTCTTACATTCAGCACTTCCAATCACTCACCTTTCGTTTATTGTGCGTGTTAAATTCACATAGAGACAAAACAACATTGTCAAATGAATGTTGTGAAGATAAACAATGCATATTACCATGTTATGAGACATGCAGGCAGGCACATATACACACACAGGCACGCACACATGCATAAACATATAAATACATACCTACACCATTTACACAAACTCTCACAGTTATGCATCCTCTCAATAACACACATATACACACTCCCTCACATACACATATATTCTCTCACCATCACAAACTCACTAACAAAATTTTACTTATACATACATCCATACTCATACTCTCTCTCTCTCTCTCTCTCTCTCTCTCTCTCTCTCTCTCTCTCTCTCTCTCTCTCTCTCTCTCTCACACACACACACACACACACACACACACACACCCCCCCCCCCTATATATCCTCATTCGTGCATAAAGCAAAATACAGTGCTACTAGAAGTATTGTATACGGACTAAGCTTGAGTTCAAAGCAAGCGAGCGAAAAAAAAAAAAGAAAGAAAGCATTCAGCTAAAGAATTAAAAAAAAAAAAAAGAAGAAAGAAAGCATTCAGCTAAAGAATGAGGAAAAAAAAGAAGAAAGCAAGCATTCAGCTAAAGAATGAAAAAAAAAAAAAAAGAAAAGAAAGAAAGCATTCAGACACGTGCACTAGCACGAAGAATACACACAACGCTAAGGATGCGCAGATAAAAGTGAACGTGTTCAGGACATTAAGCATGTACAATCGCCATGGAAACTATTCAACAAACACAGCGAAATGCCATCGATGCCTGCGACTCTGGCAATGTGTCAATGACTCAACCACTGTGACGGAGAAGGTGAGTGGATCAACGTCAAACGATTGGCGCTTTCGGGGGAAAGTGAGCGGGCATGAGTGACAAACAAGTGAGCCGAGCTGGAAGGACAGGAAATGGATAACTCGGCCGGGATTGGGTGAAGAATGAGAACGGCGAAAGTAAAGAAAATAACAAAGAGTCAAAGATGCATTTTTATAGTGCCGTCTGTAGCAACTAGATGTTACAATAACCTTGCATTGTTCTAGGCATTGCTTTAACTCGTTATGGTCCTGTCATTTCTAACATTAACCCACAACAGTTTACAGTACCTCAATCCCGGGAATTCCTGACATCTACTAATATTATATTGCCTTGTCACATGTCCTTTGTAGGACTTTGCAATCAACCCCAACCACGCATTAATTGTCTAGGCAATTTTATGTTCAGTAGGTTGCCATTGCCGGCTTCGTGGCGAAGAGGTTACGGGCGCGGTTTGTAATCTCGCATACCAGTGTTCGAAACAAAGCTGCGGGCAATTTGGCAGCAGACCGCCTCGCGTTGGTTTTTTTACGAAATGGCATGGGTGCCGGTCGTTCAGAAAGCAATGGCAAACTACTGAACATAAACTTGCCAAGAGATCACAACAGCAAAAAATTATGGTGTTGACTGCGACGTCATGTAAGGGATATGCAACTAACTTTTAGTTTGCCACTGATTTCTGAACGACACATCAAAGCTGAAGTCCAAACTGACGAGTACGGGAAACGATCCCGCTACCTTACCATCAGCGTACTGGAAGTTTAAATTTGAGTGCTCTTATCCCTTACATTATTTAGGTAGAAAACAAAGTAAGGGACTCTTTTCCACGCCTCGGGGATCATCGGGTATATGGTAAGTAAAAGGTAAAGGGCCATTTGACACGCCGTCAGGTTGTGGGGGATGTGGTCAATTTGGCGCCTGCCGATATCGGCTGGTGCCAACTTTAGGCTGGGTAGACCTGAAAGCCCAGTTCAATTGTAAATATCCGTCCCGATGCGGATTCGAACCCTTAACAAACGCCCAGCTACTACGCTACCGAGACTCTCGGCTATGTACTGCTAGTTCCATAATGTTTAAGAAAATTCGGCAAGCGATGGGTCATGTGGTCTGTAGCACGCCGGCCGCCTCGTCTTCCCATGACATGTCCTGGTACCTATCACGGTCTTGATCGACCTGAAAGTCAGATCGCGGGAGGGGTTTGTGATAGAGAGAAACTACGAAAGACTTGTAATATCCTTTTTATGGGCCTCATATATTGTTAACACACTTGTGACACACGTGGAAATAATGTACTTCTCATCAGGCTTGTCTATGGGAATGGGATTCCCATGGGAATCCCGATGGGATGGTATGGAACAGCACACATTTGTATTTCCCATGGGACACTAGCCATGTTATAGCAAACTAATCTACGTCAGAGCTACCCTTATTTGTTTTTTGTTGTTTTTTTTTTACCTTTTTTAAAGCCTTTTATCATTCTTTTTTCTTTATATATTTGTATCAATTCTTTATCTCGTGGTGAGACACCGAATAAATTAATAAATACGCGCATGCGTATTGTTGCTGTGAAGCCATTGTTGCTGTGAAGTAGCGGGAACTGTAGAACAAAAGCCAAAAAGTGGTTTTGACTTATTTTGTGATCCTCCACCAAACAAAGCATTAAAGCGTGATGACCCCAGAAACAAATGCCTTGAGGATGAAGTCACCATGGTTTAAAAATTACGGCAACCAACTTCACAGCCATTAAAATATTGGAAAAATGAACATGGGTTTCCACTGCTAACAGCAAGTGCGAAAATTGTTTTGGTCATACCAGTGTCCTCAGCAGCAGTAGAGCGCTTATTTAGTGCAGCTGGATTGTAGTGGAGTAAGTTAGAAAACGGATGTTACCAGCTCTCGTTATAAACTCTGTGTATATCAGATTTGCATGTAAGATGAGAATTGTGGAAATGGTTCAGGGATTAACTGGATTATTAGAAACAGTCGATCAGCAGGAAATTGATAATGTGCTGAATGAGTAGAGTGACTCAGAAACAGAATGAGAGTGTCAGAATGACACTGAATTGTCATTTTTAGATTAAACGTTGTTTTAATAAAATACCCTTGAATATTAAAATTAATAAATTCTGTTTTACATGTTTCTTTGTACATGTAGTCCTATTTAGTAGACACTAACCCTAAACTTTCAAAAATTTCATAATTTTATTTGAACTGTATTCCATATTAATATTATCATGGGAATCCCATGGGATGGGATGGGACAGGCATAAATTACCATGGGATGGGATGGGATGGGACTGAAAAATGTGTCCCATGGACAAGCCTGTTCTCATCGTTAAGATTCAGAGAATCAAACCCGGCCACAAACTAGCATACATGTTTAACTCACTCTATTCGTTATTACTTTACATTTTTCTGTCTCTTATTTCTGTCTCATTAACTCACTCTATTTGTTATTACTTTACATTTTTCTGTCTCTTATTTCTGTCCCATTAACTCACTCTATTGGTTATTACTTTACATCTTTCTGTCCCATTAACTTACTCCATACATTACTTTACCACTTTCTGTCCTATGCTTCTGTCCCATTAACTCATGCTATACTACGCAAACGTACATTAGCTACACCATATAGCATATCTATTGGACAAGTGTTGTGTTGTGGTCGAGTCAGAAACACGGAGCTGATCCACGACTTTGGTGATCGAGTGAGATGGCAAAACATAACCACCCACACTTATCAGCATGGCACAGATGGATGGATGGGTTGGACAGGACTGGGCAAGTCACTGTCTGCAGACTCAGAACAGATCATAACAGATGCAACAGACATATTGATAGCGCTAAAGGTAGGTACGCACCTGAGGAAGAAGAAGGACGGAGGATGAGGGGGAAGAAAAACAAGACGAAGAACAAGAAGAATAAGACAAAGAACAAGAAGCACAAGACAAAGACCAATAAAAACAAGAACAACAACAAGATCAAGAAGTAGAACAAGAAGTAAGGTAACGTGATTCGTGCAGTCACGTACAATCTCTGCTTTCTGGGCCAATGGTAATCCACCAATGGTAGCGTTTGATTCTTTTTTCAAGAACAGTATGTCTTTTGGATCGATTAAACTCTAACAATGTTCTTCCTTCTTCCTTCCCCTCCTCCTCCTCCTTCTTCTACTTCCACTTCTTCTTTGCCTCCTCCTCCTTCTCCCTCTTCACGTCTACCTCCTCCCCCTTCTATCCCACAATAAAGAATAGAGCCCAAACCGTCTCACTGACAGCCCTCGAGGATATGTTTAAAGACGTGTTTATGACCCGCTGGATTATACAGCGATATTTTCCCATGAGAGAGATACGGCAGCCAGATTCACGCCAACCTTCCTTAGTCCCCTGGTACGACATGCTTGGTAGGTTACGCCGTTACTTTTCTTTGATCCCCTCCCAGCTCTCTTTAACACTCAAGCCTCTCGCAAAACTGGCCTTGGAGTATTTTCAGAATTTTCTAACACCGAAACTTGGCAAGAAATGAATCTTTTCGTCCCACCTCAATATGGTTAAACTTAGCATATGTGAAACCCTAATATTTCACATCTCTGCACTATACGTTTACCTTATTCCCGCTCCAATCCCGATTGACAAGGAATCGGTTCAAAAGACGACAAATGTTATTTTAAAACATTAAAAAGCAAGACCAGTGAGAAGAAACGTACATGACGCAGAAATTAAAGCAAACATGAATAATGATAGAACTGACAAATAGAAAAACCGAGCAACGCGGAATGACTGATGATGATGATGTGAATATTTGCATGTGAGTGAACTGGTCAGCCTTTGCACTGCATTCAGCCAAGAATCGGGGACAGGCAAACAGGCTGATGCAGGCTCTAACAGCATAAAAAATAAGACGAGAGATAAAGTAAGAAGGGGGGAAAACACGACGACAAGGAAAACGAGTGGCAGAGATACGATCAGCCGAGAAGGACATCCTCGAAAGCAAATATATTTGCAGATCTCATTAAAAGCAGGATCCATAGACAAATACAGCGCAGACTGGTTATGTGGGCATTGGAAGGCCGCCCGTACATGCAGCATCCTTCTATTCGAAGCCGTTTCTAACAGTAAAAAAATGCTCATCGTCAGAGATCACGATTGCAGATCTGCGCTTGTTTGATTAAGTCAGAATATTTAACGCAGAATGAGGCTTCGCAGACCTCCAATGCTGGGCAATAGTTGGGTAGATATAGAGACCACTGGGGCATCAGTGTGAGTGCGCGCGCGCGTGTGTGTGTGTGCGTCTTATTCACCTAATGTTTGTGTAATAATACGAAACTAGAGTTACAGACAACAGCCTTTTTCCATTTAATTGTATTTTTTCTTTCTTTTTGCGCTCGCTCGCTTTGACCTAAAGTGTAGTGCATACACACTACTTCTAGGCCACTGGACTGAATTTTGCGTGTAGATTTGCTTTCCCTATTACCAGTGTCCCTCGCCATCAGGCGAGCCCACACCGACTTCAGAGGTACTTGTAATTTACGTCTTCAAGTCAAGGACGATAGATCAACATTTTAGTCCAACTGTCCGGTGTAGGGGTTGAACCCTTTACCTCGGCATCATCACATTAGATGTTTAACAAAAGGCGTTCTCGTCCATTCGGTCATGCTGACCTCTTTCCATTTATCGAAAATGAACATTTGAAAGCTAAAATGACATACAAACTGAGGTTAATTGATTTTTGTATTGATTAATTATCAAATGGCCGACCACTTGTTTGAATTAGTGATTCAATGAGTGAATGTCACAGTGATTCATTGATTGTTTCATTGATGTATTGTCCCACTGATTAACATGATTCAATGACCATCTCTAAGGCACTGTGAAATTAGCAATGAGTGCTCAGATCACCACTTCAGATCACTCCGGGAGGATCACAAGACAGCAGGAGGACCCACCAGCACGGGCGACGACGTGTGTACAATAGCACCACATCCGTTACAATATTCTTTTCTCTAGATATGCCAAGATTGCGATCGAGCGACGTATCTCCTGCTTCCTTTTCTTCGCCCACCTGCAGATAGCTATTGTAATGTATTGATTTATGTTATATTATACAGGGTACTTGTAAAGTCTCACTAACCTTTGTGTGTAGAACAATTTGAAAACTAAAGCTCATGACCTCATCAAAAAATTTGCTCCGCAGTCCATCGTGAAATAATATGCAGCGAATGGCTGTCGTCTGCCGGAGTCATTCTTTGCACTCAACGGAAGAATTTTTTTTGGTTGAACAAGTATTTGAAATGGCGGTCGGTACACACGGGTGATTGTTCAAAGATATGTGGCAAGATTTCATGATAAACAACCTCCTAATCTCATTAAGGTTTGAAATTTGCTGAATAAGTTATAATGAATACTTCATTGGTCCTTTCCATCTTCTCCAAAACAGCGTTAGACCATAGCAGTGACCATTATAACTAATTTAAATAAAATGTTCAGCACATTGTTTATGACGTTGTGCACTTCATTAATTTTTAAAATTGGTTCTATATACTAAGTGAAGTGAGACTTTACACCTGTATTATATCATATTGTACTGCATTGGTTTGCGTTGTACTATATTGCTTCAAGAGGTTTAAAAGAAAGCAAGAGGGTTTACTTCATTGCACTGGGTTCTATCCCATATGCTTCCGTTTCTGTCTGCAGGTTGGGCTGCTGAAAGCGCCAAACAGAGCAAGAACTCTGTAACGTCCCCCGGGAGTCCACGAGAAAACGACACTCGTGAATGGAATGTTGAAGTGCGGATTCCAACACACAACCGTCAGTGCGCGAGGCAAGCGGCTTAATCACTTTGCTATGGAGACCTGCCCCTGCTTTGTATTGTATCGCATCGTATGGTATGGTATGGTATGGTATGGTATGGTATGGTATGGTATGGTATGGTATGGTATGGTATGGTATGGTATTGTATTGTATGGTATGGTATGGTATGGTAATATATACATTACAACGAGACAACCAAGTGTTTCTCTGATATCATTTCGTTTCACCCCAGTACTACGTAAGCAAGGCACCAACGCCTACGTCTCTGCCGTGTCACAACAAATAAATACCCCCACGCCCATGTTTGAATGTTCACAACTAAACACGCCACTACATATTAATCTCCACAAAAGTCCCCCAATTACAGCCAATAACCGGATCCAGTTCAAATGGAGGGAGGAGGCAGGGGAGAGGCAGACAACAGACGCTAACAGCAGACGACAAGCCTCGGTCGGGCAACATTCTCCTCAACATGAGCGCATACGTAATGCCGCTTCTGCATTTAAATGGTGCTTTAATAGCAAACGTCGAATGTGTTAAGGCGCCAACGTTACTACAGACATCTACACAGAATTAATCCTATAATAATTATATGATAATGCAATATGAGAATGTTACAGCATTTCAACACAGAGAACATAAACAACACATTGCACAATGTATTGTCTGATATAGTTGGCTGTATCTCGTCTGGTGCATCATCATTACCGAGTGCCCGACAAAACACACAGTTACTATACGTCCGGATGTTACCAAGGCCGATCAAGCAAGAATAGTAAATAAAACTAACCCACTACGCATGTCGTTAGAGGCGACTAGGGAGGGTTAGCTAGAGGCGGGCTACTGTATCGAGTAAATAACTCTGTGAATCCACCCCATCATAAATAAGTCTAAAGCTAGGCGTGAGAGCTTGTGCTCCTTTGGGAGATATCACTCAGCAACAGCAACAGCAACAGCAGCAGCAACAGATGGCAGCAGCAGAAGAAGGAGGATTAGAAGACGACGAAGTGGAAAAAGAATAGTTACTAACAGCCCAGTGTAAGTGTTTGTGTTAGTGTGTTACATTAGGAAATTATCAAGTGCAAAAGAGAACTAGACCACTATACACTATGACAGAGAACTAGGACACTATCAAGTATAACAGAGAAAATGGATACTATCATCTATGACATATAACTAGGACATTATCATCTATGACGGGGAACTAGGACGCTATTCAATACGATAGAGAACTAGGATGCTATTCAATATGATAGAGAACTAAGACACTATCATATATGACGGGGAACTAGCCCGCTATTCAATATGATAGGGAACTAGGACGCTATTCAATACGATAAAGAACTAGAACACTATCATATATGACGGAGAACTAGGACGCTTTCAATATGATAGAGAACTAGGACGCTATTCAATACGATAGAGAACTAGATTTTTTTTTTTTTTTTGCGTATCCCTTACGGGACGTTGCAGTCAACACCAGCATTTTCAGCTGCTGTTGATGTACTAGGCAAGTGTTACGTTCAGTAGTTTGCCATTGCTTTCTGAACGACCGGCCTCTATACCTTTTTCGAAAAAACCAGCACCGCCGTGTTTCGAACCCGGGTATACGGGCTCACAAACCGCGTTCGCAAGCCCTTAGCCACAGATTTATGACGGGGAACTAGGACGCTATTCAATATGATAGAGAACTAGGACCCTATTCAATACGATAGAGAACTAGGACGCTACTGAATATGACAGAGAACTATGACACTACCATATATGACGGAGAACTAGGACGCTACTAAATATGACAGAGAACTAGGACACTATCATATACGACGGAGAACTAGGACGCTACTGAATATGACAGAGAACTAGGACACTACCATATATGACGGGGAACTAGGACGTTATTGAAAATTATAGAGAACTAGGACATTATCATCTAAGACGGAGAACTAGGACGCTATTCAATATGATAGAGAACTAGGACCCTATCATTATCATCCATGACGGAGAACTAGGACGCTATTCAATATGATAGAGAACAAGGACGCTATCCAATATGACAGAGAACTAAGACACTATCATATATGACGGGGAACTAGGACGCTATTCAATATGATAGAGAACTAGGACCATATCATTATCATCCATGACGGAGAACTAGGACGCTATTCAATATGATAGAGAACAAGGACGCTATTCAATATGACAGAGAACTAAGACACTATCATATATGACGGGGAACTAGGACGTTATTCAAATTGATAGAGAACTAGGACGCTATTCAATATGATAGAGAACTAGGACGCTATTCAATATGATAGAGAACTAGGACACTATCATACAAGGGACTTCTCATAAGTCTTTAGCCTGACCATGAAGGAGTAGGCGGAGAAAATTGAAATTTGGCACATGTATAGCTCATTCAATTTGTAATGGACATATGAATTATGAATTTCCCTCCACAACTGGGTTTCCCGATATGGTGCATGGCACAACACACCCTACTGACCAGATCTGCACATCCAACGGTTTGTCAGAACAATGGAGAAATAGATGCCAGGACTGATAAAATTCTTGATGTTACAGGGTAAAACACCTACAGAAATACACAGGGAGATGGGGCCAGTGTTTGAGGAAGTCTGTCCTTCGTATGTTTCTGTAAAAAAATTGGTGTTTGCAGTTTAAGTGTGGCCGTTCCCAAGTTGCAGATCTGCCAAGACCAGGACGACCGTCTTCAGAGTGCAATGATGCAAATGCTGCAAAAGTGAAGAACATCATAGACCAGGACAGGAAAATGACAATTGCAGAGATATCGGGTTCAGAAAAACTGAGTAAGAGTACAGTTGTTTTTTAGAATTTTACACAACAGACTGAACATGAGAAAAGTGTGTGCCCGCTGGGTCCCGCGCCTGCTGACATGTGAACAGAAACAAACACGGGTTGATTGCTGTGGCCAGTTGCTCAACATGTGGCGGTCGAAAAACATGTAAAAGACCATGGGGACGGTAGATAAGACTTGGATTCACCAAATCGTAAAAAAACAGCTGAAAGGAAATCGTCTTGACAGTGACGAAGATGTCATACTGGCTTGTGATAACTGGTTTAGTTCGAAAAATAGGTTGTTTTATTCTGAAGGTCTTTTCAAGGTCACACAGAGATGGCAGAAATGCATAAATTCAGATGGTGGCTACATTGAGAAGGAATAAGCACTGTGCTAAATTTCAATTTTCTCCGCCTACTCCTTCATGGTCAGGCTAAAGACTTATGAGAAGCCCCTTGTATATGACGGAGAACTAGGACGCTATTCAATATGACAGAGAACTAGAACACTATCATATATGACGGGGAACTAGGACGGTATTCAAAATAATAGAGAACTAGGACACTATCATCTAAGACGGAGAACTAGGACGCTATTCAATATGATAGAGAACTATGACCCTATCATTATCATCCATGACGGAGAACTAGGACGTTATTCAATATGACAGAGAACTAGGACACTATCATCTATGACGGAGAACTAGGAAGCTATTCAATATGATAGAGAACTATGACCCTATCATTATCATCCATGACGGAGAACTAGGACGTTATTCAATATGATAGAGAACTAGGACACTATCAAAGATCCGAGTGAGCTAGTGCATGAATCACATTGTTAGTGAGACAACACAGAGAGAGAGAGAGAGAGAGAGAGAGAGAGAGAGAGAGAGAGAGAGAGAGAGAGAGAGAGAGAGAGAGAGAGAGAGAGAGAGACGGTGTAGGAAGGAGAGAGGGGAGGTGAACTATTATATGGACAAGAAATGATAGTCCTAACAGTACATCTCCAACACCCCACCGTTGCAAGCTAAAGGCTAAAGATGCCCTTGAATATTTCACCCAAACCAACAACACAAACGAGTTGTCCGTATCCAAGACTGAACCGTCTGTCTACAGTTCTGAGCGTCGCAGAGCTAGAAGCAAGGACAAGACGACAGAGAGACAGGAACAGTCCGCTCTCTAGGAACCACAAGATCTGAACTCACGTCCAGTGTTGACTTTCAGCTACAAATATCTTCAGCATTAATGTTAAGTCCGAGTCTGGTTCTGTGGCAAATGCCATTACTGATAGGGCGGCACTTGATAGACAGACAACAAGGGTCAGGATAACACTAGATATCTGGCGTCATGTACCTGGATAATCATCTCAACCAGAGATAAAGATGGAGAGAGAGAGAGAGAGAGAGAGAGAGAGAGAGAGAGAGAGAGAGAGAGAGAGAGAGAGACTGAGAAAGAAAGAGAATGAGAGAAAAGAGAGAGAATGAGAGAATGAGAGAAGAGAGAGAAGAAGAGAGAGTGTCACAAATCATGACATAAAGAAGTGGCTGTGGTTGTGTCTAGAGGATGTCTCTGTGAATGTTGTGCTGAACGACTGATCACCAACTATAAATCAATATCGAACACCAGGCTGCGCACACGAGAATTTAATTTGAAACAAACACGATGTTATCACACTCATCAGGAAAACTTCCGTAGTAAAATATATTTCTATTTCACACAATAAGGTCCTGCGACCACACGATAGCCGTTTACTGGCTTCACACACTACACAGTTCTGAACTCTTCTCCGTCCGTGACTCTAACCACCTCCTCTGAGTGTCTTCTCTCTCGACTCCGCTCGAACTCAACTCAACTCTACTGGGCCAGACCTCAGTCCTCCACTGTCTACCCAAAACCTCACTCAGCCCAAACCTCATTGACAATAATTTGCTCAGACTTCTCTCTTTATCCCCTCTTCGCGGACCTCCCACGAAACACACCATTTAACCCCTTGCACCCTCAATCTACATTCCACCAA